>CM053594.1:183358863-183370727 GCA_028646575.1 Pseudocheirus occidentalis
AAAAAAAAGGGACCATCTTTTTTTTTAAATTAACTTTTGTTTATTTTTAGTTTACATCATTCATTTCCACAAGATTCTGAGTTAAAAATTTTCTCCCTGTCTTTCCCCTACTCACCACCCCAAAACAGCAATCCCACTATATACCTCCTCCCCCAATCTGCTCTCTTCTATGTCCTCCCCCATCACCCCTCTGACTTTCTGGTAGGGCAAGATGGATCTTCCTACCCCAGTGCCTGTATATCTTATTTCCAAGTTGCATGTAAATAATAATAATAATACACACACACATATATACATGTGCTTTTAACATATGATTTTAGAACTTTAAATTCTACATTCTTTCCCTTCCTCCCTCGTCATCCACCCCTACTGGAAAGACAAGCAATTCAATACAGGCCATACATGTGTAGTTATGTAGAACATTTCCACAATGGACATACTGTGAAAGACTGACTATTTCCACACTTGTTCTGTTCTCTGTTTTGTCCTCGTCCCTTTACAGGAGTGTGTGCTTCTAACAACATTCCCCCCCCAAACTGCCCTCCCCTCCATCATCTTTTAAGAAAATATCAGTACTTTACTAGTGTTACTATATGATGGTGTGTCGTGGAACATTAGTCTCTAAACAATTAAAAATGAGTATAACTCAAAGACAATGGAGAGGAACATGGTGGGTACCTGCCACTTCAACAACTAACGAATAAGGAGCTATTGAATAAGAAATGGAGGGAGATAGGCTGATCATATGGTAAGAATGAAGGGCAATAGGCCAACCCTGATGCTTCCCCACTATTTACTCAATATGAGGAGAGAGTAAAGAAAGCCTTCAGCACCTTGGGTGGGCCCTCCAACTGGTCTTTTGAAGGGACACAGGCAAAGATCTGTATGGATGGCTTTTGATTTGCATAATTAGAAGGACTATCCAAATTGATGAGTTCATAGATCCAAGTATTCCCCAATCAATTTGTTTTTAGTCTGTTTGCTTTTACAAATAATGCTTCAATAAATATTTTTGTACATTTGAGTCTTTTCTTTCTACCAAAATTTCTTTGGTGGCATAAACCAAGTAGCAAGGTCTCTGCATCAAAGGGTATAAATAATTTAGTTGCTTTTTTTTTCATAATCCTAAACAATTGGCCTCCCTTTTCATTTTCCATCTACTTTGAATTTTTCTACCTTTTTTTGTTTGATGGATGCAGGTAATAACATAATGATGTTTTAGTTTGCATTTCTCTGATTGTTAATGATTCCAATAAGACAGAGACTATTTCATTTTTATTGTCTGACACAGGTCTTGGCACATAGTGGCACTTAATAAATGCTTGTTGATTGATAGCTTTTGAACAGTTTTTCGGGTAATTGTTAATACTTTGCATTTTTCCTTTGAAACTTTTTTGTTCATTTTCTATAATGACTCATTCATTGGGGAATGGCTCTTAATCTAATAGGTTTATTTTTCTTTCCTATAGATTTTGGATTTTAGACTATTATCTGAGATGTTAACTAAGAAAGTTCTCCCCCCACCCATGTATTTTCTTCTTATTATAACAGTAATGATTATATTTGTGCAGAAAATTCTAATTTTATGTTGAAATGATGTATTTTGTCCTTTATAATATTCTCCCATTTCATGTAAAAAATATAACTTTTCATTCACCTCTCATTTTGTTATGGTGTGACTTTTTATCCTATATCCTTTATCCATTTAGAATTTATTTTTTTATATGATATAAGAAGAAGGTCTAAATCCATTTTTCCATCAGAGAAGTCCTTAATTTTCCCAGCTGTTATTGTGGAACAAAATGATTCTTCTCCCATGTTTTGTGCTTCTTTGGGTTATTGTATTTAGTTAAGGGATTTTTCAGCATAATCATGTGGCTTCTATTATTTTTGTTAATTTTTTTTTCTGGACTAGGATTTATGATGTCATTGTGTTAGTATGTAGTAGCAGAAGGATTGCTGGTTTTGGAGTGGGAGAATCTAGCTTAAATCCTGACTCTGCCATTTACTTTCTATGTCACCTTGGTGAAATCCTTTAATGTCTTTGAGTCTCAATTTGCTTATCTATAAGATAAGTAGATTAAAACAGGGGACCTCTAAGGCTCCTTCTAGTTTTAAATTCAGGAAGTAAATCACCAACATCATCCTTTATATAGTTCTTTAAGGTGTATAAAGTGCTTTACAAATATCATCTCCCATTTATTTCCCACAACAACTGGGGGAGTAAGTGCTATTATCATTTTACAGATATGGGAATGGAGGCAGACATTATTATTATCTTAATTTATTATTATGAAATAACTGACATTTACATCATGCTTTAAACTTTTTGAAATACTTTACATACATTATCTCATGATCTTCACAAAACCCTAAGAAGTAGGTACTATTGAGATAGTTACATTTTATAGATTAAGAATTTGAGGCAGGGCAGGTAGGAGGTGCAGTGAATAGAGCACCTGCCCTGGAGATGAGAGGAACTGAGTTCAAATCCAGCTTCGGACACAAAAACTAGCCGTGTGACTTTGGGCAAGTCACTTAACCCCAATTGCCCTCCAAAAAGCAAGAAAAAAAAAGAATTTGAGGTTCAGCAAGGTTCAGTGAATTGCCAACAATAAACTAAGCAGCCATTTGTTAGTTAATGTTTGGCTCTGTTTTTGATTCAGTGCTTTGAAATGAGTCCCTCATAGAAGAACCCAAATGAACTCTTTTTTTTTTTTTTTGGTCTTTTTGGAGGCGGAAGGCAGGGCAATTGGGGTTAAGTGACTTGCCCAAGGTCACACAGCTAGTAAATGTGTCAAGTGTCTGAGGCCAGATTTGAACTCAGAGGTCCTCCTGACTCCAGGGTGGGTGCTCTCTTCACTGCGCCACCTAGCCACCCCCCTAAGCTAATTCTTGAACATAATAAAGAAGTATGGTGAGTATAGGGTGGGATTTGACTTAGTTTTCCATTATCTCAAGACAACATTTTGGGTATCAAGCCATGAAGAGATATCCTTAGGAGTTTCTTTGCTTTTACATCAGTGCAACTCCTCTGCTATTATTCCCTGAGTAAATGACTTATCTAAGTGTTGGTTTTGAGTGAGTAGAACAAGGAGAACCCCAGATTTTCTCAGTAGTGTTAATGTTTCCCCCTTCCCATACCTGCTTCCCTTCATGTCTAGGGCCAGGGCTGAGTTTACAACAATCCTGTAGAGTTGCACATTCAGTAGAATGAGCACAAATTGAAACCATTGTCACCCAACTTTAAAATACTTTGCCATCATGTGTTTCTGTCCATTTTGATGATTTCTCTCTTTTGCCGCTGAGGCTCAGGCAGCTTTGATTTCCATATATAATTTCTGTTTGATGGGAATGAGCACGTAAATAAGCTATTTATTCAAGGGTGGATGGCCATTTATTTCATCATCATCACTAGAATTTGAGAGAGAACTTTAAGCTTTGCAGAACATTTTGCAGATATCTCATTTGATCCCCCATGTTCCTGGGGGTAGGTGCTATTATTATCCCATTTTAAAAATGAAGAAACTGAGGCAAATGGAAGCTAAGTGACTTTCCCAGAGTCATGCACTGGTAAGTACCTAAGACTAGATTTGAACTCATGTCTTTCTGACTCCAGGCCTGGCATTCTGTCCATTGCACTACGTGGCTGTCTCTTGTTGCCTCATCTTATGCCTACTTTCGTTTCTTTCTTCTTAATTTAAAATTATTTTTTACTTTCTTACATCCTTAAGAGCACAGAATCATAGAATAAGAGATGGAAGGGACGTTACAGATCATTTAGTCTATCTCATTGATTTTACACATGATGAAACTGAGACCTAGAGAAGTTATGTGACTTATGCAAGGTCATAAGGTGGTGATGGTGTCGTTCAATTGTTTTTCAGTCATGACCCCATTTGGAATTTTCTTGACAAAGTTAGTGGAGTGGTTTGCCATTTCCTTCTCCAGCTCATTTTGCAGATGAGGAAATGAGGCAGACAAGGTTAAGTGACTTACCCAGGGTCACGCAGCTAGTAAGTGTCTGAGGTCAGCTTTAAACTCAGGAAGATGAATCTTCCTGACTTCAGTCCTGGTACTCTATCCACTGTACCACCTAGTTGTCTAAGGTTGGGTTGGGGGGGAATGGTTTGTGGAATTTTGAACCCAGGTTCTATGACTTCAAACCTAATGTACCTTTCACTGTGTCCCATGATCACTGCTCTCCTTTTAGCACTGGCTGATAGACTTTCCCTACCTTCCTCTCCTCTTCACCACATTTTAGTCAAATAAAATCTGTTTGGTTCCTCTACTTACCTTTGCTGCTTTTGCTGTTGACTTCTGGATTCCCTCCAACTCCTTTGCTCCTGTCTTATTCTTAGTGACCTAAAACCAGATGCAGACCATGACAGGCTATCTCACAGAATGAGCAAGTGACAGATGAACTGTCACCTCCCTGTTCCAGACACAGAGCTGGCTAAAAATAACTTTGCCTTTGTTTCTTGAGAGATAACACCACCTTTTATCTAATTTGCTATCTCTCATATACTATCACTCTAGGGGTGTGTGTGTGTGTGTGTGTGTGTGTGTGTGTGTGTGTGTGTGTGTGCTGCTTTCCAAGTTTTTTTCATTCACAAAATCTTTCTCAAGACGGTGCTGCCATTGCTGGTTTGCAATTTCTTAATGCAATTTATATTTTTATTAGCAAAAATAGTTTTCCATCTTTTCTGGTGTTAGTAATGATAGTTTAGTGTCACTTGCAAATTTTGACATCAGCAGCATTTTGTTGATAATAACCGATCCTGTTTAGAACTTGTTAACTTGGATGTTTCATCAGCACTGAGACCTCATTTGATGATGCCCTGCTCCTGAATTTGCTGCCCCCCACCTCCTCTAACACCTTTTTTCCTTAGAATTTATCATTCATATTTCCAACCACTGGTAGACATTGCTTTGTAAGCTGTAAAAGTACTATATGCATGTGAACTATTATTCTAACATATTTACTGTTGTTCATTTGGTTTCAATGCATGGCGCTGGAGGGTTTTCTTGGCAAAGATACTGGAGTAGTTTGCCATTTCCTTCTCCAGCTCACTTTATAGATGAGGAACTGAGGCAAATAGCGTTAAGTGACTTGCCCAGGGTCATACAGCTAGTGTCTAAGGCCAGATTTGAACTCAGGAAGATGAGTCTTCTTGACTCCAGGCCTGGCCCTCTATCCACTCTGCCACCTAGTTGCCCTTGAAGTGCTATATGCATGCGAACTATTATTCTGACATATGCCCATTTGAATAATTTTGAGAAGTAAAGTCAATTCTTCCTATTAAATTCCTCATAGATAGACTGTACTTACATATAGAATATAGGAGACTGAAACAACTGCCAGCATAATTCAATTTTTATTCTTGCTTAAAATACCCAGACAATTGAGCCCGGAGGCTATGGAGAGGATCTCCTAGAGCTAATTCAGTAATGATCTTACTTCCCTACTTCCCTGACAGAAGTTATGGAGATACACCATAAAGAAGAATTTTAATAGTCATAAAGAAAACAATTTTTTACAAAAGTACAATTAACCTTGAGAAGTGATCAGCATCTACATGGGCATGACCATAAATTTGGGGGCTATTATTTATGTGTTTAAATAACTGTATGTGGAATATGTTGTCATGCTTCCTGGAATGCTGATTCCTAGAAGTCAGTGAAAGAGCTCTATTGGGAAATCACTACAACACTAGCATGTTGAGGACATTCAATAAATATGAAAAAAACATTTTGTCCCCTTTTTTGTCACATCTTAAATTGTATCAATATTAAGTAAAGGGGAAAATATTAGGTGTAGAGTTCTGTTTTGTCTGAAAAAGTGCCATGTGTAGAGTTTTATTATTTAATGGTAGGACCTGGAGAGGTTAGGAGGGAGAGCTTTGCTTCCTTTAGAATGGAAATTTATCAGCTTATTGAGTATGAAGAGGTTTCATTCCCACCTGCACGGGAAAAAGAATCTGCATTACAACAATGGTTCCTGGCAAATTGTCATCCAGCTTTCCTTTAGCACATATTGGCCGAGAGGTAAGGGGCACACACTACTTTATGAGGCAGCTTATTTCACTTTTGGATAGCTCAAGGTTTTAAGAAATCTTTCCTAAATCAAGTTTACTTCTTTGTGACGTCTACAGGGAACCCTGTGTTCCTAATTCTGTTTTCTGGTGCCAAGAAAAAACAATATCTAATCTTATTTGCCCTTTAATGTGATTTAGCTCAGCTGAATCAACCAACCAATCAGAAGTATAAACTAGATTTGAACAAATCCTTAATTTGAGAGGAATAAAGTGCTTTGGTCATTGGACACCTATGGATGATACTACTCAGAAAACATCCTTTGATGGACTGAAAGTATCAGACTTACTTCTTGACATCGGTATGAAGCAAGGCAGTGCAGGACCAGTTCAGTGGAAGGTCAGTCTAATGGTGGAGGAGCTTCAGCTACTCTCATGAAAGGGAATTACTTGGCAGGGTTGGGGATCAAAAAGCTCTCTCTGTCTCTGTCTTTGTCTCTCTCACTCTTTCTCTTTCCCTTTCCCACCTTTCCTGCCTTACCCACCCCAGCTTCCCCCACCCCAGATGACCAAATGCTATTTAGAAGATTCAGAGATCCCATCAAAATCTCTCTAGTAACCACAGGCAGTGGCATCAAGTACTGAAATGCTGGTTTATAACGATGAAAAAGGCACCTGCAAACCTATGTGGAAAGACAGTCACCTGAGGACAGCAACAGCTTAAGAGATCATAACCCATTGTACTGGAAAATTCAGTCTATGGACTGATTCTCAGAGCTTGGCAGAGAGTTACACTTAAGTAAAACCCTCATAAGGACTCAGTGAAAGGAAGAAAATAAAAGGACTCCTAGTAACCAGGAATTGGACATTTATATTGTGACCACACGTATTCTTCGTATGTATGTCTCATAGCTTTTGAACTTTTGGAGCCCACTCTCCCCAAAAACTTTGGGTGGACAAAAGGAAAGTGTACCCCATTTTAGAGAATTGTATTTTATGTCAACTGTCTTCATTGTTCCTTCTTAATGAAACAGCTTTTGAAAAACTCATTAAATTTGGCTCCCTTGATTATGGGAAGCACACTGGGATGTCTGTGTGTGTGTGTGTGTGTGTGTGTGTGTGTGTGTGTGTGAGAGAGAGAGAGAGAGAGAGAGAGGGACAGAGACAGAGAGAGAGAATGAGAGAGACAGAGAGAGAGATAGAAAGAGAGAGCGCTCATGAGTGACAATATTAGATACTCCCAGCTCCTTATAGTTAGGCCTAGAACCATGAAGAGAGGATTAAGCTGCTATCTGGGGACCTGCCTTATGAATTTGGGTTCCTGTTTGCAGAAGTAGACTCCAGGAGGTAGTTGAAAAGAAGGAATTCTTTTAGAGCTTGGCAGAGAGTTACACTTTGAGTTGGAGTTGGAATTCAAGTGGAATTCAAGAATGTCATATAACCTGTGGTCTTTTGTTGTTTCAATTGTTTTCAGTCATGTCTGACTCTTCATAGAGTGGGGGGTTTTCTTGGCAAAATAATGAAGTGGTTTGCCTTTTTCTTTTTCAGCTCATTTTGCACATGAGGAAACTAATAAATGTTGAAGCCAGATTGGAACTTAGGAAGATGAATCTTCTTTATTCCAGGCCCCATACTATCCACTGTGCCACCTAGCAGCCTCTAACCTATGGTCTAGGACTCCCAATTTCAGAGCTCACATAGATCAAGTACAGTATTAGGGACTATCCCAAAAGAACATTAACTTCTTGTTCCAAGATGCCTGTTACACACAATTTATTCTGTGAAATCTCGCAATATGACTTAGCACTGTAGGTAACAACTGCATTTATCAAGAACAGGGCAACCTTTATTTTGGCCCAAAGAACATGCAAAAGATTTATGGGAGCCTATTAAAAAATGCAGAAATATGTAAATTCACAATAGCCTACAATCAATACAATTCTTCCCCCTCTTCAATGGAGCCCACTTTTTCTCCTACTCAAGACTACTCCATGGTTGGACTCCTCTGAGAAGGGAGCTGAGCTGTCATTATTAGGGCAACCCCTGACATTTTGGTAAGTCTGTTTTCCAACAGGGTCTTTTATCCCTCAACCCTCAACTATAATGTAGCCTTTTGGTTTGGACATCCCTTTCAAAAGAGAAACTCATTTTTAGGTTTGCTATATATGTTTCCTGACATTTTGGTGAAACCTATTTGATCCTTTAGAGACCACATGAGGTCTTACTCTCCCCACAGAAGGGAAACACACTTGGCACAAAGGTTATATAATACTAGAGCTTCCTGCCAGACCTTCAGTACCCAGGCAACAAATGATGAGTTTCTGAGTTGGGGCAGCAGACTTAGGAAAGATCACATGCCTAGGAAGGGACAGAAAAGAGACCTGAACCAAGCTCTTCCACTTTCTTAGGTCTAGACAGTCAACAAACCAGTAATCTGTAGATTGCTAATTTCTGAAGCGTAAATGAGCTGAACACTGAAAACAGAACAAATCAGCCAGCTCCAGCACAGCCCTGTGTCTACTGAGGGTGTTGACACTTCATGGGGCCCTGACAGAGCTTGCACTCCAGCAGCACTGGAACAACTGAGTCTAGCCCCTAATTACCAAAAATAATTCATTAAAATAGGCAGCTATCAGATGACACCCTGTTTCTACATTCTCTCCCTGGGGCTGGATTCCAGGTAACCTCTTCATTGGCCAAGCACCAGCCTGCTCACTATTGAGACACTTTCTCCCATTCCCACCCCATCCACTCCTTAAAATGTTTTGGGGGTATCTGACTCAAAGCCCATTGGGCTTTGTATGCTGAAGTCTCTTTCCTTCCAAATGACTTGGATTTGAAGGCGTATTTTAAGTTTCTTATCCTGGATACATTTTCCCAATACTTAACTCAAGGTGTGAAAATTGCATTTTATGCCACTAACAGGGTAATGTTTGATGATGACTGCAGGTGAGAGAAGCAGGGTGGAGATGAGGCTGTGGGGGGAACCAGAAGCCAAGCTTAACTTAGGCTTCAATGATGGAGAAAAGCAATGAGAAATACAGCTCATAATCTTACTTCCTCAGTAGCCGTGTGACTCTGGGCAAATCTATTTTCCTTTTCTCAGCCTCAGTTTCCTCAATTTTAAAATGAAGATAATAATAACACCTACCTCACAGGGCTTTTGTGAGGATACAATGACATAATGTACATTGTAAACCTTAAAACACTATGAAAATGCTACTACTAGTATTATTGCTGCAATCTAGTCAATCATACTGTTTCTATAAAAAAACAAACAAACCCCACACCACCACCAAAAACCCAAACTACCCCCAACCATTATTCCCCTCTGTGCACTCTATGGTCCAGCCATGTTGGTCTTGTCTCTGTTCCTCACACCACTTTCCAGCCTCTTTGCCTTCCATGCCTGGAATGTACTCCTTCCCTCAATCATTGTATCACTTTCACTTACACGTAAAACCTTTTCCCATCCCTTCAACTCCTGATGCCCTCCAAATGCTTTGTGTTCAATTACTTTGTGTTTATTTATGTTTCTTTACTTTATCTTCATTCTGTATGTGTATACATACATTACATAGACACTTTTCTCCCTAATAGAATCTAAGTTATCTGTGAGTAGAGATTGTTTAATACTTTGTGTTGGTATCCCCAGTGCTTGGCACACTGTAGGTGCTTCATAAATGTTTGTTGACTGATACCAAATGTAACTCCACTAAAATAATAGCATAAAGTGGGTTCAATTCACCTGGGCTTTATCAGAGTGATTTCTGGGGCTCTCCCCCTGGATGAGGCCATGCTGGAAAGCAAATATAGGTAATAGGTACATAGGAATGGGACTGAAGGCACAGGAGTGTTGGTTGTCTCAAAGGAGGGAGGAAGGATGGGCTGATGCTTAATAATGTGAGCTGGAGGGTAATGTTATGGGATGTGAACCAAGATTAGGGCAAAGGTAGGTCAGGAGATGGGATAGGACGAAGGCAGAGAACACCCTTGCCTGGAATAGGTGTGTATGTGTGTGTGTGTGTATGTGTGTGTGTAAAAGAATTGGAAATGGAGCTAATGATGGATATCCAGTCTGACAGGAGGAATAAAGAGAGAGGTGGTCAATGAATTGGGTCAGAATCAGAGAAGCCAAGAGGTATCAAGGCAGGGACTGGACTTCCATGAAATATCATCTGGTAAAGGAGAATTTAGGGCAAGAGTGGGGAACCTTTGACTGAATCCAAATGGGCCACAATTGAGGACCTAAAGGGACACATGTGACCTTGAGGTCTCAGGTTCCACACCCCTGGTTAGGATTTCTAGACTATTGTGACTTTGGAGAGAGCAATCCATCCTAACTTTAACAGGACTTGAGCTATTGAAAATGCCCCTGGTTCCCTTGAGCAATAAATGCTTCACTTCCCTTAACCTGTAAAACCTAATTCAGACAAGGGGGCCCTCTTGGAGTCAGGATGGATGCTCCATCTCTACAGTCTCAACCTCTACTTTTTATTTTGTTCTCTACTTGAACGGGGGCGTTGTTTGACAATAGATGTGTCTGACAATAACAAGCCTTAAGAAGAAATTTTGGCATCACTAACTACATTACATCAATTTTAAACAGAGAGGAAAAACTTTCTGGATATTCTCCTTTCCCATATGAAGACAGAAAGACAGACCAAAGGTCAGGGGGTGCTGTATGTATCCTTTGACTTCCCTGAAACAGTCTCTTTCTAATGATGAGAAGACTGCTGTTTTACCCAGCACCCCTTTCTTCATAATTCCCAGCTATCACCACAGTGAAGAGGGAGAAGAACAGTAGAGTCAGCAGTAGGAAGGCAGTGGATGTTGCCCATGTCTCTGACAAGGCAGACTAGTTACAACTTCTCTCTCCTGCTAGGGGTCTAGTAGGTAGCTTATAGAAACAGAAGTAAATTGGGGAATGGAGAAATAAATTATGGTGCATGGATACAATGGAATATTATTACACCATAAGAAATGTTGACTAGAGGAATTTAGAGAACTGTGGGAAGATTTGTGTGATATGATGTAGAATGAAGTGAGGAGAACCAGGAAAACAACATATACAATGACTAGGGTATCATAACTGTGAAAGAACAGTGAAATGAGGACAAACGCTGTGTAATTATAATGATCCATCTTGGCCCTGGACTCCTTTCTTTCACTAGAGACGTATGAGACTGTGAGTGTGAAAAGTTGTATGATGTCAGATGCTGGCAATGTGTTCATTGGTTTTGCTTAAGCTTCTTCCCACCCCACCCCCCTTTTTGTAAAGGAGAAGGCTTACTGTGAGGAAAGAGGAGGAATGATGTTAAAAAAAACCTAGGAATTAATAAAACTTTAATGAATTGATATTAGGAAAATAAAACAGCCCTGGAATTCTGGTTTTCCTTAATTTGTACCTTATGTTGTTCTTTCAAAGGAAGTAAAGCAAGAGAATTAAATGATGCTATCTTATGATAGAGCAGGTTATCTCTGGGAAATGTGGGTGACTTTCACTATTTGTCTGTATTTGTGTCTCTTATGTTGCGTATCTCTCAGGTAAAGCCTTATATACTGGTCTAAATTTTGTTGTTGCTGTTGCTTACTTTTTGGAGGGTATTTGGGGTTAAGTAGTTTGCCCAAGGTCACATGGCTAGTGTTAAGTGTCTGAGGCTGGATTTGAACTCAGGTCCTCCTGACTCCAGGGCTGGTTCTCTATTTACTATGCCACCTAGCGACCCCTCTTAGTCTAAATTTTAAGCTACTTGATGTCTTAGACATGTATCAAAAACCTGAGTAGGAACAACTTTTCTGTTTCAAAGTCCATGACAGCTGTATCTT
>CM053594.1:183370827-183383456 GCA_028646575.1 Pseudocheirus occidentalis
CCGATTTGAACTCTGGTCATCCTGACTTATGGCTGGTGCTCTATTCACTGTGCCACCTAGCTGTCCCACTGGCACCAATTTTTTTTTAATTCTTTTTTTTTAATTTTAATTTATTTTCTTGGTTACATCATTCATTTCCACAAGGTTTTGAGTTACAGATTTTCTCCCCTTTTTTCCCCCAACCCCCCTGCCCAGAACATTGATCCCACTGTAAGGCCCCTCCCACAATCTGTTCCCTTCCATGCCCTCCTCCAACACCTCTCTAGCTTTCCAGTAGGGCAGGGAACATATGGATTCTTTTCCTCTTTCCTGATCATCTTTGGAAATGGACCTAGTAATGGTATTGCTGGGTCAAAGGGTATATATGTAGTTTAATAAATCTTTGGGCATAATTCCAGATTACTCTCCAAGACGTTTGGATCAGTTCACAATTCCACCAACTTTTAGAAATCAGCATCAGTGTAAACATTTACCTTACAAAGAGTGCTAATGATTATTTCTCCTGCTCATTCCAAGTTGAAATAATTGCTTCTTCCTTGGAAATCTCATAATTAGCTTCTAAGGGCCTTAAGGGTTGGCATTTGTCTCTTTTTTGATCTTCGTAGATCATCTTAGTGTCTAGCATAATGTCTTACATATGGGAGGTAATCAATAATTGTTGAACAAATGAAACCACCTTAGTAGGCTCTAGATATCTGCCTCTTTTCAGTGCTATTTTCTCCTAAAAAAAAACCTTTAAAAGAGTTTTGAAAAGTAGTTAAAATATGCTTGTTTTTACATTGTTTGCATTTTATATTGGCAATTTCCTTATAGAATATCAAAAGGTATATAATCATATTGGAACCTTGTCTCCAAATCACACTGCTGGATGGGTTATTTCTTGGAAGATGTCCTATAAACCAGTAGTGTCAAACCAAAATAGAAACATATCCCAGTCCTACGGACCACATGTTGACTTAGAAAACCACAAATTAACATTCTCTATGTTGCATTTCATTTTTGTTTATTTTCTTAAACACTTGCCAGTTACATTTTAATCTTGTATCTCTGTACTTGGAATATTGTGGGCTGCATGAGACACTTCTACAAACCATCAGTCTCATTTATGACTAGTTATTCTAGTTAGCCTAGGTCAAGGATTTCCTTGACAAGTGTCTTTTATTGAGCTTTCCTCCTCCACCTGAGATCTTTGGGTCTGCTCTATTTTGGGGCCAATTGTTCAATTTTTACAATGATTTTCTCAATCCTTATTTAGACAACTCATTTTCTTAAAGGCAGAGCTGAGTGAAATGACTTCCTTTAGAAGTCATTTATTTAAAATAAATATAAATTTAGAATAAATCCTTTAGAATAAATGAAAGTCATTTTGGAGTTGTTTTTTTGAAGAATATTTTTCTTTTGGTTCCCCTGCTCCCTCCTTGTGCTCCTTGCCTTTTCAAACTTTTAGATTCCATTAGATTATAAGCTCCTTGACGGTAGGGACTGTCTTTTGCCTGCTTTTATAGCCCCAGCACTTAGCATGCTGTCTGGTACATGGTAGGTGGTTAATAAATGTTTGCTGATTATTGATCGACTTTTCTAAATAGCATTTGTAGCTCAAATTTAGTTAGCTGGGAACCAATTTGTATAATGGAAGAGTATTATCTTAGAAGTGAGGAGACCTGGCTTCATTTGAATCCTGTCTCTAACCACTTAACATGTATATGACATTGGGCAAATCACTTAAAGTTTAAGAGCCTCAGTTTCCTTATCTGTAAAAGGAAGAGGCTTAGATTCAATAACCTCTCAAGGCCCCTTTTCTGGCTCTGAACCTTTAAACTTTTCTTCTTTTTCCCTTTCATAGGTGAAAAGGAGAAACTTTCTCTGGAGAACTAACCCTAATAGCAGCTGATAAATAAAACGTGCTATCCACTCATTTAGCAAAGCTGTCTCCCGACAAAACAGTTTTACAGCTATTAAACACGCATGCACGCTCATACACAAGCACCCCAAAGCCCCAGTATTCCTTGCAAACTTACTGCCATCTGGCTTCCACTACATCTTTCTCGGACAGTTTCTTTAAGAGATTCCTTTCAACGGCCAACCTCTCTCTGGCTCTCCCATGACACTTAGGGAGACTCTTATGGGAAGAGGGGCAATTTATTTTCTCTGAATGACCGCATTGCTAACTCTACAGGGCAATTATACAGAGCAAATGTATCTACTTCTGCCACAGGAGGCAGGAGTTCCCTTACTCATCATTAATAATGAATGCTCTTCAGTAAGCGTTTACCATCATTTACCAACCAGAAGGGCACATTCTATAGGTTTGCCCCAGGAAACTTGGAAATGGCATGACTGGGGATTTTGAGCCAAGCCAGGAAGGCAGCTTGGGTTGCCTGACCCCCTGCTCCTTTGTTCTGCAGACAGCTCCAAAGCCAGCAGAAGACCTGACCCAGTGGCTCTCTGTTCTGAAATGTATAGTACAAAAAGAAGTAGCCTAGCCTTTTCCATATGGGAATGCCATTGCTTGTTTTCCTGGCAGCCACATGATTGGAAATACTGGGAAATAAAAAGGAGAAGGAAGTAAGAGCCGGGAAGCATCCAATTGATCTACCACTATGATGGGGGAAGAAGTGTCAGTAAAATCAGACTTCTCCAGGAGCGCCCCCCCCTTCTCTCCCCTTGCTGATTTGAAGCTCTTTGGCTTTCTGGGCACTTCTGCTACTTTCTGCTGACTCCATTTTGCTCTGATGCTTTGGCCTGGAATGTGGACTTCAGAGCAATTGGGCCAGGGCCCTGTTATGTAGTCATTATAATGTGCAAAATCCCTGGAAAGGTGCTGACATTTTAATGACTCTTAATGATACAGCATGTTATGATGTCAAGCTTAGTTCTGCAGTCAAAGACCTTCGGAAACTAAAGGGAGCTGGTGTCTTGGCCATACCACACACAGGGAGTGTAATTGCAAGTGAGCAGGAGAATGGGATACCCAGAATACGCCACCTTTATGCAACATGTTCATACTCTAGGCACCTTTGAACATGTGTTAATTAATTTTCAACACCCTGGCAGAATAGGTGAATATACTCCCTGGTTCACAGATGGTGGACTGAAGGCAAAGAAGCTGCAAAATCCAAAGCCAGACTGTTGCTTTTGAAACATTCTTTCTGGAACACATTATAATAGATAAATAAAAACCATTAGTAACAATCGATTGGAATCTAGGAATCTAGGTATCATAGTAGATAGATTGTTGGACTTGGAGTCAGGAAAACCTGCCTCAGACAATTACCAGCCTTGTGATCCTGGGCAAGTCACCTAACCTTTGTCTACCTCAGCTTCCCCAACTGTAAAATAGGGATAATAATATCACCCACTTGTCAGGGTAGTTACGAGGATCAAGTGAGATAAGTATATAAAGAATGGTACAAACTGTATTTATATACACTTATTATTAATATTATCTTTTCACATATCTGAGGCCAGTTTGAAGAGTTCCTTGTTCTTAAAGACAAGTAATTTTGTATTTTTTTTCTGCAAACTTCAACAACAAATTGAACAAATGTTATTGTCAGCCATGTGCACACTCTACTAAGTGCTGTGGAGACAAACAGGAATAAGATACAGTCTGTACTCAAGGAAATTACACTCTAGTGAAAGAAATGAGACAGGAACACAGTACAGGACAAACTAAGAGTATGGGGAGCACCTAAGGAGTGTTAAAAATAATGTACACTTAGGGATCTGAAGAAGGAAGGCTCGCTTCTGGCAGGGGGAATGAGAAGAAGCTTCATGGAAGAGGCAGTGCCTGAAGTGGACCTTCAAGGTCCATTTCAGCAAAGAATTAGAAAGCAAAGGGATGCCCCTCAATTGGGGAATGGTTAAACAAGTTGTGGTATATGAATATATTGTGCAGAAAACTTCAATGAGTGGTTTAGCTTTGAGAAGAGGCTGGGCAATGAGGATTCTAGGGGGAATGGGCAGCTTGGGCAAAGGCATGGAGCTAGTAAATGGCAGAAAAAAATTCAGGGTAAAATGATGAGTCTGATTTGACTGGGGGATATGGAATAGGGAAGTGGGTGATATGGTGAAGGCTTGAAAGATGAGTTGGAGGTAGGTTATGGAAGGTATTGAATGTCAGATTAGAGTTTGAGGTTTATTCAGTAGGATTTGGGGAGTCATTGAAGGTTTTTGAGTAGAGGAGCAACATGATCAGAGCTGTTGCTCTGGCAGCAATGTGCAGAATGTCCTGGAGTGAGGGGAAAGATGGCAACTACTGTTGTAGTCTGGGGGAGATAATGTGGGCTTGAAGTGGCTTACATGGTGTTTTAATTATCTTTTTTAAAAAATATCAGTTCAACTGGGCACTCAACAAATATTGCATATTAGTAAGCATTATTTCCCCCCATTTTACAGATTGGTAAAGTGAGGCATAAACTGCCTTCTTCAGGTGCATACAATGACAAACTCTCTGCAAATCCATATCACCTCTTATCTAAGGCTAATTCCATTGAGTAACAAGCCAAGATTAGAATTTTTAACCCTTATTTCTTTGAAATTTTAAAATAATTCCAAGAAAAAATTGTGAAGGAGATAAAGTTTGCTTCCCCCTCCCCACCACACTTAACATTCTCTTTTGGAAAACTTCTCCTACCTCTCTTGGCACCCCTTGCCTTGGTTGCCTCCCAGCTGCTCAGTTATACCCCATTAAAACTTGCTTCCAGAAAAGGAACTGATAACCTTAACAGTTAATCACTGATAAGGATAAAGAACTGATAAACTTATCAGTTGATCACTGACTAAACTTATGTGTGTCACTGACTGAGGATTGGTACTTAAACTGGAGAGAAAGTAATATCAGATTGTTGAATTTGAATTCAAGATCACTTGACAGGCTAAGAACACTGGGTCAAATTTTTAAAGATGAAATAAATGAAAAATCTTTTACATGGAGTACAAAGAATCAACCCCAGCAGTAGAAGATGGAAGAGACATGGCTAAGCATCAGCTCTTCTGAAAAATGTCTGGGTGGAGGGGGTTTAGTGAAATGAAAACTCAATATGCATCAACAAGGTGGGGTGGCAGCCAAGAAGGCTGATGCCAGGGGTGTGTGGGAGCCAGTTTGAACCAGCTTGTTAGAGCTGATTGTTAAATTTTCAGCATGATCATTTACATTCCTGAAATTGGCAAATGCCAAATTTGCAAATCAAGACTTGATTTATTGTTTTGCTGATTTTCTAGACTCAAGAAAGTGATGGTAAAAATGTTAATTATGCAAATTAAACTTAAAAGAGTTTCCCACAGTCTCTCCCCCAACCCCCGCAGAGAGCTGGTTGTTAAATATTTATTGGTATGCCTCTGGTTAATACAGTCTTACACTGAATTGAGAATGTTAGTGTCCAGGAAGAGAGGACTGTGCTCTGTTTTGGTCAGACATATCTGGAATAGTGTATTTAATTCCTGGAATTACATTTTAGGAAGGGGTTGATAAGCTGGAGGTGTTTCAGAGGAAGTCAGTCAGGATTTTGTAGTACTTCAAATTCAAGCCATGAACTTCATGAAGGAGCTGGGATTGGAGAAAAGGAGACTTGGAAAGTGGGGTATGGAGTTATCTTCAAAATATTTTAAATGTTGTCATGAAGAAGAAGTAATGAATCTCTTTTGCCTGATTCCAAAAGTAGAGAGTTTGTAAAGAGGCAAGATACTTATTAGCTGTGTGACACTGGACAAATCATTTAACTTCTGTCTTCTTCAGTTTACTCACCTGTAAAATGGACTTAATGATAGCACCAAAATGTTTTGCAAACCTTAAAAGAGCTATATAAATGCTAGCTATTATCGTTATGATTATTAATGTTGTTTGCTATAAGTTTAAGCTTGAGGTAAGGGGCAGGGCAGGGAGAGGGCAGGGATCCTTCCTAACATTTAGAGGTAGCAAAGAGTAGAGTGGACTGCCTTGGGAGATAGTAGGTTTTTCCCTTACTAGAGATCTTTAAGCTAAAGTTAGAAGAAAACATGATAAGTAGATTGGAGAGAGGAAGGAAGAAGGAAACAAGCGTTTGCTGGTTGCCTGCTAGCTGCTAAGCACTGTATTTACAACCCTGGGAAACAGGTGTTGTGGTTATTCCCACTTTACAATTGAGGAAACCTAGTCAGACAGGTTAAGTGACTTGCTCAGGATCACACAGCTAACAAGTATTACATGACCACTCCAGTATCTTTGTCAAGAAAACCCCAAATGTGGTTAAGAAGACAGGGATATGACTGACGATAGCAATGCTGTTTATAGAACACTGTGCTTCATTCTAGAGGGAAACAAGATTTAGGTTAGACATTTTAGTTGTACTAGAATGGACTTTTTTTTACTGCTATTGAGCTGACTGAGGCCCTCACCACAGAATATTCTAGACTAGACTCCTATGGATCCCGATGTGGATTCTTTTCTTTTTCTTTTTTGCTTTCTTTGGAGGGAGGAAGGTAGGGCAATTGGAGTTAAGTGACTTGCCCAAGGTCACATGACTAGTTTCTGTGTTAAGTGTCTGAGGCAGAATTTGAACTCAGGTCCTCCTAACTCCAGGGCTGGTGCACTATTCGCTGCACCTCCTAGCCACCCCAAATATGGATTCTTTTTAAGAAAACTGCAATCATCTCTTAGAATTCCCAAGTTCCTTCAAAGAGCTACTTCAAGAAACCTTGAGTCCCCACTAGCACCCTGCAAAGTACATCAGATATTATATTTAATTTCTTCATGAGCATGTTGAATCCTTCAGTAAAATGAAAGCTTTATGGTAGCAGATGGTTGTTTTTTGTTTTTTTTGTCTTTGTGCTTCTCTTGCCTAGCACAGTGCCTAGCATGTAGGAAGTGATTAACAAATTCTTGTTAAACTCAATGCTTATTGAATAATCAAATTAGAGACTGATGAGTCTTGCATGTGAAGTGAAAACTGGGTTAAGTAAATCTGTTGAATATAGGTCAGAGGTGCTAAGACCCTGTTCAATTTCTACATATCAGTTTGATAAATCTAAACTCTCATGCAAATGAATAATTAACCCAAGGCCAATTGCACATCCAAAATCATTAATGAAAATTGATTTTCCTTCTGTGTTGGGTCACTTTTCTCTGTGGCATCACAATATTGTTTTCAGAGTCAACCAGGATTCAGAGAATGTTTATCCATCTCCCCACAGTCCCTTCCTTTTCCTGAACAAGGGGATCCTAGTGCTTTTTAATTTGGAAAGTTTTGGCTGGCTTGCTTTTGAGTGGGGAAGAGGTGAAGACTGCATCACAATAATTCTGTAAGACAGGGGATTCAACATAGAACATCAAATTAACACATAGTGAATAATGGGTCACTTAGGGAAGAGCCAGGAGGGAGTACAATAGAGATGAGCTCTTTGGGCTGAGGTATAATCCCTGCCAACTGACTTCATGGATTGTAATGGAGCAGGGTGGGAAATCTGCTTTGTTGGCAGCTGGTTAAATGCCTTTCCAGTAACATGGTGGAAATGGATTATATATAAATACGGTCACGTGCAATGATAAAGGGAACTTGGACAGAAGGCACAAAACCACCGGGACGCCAAGGGGCTTCCCAGTGGTTCCTGTGAATGCTATATTTCTGAAAGGAAAAAACTCCATGGTTCAAGTCCCCAACAAGGAGACCACTATTTGAATTGCATTTTTAACCAGATGCCCTGGATGCCCCAGGAAGCAAATAAAGATCTATAGAGGCATCAAGATAATTGAAAAAAAAAAAAGGCTGCTGTACATTAAACTTGCAGATCCCTATACAGACTTACTGGAAGAGTCAGGGCTGGTTCCAGCGTAGGAAGGCATTCACTGGGGCTGAAACTAGGCTCTTTTGTACCCAGGGCAAAGACCATAAATTGTGCCTGGAGCAAATGACACAAAAAATACCATCAATTGGACATTCTCCAACTGAGAGAGAAAGAGAGAGAGAGAGAGAGAGAGAGAGAGAGAGAGAGAGAGAGAGAGACAGAGACAGAGACAGAGAGACAGACAGAGAGACAGAGACAGAGAGATGGAGAGACAGAGAGAGAGAGAAAATGTGTGTGTGTGAGTGTGTGTGTGTGTGTGTGTGCGTGTGTGTAAGAAATGGAGATCCCAATACACTAACTTCAGATGATTGCTACCCATGGGGTAGAGTAATATGGAATAAAATGAGAGGAATTTAATCCACCATCTGGCGGTTTGGTATTCTAACAAATTATTTTATTTACTAGGTGCTGAGTTCTGGGGTTTTAATGCTGCTTAAAGATGCCAAAGGTTGTGGTTGGCCTCTCAGTTTGGAGCCCTCTAAATTCAGGACTCACAGACAAAGCCTGGATCTCACCATCTTGGCTTTGGTTCTGTCCTTTAGCATGGGATGCTAGAGGGGTAGATAGAGGCTTTGGCATTTTGACCCCTAAATTTGTTTGTAGCCCTGTTCCCTTTTCATCAACCGAGGAGAAAGTGTGAGTCCTGCTCTATTTGGTGCAGATTATAAACATAGCTCATGGAATGGGGTAGAGGGATAAAAGAAATTGGCCAAAGGTCAGACCTTTGCTCTCTCCAAATATTTCTTTCTTTCTGCATTGTAGACTCTGACGGAAGCTCTTTAGATAAGTAGGTGATACAGTAGATAGAGCATTGCACATGGAATCAGAAAGACCTGTGTTCAAGTTCAGCTATAGATGATTACTAGTTGTGTGACGTTGGACAAGTCACTTAACTTCCATTTGCCTCAGTTTCCTCACCTGTAAAATGGAGATAATAATGGCAGCCATCTCCCAGAGTTGCTGTGAGGATCCAATGAGACAACATTTTTAAGTGCTTGGCACAGTGCCTGCTACATAATAATCTCTACATAAATGTTATGATGATGATAATAAAGATGTTCTGTGTGCTGTTAAAATAAATACCTTTGCTATATTAAATAAGAAACAAAGTCAAACTCTTATAGCAAAGCTCTATCCTTTCTTTTCTTTCCTCATATGTGTCCTGTGCATTTCGCTCTTCTCTAAGAAAAAAAAAAATCCAGCAAAGCCAAACCATGTGCAAAGAGCGCCTGGCTCAGGAGGGCCTTCTTTCATTAAACTCCTCTGGAACCTGGGCTCTCTGCTCAGTCTGTGCGCAGGTGAGAGCTAGGATCTCAGCAACTGAAAAAGAAAAGGAGTGGAAAGAGTGATCACATAGACCTCACTTGCAACTGTGAAAACTGAAACAGGCAATTGTGAAACACAATCACTACTTTGTAAAACACCAATAAGGAAGGAGCCAGCTGGGTATTACTGAGTATCAGGTGCACAGGGTCAGAAGGAAGTAACATCAAAGCAATGTTCTCGCTTCCCTAAAGGCTGACGAAAGCCATAGTGTCAATGAGATGCCAGGCATTGGGGGTAAAATGCCTCCAGAAAGGCACGGTGCACATTAGTTTTGGAGAGTAAGCATTGTTTCTTTTTGTCTTTTCATCCTAAGCCTTTGACACAAAGTCTTCCACATATCAGGAACTT
Source organism: Pseudocheirus occidentalis (assembly GCA_028646575.1). Taxonomy (NCBI): domain Eukaryota; kingdom Metazoa; phylum Chordata; class Mammalia; order Diprotodontia; family Pseudocheiridae; genus Pseudocheirus; species Pseudocheirus occidentalis. The sequence continues at coordinate 183,380,323 of CM053594.1, forward strand.
AATCAAAGCTTATTGAACCTAATTCAATCTGTGCTTTTAAAACTTTGTTAGTTTCTCTCCACCCTCCATTAACATCTAAAACATACACAATGTATTTTTCTTGCAATAAACCTATAAAGCGCATACAAGTATCCGCACCCACATTATATTATTGTATCATGTATTAAGCCTTTTTTAATGTTTCTATTCAGTCTTGCCTGACTCTTCATAACCCTGTTTGGGGTTGTACTACCTTCTGACCCTTCCCTAACTGACCCATTATTCACTATGTGTTAATTTGATGTTCTATTTTGAATCATCTTATAGAAAACCCTATTTGCCAGTATCTTGACAAAGATTCTGGAATGGTTTGCTATCTACTTATCCATTTCATTTCAGAGATGAGGAAACCGAGGCCAACAGGGTTAAGTGGCTTGCCCACGGTTACACAGCTAATAAGTGTCTGAGGCCTGATTTGAATTCACAAAGATGAGTTTTCCTGACTTCGGACCTAGAACTCTATCCACTGAGCCATCTAGCTTGCCCCAGTGTGTTTCTGAGTCTTCTGTGTTTTAAGCATTTAATCTGTAAGAAAAAAACCAAAACCTCATTATATCTGATTTATGTTGTAGATTGAGTGTTTTTCTACTCTTCTTTGTACAGACCTAGATTTGAACTAAACCTAGAATTTCTTTAAGTGATTTTCCCCATCAATAAAATTATAAAAAGGCAGAGACAATGAGAAACATGGTTGCTATCTTTTTGGAACAGGTCCCCCAATGTGAAATTAATATTTGTATGGGCTCAAAGCTAAGAAGAGGGGACAAGTTTCTCAGCCCACTTGGATTTATTGTTACACAAAATAGTTGCAACATTAATGTGACATGCTCTTTTTTTTTGGTAGGGGGAAGGCACTAATACTTGGAAGATCATAAAAGGCTTCATTTAGAAGGGAGGGCTTTCAGCTAAGCCTTGAAGGAACATAGGAATTATAAGAGGTGTAGATGAACAGGGAGTGAATTCTAGACATGGAGGACAGCCAGAGCAAGGGTATGGAGACAAAGATGGAGCGTTCTGTGTGAAGAACAGTAAGACAATGAATTGGCTAGAGGTGTGTGTGTGTATGTGTGTGTGTGTGTGTGTGATGTGCACGCGCACATGTAAGAACATGCGCATGAAAGGGGGAAATACACAACAAACATATAACACAAAATATATACACATGTGACACATAATACATACATATCAGAATACATGATACATGTGAACATATACATTCAAATAAAAATGTGTAATGCATAATAAAGCTAGACAGATAGGATGTGACCAGGTCATGAAGGGCTTTACATTTCAATCATATGTATTTATATTTTATCCCGAAGATAATATGGAACCAGTGAAGTTTACTGAGTAAGAAAGCAATATGACAATCCATTTTAAAGGAAAATCAGTTCAGCAAATATGTGGAAGAAGGATTGGGGAGGGGAGAGATTTAAGTCACGAGGACCAATAAGGAAACTATTTGAGTGGTTCAGGTGATGAGGACCTGACCTACCATAATGACCGTGTGAGTGGAGAGAAGGGCATGGTTTTGAGAGATGTTGCAGAGGTAAAAATGCCAAGATGTGGCAACTGATGGATATGCAAGATGAGTGGGAGTGAGGACTTGGGGGGAAACAATAAGGTTAAAAACTTGGGTAGACTGGAGCGATATTGGTGTTCTTGACAAAAATAGAGAAATTTGGGAGAGAATTTAGTTTGAAGGTGAGGTAATGAATTTTCTTTTGGATGTGTTGAGTTTGAGGAGCCCATAGGGACACATAATTTGAAATGTTCAATATACAGTTAGTGATATGTAACTGAAGCTAGAGGAAGAGAGTAGGGATAGAAGAATGAATTTAAAAAATTGTTAAGCACATGATGTATACAAAGCTCAGTGCTCAGTGCTGTAGCTACAAATAAAAAGCAAGACAGTCCCTGCTCTCAAAAGAACTCACTTTTGAATAGAGGGAGACAACACATAGGAAGTTTCAGTTCTAAGTCAATTGGAAAGTGCCAATGGTCAAAGTATGAAGTGTCAAAATGTCAAAACAGATGGTAAACATCTCTTTTTAGTATTGTTTCCATTAATAAACCCCCTCTGGTTCTGATGTAGCACCAATGATTTTACTGTCAAGAATGTTCTTTTCTGGGTCTTCAGTAGCTGTGGTTGCTGTGGAGGCAGGTGCCAGGATCCATTTCCACAAGGGTTGTTTTTCAGAATAATGACTATAGGGATTAGGTAGGGCTGGTGTTTTTGGAGTCACTTCTATCCCTGTTCCTCTTAGTACACGGTCCTAGATTTCTCCACTGGGGACTAAGGGGAGATGGTGGTCAATGTGGAGGTGGTGGCTTAATCTGCACGGCAAATTTCACCTCTAGTCTCACCTTCAAGGTGCCTTACTACTTCAGCTAAGCTACCTTGCCCGTCTCAGTGCTGGCAGTTGGTATTGGGAGCGGCTGGGATGATTGGCCCCTTTTCCACAGAGCTAGAAATCATCTACATAGAGATGATATAGCTGGCACAGCAAATAAAGTATGAGGTCCGGGGTCAGGAAGACCTGAGTTCAGATTCTGCCTCAAACATTTACATCTGTGTGACCATAGTAAAATTAAATTGGTTTATTTACTTTTAGTTTCTAATATTCAGTTCCACAGTCCCTTGAGTTTCAGATTTCCCTCCCTCCTTCTCTCCCCCCCACATCATGGTGGCCTGCACTCAGATACAGGATCTACAAATATCTTCACATTAATCATTAGTCAGGTTGTAAAGAAGGATTATAACTGATGAATGATCATCAGTGGGAAAGAGGAAACAAAAAAAAACCAAGAAAAAGAAATACAGCAAGTAGTTTGTTTCAATCTGCATTCAGACGCCACATCTCCTTCTCTGGATGTGGGTATCTCTTCCAATTGTGAGTCTTTTGGAGTTGTCTCATAACCTTACATTGCTGAGAGGAGCCCAGTCTATTGAAGTTAGTCATCACACATACATTTTGTCTGTGATTGTGTACAAATTTCTCCTGGTCTGTTCTTCTCACTCAGCATCAGTTTATATAAGTCTCTCCAGGTTATTATGAAGTCCATTTGCTCCCCATTTCTTATAGCACAGTAGT
>CM053594.1:183383956-183402526 GCA_028646575.1 Pseudocheirus occidentalis
GAGTCTTTTGGAGTTGTCTCATAACCTTACATTGCTGAGAGGAGCCCAGTCTATTGAAGTTAGTCATCACACATACATTTTGTCTGTGATTGTGTACAAATTTCTCCTGGTCTGTTCTTCTCACTCAGCATCAGTTTATATAAGTCTCTCCAGGTTATTATGAAGTCCATTTGCTCCCCATTTCTTATAGCACAGTAGTGTTCCATTATGTTCATATACCACAACTTGTTCAGCCATTCCCCAATTGATGGGCATCCCTTTGATTTCCAATTCTTTGCCACCATAAAAAGCCACTATAAATATTTTTGTACATATAGGTCCTCTTCCCACTTCTCTCATCTCTTTAGAATGTAACCCTAGAAGTGGTATTGCTGGGTAGAAGGGTATGCAATTATTTATAGCCCTTTGGGCATAGTTCCAGATTGCTCTCCAAAATGGCTTTATCAGTTCACAGCTCCACCAGCAATGCATTAGTGTTCCAATTTTTCCACATCCTCTTCAGCATCTATTGTTTTCCTGTTTGGTCATTTTCACAAGTCTGTCCAATGAGATGTGGTACCTCAGAGTTGTTTTGATTTGCATTTCTCTAATCACTAGTGATTTGGAGCATTTTTTCATATGCTTATAGATATCTTTAATTTCATCTTCTAAAAACTGTCTGTTCATATCCTTTGACCATTTATCAACTGGGGAGTGGCTTGTATTCTTATAGATTTGACTCAATTTTTTGTTTATTTTAGAAATGAGGCCTTTATCAGAGACACTGGTTGTAAAAACATTATTCACCAATTTTTCACTTCCCTTTTGATCTTGGTAACATTGGCTTTATTTGTACAGAAGATTTTCAATTTAATATAATCAAAACTATCCATTTTGCATTTTGTAATGCTCTCTAACTCTTGTTTCATCATGAAGTCTTCCCCTCTCCATAGATCTGACTGTCCCTTGCTCTCCCAGATTGTTTACAGTATCAGCCTTTATACTTAGATCATGCACCCATTTCAACTTTATTTTGGTGTACGGTGTTAGATATTGCCCTATGCCCAGTTTCTGCCATACTATGGTCCAGTTTTCCCAGCAGTTTTTGTCAAATAGTGCATTCATATCCTCAAAACTGGAGGCTTTGGGTTATCAAACAGTGGATTACTATAGTCATTGGTTGCTGAGTCTCGTGTACCCAATCTATTCCATTGATCCACTATTCTATTTCTCAGCCAGTACCAGTCAGTTTTGATGACTGCTGCTTTATAATATAGATTAAAATCTGGTACATTTAGGCCACCTTCCATAGCATTTCTATTCATTAATTGCCTTTATATACTGGACCTTTTGTTCTTCCAAATGAGTTTTGCTACTATTTTTTCTAGCTCTACAAAGTAATTTTTTGTAAGATTGATTAGTAGGGCACTAAATATGTAATTTAATATAGGTAAGATTATTATTTTTATTATATTAGCTTGACCCAGCCATGAGCAATTGATGTTTTTCCAATTAGTTAGATCTGACTTTATTTGTGTGACAAGTGTTTTGTAATTGTGTTTGTATAAGTCCTGGCTTTGTTTTGGTAGGTAGATTCCCAAATATTTTATAATGTCTACAGTAACTTTAAATGGAATTTCTCTTTCTATGTCTTGCTGTTGGATTTCATTAGAGATATATAGGAATGCCGAGGATTTATGTGGATTTGTTTTATATCCTGCGACTTTGCCAAATTTGTTTATCTCAAGTAGTTTTTTTTTTACCCGATTCTCTAGGATTCTCTAAGTATATCATCATATCATCTGCAAAGAGTGATAGCTTAGTCTCTCCTTTGCCTAATTTGATTCCTTTTATTTCTTTTTCTTCTCTTATTGCATAACAAGTCATTTTTAACTTCTGTCTGCCTCAGTTTCCTCAACTATAAATAAATAAAATGGGGATACTAATTGCATCGACCTCCCAAGGTTACAGTGAGAATCGAAATAATATTTGTAAAGCACTTAGTACAATGCCTGGAATAAAATACAGTCTTAGTAAATGCCCGCTCCTTCCCTCTCCCATTAAATCCATGAAGCCACCAAGGGGGAGTCCAGAGAGGACCCAGGATAAAGTTTTGAGGTACACCCACAATTAGGGGCCCTGACATAAATGATGATGATGGTCAGTTGTTTTCAGTCACATTCAACTGCTTCTGATTTCCCAGATTTTGATAGTACAAGTATCTTTTTTTAAAACAAACATTTCTCTTTCCTTATCCCTTCCCAATGACCATTTTTTTAAAACTGCACAACAAACACATGTAGTCTAGCAAAACAAATTCCTACACTGTCCATGTCCAAAAATAGACATCTCATTTTGCATTTTAAGTCCATTACCTCTTAGTCTGGAGGTGAATGGCATTTCATCATTGCATTAATCAGATCTCCAAAGTTTTTCAGACTTATTTTTGTCCATAATGTTGTTGTTTCTACAGAAAGTATTTTGATTTTGTTCACTTTACTTGCATCAGTTCATGGAGGTCTTCCTGGCTTCCTATGAAACTATCCATTCCATCATTTCTAATAGCACTATAATATTCCAGTACATTTTTCAGCTACCATTTTTCTTTGTTCAAGCATTCTCCAATAAGTGGGCACCCCTTTGGTGTCTGGTTTTAGGCTACTAAGAAAAGAATGGCTATAAATATTTTTGTACCCATGGGTCCTTTTCCTTTCTTTAAGCTCTTTGGAGAATAGTCCTAGTGGTGTAACCAAAATCAAATGTTAATAACTTCTGGAGGCATAGCTCCAAATTGTTTTCTAGAATAACCAGACCAATTCACAGTTCTCTACCAACGATATTTTAGTGTGATTCTTTTAATGGGTAGGATTTTGATAAGCAGAACTTAGGAGAGGGAGGCATTAGAAGCAGCAGTGACTCAGTCTTTACATACTTCCATCTCAAGGAATGTACATTTGCTTACGTTTGCTTGGTGCCAGAGAGCAAGCACCAGAGGGGATAGAACACTGAGATTTTAGATCAGAGGCTATATCTCTGACCAGGTCTGACCTAGGTTCCAGCACAGAGCTATTGCTTTTTCAATGCAATCCTGGTCAACAGGACCCAAGAGTTACTTGTGCCCACTAGTATATTTCATCAGCTTCCATTTGGGAAATACCCTCTCCTTTGATTTTCATTTACCCCCCAAAATCATTTGAGTTCATGCACAAAAGGAAAGGAAGTTGCACGTAATGACCTACCACCACCATTGGCCTTCTTGTTTATACTGTAAGATTGAAGAATGAACCCACATGCAGTGGAGGGCATGGAGATGTGAGTACCAGAGTTTTCCATCTTTTGTTATTATCCTTACTTGCTAGTACGTTTTCCAAACATAATCATTTTTATTATTTTTTTAAAGAGGAGTTGAGATAATGGTTGGTCTCTCAGAGAGCAAAGGCTAAACTTACTGATAAACTTCGGCTGCTACCCCAGGAGAAAGGCAGACCTCAACTGCCAAAAAAAGCATGGCCTCACTTCCTGCATGGGCCCCCGCTAAATGCTTCACCAGGAACTTAGGAAACTTAGGAGGCTAGACAGAGTTCTGTGTGGGCCAAAGGGGGAGATAAATGAGCAACACAAACAATCCCTTGGCCAAATCTTTAAGGGGGAAAACAATGGAGCAGCTCTTTCTCCAACTCCTCCCCAGTGCTTCAGCAGGAAAGAAAGGGGATTTATCCAACATCAAGACATCAAGACCTGTGCCCAATGCCCACTGCCCTTATCAGTGAAAATCACTTTCAGACTTTGAAGAGCCCAAGGCAAAACTTTAGAGAACCTAGGAATCTGCTTATTTCCTTTCCCACTGATGAGTTTTTAGGGTGTGGTGCAAAATTTCCCTCTGGAGCACCAGTTGGCCAGAGGACCAGAATTCTAATTTGTTTCCTCGATTCCCCTTCTCTCTAGTGAATATTTATGACCTCCTACAAGCATGGGCTTGGGAGACTGAGTCCGGGAGTATTTCTGTGTAGCACTTAGAGGTCCTAAGGGCAAAAGCAACATCTGCATGGATTCTCATGTCCTGGAAGTCTGAGGACAGAAACAGATCTAGAATTTGGATACCCAGTATCTGTAAATTCCAGAGTTGGAAATTCATCTTCTTTTTCTTAGGACTCTCCACACAGAGACTTTTTGCATACTAGGCATACTTTCTATTTCATTAGGTTGTTTGTGGTGGGTAACTATCTTTGCTAACCTTCATATGCTATGGAAATGGGGCAGCTAGGTGGTACAGTGAATAGAGTGCCAGGCCTGGAGTCAGGAAGACTCATCTTTGTGAGTTTGGATGTGACTGAAAGACTGTATGGCAGCAAAAATATTCCAGACACCGGTTTCCATTTTGGGAATATAAATATAGAGAAAATACAGTCTACTAGATTCATTAAAATGCTTACTTGAAACATCATCCCCATAACATTAGAAAGTAGGAGAAAGGTTGGAGGCAGTCGTGTGCTGGAACCAGCTCATACCAGCTTATAAGAAATGGTTTTTCAATTTCCAGTGTGAACATACTTCTAGAATGTCAAAAACTACAAATCAGAGCTTGGTTTATTATTTTGTCGGCTGTCTAGACTTAAGAAAGTGATGGAGAAAATTTTAACAATGTAGATTTATCCCCAAAGTGAGACATGTTCTTCTCTCCCCCCTCTAACCTTCCCCAAGAAAGCCAATTGTTAAACATTTACCAGCATATCACTGGCTTGGTGATCTTGAGAGCTGCTTTAAATGGTTTGTGGATGTCAAGATTCTTCTAAGCCTCTCTTCAAGGAAAGGTACAAATCTTATTTTTCCACTGGAATTCATTGGATCAGGGAGAAATGTTAGAAATCACATAGTCTGACGTCCCATTTTACAAAAGAGGAAACTGCAACCTAGAAAGATCCGTTATTTACCTAGGGTCCCAAATTGTGTAGTTTTTGTTGCCCATTTATTTCAGTTGTGCCCAACTCATTGTGATTCCCATTTTTGGTTTTCTTGGCAGAGATAATGGAGTGGTTTGTCATTTCCTTCTCTTGCTCATTTTACAGATGAGGAAACTGAGGCAAACAGGGTGAAGTGACTTGCCCAGGATTACATCACTAATAATTTTCTGCAGCAGGCTATGAACTCAGGTCTTCCTAATTCTAGGCCCTGCTCTCTATCTGCTGCACTACCTAACTGCCCTGGCAGTACTGAGTATTAAGGTCAACACCTCTGATGTCCGAGTCTGGGGCTCTTTCATTTCTAGACAGCATTCAAACTTTATTTTGAGTTTTACATTCTAGTCTTTGATGATATGGGATCTTACCAAAAGTTACTTCAGGAAATCTCTCAGTGAGTAGGTGATTATATACAACACTAATAAAAGAAGGACTTTTAGAGAGAAACAAACAATTCTCCGAATACCCAAAATACCCTAGTATGGTTACATCCTTTTACTAGAGCTAACTTCATTGTAAAAACAACAGTGGCTGAGATACTTGCACAAAACAGGCATACAAAAGTCCATTTCTTCTTCTTTTGGCCTCCATTGAGGTCTGAGTGGATGGGCAGTGGGGCCAGGCAGGGTGGGATGGTAAAGAGAGCCCAGTCTACTCTTCCAGCAGAGAGAGCAGAAGTGATTCATGGCCCCAGAAGCTTTGTCAGATGGAGGAAACAAACTCTCTTGCGTTTCTCCGGCAATTTGAGGACACCTTTAGTATTTAACAAAGCTCTTGGAGGAAAATGAATGCACCTATTTGTAGCTAGTGAAAGACTTCTTACAATTACTTCCTGAGAGATGATTTCTTCCAGCTCAAGAAACGGGTACTAGTTAGCACATGTCTCTGCCAGTTGTTTTGGAAGAAACAAAAGATGAGTAAGACATAGCATTAATTCACTAGGAAAATAGCAACCGGAGTGATTATGGGAAGAGTTACTCATGCACAATAGCGCATCATCATTGCTATCCAGTCTGTCTAGCCTCTTATTGATATCCAGGTTGGTATTAATGAAGTTAGTGGGAATTATACATATGTATTAGGGAGAGAATAGGTCCCTAAGAGTGTGTGGTATATATCAGTGCCAGGGTCCTCCATGGGTAGCTGACTAGAGTTATCTGGAAAATGGTTGAGTAATGGTAGAAATGAGATCTCACATATGGATTAGTCAATATGTCCATTAATCTTACTATATTTTGATTGTGGATACTTCTGAGAAAATTGCAGTCATCAAAGTAATTTGGACCAATGCATGTAACTGTGGGATTTCCCAGTGTGATTTCCTTTAATATTATCTTCTAAAATAATATAAAGTAAAATGTTTTTTCAATAAAAGTGTGGATAAAGTAATATAGTGTTGTTTCTACATTAAAGCTACCTCCTGACTAAAAAATTAGCTATCTTAGGGGCAGCTAGGTGGCACAGTAAATGGAGTACTGGCCCTGGACTCAAGAAGACCTGAGTTCAAATACAGCCTCAGACACTTAACACTTACTAGCTGTGTTACCTTATACAAGTTATTAACTCCAATTGCCCTGCCTTCCCCCCTCCAAAAAGAAAACAAAAATTAGCCCTTAATGGTCAGTTTTGTAAAGAAATGTCCTTAAATGGTATAGTAACTAAAAGTGTATACTTCCTTCATGTCTCAAGCAGATACAGGCTGCATTAAAAAAAAAATTTAAGGTTTGTGGCAACCCTACATTGAGTGAGTCTGGCGAAGCCATTTTTCCAACATCACATGCTCACGTTGTGTCTCACTCTCATATCTTAACAATTCTCACAATATTTGAAACTTTTTCATTAATATTATATCTGTTATGATGATCTGTGATCAGTGTTGTTTAATGTTACTATTGTAATTGGTTTGGGGCACCATGAACCTCACCGTTGTAACAGAGTGAACTTAAAAAATGGTGCATGTTCTAACTGTTCCACTGACCAGCTGCCCCCTGTCTCTCTCCCACAACTCAGGCCTCCCTATCCCCTGAGACACAACAGTGTTGAAGAATGTTATATAAACTTTGTGGACAAAGCTGCAGCAGGGTTTGAGAGGACTGATTCTAATTTTGAAAAAGTTCTATTGTGGGTACAATGCTACAAGGTAGTATCACATACTGTTACTGGGTTTTTTATTCAGGTGAGGGTTATCTTTTTGGGTCAGGATGTATAGGGCTTACCTATACCCACATCAACAGGCCTCGGGCGTCCCCGGCTCCCGTCCACTCCAGGAGAAACAGCTGCACAGAGAAACTCAGGACACAGGACTTGTTTCTAGCTTTTATTGAGAGTTCATCCTCTATCTTAGTGTGGCTGGACTGGACTGGCCTCGTTCCCCCAACTGCCCCTGCCTCCGAGCAGCCTGTATTTTAGTCCTTTCTCCAGGGCCCCTTAGGGCCCCTCCCCTGGCCATGCCCTTGCCACAGCGCCAATGTGTCTCACCCCGAAGGCAGAGAGATTATCCTGCTTATTGTAAGCAGGTGCAGCCTTTGCATTCTGCCCCGAGATGATCGACCACATGCACTCCTGTTAGCTGAGGACTGGTTCAACCCGTCCATCTCAGGTGGAGTATCAACGACCCTCTTTAGGAGTCTCCTCCTCATGTGAGGTATCAGAGACCTAACAACATACTACAGAGAAATCTTTTGTGAAAGGAAGAGTCAATCAGTGTGGCAAACTTCATTGTATCTTATTTTAAGAAAGTGCCACAGTCACCCCAACCTTCAGCAACCACCATCCTGGTCAGTTAACAGCCATTGACTTCAAGAGAAGACCCTCCACCAGCAAAAAAGATTACAATTTGCCAATGGCTAAGATGATGCTCAGCATTTTTTAGCATTAATGCATTTTTAAATTAAGTTATAGACATTGTTTTTTGGACATAATACTATTATACACTTCACAGACTATGATGTAGTGTAAAAACAACTTCTATAAGCACTGAAAAACCCCCAAATTCATGTAGCTCTATTGTGATATTCACTTTATCACAATATTTGCTTTATTGGTGGTCTGGAACTGAACTGAACCCACAATATATCTAAGGTATACACACATATAGATATGTATATATAACATATACACATGTATGTATATATGTATGTATGCATATGTGTATAGGTTGTCTGGCCTCTTTCATCCATATTATCAGGGTATGAATGAGAGGCAACATGTTATAGTGGATGAAAGGCTAACTTTGGAGTAAGAAAGACCTGATTTCAAGTGCTGCACTGCCACATAATAGCTGGGTGACCAGAGGTCAGTCTTTCATTCTATCAGTGCCCTCATTCTATTCTTTGGGAATATAGGATATCAATAACATGACTTGTATTGGTGGAAATAATTCTTACACTGTGTTCACCACACTGATGAAATCACAGGTCTAGGCATCTCTCTACCCACACTGCTCCAAGTAACATGGTAACCACTTCTGGATACCTGAAGATGAGCAATAAGGTGATGGATCTTCATTATAGACAAATCAAAAGTAAATAAACAAATCAATTTAAATTAAAAAAAGAAAAATCATGTATATAGTTCTAGGCTGAATGATTAGAACATGTCATCATCACTTCAATTTCCCTCTTTAATCTACTTTAAATTTAAGCTACCAAGCAGCACAGGACCTGACCATAGGAGCCATGTAGGCATCCTTGGGAAAACAGACTCCCCAAAGATGATGTAGCCACAACCACAAGGGAGAAATATTGAGGAGAGGAATAAGGAGAAGGAGATAAGTATTCATACAGTGACAACTATGTGTCAGGCACCATGCTAAGCGCTTTCCTCACAAGAACCCAGCAAAGCAGGTGCTATTATTATCCCTATTGTACAGTTGAGGAAACTGAGGCAAACAGAGGTGAAGTGACTTGCCTAAGGTCACATAACTAGTACGTATCTAAGGACAAATTTGAACATAGATCTTCCTGTTCCAGGTTCAGTGTTCTATTGCTAGCTAACTTCTGCCAGGGGGATGCAGCACCAGATCCCCACAATGGAGCTGTCAAGAGCTCTCTGGAGTTTTGCCTGACTCTTCATTGTCACACTCTTCCACCCATTGTTCCTCAAATCTCGTGAAAGATAGGTTAGTTTGATGAATAGACAACTGTGCTGACTACAGCATGGACCATGATAAATTATACTCTTTTTTCTAATTAAGATCTCGATGTGGGCAGAGCCTACAGAGTTCATGTCCAGTGAACAGTTTCAGCTGTGTTTTCTACCCTTGAACCTATTGCCAAAGCATAGTATTACCTTAGGCAGCTAGGTTGTGATATAGACAATGTGCTGAGCCTAAAGTTTAGAAGGCTTATCTTCATGAGTTCCAATCCATCCTCAGATGCTTACTAGTTGTGTGACCCTGAGCAAGTCAATTAATTAAACCTGTCTGCCTCTGTTTCCTCATCTGTAAAATGAGCTAGAGAAAGAAATGACAAACCATCCCAGTATCTTTGCCAAGAAAACTCCAAACGAGGTCACGAAAGTTGGACACAACTAAATGACCCTGGCCATTATACTCCATTAATTATTTAGTTAATACCTACATAGTGGAATATATATGTTATGTTCCCAGCATTAGACATAATTATTATGATTTATGTAATGGAATTTTATCAACAGTCTTCCTTAGACATGCTAATGTATGATTATGTTGATAAACAGGTCTTGTTGAGATCTGGCATAGATATTAAGTTGATGGTTTATTACTCTCCAGGTACATCCAAACATTTATCACACACTGGTGTTAACATAAATATTGTGACTTTATTGAATTAAGAACAGAAGATATTGGATAGAGCCCACCAATCACACAGATACAATTATGCCCCTTTGGAGTTTCATTGTTCCAATTTTTCAGCCTGTCTCTAGTTTTCATTAAGCTACATATCAGAAAAGGCTTCTGTTCTTTATCAGGTCACAATTGGGTGGATTTATCTAAGGTTGTAGCTATGTGATAGATGCCAAAACCTCTGGTTAGTTTACTTAGTTATGAAGAGCCTTGTCTATATGATACCAAACAGCCATTTCAGCTTAATTTAGAAAAGCAAGTATTTAGTGAATACCTACTCTGTAGCCAGCAGCATCTTAGAAGAAGGGAGTTTTTTTGAAAAACAGCTGTTCATTTAAAGTAGTAATGCATGGCTTCTTCCCATGAGAAAACTAAAGCCTATGTAATGGAAAAGAATTTATACTCAGGAAAGTTGTACCCAAAAGTCAATGGCAACATGACCAGCAAGATGGGCAAATAGAGGTTCTCTGGAAGTTTCTCCATCCCCAAAACATTGGGGAAAAAAAGAATTATGTACCAAATAGAGAGTAATTATAGCTGAAGCCTCAAGATAAAAAGATGAAATGCCCTTACAAAGGAAAAATGTCAAGAATGAGAGAACTTACAACTCTCATTACTCATCCCTGCCCACAACTGACATCTCTGTTCTGGCTGTGAGTACAAAAAAGCTTACATACTTCTGACTTGAGGTCTGGGTATAGGGACTCTCCTCCCATGGCAGTGACGCCACCTAACCAACCTCTGTTCCAAGAAAGCCCCGAATGGGATCACCAAGAATCAGACACAATTTATCAACTAAACAACAATAAAAAACCGGTGTCTATTCCCATTCCCTACAGGAGGTGGTATACACTGATTCTACCCTGACACAGGAGGAGCAAAAAAGGGGGGAGGAATAGAAATTAGAAGAGAAGAAAAGTAGAAAGATTTAGGCAGTGTGGACGACTGGTAAAACATTCAGAGTCACAGACTAGAAGGAAATGAGATATGGACCTGAGAGAAAAGGGATTGGGACACAAGATAGGGTGAGCACTCTACTCTTAGAGATTTTAATCATAAAAGACAACCTGACCAGCCAACCTCCATGTTCCTCTGTATGAGAAAACTGAGGCTGCTCAATTGCCCAGTCCTAGGCAGTCCTTCCTAGGAAAGGAGAGGGACCTGAGAATAAAGAGGATTCCCAAAGGTGAGTAGAAACCTGGAAAAAAGTCAGCTAACATGTAGATAAACCACAAGGGAGGATCATAGTGATAGAAGAGAGAGCAAATAAAACTTTAAAGAGAAAATGAAACACTTTGAGTAAATGTTGTAATATAAAGGAAAATGAATAAATGTTACCTAATGAAAGAGAGAACCCTGTGGAGTGTTGAGAGATCATGGAACAATAGAAAGAAACTCCCCAAATGGTACAGGTATAGAGACAGAGAGGAGGAGGAGAAGAGGGATGCAGTGGAGTAGAGACAGAGATACAAAGACAAAGAGAGAGAGAGAAAGAGAGAGCAAGAGGGAGAGAGACAGAGAGACAGAGACAGAGACAGAAACAGAGAGAGGAAGGAAGAGTTGTAGGGGAGAGGGGAAGGAAAGATAGCCACCAAAGAACGTTCTAATGGGAAAAGATGTATATGTTTCCACTAAGAGATAAAGATCTTTTAATATGGAGAAGAATTGGCACATTAGGAAATCACTTTCTCTGAGACAGGTTTGTATCTTCTTAGAGAACACCCTACCCCAAGAGAGCTAATGTAAGAATTTTAAGAGCAATCAAGTTGTAGGGGGGGTATATAATGATATATGTAAATATTGACTTCTTCTGTTAGAATTTAAGCTTTTTGTTGGAAGGAACTGTTTAGATTTTGTCTCTGTATTCCTAGAACTTAGTATAGTATGTGAAACACAGTAGGTGCTTAATAAATGCTTATTGATTGATTGGTTGGCCGATAATATGGCCTTAGGATTCAAAATTGGTCATGGTAAGGGCAAGAGAAAAAGGACTGGGACTCAGAACTTTGAAAACAAAGTGACTCCTATCTTACAATATGGCTTCATTGTGACTTTGCTTTCCTCCTGCTCTGATTATTTCTAAGAGGCAAAGTAGAAAAAAAGGGAAGACAATGTAAAATCTAGCAAGGTAAAAAACAGAAACAGGATAGAATAAAGAGCTAAAACCTAATACTTCAAAAGCTTTATCTCTCTAACAATCACAGAGACAACAAAAAAGGCCTTTGCCAAAGAATCAGAAAAGAAAATTTAGGTTAGACTAGAAAGAAAGAAAAATAATGAGAAGAAAGCAACAGAAGACTTTTTGGGAAATTATTCAGGAAAAGAAAATGAGTATAAATATGGTCTGGAGGGCAGGAGAAAATTTTAATTGCTTGCTTATATATATGGGGAAAGAGAAGGTGCAAAAAATAGGAGAAGGAGGGAGAGGAGAAGGAAACAACAAAGAAAGGAAGGAAATGAAAAAGGGAGTGAGAGAGGGAGGGGGAAAAGAAGGTAGGAAGGAAATGTTGTGGAGTTTAGCACTTGCCCATATCACCTAAGGTGGAGTTGCACTTAGGGAAGATAGTGGAGGACCTGCTTCTGGTTGAAAGAAGTGGCACACGTATAGACATTTTATATTGGTGTAACAGCAACCACACTGGCACACCCAGGATGGCTACTAGCACAAATTCTTAGATCTGCTTTACTAGGAAAGATAGCTGTTTAAGGGGTCAACAATCTTTTAAATTACATTTATTAGTTCAGAGGAAAAGTCAGCACCCTGAACTTCACAGAAAATGCAAACCAGAAAATACAAGCAGAGAAATAAAGACTAACAGACAGAGATCTAACTGCCTGAATTAACATTACACTTTATGTAAATTCCTGGATTAAGAGAGCCTTTACATCTGAGCAGCTTTGGAGCTCTGAACATACTGCCACTCAGAATCTTGACCTTGACCTTGACCACAAGATCCTTTCCATAAGCAAGCCCCCAAAGCACAATACCAACTCAGCACATGTATACACTTCTCAGAGCAAGAAGGCATCACAACCCTCTTGACTCAGTGCCTAATTAGAAATTAGCAAAAGGTGTGAAAGTCTTCCTACTTGCAAACCTCCCCTAAGCAAGCTTCCCATAATGGGCTCCACATGAGGCCTATTAATGGATGGTGAAGATCTTATATTCCATTAACATTATAGTTAGCCTACCATGTGGTTGGAAAGCAGCCCCTTTTCGTTGGCTACATCGTAGGAATAGTCCACATATTTAAAGCTACAAGTGACATTCTATGGTAAAGGATCTTCTCCCCTATCATTGGGCCATACAGCCTCAAGAAATAATCTTGGGATTTTTCCCTATTTTCTTTTTCATTTTCAGTTGTAGTTGAAGGAAGAGGAATCTTTGGCTCAATGGCCTGAGCTATTGAGATCTGGGAATTCAGGCATCCAAAACTGTATTTTGCAGCATGCCTATCAGATAAGTCTTGATAAGTAAGGATGATATACCAGTGGACTTGAATATGCTAGGACCAATTCTATGTAGTAATGAAATGGCAAGTTAAATTGTAAACCTAATTCTATCTTCTTCTGAGATTGAAGTGGCATAGGTGGAGATTATGCCTTGAAGGTATTTGGTAGTTTACATTTTTGTTTTTGCTATATCTTTAAAATTAATAATCCTTTATAAAAGGATTTTTGTAAAAGCTAATATGGTCTTAAGTTGTTAAATGGAACTGGAGGACTAGTATGTAAAATGAGAACACAATCAGTCTAGGCTTGACCTGATGGCAGGAGAATTTGCTTAACCTCTTCTGGGTAGCAGAGAACCCTGGGGCAAGGGATGGTCAAAGGTAACAGAACTGGGGCTAGAGACAAATACAAGTTATAGAAGAAAGAAAATAAGAAAAGAAGATAAAAAAATAAGAAAAGAAAAAAGAAAGGAGAAAAATAAGGAGTACTAAATGATTTAAGTAAATTAAAAGAGCTTGGTATAAGACAGTCAAATGAAATGGAGAGGAGGTAGGGAAGCCTATGAAAATAGAACAGCATCAAAATAGGGTAAATGAAGTTTATCACAGAGTCAATGTCTTGATTTAAAGGAAGAAGATAATTATTTTAAGTGAAGAAAAATACAACCCTAAAAATAATTACTTTAAATATAAACAATTCAATCCAATGAGAGTAACAGGACAGATCAGAAAATAAAATCCAATAACTTAGTGAATGCAAGGAATATATTTAAATACAGATACCTGAAGAATGAATATGAGAGATTGGAATAAAATTTACATTATATTAAATGTATAAAAAAATGGGAGTTACACTTGTGCTACCAGAAAAAGCAAAAATAAAAGTTCTCAATATTAAGAGAAATGAAGAGGAATACTATATTATGCTTAAGAAATTATCATCACTTAAAAATATAAAAACTGTACTTACATGCATAAAATATTATAGGATCTCAAATTATTTTAAAAATATTAGCTGAATTACAAAAAAAAAGACATAGAAAGTAACATAATTGTTTCATGAGGCTTTAATGCTCCACTTTCAGAGCTGGATAGATTTAATGGAAATGTAAACAAAGAACTGAATGAACTCCTCGAAAACATAGAGGTGAAAGACTTAAGTTCTTAATGAGAACGTAAAAGAATGTAGGATATATATGTATGTATTTATTAGCACCATGAAGTACTTTTACAAAAATAGATCATATACTTGAACACAGTGCTTGAACAAATTAATGCAAAAAAGAGAAATACTAAAAATCTACTTTATAAACCAGAGTGCAGCAAAAATAGTAGTTAATGAAGAAAACACAAGCAAATGATTACAGAAATAAATGGACTTTAATGATGACATCTAGAATAATGATTTGATCAAAAAACACACTATAGAAGACAATGAATAATTATTTGAAAGCAAATGTTAACCAAGAAATAAACATGAAATTCCTTAGGTGCTATTAAAGCAACTCTTAGAGGAAAAATTATATCTCTGAAAAAATATATAGGAAAAGAGAGGATTAATTATTGAACATACCATTTTAATAATTAGAAAATTAACTAAAACCAAAAACATACAAAAGAAGAAATTTTGAAAATTAGATGATAAAAAGAAGGAAAACAAAAAATCTGTAGTAATGAATCAAATTTAAAAACTAATTCTTTGTGGGGAAAATAAACAAAATTGGCAAACTTTTATCTAACATAAAAAGGAGACAGAAACCAAATTGCCAAAATAATGAATGACCATGGTAAATTCATAAAAGATCAAAAATACAATTTCTTATGATGACCTACTATATGCAATTATATACCAACAAAATTGGGAATTTAACAGAAATAGAGAATTATGTACAAAACCAGAAAATGTCCTAATTAATAAAACATTAAATAGAGGTATTAATCCAATCTCAGGAAATGAAATTGATCAATCCAAAAGTGTGGGGGGAAGAAACACTGGTAAAGATGGTTTATAGGTGAATTATATAAAATGTTTAAGAACAATTAAAATCTATGCAACATTAATTATTCTTAGAAATTGAGAAAGAAGGCACTCAACTAAATTTCCTTTATGAGAAAAACATTTTTTCATACCTAAACCAAGAAAGGATAAAGCGAAGGAAAAGGACTATAGGATGATATAATTATTGAATATTGATGCAAATATTTTAAAAACAATCCTGACAAAATGACAATAGAAATACATCCAAAAATTATTGACTACAATGAAGTTGGATTTATACTGGGGATACAGGGGTGGCTTAATATTAATAAAATAGTTGACATTTTAAAGTATATTAAAAACAAAACAAAAACCAAATGATTATATGAGTAGATACAGAGAAATCTTTTGACAAAGTAAAACTTTAATTTATGCTAAAACCCCTACAAAACACAAGCGTAGAGAATTCTTATTATGATGGAATATATACATATATATATTTCAAAGTAAAAATACTATACTCCTTGATTTGCAGATTTAGTGCTATACCAATCTAACATCAATTAATGCTATTACCAAGGGAATCTTTTATTGAGCTTAACAAAATTCATTTAGAGGGACAAAAAGGATACAATCTCAAGAGATATGATGAAAGAATGAGTAATGAAGGAATAAGAGTACTTCCAGGCTTTTGAATTAGGTTATAGAGCAGTAATCATAATAGCTTTTTGGTACCTGTTAAACAATAGAACGGTCAGCTGGGTGGCACAGTGGATAGAATGCCCAGCCTGGAGTCAGGAAGACTCATTTTCCTGAATTCAGTTCTGGTCTTATCACTTACTAGTTATATGACCCCAGTCAAGTCACTTAATGCTGTTTGCCTCAGTTTCCTCATCTATAAGATGAGCTGGAGAAGGAAATGGCAAATCAGTCCAGTATCTTTGCCAAGACAACCCCAAACAGGGTCGTAGAGAGATGTACCCAAGCAAAATGACTAAACAACAAAAACCATAGAAAAGTAGATCAGTGGAACAGACTAAATAAAGAAGAATCTGAAACAACTGAAATCATCAAATCAAGAGTTTGATAAAAAAAAAAATCAAGAGCTTCAATAGCTCGGGAGAGAATTCCCCATTTTCAAATGGGTTTCATCATTTCACAACCACATTGGAAAGATAAATACAGTTTAAAAGAATAAGAGGCCATTAAAGATGGAAACATTCATAATTACCCTGTATAAAGTCCTTTCTGGCTCTAAAATTGTATAGTTCTCGTGTGTGTGTATATATGCACATGGAGGGGGGAAGGGAAGTGCAGTGCGGGGAGGGCAGGATACAGGGAGGGAAAAGGAATATTTAAATCTTGGCAGCTATCCACAGATTCCACCAGTTCCCTAGAACACAGGTTGAAAGATTAGATGAGGAAAGGACAGTGTGTGCTGGTCATATCCCAAAGTGGTTGGGAATCCCCTGCTGTTTGTCGGGGCCCTGGGAGGCAAGGCTGTGATGTCAAACAAAAGCCATGATGAATTTCTGTCACTGAAGTAAGTGAGGCATGTGCTTACTTTGGCCCTGGTGTGGAGTCCTTTCAGGGTTTCCAGCCCATTCCAATGTGGTCCAGTAGGATGACCCTTAACCCTAGCCCCTGAATTTCTAATTTTCAAATAATAGCTAAAATGTATAGGATATTTTATGGTTTACAATGCACATTAGGTACATGATGTCCATGGATTCTCACTGCTTTCCTGTAAGATGATTAAAGTACCAGATAAAGATCTTAGGAAAATCTGGGTTTAAATCCTACCTCTGATATTTATTACCTGTGTAATACCTGGGACAAGTCACTTATTCTTCCTGGTCCTTAGTTGCATCATCTATAAAATGAAGGGATTGGGTGAGATGGTTTCTGAGATCTCTTACAGTTTTAGATCTGTGAGTCTGTTTTTTGTTTTTGTGAGAGGGAAAGACAAGGCAATTGGGGTTAAGTTTACATGACTAGTAAATGTTGTGTCTGAGGCTGGATTTGAACTCAGATCCTCCTGGCTCCAGGAGCCACCTAGCTTCTCCTGAAGCTATGATTCTTGAAATAAGCCTGTGAGGGACTTTGATGGCCAGACTTGGATTCAAGAAGACCTGAGTTCAAAACTTACCTCTAATACTTGCTAGTTCTCTGATATGGGTAAAGTCACTTAATCTGTCTGAATCAGTGTCTTTATCTGTAAAATATGGATGCTAAGAATACCTATATACATAGAACCCACCTTGTAGGATTGTTGTAAAAATCAAGTGAAATATTCTATGCTATGTACCCAAGGGTGGGCTGGTGGCTCAATGACAGAGTGCTAGACATGGAGTCAGAAAGATCTGAGTTCAAATCCAAGTGACCCTGGGCCAACCTCTTTCTTCCTGTCTTTTGGCAGATATATCTGCAGATTCTCTATGCGTGTGGTAGTTGTTGAGAATTCTTTTTCTATTATTTCTTAGGTTTTGTTATTATCATACAGCTTTGAGATTTAAGGATTTATTTTGTAGCCTGAGACTTTGCCAGAGCTATTAATTATCTCAATTAGTATCTTTCTTGATTCTCTAGGATTTCCCAGGTATGCCATCAGTTCATCAGCAAATGGGGATAGTATCATATCTCCTATTTACTTTTTATGCTTTCAATTTATTTTGTTGCTATTGATAGCAATTCTAGAACTCAAATAATAGTGGGAAAAGCAAGCATTCTCACTTTATTCCTGTATTTATTGGCAAAGGTTTTAGTGTATTACCATTGTATGTAGTACTTGTGCTGATATTTCAAAATTTTCCTTTATGCCTATATTTCAGAAAGTTTAAATTTTTTAAAACACAAATTAGTGTTGTTCTTTGTCATGTTTTCCCTGAATTTGAGATGATCATGTGTTTTGCATATTTTAGTTTTTGATATGATTAATTATGGAGATTTGTTTTCCTAATGCTGAAAATCCTGACATCTCTGGTATCCCACTTGGTCATAATGAGTGATTTCTTGGATAAATTCCTACAGTCTGTTTCATAGAAATTTGTTTAAAATTTTGAGTCAATGTTCATTAATGATACTGGTCTATAATTTTCTTTCTGTGTTTTATCCTTCCCTGGTTTAGGTATGAGGACTGTATTTGTCCCATAAGAGGATTCTGTTCATTGTTGAGAATAATTTGTGTAGATATAATAAATTCTTAATAACTACTTTTGGAATTTAATTCTCCTTGAATTTTACCTTTTAGCCTTGGAGGACATATAGCACTTTTTTAAAAAATAAAAATCCAGGTTCATAGAGAGGCAGAGCCAAGATAGTGGCGTAGAAGCAGCAAAGTTTTGCAGCTCCCACATAGCCACCCTAAATACCCATAAA
>CM053594.1:183403026-183421633 GCA_028646575.1 Pseudocheirus occidentalis
GGGAGAAAATTTGTAACTCAAAAATCTCATGGAAATGAATGATGTAAACAAGACAACAAATAAAAATTTATATTAAAATAAAAAAATAAAAATAAAAAATAAAAAGCCACTCTGAGTCCTTCTTCCTGGCTAATCCATGGAGTTGTATTATTTTAGAGGTCTGGTTTTCTGGACTCCTCACAAACTGACTCAAGTTGGCAAGTACAGATCACTTAACAACTCATTCACGACTTTTCAGGACTTTGTTAGTTAATTTTGTGAAGGATGGTGCTGAGAAGAAATGGAAACTTATTCAACCATTTGATAATTGCAATCAGTTCTAGAATAAGTTTGCAATCAAGCAAATATCACCACCCCAGTCTTTCTCCAGTCTATGACAATATCTTTGTGAAAATCACAGGTGTGATCTCAGCTGGAAATTCAGCAATATTGGTTGCTGAAGTAATGAAGAATGAGTGTGAAGTATAAGACTAGTGGTCTTATGGAGCAGCCTACATATGATGCATGTGAAAAATTTAAGATATTATTTTTCAGTATATGTGCATTTTGGAATATATTCCATGTGCACATTTAGGAAAAGTATAAGATCTTCTGGGACCTAGATCATCATATGGTGTTTAGAAGAAGGAAAACAGAAAAGCATGAAACTAAGAGTAAGGAGAGACTTGAGTTAAAATTCCACCTCTAATATTTATGAGCTATGGTCACAAACACAAGTCACTTAATGTCTTCATCTGTAAAGTGGATGTTTTTAGTAGTATGCATCTGACATGATTGGTATAGATACCAAATGTGAAAATGTAAGAAAGGTGCTATGCAAAACTTAAAAAAAAAATAAAAATTAACTAGGTTGATGATTTGATTGTTAGAGGGAGCTCTCTCTAAGAAAACTCCTGCTTAGTACAAAATGCCACTTCCTTGGCCACTTATCATCTTAGAGATTGCCTCAGGGCACCAAGCCAACCTGTGTTGGAGACATGATTTGATCCAGGCGCTACCTTTCTCTGAGGTCAGTGCACTGTCTATTATACTATCCTGCCTCTTTTTCAAACCTAAAAGCAATAGCTAAAGTCAGTTGTATGGTGTTATCAGTGGTGGTGGTGGTGGTGCTTTATTCTTATTATTATTGTTGCTGATATTACTATTATATGTGTATTTTATATGCCACATAACAATCTTCTGTTTCCGTGTTAGTTTTTTTTAAAGTTTCCTGAAGGCTTCACATAGAGAAAAACTCCATTCTTTGACCGAGGCCATCTGTACCCCCAGGTAGCAACCTAGTTGTCTTATAGGTACATGTCCTTAGTAATGGGAAGCTAGGTGGTGCAGTGGAGAGAGTAGCAGGCCTGGAGTCCAGAAGACTCATCTTTCTGAGTTCAAATCTGGCCTCAGACACTTACTAGCTATATGACCCTGGGCAAGTCACTTAACCTTGTTTGTCTCAGTTTCCTCAACTGTAAAATGACCTGGAGAAAGAAATGGCAAAGCACTCTAGCATTTTTGCCAAGAAAACCCCAAATGGGGTCACAAAGAGTTGGACATGATTCAACAACAAATTAGTTGCCAAGGGTCCTCCATTTGGTACCTGTTATGCTACTAGGAAAACAATTGTGGCTAAGGGTGGATGGAAATACCTTTTGTGTGCATAAAGGACAGTACTTTTCAAGGTGTTTGCTTTCCTTGAGGTTTTAGGGACATCCTTGTGGAACAAGATTTTTGTCTGAAAAACTTGGAACCATTTCTCAAGGAGCAAACGTTGAAAAAGATTATTGATTTTTTCTCTAAATCTGCACCACTGCCCTCCTCTTCACTTTCCTCACACAAGATACTCAGCCACATCCCACCTTCTGCAAAAGGCCTTTCCCCATCTTTCCCCCCCTCTCCTTTGCACATGTTTATCTTGTACACACACAGCTACCTGAACTCTGTCTCTCTCTTTACAGTGTGAGCTCCTTGAGGGCAGGGATTGAGTTTTTGCCTTTCTCTGCATCCAAAGCATAGTGGTTGGCAATGAATAAATTCTGGTTGATTAACTGCTGGTTGTTTCCACATATAATCATGGTCCTGTGCAGCTAGGATTTTTCAGGACTCCTGCAATAACCTGTAGGCAAGAGCTAGCTGAGATGCAGCAAATTCTTTATCTTAGAGCAAGTGGTATAGGTGACTGCAAATTAAGTTGCTGTAAAACATGTCCAGAGAAAATGCTGAATATCTTGCAAGTATCTGAATCAGGGTGTGAACGTGGGCCTTTCCTGACCCCAAGTCCAGTGCTCCTACACACTTTGCAACTTGAGGAAAGCTCACTAAACTTAGTGAGAGAAAAGCTAATCCATCCTTCCAACAGGATTGTAGCATCATAGACTTGATGCTGGAGTAGACCTTGGAGACCATCTTAACCCCCTCCCCATTTTATAGATGCATAAACTGAGGTGGGTAAGGGACTCTCCAAAAGTCACGCAGGTAGTAAGCATTACAGGCGGTCCTTTGCCTCCAGATCCAAGTTGTTGTTCAGTCAGTTTTCGGTCCCTCTTTGACTCCATTTGGAGTTTTCTTGGCAAAGGTATGAGAGTGGTTTGCTCTCTCCATTACTAAGCTCACACAGATGCTGTCTCCTTGTAGCTTCTCCCAGACAAGATGATACTTATTTCATATTGTCTCGCTCCCATCAGGCCATGCTTGGTGATCAAGAATATGAGGCTTTGTAATAGTATTCTTTTCCATATAACTGTTAGTAATACGATAGTCATCAGAACCCACCAAGTCATAGCGAAGCAACTTAGAATAAACACAGCTTTGATTCACCTGACAGTGTTTACCAGACTCAATCGAGGATTGACATATTGAATTTTTGGTTCAGCACCAACCTGAGATGTGTAGGAACGAGCTCATTAATATAGCTAGCTCAACGCCAAATGAGTCCTCAGGTCAGTGGTGATATATATTCTAAGAGCTCAATGGGCTTAGTAAGGTACCAATATTCTAGTGACTCCCACAGTTGGAAAAGAGCTTAAAAATGCAGAGACTCATCTCTTTACCACTGTACTTACGGGTGGTCACCAAGGAAATGATTAAGAAAGTACATTCTTCCTGGCCATATTATTCTTGTTTCCACATCTTATTCTTCTGGGGGACTTTTTGTTCCCTACAAAAGAAGTCAGGAGTCCTGGGTGATTTCCTAAGCCAAAGGACTTGCAATCTAGGGGGACTCCTTTCCCTGTGCAACTCCTATAGTTTACAGCTATTGGACAGGCCATGATGAATAGGTTGAACGTTTCTGCAACTTCTGCAATCTGGTATTGATTTAATATCTTCATCCCTGGCCCTGCCAAATTATGATTTTATTGGGGAGGAAAACAGGCATACCACAGAGTGACACATATTCCTGAGAAAGCTTGGCGGGCAGCCCTCTCCAAACCAGGAGACTGTCGTGGCCCCTGTGTGGGTCTCCCACTGGGACACTGAGCCCGACAGGGTTCCTTTGCAGGGAGACAGCAGATCAAATGAGTGATTGTTCTTGTCCCTGTGTGCTAGTAGGGAGAGCATGAAAAAGCTATTAGCTTAGGCTTCTGTTGTCACTGGGACCTGGTACTGTGTCTGGGGCTTTTACTACCATCTAGCCACTGACAACAAAGGGCGCAACTCTAGATAAAGATGGCACCTAGCAATGGGTTCTAGGTAGGTCCTGACATCAGGGTAAGAATAAAAAAACACCCCCCAACTATTATAGACGTCTAAAACTATTAGTCTGGGGGCTAATTAATATTACTTTAGATTCATAGCTATATAGACCTAGACCTGGGCACTTTAATAGTCATTTAATCCAAACCCCCCATTTCACAAATGGGGAAACTGAGTCACTGAGGGGTTGTGTATCTTGCCCCAAATCTCATCAGTACTAAGTGATATTCTAACTCAGGTCTCGTGACTCTAGGTTTAGCATTCTCTTCATTGTACCACTCTTCTCACAAATGCAAAATACAGAACACAAATGCAAAAAGATTTATTATGAAGTCCCTTGTGGGTGACTATGGTGGCAAAGGAAGGAGCAATTTGTAGTTAATGGTTATTGTTGAGAAGATAAACGGTAACCTGCAAATACCAGGTGGGAGAGAGCACTGATTATAATGGAGGCAGTCACTGTCTGTGCTACAGAATACAGGTATTGGTGATCATTACAAAAGGCAGGTTTTAGGCAGTGCAATCCGATAGCCTTGGTTAGCAATATATAGACTTCACTGAGAAAAGTAATAGCAATAAGCATAGATAATTTGCTTGGGTAGCTAGGTGGCACAGTGGATAGAGTGCCAGACCTAGAGTCAGGAAGACTCATCTTCCTGAATACTCAGACACTTACTTGCTGTGTGACCCTGGGCAAGTCACTTAACCCTGTTTGCCTCAGTTTCCTCATCTTTTAAATGAGTTGGAGAAGGAAATGGCAAACCACTCTCTGCCAAGAAAACCCCAAATGGGGTCACGAAGACTCAGACACTATTGAAATGACCGTACAATGACATGGATAGCTCGCAAAAGTTCTCATCAGTGATTTGAACTAAGCCTTGTGTTAGCAAACCCAACACACTTCTCCAAATGAGAGACCTTAGAAGGGTAACCGGCCCTAAGAAGCTCTAATATCTGAAGTTGTTACTAAATGGGTGTGAGCTGGCAGCTGGCATAGCATTTCATGTGAATTATTAAACAGAGGTTCTGTCTACTTGTGTAGTTTACAAAGATCCTGGGGCCTTTCTTTCTCTCCCTTTGTAAGAAGAGGGATATTTATTCCTGTTCCTGTCAGATCCAGTTGAGGTAATTCAGTTTCCCTTATTTCTTTGACTCAGTCAACTAGATGTAGCTCTTCCTGGCCTGGAACCGCTGTGTTGTTTATGACTCATATTTCAGCTCTGCATCCCACCCTAGAGTTGAATATGAGCTCTATTATCATCCTTTTATACATCTAGTTTTATAACCTGCTTTCCAATCCAGCTGGGTCTCCCTGCTGACTGGTTTACTATTGTCCTTGGAAAGAATCAATGGAAGTAACCTAGCCTGAGGCCTGGCGCACAATGCATGCATCAAAAACTATATTGTGACTGATTATACCGGTTGTTTTCTAGCCTGAAAATTTCAGGCAAACTAGTAGTCTTTGCTTTATCTACAATCATCCCAAATAATATGTTATAATTAAGGATCTTGAAGAAAGATGCTAATATTTTTATGTCCATAAATCTTTTTATTCCATAAGCATATTAGACAGTGTAAAGGTTTATAATGTTTTCCAGAAGGCCAAGGCTTTTTTAGTGTGTTTTTTTAAAATTTTGCTTTAGATTCTGGGCTGTCTGATGCATATGTACACCATTCCCAAAGTGTTGGTTTTTGTGGAGGCATCAGTTACTGGCATAAAAGACATGATAGAGCTTACCTTCTCTACAGCTGGAGGACACAGCAGATCAGAGCATTGGGCTAAGTGTGGGGAAGATCTGAATTCAAATTTGACCTCAGATACTAGCTGCATCACCCTGGGTAAGTCACTTAACATCTGTCTGTCTCAGTTTGCCCTAGAGTTGTTGTGTGGATCGAATGGGACATTTAATAATTTAAATTAATGCAAATTTATTTATAAATGTTGGCTATCATAACTATTAGATCTATGATCCTATGAACTATTCTTCAACTTAGAGTTTTAGCAGCTACCTTAAGTCACTGAAAAGTTAAGTGATATATCTATGGTCACATAGTTGGTATGTTTTAGAGGCAGGTTGATTATCTGTCACTATCTTGGTACTCAGTGGTTCTCAACCTGTGGGTCACGACCCCTTTGGGGGTCGAACAACCCTTTCACAGGGGTCACAGGGGTTGCCAAGACCATCAGAAAACACATATTTCCAACAGTCTTAGGAACTGAGACACTGCTCCTCTATCCATCTCCAGGCAGGTCCGCCTACATTCAGATATGCCCACATATGAGTATTAAAGGGTCACAGTATTAGGAAGGTTGAGAACCACTGCTGTAACTCTTGGACTCATCTTTTCCTCCAATCCATCCCTTTTCCCAAATTCCTATTTATGCTAAGTTCACCACCGTCCTTCCTATAACTCAGGTTTGTGACTTCTTAATCATCTTGAACTAGTCATTCTCCCTCCCCTCTCCTCCCAAATCCAGTCAGTGGCCAAGTCTTCTCAATTCTACCTCCATAATACCTTCTGTTTCTATCTCTTTCTCTCTATGCACACAGCCACCACTCTTGTTCAGGTCCCCATCATCTCTAGCCCAGACTATTGCAGTAATGTTCAGATTGGTTTCTTTGACTCAAATCTATTTCCTTTTAAATTTCTCCTGCATGAGCTGCCAATTTGATATTCCTAAAGCATAGGTTTTACCATATCATTGCCCTTTTCCATAAATTCTAATGTCTCCTTGATACCTTTAGGATTAAAAATAAACCTTCTTGTTTAGCATTTTAAAATCTTTACGATCTGGCTCCTGCCTATTTCTCTGCTATTATCATACCTCACTCCCCTACGGGTGCCCTATGGCCTAGTAAGACCGGCTTCTTTTCTCTTTTCTCTTCCTCATGCGTAACATTTATTTCTTTATTTGCTTTTTGGAGGGCAATGAAGGTTAAACGACTTGCCCAAGGTCACACAGCTAGTAAGTGTTAGGTGTATGAGGCTGGATTTGAACTCGTGTCTTCCTAGCTCCAGGGCTGGTGCTCTGTTCACTGTGCCACCATAGCTGACCCCTATGTGAAACATTCTAACAAAGCCTTTGAACAAGCTTTCTTCTATCTTGGAATGTGATCCTTATTCATCTCCAACTCTTAGAATCCCTATTTTCCTTTAAAACTCAGCTCACATTCTATCTTCTACATAATTATCTTCTATTTATATTGCATATACATAATATACAAATATATAGGTACACAACTCCTTGAGAGTAATGATTGCTTCATTTATGCCTTTGTATCTAAGCCTCACACCTATCACATTTTGGGCACCAAATAGGTACTTGACCTGTGATTGATTGATTGATGATTTTTCATGTTTGAAAACCTTACCTTTACACGAACCTGTATTTTTGTTGTTGTTTTTTTAAAGACTGTAAGTACCTAGAGGGCAACTTGTTTACTATTATGAGGTCCAGAGCCACAAATACTAGGATTCTTTAAATACACAAGTGAGGCTGTTGTCAGTAATAAGAGTGAGAAAATTAGGGGGAAAATGGCAGATCAGAATCTTCACTATTAGCCGGTGTTGCTGAGCAGAGAAGCAGAGCACTGTATGTAAGGTCTTCAGAGAATGCAGCCACCTGGAGGGTGGGAGGGGGCTCATGTTCAGGGAATCAATGGGAGAGAGTTTAGACTCTTTCTTCTCATTATTCTAGTACTCTTCCTCATTATCTATTCCTTTTCCCAATCTCCAACATAATAATTATATATTTTACATGTACTAAAGCTAGGTTGTCACTACAGAGTTGTCTCATATTGATCCTTGCAAGATTTCCTGTAGAGAATGGAGTAGTGGATAAAGAGATGACTTTAGAGCTCAAGTCTTGCTTCTGATGCTACTGGTTGTATGACCTTGGTCAAGTCATTTGAACACTTGTTCCTGATCTATGTTATATCATTTCTCTGTCTCTGTCTCTCTCCTTCTCTCTCTGATCTATCTATTGTCTGTCTGCTTGATTTATCCACCTGGTCTATTTATTCTATCTACCTGTCTATCTATGTATTTATCTATGTCTCTATGTATCTATACATCTATGTATATATGTATCTAATCTGTCTATCTATCTATCTATCTATCTATCTATCTACCTACCTATCATCTCTCTCTCTACCTATCTACCTACCTATCTATCTATCCATCATCCATCCATCCATCCATCCATCCATCCATCATCATCATCTTCTCTCTGTCTCTCTGTCTCTCTGTCTCTCTCTGTCTCTGTCTATCTCAAATCTATCTCATGTCTCTCTGATCTATCAGAGCTATCTATTCTGTTCTATCCTATCTACCTCCCTATTGTCTACCCAATGTCTGTCCTATCTGTTGTGTTTATCTGATTTATCTTTCTAATCTATTCTATCTTATCTAACAATCTACCTATTATTGTATCTGTCCAATCTATCTATGTATCTTATCTCAGTTCAATAGTTTTTCAATCGTGTCCAACTTTTCATGACTGGGGTTTTCTTGGCAAAAATGCTGAAGTGGCTTACCATTTCTTTCTCCAACTCATTTTACAGATGAAGAAACTGAGGCAGCAAACAGGATTAAGTGACTTGCCCAGAGTCATATTCCTAGTAAGTGTTTCAGGCCTGATATGAACTCAGGAACATAAGTCATCCTAACTCCAAGCCCAGCACTCCATCCACTGCACCACCTAGCTGCCACACCCATCCAACCATCCATCTCTCTCTGTCTCTCTCTGTCTCTGTCTCTCTCCCACTCTTGCAGAAAAGATGGTGATTTTCATTGAGAGATAAAAATCCTTGCCTGGAACCCTCTCTACACAAATAAAATTGCTGGTGCAGGAAAAGCAACAGCAATAAAACAACCACTGAGGAAGACTCATGTCCATTTTACAAATGGTAACGCCAAGACTCAAACTGCTGTGGGAGCTTAATCACCACCATGCATAGTGCCTGGCACATAGGAGGTGCTTAATAGACATCTATTGCTTGATTACTTGATCATCCTGAAGCCTTAAGTCAGGATCTCTTAACCGAGAGCACACACATTCCAGTAGACAGATGTTGAAAAGTCTGTGACCTTGAATGGGGAAAAATATATATCTTTCTTTTTGTTATAATTTGTTTCCTTTATAA
The DNA here is from genome assembly GCA_028646575.1 of Pseudocheirus occidentalis. NCBI lineage: Eukaryota > Metazoa > Chordata > Mammalia > Diprotodontia > Pseudocheiridae > Pseudocheirus > Pseudocheirus occidentalis. The sequence continues at coordinate 183,411,852 of CM053594.1, forward strand.
TCCCATATATTTTATGCATCAACATACTATTAATATTTCAATACATTTATTTTATTTATGCTAAATAATATATTTTATTGCGTATTATTAATTTTAATTATAATTTAACTTTGTTTTTATTTAATTAAATTAATTAATAATTATAAATTAACAAAATATAATAAAGTATCCATTTAAAGAATTAATACTATTTCACATAATTGATTTAATATCATGTTTATTATTGATGTATTTAATAATGATACATATTTACTACACTTAAAAATATTAAAATATTATTCTGAGAATGCCATAGGCTTAATCAGACTGTCAGAAGTATCTCTGATGCAAAGAAATGTTTAAGAAAACTCAACTCAAAGAGTGGACAACAGAAGGTATGCTGAATTCATGGTGAAAAAGATCTGCAGAGACACAATTCCAGCCCTTTAGAGGCCTCTCTATCTAAGGTCTCATGGTGCGCCTGCATATAGCACACAGAAGTACTTTGGAAAGGTATTTTGAGCATGGAGGGCCTTTAACACAGAGCATGAACATGTAAAATCCTGAGTGTGGATGAAAGTTGGAGGGTCTTGTAAGAGCCACAGTCAGCATTTCCTTTGACAGTTAAGCCAGCCAGGAACAAGAACCATCCACTGGGGTAGACAACTCAGAACTGAAAGACTCTGCTAATGAAAATGGAGACTGGGAGAGGAAAACAGAAAGGAATAACAGTATAAAGGTTAGGTACAGCTTGCAGGGAAAAGATAAGGTTAGAAAAAAGTGGAGGGTTAATGTCAGCCAAAGGCAATAAACAGGGCTTTCACAAGTGCCTCGGAGAAATACTTGGGAGTAAAAAGAAAGTAAGCCCATTAATAAATGAGGAAGGGAAGGAAATGACCAACTCAGGAATGACTGAGGCATTAAACTATTTTTAAAATATCATCTTTAGCAAGAAAAATAGAGAGGCACTTTATAAAGGAAAGGAAAGGGTAACAACTTGTCAACCTACTTATAAAATCCAAGCAGAACTTGAAGAATGGGAACACGTCCACTCCTCCAGTGACTAAGAAACCCCATCTGATTTTCTTTTACTCATTCAAGCTGACTTCTCTCCTCTCTCCTCCCCCAATCCTTTTAAGAACTGAAGCAAAGGCTTGAATTTGACCTTGATCCAAGGAATTGTGGAGAAGATTTAGAGTCAGAGGACCTCACTTGGAATAGAAAGAATACTGATTTGAGTGGGTTTGGGGTCATAAGACTTGGGTTCAAATCTCAGCTTTTCAATTTTTTTATGTGGCTATGGACCAAGTCCCTTTATCTCTCTGTGCCTCAGTTTCCTCATCTAGAAAAATGGAAGGGATAAGTCCCCGTTATGTGCAGGCACTAAGCTAAGTGCTTTATAAATATTATTTTATCTGAGATGTCAAATGAGATAATGATTTGTAAAATGAGGAGTTTGGGCTTGGTGACCTCCAAAGTCCCATCCAACTCAATTTACAGTTCTATGACTCTGCCCTCTGTGATCTCTTACAGCCACAAATCTATGATCTTATAATGTGGGTTTAAATCTAAGTTTTCCCACTTTCTACTTGGGAACTTGGGAAAAATCATTTAACCTCATGGGCCACAGTTTCTTCATCTTCCCAATGGAGGAGAAGGACTAGATGTTAACAGCTGGGGACAAGGTGACAAAGAATATAACACTCTCAACTTCCATGAAGTATCCCCTCAGACTTTCTAGGACTCCTAATGGCTGTCTGAGCTATTGTGTGTGCACATTTATAACATGCTGCTCATTACCACACTCCCTGATCCAATGATTGCCTGAGATATATGTTCCCCAGTTCTCCACTCTAGCCTTCCCTATATTCTCATAGAGGGAGGAAACACACACAGGCCACCAATTTAAAAAACAAAATCGGTGACTTGGTGGCTTGTGGTGACAAGCCTCTCCAAATCTCCCATGGCTTCCCTCACTCTCTTAGCTGAGCACCTTGCCTCATATGTCACAGAAAAAAAAATTAAAAGTAATTTGCCTGGATCTCCCTTTTATCCCCTCCTCTTGACCTCAAATCACTCAGATGCCTTCTGCAACTATTTCTTTCTTTATGTGTCTCAAGAAAAAATGGCCCTTCTCCTTGCCAAGATAAACCTTTCTACATATGCAAGTGATGACCTGACAGAAGGTGATGACATTCTATCCCATCTTCTCAAGCAGATTGCTCCTTCTCTCATCCCTTTTCTCTTACTAATCTTCAAATCTCTCTCTATTTCCTTTTTGCCTACAAACACATCCCCGTCTCCTATGCCCTCAAAAAAACCCTTCAATTTATCCATAAATCTGCTATAGTTATCATGCAACATCTCTCCTCTCTTTTTTGGCAAAGCTCCTCAGTAAGGCCATCTACAATAGATGCTTCCACTTTCTTTAAAAGCCTCTCATTCTCTTCTATATCTCTATAGCCTGGCTTCTGACCTCATAATCCTACTGAAGCTACTCTCTCCATAGGTAACAATGATCACTTAATTTCCCAATCTAATGACTTTTTCTCAATCCTCATGTTTCTTGACCTCTTTTCAAACATTGACACTGTTGACTTCTTCCTGATGCTTTCTTCTTTCTAGGTTCCCATGACGCCTCTCTCTTCTGGTTCTCCTTCTGTCTGAGTCCTTCTGCTGAGCACCCCTTCTTAGACTCCTTCGATGGATCTTCATCTAGGCCATACCCACTAAATGTAGATGTCTCCCAGAGCTCTGTCTGGGATCCCCTCCTTCTCTCTTTATATTCTTCCATTTGTTTATCTCATCAGTTCCCATGAATTCAATGATATGCTGATGATTTTCAAATCTACTCATCTCAAATTTAATTTTTTGGCTGACCTGTATTCTCAGATTTTCATCTGCCTATTGACATCTCGAACTTTATGTCCTAGTGCTATCTTAAATTCAACATGGCCCAAAACTGAACTCATTATCATTCTTTTCAAGTTTTTCCCTCTTCCAAATTTTCCTATTACTGTTGAGGGCACACCATCCTCCCAGTGACTCAGATTCACAGCCTATATGTCACCCTTAATTCTTCATTCTCTCTCTAACTTTCCATATCCTATCTGTTGTCAAGTCACGTTAATTCAACCTTTGTAATATCTCTTGTGTATGCGTCCATTCACAAAACTGTATGTAGGCAACTAGGTCACATGGTGGAGAGAATGCTGAGTCTGGAGTCAAGAAGACCTGAGTTCAAATCTTACTTCAGATTTACTTCAAATTAGCTGTTTGACCCTAAGCAAATAATTTAACCTTTTTTGCCTCAGTTTCTTCAATTGTAAAATAGAAAAAATAATAGGGCCTATTTCCCATGTGTGTTGTGAGGAGGAAACGAGGCAATGTTTGTAAAATATTTAGCGCGGTATCTGGTACATAGTAAAAGGACCTTACACATTTTTTCCCTTCTTCCTTTCTTCCCTCCTTCCCTCTTTCTTTCCTCCTTCCTTCCTATGTTTCATCCTTCAGAATTTATATCTCTAAAACTATTCATTTTATAACACTTGTGTTATGGCATAAATTGGTCTTTTGGTTCACTTGTCTGTGCAACAGTTCAGATATGTTTTTCCATGTCTCTTTGAAACATCTAGTCACTCATTTCTTATGGCATAAGAGAACTATCATTCCCCAAATAACAGACATTGCCTTAGTTTTCAAGTTATTGCCACCACAAAAAGAGCTACTATGAATATTTTTGTATATACAGGATCTTCTTCTCTTTATTTTTGTTTCTTTTGGAAATAGGCCTATATGTGATATAGCTGGATCAAAGGACACATACGATCTGGTACCTTTTTTTGTATAATTCCAAATTGCTTTCCAGAATGGACAACAGGACATCAATGCATCTGTTTTTTCTCATGCATGTTGACTGACTTTTCCTAATATACATATATTTTGCACAATATTTTTCACAAAAGTTATCATTTGTTATGTAATGTACAGTTTATATGCAACTGCCATATATCTTTCCATTTCTCTTTGGGTCATGAGTGATTTTGTTTCTTCAGAGTCTGTGATGTTTTTGTGATTCATAGCTAGAAAACATTCTGGGGTAGGAGAATATTGGAATTTTAAAAATAAGCAGTAGGTTGTGGTATTGAATAAGGTTGGTTGAGTAACCAGTTCGTTGTGGGGAGGGGGTAACAATTGGATTGGAACTGAGGAACTCCTCTCTTCTTTTATAGAGGACTGGCTCCTGTCCTGACTGGGTCAGGATAGAGTTTATGTTGCATAATTACATTACAAATATATGTTACATAACAATTTATGTTATACAATTTCAATTGGGTCCTCGCTGACACTAGGAATCCTTTTATACCTCCCTTTCTTTTTTTTTTTTGGAAGTGGGAAGGCAGGGCAATTGGGGTTAAGTGACTTGCCCAAGGTCACACAGCTAGTAAGTGTTAAGTGTTAGAGGCCAGATTTGAACCAAGGTCCTCCTGACTCCAGGGCCAGCGCTCTATTCACTGTGCCACCCAGCTGCCCCACATCTCCCTTTTCAACTCACTGTCCCACTTACTACAGAGACTCTGCAAACTTTTTCATCCTTCCTCAAACCTCCCATGGCTCCTGTTCCCCTTGCCCATCAGCTGAGAATCTTGCCTCATCTTTTACTGAATAAATTGAGGCCATTCACCAAGAGCTCCCTCTTCTCCCCTCTGCCTTGTCTCACATCGCTCAAGTGATCACAATCACTTCTCCTCTTATCTTCTCCTTTACTGGGCCTCACAGGGACAGGTGGCCTTTGTCTTTGTGAGGCAAATCTCACTTATTTTCAATTTCTCCATGTCTACTGCATGTTTCCTTCCTGCCATGGACAAATTTATCTGTTGCTCTTCCATTCTCAGAAAAACCCAACTTGATCAATCCATCTCTAATTATCATCCCCCATCTCTCCGGCTTCCATAGTGAACTGGAGAAAGTCATTTACTTCCTCCATTCTCACTGTCTTCTTAACTCTCTAGAATATAGCTTTCAACCTCATCATTCAATCAAAATTTTCTTTCTCCAAAGTTGCCATTGACTTTTTTTTTAAGCTTTGAGTTCTAAATTCTATCCCTCCCTACTCTCCCCCTTCCCTGAGATGTCATCCAATGACTTCTTAATTGCCACATCTAATGGTCTTTTCTCAGTCCTCATCCTTCAAGACCTCTCTGCAGTCTTTTATTTTCTCTCACTCTCTTCTCCTTGATACCCTCTTCTCTCTAGGGTTTTGGCACCCCATTCTCTCTTTTCTTCATAGCACAGTGCCTAGCACACACTAAGAACTTAAAAATTTTTATTGACTGACTAGAATACACTTAGTCTTAGCTGCTGGTCTCTTTAGAACAGGGGTTTTTAATCTGGGTTCTGTAAACTTGGTTGCTGGTTTTTTTTCCCTCAAGATTTTAATAACTATTTCAATACAATTGGTTTCCTTTATAATCATGTATTTTATTTTATAAAAATTTTATTCTGAAGAATCCATAGTCTTCACCAGATTGCCAAAGGCAGCCAGAGGTTAGTGATAATACAGAACACATTTTTTTTGACACAAAAGAAAGGTTAAGAACTCTTGCTGTGAAAGAGGGAGTGTATTCTGTCTGCTTTGAATAAAAATACACATGACTAAACATTCCTTCTGGCCAACAGTGGAAGGAGTAAGCGTTTATATGATACCTACTACATGCCAAACACTCTGCTAAAAAATATTGTCTCATTGGACTTTCACAACAAGCCTGTGAATTAGACTCTGTTATTATGTCTGTTTTGGATACATTTACTTAAAGATGCCTACGATAGATCCAATTTGTGATGTCCAAAAGGCAGTCAATGATACAGAATTAGAATTGAGAAGAAACTAGAGATAGATTGATACATCTGGGAGTCATTGTCATAGAACTTATAAGTGAACCCATAATCAAACCCACTTTCTTTTAAATTTCTTTTTGATAGTATTTTATTTTTTTCAATTACATATAAAGACAATTTTTAATATTCATTTAAAAAAATCGAGTTCCAAGTTTTCTTCCTCCCTCCCTTCCCTGCCTCCTCTCTGAGATGGTAAGCAATTTGATATAGGTTATATATGTGCAATCATTTAAAACATATTTCTATATTAGTCGTATTGTGAAAGAAGAATCAGAACACGAGGAAAAAAACGAGGAAAAAATGAAGTGAAAATAGTATGTTGCGATTTGCATTCAAACTTCATCAGTTCTTTATCTGGTTCAATCCACTTTCAAACTGAAATTAAGTCATTAATGACAATTTCATATTCATCCATTCAACAAGTTCTGAATCCTTCTACTTGCTCTGTTATCCAGACTTCATCTCCCATCTTCCCCATAAGAATAGCGTAATATAGTATAAGATACTGCAGTAAAATCTAGGTGAAATATTCCTATAACATTCACCTGATCTACCAGTTAGACAAAAGAAATTTTTTCAAACCGAGGAAAATCCATGCTCATTCTATATGATCATCACTTCCTTTTCCAATTGTTCATTAACTACTGTTTTACTAATCTACCCTATAATTTTGATAGGAATATAATTCAAGCTCACAACCCTATAGTTTAGGGGTACTATTCTCTTCCTATTTTTGAACCTCAGGAAAATAGAATATTTTCTCCTCTTCTATAATGCCTCTCCTGTTCTCTGTGATCTTACACATATTAATGACAATGGTTCAGCCATCACATCTGCCAGCTCTTTCATGATCTAGGTATAAAGTTCACCTTGGTAAAGTGGCTTGAATACATAAAGGATACCCTTTTATTCCTTATCTTGAGTCTTAATTCCTTATTAGGCATTTTTCTTTTGTCCCTTCCCATCCAAAGGTCATTTCCTTGACAGGGAAAAAAGAAGCAAAATAAAAATTGAGTATCGGAGTGACACCTCTGGGGACTCTGAATCACAAGAGTAAGTACGAGTTAAATGTGTGATCCCAGAGGTGACTGCTGCACTATTAACAAGTATTCATTTAATACCTGCTACATTTCTTTCTCCTTAGAAATATTTATAGCCAATGTTTACTTATCCATGATGATAAGTGACAAAAATGGCTCAGATAATTATAATCCATAGATAATCCCCAAATCACATACCAGCAAATTGTTATAGTTCTTGTGCTAACTCTTTTCATCAGAGTTGATTTAAAAGTGTATATCTTCCTTTTTTTTTTCCTGTCTCTACTCTTGTTCCCTACTGTGCTGGAAGTTCTGATAAGAAGGGAAATGGCTAAAAGGTAGGGAGCTCAAGGGAGCTCAAGGGAGACAAAAAAGGGAATCTAGATTATTCACAAACTGGACAATCAACCCTTTATTTCCCTCAAGAAGAGTAATAGTATTGGGCAACTAGATGACACAGTGAATAGAGCAATGACCCTGGAGTCAGGAGGACCTGAGTTCAAATCCAGCCTCCGACTTACTAGTTGTGTGACTTCGGGCAAGTCCCTTAACCTCAACTGCCCTGCCTTCCCCCCCCGCCCCCCAAAGAGTAATTGTATGACAGTGAATACCTGTCGTTGATTCCATGAGTGGGTACAAAGGGACATGTAAACTTCTGGAGGTCAGAGAATATGGAATTTTGTCTTAAACTAGTGAGATTCTTGTCTATTGAGAGCCAAGGGTGGTTTTCTGTAAAGATTCTTGTTTAACTGAACACATCTTTTAATTTCTATCAACAGTATAACTATTTGCTTCCCTTTTGTTTTCAGAAAGGGAAATTTAGTCTTCAATGTCTCCTAAGGTTTTGTTAAAAAAAAAATGAGCATTAGGATAGTTATTGTACTTTTTTTTGATAGGGGGAAAAACTAGGTAATCACTTTTTTTTTCAAAAAGGTATCATAATTTCTTCAACTATTTGGAGGATAGATAAGCATTTAACTTCTTTTTTGGCTATATTACTAACTTATCTTACTAAACTAAAGAAAGATCACAGATGTGAAGGAAAGGACCTAGGTTGAGATAAAGCATTTCCAAGTCCCATAATCCATACAATGACCCTTGGAAGGAACCAGTCAAATGAATAAAACAGTTAATACTATTAATAGATTAACTCTTGACTCAAGAAAAGGAAGTTGTAAGAACAAAATAGCAGCTGGAAGAGTCTCATCAGTTATATAGCCTTACTGACCATTTCATTATTGAGCAAGGAGAGAGAATAGTAGCAAACTAATGAAATTCCAGCACAGTGGACAATAATGTGAACTCCAAGGAGAAGGAAGGGCAAAATATCCTAAGATTTAAAGGTAAGCAATATGAAAAGTGATAATTATCCAAATCTGTAGATTATCCACACTCTTTATTTTTCTAGTATACTTTGAATTCCCCAGCTCATTAGAGCTGCTACTAGAATAAGACATGAAAAAGACTGCAGTTAAAAACAGGCATACCTATTTTATTGCACTTCATTTTATTGCTCTTTGCAGGTATTGGATTTTTTTTTTAACAAATTAAAGGTTTGTGGCAACCCTGCATTAAGCAAGTTTATCGGCACCATTTTTCCAACAGCATATATATGCTCACATGCCTCTATGTCACATTTTGTTAATTCTCACAATATTTTGAACTTTCTCCTTATTATTATATCTCTTATGATAATCTGTGATCAGCAACCTTTGATGTCACTATTATAATTGCTTTGGGTTGTCATGAACCATGCCCATATAAGATCTTGACCTTAATCAATAAATGTGTGTGTTCTGACTGCCCTACCTACCAGGCATTCCTCTGTCTCTCTCCCTCTCTTTGGGCCTCCCTATTCCCTGAGACACAACAATATTGAAATTAGGCAAATGAATAACCCTACAATGGCCTCTAAGTGTTCAAGTGAAAGGAAGAGTCAATCAATGTGGCAAATTTCACTGGGTCTTATTTTAAGAAATTGCCGCAGCCACCCTAACCTTCAGCAACCATTACCCTGATCATTCAGTAGTCATCAACATCTAGGCAAGATCCTCTACCAGCAAAAAAATTATGACCTACTGAAGGCTCAGATGATGGTTAGCATTTTTTTTTATCAATTAAGAATTTTTAAATTAAAGTATGTTCATTGTATTTTTAGACATACAATTAATTGAACACTTCATAGACTATAGAATAGTATAAACATAACTTTTTTATGCACTGGAAAACCAAAAATTAATGTGACTTGCTTTATTGCAGTATTTACTTTATTTTCTTTCTCAAGCTTTTTTGGTCTTATCCCACTTTCCCACTCCCTGTACCACCTACTCCTCCAAGAGTTCCCCAATCCCAATCCCAAAGGAAATAATGAGTAAAAATAAGATGGAGGGGAATTTGCAAATGGTAATTATAACTTTAAGTGTGAATAGGATGCTTATTGCATCTCTCTTTGTGGTGGCAAAGAACTGGAAACTGCAAGAATCCTCATCAACTGGGAAATGACAGAACAAGTTGTGGTATATGGTTGTGATTGAATACTACTGTGCTATAAGAAATGATGAGCTCAGGGATCGCAGGACCTGGAACACGGTATTTCGAAGATTAAGGGAACTGGGATTAAAACCAAGAATCAACTACCCAGCAAAACTGAGCATATTGTTCCAGGGGAAAATATGGTTATTCAATGAGGTGGAGGACTTTCAAGCATTCTTGCTGAAAAAACCAGAGCTGAACAGAAAATTTGACAAGCAAACACAAGAAGCATGAGAAGGTAATCATGGGAAAGAAATCATAAGGAACTTATCAAAGTTGAACTATTTACATGCCAATATGGAAAAATGATAATAGTAACTTATGAAACTTTTC
>CM053594.1:183422133-183445335 GCA_028646575.1 Pseudocheirus occidentalis
GTTCCAATAGTTTTCCACCCTTGAATTGGCCTGGCCCACCATTGTCTGTGGTCTCCAGGTAGCCTCCAGCAACTTCCCACCCTGAACCACTCCTTACTGGAGTCTGATCTCATCTTGACTCCTGAAGGCCCTCCCTACTGGAGTCTGACCTCATCTGACTCCTCCTGAAGACCCTCCCCAATCTCCTCCTCTGGACCACCCCTAGACTCCTCCCACAACCTTTCTGTATATAGAACCCCATCTTCCCTCCGTGTGAGAGCGCCATGGAATAGTTTGGTATAGACTTTCCTCTGTGAAAGCGCCATGGAATAGCTTAGTACAGACTTGCTCGGTGAGAGCGCCTTAGAATGCCTTAGCAGAGACTTGCTCTATGAGAGCACCTTTAAATGGCCTAGCACCCCACGTGGCAAACTTGAACTTTCAATAAGCTTTACTATTTCCTTGGCTGAGAAGACTTGAGTGGAATTCTTTCCGCAAGACCTGGTATGTTGGTATTTTGGGGGCTCGGGCAGCCCTAACCCTCTTTGGGCTCCTCTTCAACAGGAAGTTTTATTCTCTTCCCACACAGGAAGAGGGCAGTCCTCTTCATGGAAGGGATCAAGGAGAGGAGGCTAATTAATCATTTCTATGATCAACAAGATGAGGTAGAGGATTGACCTGTTGTATTCTAACCTGGTCAAACTACATGTGGAGCATTGAGGCTCAATTTCGAGTACTTCATTTTAGGAAGGACTACGAAACTGAATCGCTGGCTCAAGAGGAAGGTGACCAGAGCAGAGAGAAGAGCACCATGCCTTTCTTGTTGAAGGACTAGTTGAAAACACCAGAAAAGCTTAGCCTAGAGAAGAAAATCCTTTGGGGGGGACAGTTAAACTGTCTTTAAATATTTGAAAGACTATCTATGGAAAAGGGATCTTCCTGTCTTCTGGTAACCCTAAAAAACTGTAAGAGATGAAAGGAGTCGACTTTCTGACACTTAGCTATCTAAAAAAGGACTCGGGAGGATGAATATGCACTCTTTAATAGAAGTTTTCCTTTTTTTTTTCTTTTGAAACATGTCATATTTTCATTTTGAATTTAAGTACAAAAAATTATTCATAGCAGGACACAAAATGTATGAAACAATTGCTCTCCTTTTCATATGGCTTGGTGTTTTAAAAAATATAATAAAATCCACACAATTCTTTCAATATCCTACTTCTCTGGGCTTCCTTCTGTGTTTTTCTTGAGCTGTTCTCTTAAGTGGATGTTTGAATTTCTAAAAATAATTTTTAAAAATAATTTTTGTTTTTACATTGACTAATTTTCTCTCTGTTTTCCCTCCTCTTTTCCAGGGAGACAACCTTTATACCAAAGGTTTTTAAAAAAGAGAAAAAGTAGCAACATATACAGTGTTCCATGCTCATGAAACCACCTACTTCTGCAAAAGTATTGAAAGGGATGCCTTTCAATATATCTTCTTTTTTTCTTTTAAACTGTTCTTTATTGAAATAACTTTTTACCAACAGGAAAAAAAGAAAATATGCACATTGAACTAACTTTTTGTATAATTCTGAACTAGTTTCCAGAATAGCTGTACCTATCCATAGGTCAACTAACAATACATCAATGTATTTATTCTCCCACAGTCTCCCTAACATTTATCATTGTCCTTTTTTGTCATCTTTGTCAATATAATGGGTATAAGACAGAACCTCAAAATTGCTTTAATTTGCATTTGCCAGTTACTGGTGATTTGGAACATTTTTTTTAAATGGTTAGATGTTTTCAATTAAAGTCTGGAGGACCATTTGGGGATGCACCATTGTTATGCCAATTGACCTCTACAATCCCTCCCAACTTTGAAATTCTGTGATTCTGCTTAGAGATGACTCAGTCTTCTATATTTCTACGTACACAATGCCAAACATCTAGACAAAACATAAAACATACACTCAGTCCTTCGGACTGGGTCTGAACACAATGGCAAAGAAGGAACTTCTGGAGGGTGGGGAAGAGGCCATAGGACTATACTTCCCACAGTGAGCAGTTATGTTCTAGACTTTTTAAAGGCACATTGGCACATACTCCCAAGCCTGTGGTCATATTAATTTGTTCCTGGGTGTGACAAAGAAAAGAGTGTGGACTAAGCTAAAATTGTGGTCAGGTCTGTTGAATTTCTACAGAGAAGAGTCATTCAAGGGAGTGGAAAAGAAAAAGAAAACATGTGAATAAGGATGTTTTGTGATTGTGAGGAAGTGTGAGGAACTTGGAGAAAATGTGTCTGTGAATGGGAGAAGGAAGGAAGGAACATGGACTTCCTGAGTGCCTACTGTGTGCCAAGCCTTCTGCTAAGCACTGGGGATACAAAAAGAGGCAAAAGACTGCTTTCAAAGAACTTACAATCCGGGTATTTCCCTTCTGTGTGTGATTTTTGTATTCTTTTGGTCTTTGGATGCTTTCCAGAAAGCAACCTGCAACATGAAAGGTATGTTTTTCTCCTATTATGTAGTTTGTGGTTATAACACATAGAAAAGGGTCCAAAATTCTCAATAGAGATATATCCTTAGTCTTCCTGAAGTAATCCTTTTACTCTGATTGCCTTCTCACCCCAACCTAAAAAAATAGGATTTACATGACTGGCTGCTCTCAGTTATCTAGATTAGTGAATGGCAGTTGTGATGAAAATAATCCAAAAGTCACTTATATCAGACTTAAGAAATCTTGATATGATTTTATTTTACACAGGCTAATGTTAAAAGTGACTTCTGCCCTCCAAGTATATATATATATATATGTATATATATGTATATGCATGCATGTATGTATGTATGTGTGTGTGTGTATGGATGGATGGATGTATATACATATTTTAGACAGTATAGAGAGGCAGCTTTTAGTATATGGGATCACAAGAGTCCATAATTAAACATCCATGGTGGACAAGTCCCCTAGTAAACAACGCATATTTGGAAAGCTGAAAACTGACTTCACCTTCTTGAGCCAGTCAATCAATTAACCACTGTTTACTAAGCACCTGCTTATTAAATACCTAGTAGGCACTGTGCTAGGCACAGAAAAGACAAAGACAAAAATGACTCTCCTCTAGACCTGGAGTAAGAAATGGACCTTGAGCTCAGTTCTAAAGGAAATAGAAAGGAAAAGGAAATAGAGAGATTCTAAATGGAAGAGATAAGGGGAGAGAGTGTAGGCATAAGGGACATCCTGGGCAAAGTGTGGATTCAGTCAAAGGGCCACACTTGAGGACCTAGAGGGCCACATGTGGCCTGGAGGCCATAGGTTCCTCACCCTTGGATCATGTGGCAGATGGGACTTGGACCAAGTGAGCATAGAAATAGATTCTAAGAAGTGGTGAGAAGGTGGTCCAGTGCAGGCATGGGGAGCATTTTGTGCAAAGGTATGGAGTTTAGAGGTGGTATTGTGTAAAGAACAGAAAAGAAGGCCAGATTGAGTGTGGAAAGGGGAGAAATGTGTAATAAGTCACTTCCAGGAAAAAGCGGCAAATCATTTCCATCTATTTGTTTTTTGCAACGACAGTAAATTCTGGGGCAGGGATCTTATCATTCACAGTACTTAATTATGACCACTTGGTTGTACACACTTAGAGAACTCTATTAATAATGAATAATCAAAACAACCCTAACTCATAATGTCTGATAACATCCATGCCATTCACCAAAACCCTAGTCATTAGAGATGGAGTATTGTGCTCACCGACATGCATTATAGCTGAGAATATTAACAAAGATGGCCATCAGCAGGCTAGAATAAAATCATACAGCAGTTCCCAGGATGCCAGGGAAAGGAGAATTAAACCACATTTTTTCTCCCTAGATGTCTGAATTTGGCATGAGTCCTTTTCAGACTCAAACTATGCCAAGCATCTTTTGTGATCCCTTCTGTACAAGTATGTGAGGAATCCAGTTGTGAAGGGCCAAGAGCCTTGGCTCTCCTTTCAGTTGGTCGAGGAGTTTTCTTTGCAGAAAGCACTAGTGGTCTGAAGCCTCTTCATTGCTGATGGGAGTGGCAAACAAGAGCTAGTTGAGTGTGTGACAGAGGTGAGATGGTATGAATACATACCAATGTCATGGGGCATAGTGGTCCATCCCTACCTCCCTGCTCCCTACCCTACCCTACCAACCCCAGCACTTAAGTATCCTAAGGACCTGAGGGTTCATCATACATTGGTGTTAACCTTCCCTCAATTCTTTATTGAGTTTTTGGACTCTGTTGATGGAACACTACATGTAGTGTCAAACATTTTCTTTATTTTGGTTACTTTTGCTGAAGTTTTTTCTTTTTCTCTGTAACAATTCACTCTCCAAGAAGCAGTGGGAGGAAGGATATAATAGGAGATGTAAGTGATGTAAAAAATTTTTTAAAAATCAGCACAATTTTATTTTTTAAAATACACTGATATTAGCGTCCTCTGTCATGTGAACAGGAGATGGTTATCTATATACCAGAATCAAATTTGTACCTCAAAGCTGGCTTGGAACATTCCTGTGAGGCCAGGCCTCTGGACAGTTTTCAAGAATGATAGGCCCCAGTTACACAGAGTTACACATGGTAAAGTGGATAGAGTCCTGAGCTTGGAATTTGAACTCAGGACGTGGGTTTGAAATCATGTCTCAGATGCTTCCTAGCTATGAGACACTGGAAAGTTACTTAATGTTTCTCAGCCTGGGCTTTCTTGTTTGTAAAGGAGGGATAGTAACACCTTCTTCATGAGACTGTTGTGAGGTTCAAAAGATATAACGTATATAGAATATAATTTCCTCACCCTCCCCAAATCTTAAAGGAGCTATATAACATGAAGGTATTATTATTGTTCCTTCATTGAGGATCTGGGGAGGAGAATGCATGGAACACATCACTAAGGTAGATAGAATTCCCAGTGGGAATACACACACACACACACACACACACACACACACGCAAAATGTGTAGATGTCACTCAGAGGTAAGATTTGCTGATGGAGAATTCCATTCTCCAAGCCAAATCTCCCTCTCCCACATTCTGGGAGACAGTCATCCCATCCCTTTTCCATCCCCTGCCTCCTTATTAGCTTCAGATTTTGATAGGTTCTATGACCCATCCACCTATCATTGTTCCCCAAAACAAGACAGTGCAGTGGCCCCTGGGAGTCCTGCTGCAGGAGGGAAAATTGCTTCTCCAAGCTAAGCACCTCACAGTATTCCCATCCCCACCCCCTCCTGGAAAGGTTTCTCAGGCTCCTACAATCAGCCTTGATGCTGTCAGTCTCTATGTGAAGGAAAATCATCCCCTTCAATTCCCAAAGCACATTGTTCCTAGTAAAGAGCAACCCCTTAGGAGGAAATCACATCATCCTCGAAGGGAGAGCCAGTTCCTTTGTACTATTTTTCACTGCTGCCTTTGGAGCCAATAATCTGTCATCCCTTGAATAAACAAGCACCTTATCATATCACAAACATTTATTTAACCCTTTTCTCCTGTGCTTTTACCAGGGGGTAAGGGGTGGGAAGAGGTGGTGAGCAAGGGCAGCCTGATTCCTATGACCCAAATGCCAAATCTCTTGTACCTTACACCCAATCTGTAAAGTGTCAGTCGGCCTTTCTCACCAACCTCCATAAAATGCTGGAGCCAGAGTCTCTGCATCCCCCAGACTGTCCACATCACATTCCCCACCCCCCTCCACTCCCTTCTCACTGCCCCATCTCCATTAATACCCCCTCTCTCCCTAAATGCCAGCCAAGTGGAGCCAGGGCTAATTTGTTGGATTCTTGTGGGGGGGAATGATGATGAGGGACAGGAGAGAGGGGAGAAGGTACAGTCCTGAGATTGTTTACATTTCTTTTTTTAAAGATAGTCTACTCGATGGACAAAGCTGAGGAGGCCAAGTTGCTTGTGTGTGTGCATGTATGTGTGTGTGTGTGTGTGTAATGTGTTTTTAAGGCATATTCTTTGACTCTGACATCATCAAAAATGGAATCTGCAAAGTATGTAAATTTCTGTAAGCTCCCACAATATCCATTTGCTCTCTGTGAACATATTTTGTTTTTCTTTTCTGGTGTTGCTCCCACACAATGAGGCCAGGTCTTGTTTGGGACAAAGAAATATATAAATAGAACACGCATTGGGTGTGCAAAGGAGCCCTTGGAGACTTAAAAAAGAAAAAAGATCTTTGGAGAAAAGAGCGCCAGGCATAGTGAAGCTTTAGGCGCCTTGGACCCTTGGACAATGAAGTGTGGTATACTAACAATGAGGACCTTGTAAGCAGGGGGCCTTTTCCTAAATCTGAGGTAGAATAATGCAAGTTCTCACTCATTCTTAGGGAACCCTGAGAAACTTGGATGTCCAGTGCACAAAGAACTGTATAAAACAAAAATTTAGAGTGTGAGGGGAAGGGATAGGAGGAGAGGGAGGGTGGAAAGCCCCTGGAGACAAAGATGCCACACATAATGCTTTATAAAGACTGTGGAACAATTATTCAAAAAGGAGAAAAGAAGGGAGGAAGGCTCATGCAATCTGAAGTGTATTGAGAGCTCAATAGCCTTAAACACCTTAGTGCTATATAATACCTTCCACTCTGACTCTTTTTCTGAGGCAAGAGTTCTTAACCTTTTTGTTTGTTTGTCATAGACCCCTTTGGCTATTTGACAAAGCTTACAGATCTCTTAGAGGGGCAACTGGGCTGTGCAGTGGAAAGGAGTGCCAGGCCTGTGGAAGACTCATCTCGAGATCAAATCCAGTCTCAGAAACCTGCTAGCTGTAGGACTCTGGACAAGTCCTTTTCCTCACTCTGTTTAAATGAGCTAAAGAAGGAAATGGCAAACCATTCCAGCATCTTTGCCAAGAACACCCCAAATAGGGTCACGAAGAGTCAGACACAACTGAAAAATAACTAAACAAGAACAAAATGGAAATCTTCTCAAAACATTGTAAATGCACAAAATAAAATTATATAGGATTACAAAGGAAACAGATTATATTAAGATCCAATTATTAAAACATCAAAGAAAAATTCACACACCCTAGGTTAAGAATCCCCGATCTAAGGAGATGGTCCGTAACTTTGTGATTTCCTTTGCCTCACAAGAGAATTGTTGAATGATTGCCATCAGTGGCCGAGGGGATGGTATGATACTATTTTCGTTAGTGAGTCAGGGAAAAACATTTTCTGCTACAGAATCTTACTTCCCTTCCTTGCTGGGAATATTCTGTTCCAGCTTTATGAACTCACCTGACATTCCTTTGAGTTTAAACCTCAGGTCAATTCCAAATCATAAGGAGTTAAGATGAGATGATAGACCTGCATGTCAAGAAAGGTTTAGGTTCTAATGGGGGCAAGGTGGGGAGTGGAGGGAGATAAGAACTATTTGATTCCAATATTATCTTAGCTAGAGGCATTGATGGTATTACATATGAATCAGTTTGGTTTTGTAGACAAAATTTCTCAGAACAGCTTTTCCAAACCCTGAGAAAGAAAACCTCAGAATGAAATCACTTGGTAAAGAAACAGAATTTAAAAGTTTTGTCATTTAAATGTCCACCAAGGTCAGAAGTAGGACCATCTGAGGCTGCAGAGGCCAAAGGAAGGATATTAAGGGAAAAACCTTGAATGGTTCAACATTGTGTCTAAAGATGCTTCCTTTGAGCTCTGGGGAAGAAAGACTGTGTTTTTTATTACACAGATTAGCCTGGTCTTTTTTAGCAAAGTACATTATGATCATTTAGTGTTGAGATAACCATCTCCTAGTTAATCTGGCAGAAGCCCATTAATATCAATAAATGTTAAATTCCCTGGTCCCCAAAATACTTAACTAGGGTAAGGGGGAACCACTCCATCCAATGACATAAGGAGCTTAAGTTTGATGTCAGTCAATTTCCAAGCTGGTTTGGTGTTTCTCAGTAAATAGTATTTGTCTTCTTATCCTGGGTTCTTAGGAAGTTTTGCTTTCTGGAACAGCATCAATGAGTTTCACTGAATAAAGGAATAAAGAATCTGGACTCTAGAATCAAAGAGCTAAAAAGCGGAGTCACATGATGTGGTGGAGAAAGGGTTAGTCTCAGAGTTAGGGTAATATGCATTACAGTACCTCCTTTGACCCATACCATCTGTGCCAAAGACTTTTGACAATTCACTAAATATCTAAGTGCCCTAGAGTTTCACTGGGGGTTCCCTACACCGAGGAAATCACAGGACTCAACTGAAAAGAAAGAAGGAACAAAGAATCTCAGAGATTGTTTCCATAGAAATAGTTTTACTTAAAAAAAACTGATTTCCTAGGATTTTTTCCTAGGATTCCTATTTAAATATGTTAAATTTATTTATAAATTGACAATTAAATATAGATGTGCAATCACATATGGCAATGATAGCTAACATTTATAAAGTGCTTTAAGGTTTACAAAGCATTTTTCTATGCTCCATATGTGTGTATCTTAACTATTTATATATTTTTGGTAGGTACATTTTTACAGTTATAAGCACAAAGGAACAATTTGAGGGACTGGGAACTACTCCCATTTGGAGATGCTTAAGCCCCAACAGGAAGTCCCTTTTCTCTTCCACAACCCTATTATTTACAAAGAGGTGAGGAAGGTACCAATCACCAGTATGAAAATTCAGCAGCACCTTTCATGTCACCGCTTTTAGAGATCTTCATCACAAGCTCTGCACCCTATTCTCCTGCCCAGGACCTACTTCTTATGCTGAATCTGTAAGAAGAGGAAGAAGAAGACACATCCAGAGTGTTTCTTCACCCTATCACTGACTGGCTGAACTGTCAATGAGCATCGAGCTAGCCAGATCCCTCCCTCACTCAAATCAAACTCCACTGCAAGTCATGTCATCGTTTCCTTGATGCCATGGTCCTCTTCAAAAAAGAAAACCAAAACCAAAACACAACAAGAATTTAAGAACCAATCAAAGCTATTGACAAGTGGTTCGACATTGGTCAGTACAGTTCAACCAGTCAGTGATGTCAATATAGAGAGGAAGAGAGAGAGAGGTCTCTACCTGCATTTTATTTGGCTCTACAAACGTTTTCTGTGACTCTATTAGTACAGAATTCCTGTTTTTAAAACAAACTCCTGTGCATACTCCTGTGTGTCCAAGCAACCAAAATAGTCTACCTTTCAAATGGCATGCTCACTTGAAGCAAGTAGGTAGCACCGGGAATATAGAGTGTTGGATTTGGAGTCAAAAAGCCCTGAGTTCAAATCCAGCCTCAAACTTTTGAAATTATTTCACATTTGTTATTAATATTATTCATTTTATATTTATTATTAATAATATTAATGATATGTTTGTGTTTATTATTTTATATTTATTAACTGTATGACCTCCAAGGCAAATCCCTTTTCACCTAGGTTCTTTCATCTATGTCATAGGGTTGTTATGGAGACCAGATGAGATAACATGGAAATCACATTGCAAGCCTTAAAGTGCTAAATGAATGCTAATTATTATTCTTCATTTTCTCATCCACTGCATATTATCAGTATGTCCTTTCAATCTTGTTTTACTTCATTATATATTTACAGCATCATAAGTGTCCTCCACAACCTTAGTGTTATTTGCACTATTTCAGTAAAGCTTATGTGGGTGAGTACTGGGCTAGTGATTTTGTTTCCAGATAACAGACTTACTATTCAATTATTTCTATCTTTCTTGCTGTTTTATAAGAAACCCAGTTTAAGTCGTAGAAGGTCAAAAGGTAGAAGAAATATTTTTACCAAAATCTTACCCTGAAGCCTTACTGAGGTCCTAGCAAACTGGGAAAGCTTCAAGTACAGGCTGAGTGACAATCTCTATGTCTGGGTTCCAAGGACCACACTAGAGAAGTCTGGGACGCATTTTCACCAGAGGTTAGTAGATGTGCCCTGAATTCTTGAAGTAAAGCTGTGATGAACACTGACCAATTGATACAGGTTGCAATTAGACTTACTATGAATTCAATTCCATTGAATAAATTTTTAATAAATACTTCCTAAGTGTAAGGCACAAAATTAAACAGTGACTGTTTACTAGGAGCTTACATTATACGGGAGGAATCAACAAAAAATAATGAAAAAGTATTTATTACATACTTACTATGTGCAGGAGATAGCATCTGACATGTGTCTTGAAGAGAATTCTTAAATACTGAGGTGAAAAGGGAGGGAGCTCCAGACACAAAGGCAGAGAGGTGGCTCAGAGAATGTGTGAGGGGAACAACTTAGAAGCCAGTTTGACTGGAACAAAAAATGTGTGAAGGAGAGATATATGAAAAAAGTCTGGAAAAGCATGTGGGAGCTAGTCTTTCTTCCTCTTTCTTTTCTGTTTCTACCTCCTCTGCTGTTTCTTTTTGTCTCCATCAGCAGCAGCATCACCATCATCTTCTTCATCATCATCATCATCATCACCACCAACATAAATATACTTAGCATTAGGCAGTGCTATGTTTTTATCTTAAAAATACTTATGGACTGCTGTTTTGGGGTTGGGGTAGGGGAAAGACAGGGAGAAAATTTGTAATTCAAAAATCTCATGAAAATGAATGATGTAAACAAAAAAACAAATAAAAAAATTAATTAAAATACTTCTGGTCATTTTTTAAAAAGCTCTAACAATTTCTAAGAGTTTTTAAAAAAAATCTGTTAAGCAGTCTATGCCTTAATACCTAAATCCCTTCTTCTTCTTTTTTGAAGCAATCAGTTATTTTGAAGCAATTTGTTATTTACCCAGGGTCACATTTGAACTCAGGTCCTCCTGACTCCAGGGTCAGTGCTCTATCCCCTGCACCACCTAGCTTCCCTGTTTAATACCTAAATTCAAAAGAATATCTCAAACTTCATAGAGAAATGTCCTTTAGAAAACCTAGATATTATTTTTATCCAATTAATATATGTGATAGTAATACAGCTGGAGAAGAAGATAACAAAGCAGCCAAGAAAACTCCATAAGGGGTCATGATGAGTCAGGTCAGGTATGACTTAACACAAATCACCAAAAACATTACCACATACATATGTACACACATGTCTATCTATAGATAGATAATACACATATACATCTATGGCATAAACATGTGCATATGATATGTGATGTGTATGTACGTATATGTACATACATGTACAGTGTTCTAAAAGTCTTAGCGTAGCTTTAAACTATTAAATTTTGGGGACACCCTCCACACACACTCACACACACACATCTTCAACCCAAAATGCTTCAATCAGCCATGTTATATAGCAACTCAGCCTCAATCCTTTTGCCCACTGGTAAATTTCAATTATATTGAAGACCATCTACAAAAGCAGCCAGCTCAGAAACTTTTCTAACTGTAACCTTTAGACACATTGATCAGAGCATTCTTTTCCAAATAGCACTGTTGTGATAGGAAAGACAGACATACTTCTAAGTTTTTGCTAATTCCATGCAAGTGCAGACAGACTGAGGTTGATCAGTTCAATTTAAAATTATGGTCAGCAGACAATTGTATTCAGAACGTCTGGAAGGGATCTGCTACGCTGCATGTAGAGACTGTCTATGGCACTGGAGGTCAAGGACTATGCCCAAATGAAGACCCCGATTTAGTAAGATCCTTTTAGCTCTAACAACGAAAGGCCTGAAATCCCTTTGACTGGTGCCAGAAATGGAAATGATCTATTCTGGGAACCCTGACAGCAGTCCTGGTAAATCATCTGTACATTGTTCAATATTGTACATGCTCTTGGGGCTAGCAGGCTCCAGGGCTCTCTCCCCATGCATGCATTCTCCATCCCTCCCATTCCTTTCTGGCCTGACTCTGCCTTCTCTCCCTTCCTCCCTTCCTCCAAATGTCTCTGACCTCTCAGGTCCTCTTCAAGGTAGAGATTCACTAACAAAAGTTGAGACCATTGAAAACTAGCTTCTAAAGAGGTTGGCTGTACCCATGATTACTTACTTAAGAACTCTTTCCTTCTCCTTTCCCCATAGGACACTTTACATTCTTTCATCCACAGAAAGAGATTACTGAATATCTGAGTTTTCTTTCCCATCCTTGAGATTTGCCAGTCTAGTCATTCCGCCTCCTTCTTCCCCTCCCCCATCTTGTTTGGATGCTCTTCACTGTGGCTTCTGGCCAACATACAGATGTAAACTATTGTTGGATTATTAGGATGGGGAAAAAAATCCCATACACAAAACGCACACATACCATCAGTGTTAACAACTGGAGCATGGTCTGTATATTGTAAAATATGGTTGTTATGGAGCAGATGACTGGTCATCAGTCCTTTCTGTCTTGGGAAACTCTTGCTTTCTTTCCAAGGCTTTGTTAAAAGGAAAGTTAGGCAAACATGAATGATCTCAGTCAACGCAAATGCCCAGTGGATAGAGCATTGGGCTTGCAGTCAGGATGACCTGAGTTCAGCTCAGGTATGGCCTCAGATACAGCTAAGCCAACTGTGTGAACCTGGGCAAGTCACTCAATTCCATCTGCCTCAGTTTTCTTTTTTTTTTTAAATTTAATTTATTTTTAACTTATGTAATAAAACAAGTGTTTCCACAATATAGTATAATGAAAAAAAAGATGAAAGCACATGAAACTACAAATGTATTATGTATAATTTGCTATTTCATTTAAATATATGATATACAATATATAAAATATATAATAAGGTTATCCTGTAACATGTTATTTTCTCCTCCCGCACCTTAGAGATGGCTGCATTAGAGACAAAAAGATGTGCATATATGTACACACACACACACACATATAATTTTTCTATACATACTCGTCATTTTTCTATACATACATAAAATTGGGGTAGTAATCACACCTAGTTCACTGAGGATCAATGAGATAATATTAGTAAAACATTTATCACAGTGCCTGGCACATAGAAGGTGTGTGATAAATGCTTGTTCTCTCTCCTGTCTACCTTTAAAATGCCTACTGTGTGCAGAGCACACCACTAGAGTCTGGGGAAGATGTAAAGCTCAGGTCAAACATGGTCCCTGTTCCCATGGAGCTGACACGCTAGAAGGGGTGTATGGCACATAAATAAATACCTAAAATGCAAAATAATACATGATAAGTCCATTGGAGGTGTCAGTAAAGTATTGTGCAAAGTCCAAGATCATCATTAATTAGAGAGAATCAACTGACATTTGATCCGAGTTCTAAAAGATAGGAAGATTTTCAACCGAAAGGTGGGAGACGTGGATGGCATTTTGTGCTTAGGGGACAATGTGGGGAAAGAGAGGTGAAAGCATGGGACCTGTGTGCAGGATGAAATGTAGGTCTGGGGCATAAAGAATAGAGAGGGGGAAATTCTGAAGTAAGGAAAGGCAGGATGGTACAAGACTGTGGAAGGCCTTGAAAGTCAGGCTAAATTGTTTTAATAATGAAAGGGATAGTAACATTTCTGTACTGGTGAATGTCCTAGATAAAATGAAGAATAATTTGGGGACCTGGGTGGAAGGTGACTAAAAATAGGTGAAAATAGTTACTCCTAATCTGGGCAACTCAGTCACTTGTTTAATTCAAAAATTCTCTCCCTAGCCTAGGTACTTGTTCTTTTTGAAATTTTCAAAAATGATATGACATTTTATATTTGAGTTGTATAAGGGGCAAACTCAGTCTCCTATGTCAATGTACTAGATTTCTCAGATGTTGAAGAAGCTGACATTCTACTAGTGTAATTCCTCATGTATATAGATAGAGTATATGCAAAATAATATGATGCAATTTAAAAATGGAGAGAATTCTAAAACCTGGGAGTTTGGGGAAAGACTTTATATAGGAAACAGCACCTGAGCTGCACTTTGAAGGAAGCTGGGGATTCTAAGAAATGGAGGTGAGGAATCCCGGGGGTATTGCAGACATAGAGGACCATCTATGGAAATGCACACATGAAGAAAATGAAGTGTCATGTGTGGGAAGGTCAGTTTGGCTGGAATGGAGAAGATGTGAAGTGGGGTAATATGAAATAAGACTAGAAAGGTAGATGAGAATTCAGTTGTGGATGATCTTAAAAGGCAAACTGCAGACTTTGTATTTTATTCTGCAAACCAATAAGGAATATTAAATATTTTTGAGGGGGAAGAGGAGGTTGAAAAGGGCAAATTTATGTTTTAGCAATAGGTATGTGGCAGTTTTGTGGAGAATCAGCAAAATTTGCTCCCTTCTCCCATTTTACCTCCAACAAATCAGGGCTTGTTGCTTACAATGTCAGCAATTTTATATTGCCAATGCAATACCCACAGTGTCTGCTATGAATATGAAGGTATATTTCTAAGTTTGAATTGCAAAATATAACAGACTCTCTTCTTCAAAGACACAACCAAAATATTTAATTATATACCAAAAAAGCCAAATCCACCATGGTAATAAAGAAGTTGTTATACATTACCAATGCAGAGAGTACCACCATCCACAAACCTTCCCTTCCCCAGGACTCCCCACAAACAAGCTCCCTTAGGCAAAATGCCCCTCTCTCACCTGCTACTGCCCTGCCTCTCTCTGTCTCCTCTCTCTCTCAGCTCCACCTCACTGTCTCACTTCCTCTTCCACCCATTTGGCAAGCACTTCTTACCACAGGCTCCATGTGATTCAGGTTCATGTGACTGAGGCTCAAAGCAGGTCACACAGGTCTCTTAATTGGCAAGAAAGATTTTCCCATTTCACTAACAATACATTAACAATACAGCAATGTATTACATGAGAAAACATTGGACTATATGATTCATTCCTTCTTCTCTTGACACTCTTCCCTTTTTCATACCTTATTCCTTGACCCTTATTTTATTTTATTGATTTGTTTGTTTACTTTTTGTTTACAAGATTCAGTTCCACAATCCCTCGAGTTTCATATTTTCTCTCTTCCCTCCTCACCCCTCCATGGCAGCATGCAATGAAGTATAAGATCTGCAAATACTTTCACATTAGACATTAGTCTGCTTGTAAAGAAGGGTTGTAACAGATGTTATGAACAATGGGAAAGAGGAAACAAAGCCAAGCATGAAAAAGAAAGAGAGCAAGTAGTGTGCTTCAGTCTGCATTTAAACTCTGTTCTTTCTAGATCTTTCTCTAAATGTCAACATCTCTTTCCATCATGAGTCTTTTGGAGTTGTCTTATAACCTTGCATTGCTGAGAAGAGTCCAATTTAGTAAAGTTGGTCATCACACATAGGTTGTGTCTGTGATTGTGTACAAATTTCTGCTGGTTCTGCTCTTCTCACTTAACAGTTTGTATAAATCTCTCCAGGTAAATATGAAGTCCATCTGTTCCTCATACAGCACAATAGTATTCCATTACATTCATATACCACAACTTGTTTAGCCATTCCCCAATTGATGTGTGTCCCCTTAATTTCCAATTTTTTGCCACCACATAAAGAGCTGCAATAAATATTTTTTATACATACACTTGACCCTTATTTTAACAAGTATTAATAAAAAGAAAAATAATATACTGTAGTTGACAGAGGGCTAGTGTTAGTCAAGAAAACCTGGGTTCAAGTCCAGTCTCTTAGATATGCTATGTGTAATTAAGTCATTTAAGCTGTTAGTGTCACTGGAAAAGTCTCTGAAAATATAACTCACAGGTGAGTTGCTAATCTCCATCAGTGGAGGAAGTGTCTATACTGGGTATTCCCAATACTCACAAAACAACAGATTGTTATGAATAATTAATAACAACAGCAATAAAAGGCTAATGTGATATGGTTACTCTCCAGATTCATACTTCAGTGGCTGTGTTATTTTTAGACCTCTACCCTTTAGACCTCCCCCACTTTCTCTCTCTCTTTCTCTTCTCACTCCTTCTCCTCTTCTTCTTTCTCTGTCTCTCTCTCCTTCCTCTTTTTTTCTCTGTGTGTTCATGTGTGTCTGTCTGTCTCTCTTGGTCTCCCTCTATCTTTCTGTCTCTTTCTGTCTTTTTCTCCTTTTATAAAAGACTGGGTCTCTCCATCTCACCCAGCCTGGAAGTTCAGGGGCTACTCAGGCCCAGTTCTATTCAATCAGTATGAACACTCTGACCTGCTCCATTTCTAATCTCAGCTGATTGGTTCCTCCTTAGATAACCTGGTGGCATCCTTTCCCCCAGGGCTCACCTTATTCATGCCAAACTTTGTGCAGATACCCTATCAACATAGCCTGCTTCAGTTCAGAGCTCACAAGCTCAAGAGATCCATCAGTTTCATCCTCTCCCATAGCAGGGACAACCAACATAAACCTCCAGGCCTGGCTTGTCTCTTTTCACAACAACCTGCCTGCCAGGTGACTATATTCCATCAGTAGCACATCCTATATGTAATTTCTTGAGTTTCAGATTGCTTTTATTTACCAGCACACAGAATTAAATTCTTAACTTTAACACTCATCCATCCTTAGCTAGAATAACTGTCATGGGAAATCTTGTAAAATCCCCCAAATAATACAACATATAGGATGAATTAAAGCCCAGGAATGTTTACCCTTAAATTGCCAATGAGAAAATGAGTTATGAAGTACTGGCTTGAACATATTGTTCCAATATTTCACTCATTGCAAATCTGCATTCATGTAGCTGACAAATGAATTTTCTATTTTTAGCACAGTACAAAACTCTAACTTAATACTATGCCTTTTCATTAATGTACCCAACACATCGATCATGTGTCCTCAGCATTCTGATTCTCCAGACCTGTCATTCAGAGCATAAAACTGATGAACTTTCAACTTGCACATAACTAAAATGGAGAAATAGCTAAATAAATGGTGTTAACCTTGAATTAACGGACCTTTACAAGGATGTTGCTCTGTGTGTGTCATGTAATTACCACTGACAAGTCTTTAACGAATACAATATTTCAACAGAAAATATGGTGAAAAGAAACATAAGGTCAATTACACTGAGCAAACTCATGCTTAACTAGTCTCTGCCAGTGTCACCAAGGGATGTGCTACTGAAAGATATCAACCAAGGATGTGCTGTGTAAATATTTAACAACCAGAATTTCCCCACCAAATAAAGGCACACACAATACACTTTTAAGTTTATTCTACATTACTAATATTTTCTAGGTCACTTTTTTAAAGTCAAAGCAAAACCAGCCCTGATTTGCAGTGTTCGCCAATTTCCCAGGTGTGAGTGCTCACACTGAAAATTTAACAGTTGACTTTCCTGAGTCAGTTCAAGTTGGCTCCAGGACATCCCTGACATCAACTTCAAAAGGTAAGGATGATATACAAAGCATCCTAATTTCTCCTAATAACTGGAAATAAAAGTTATTCTGAACAAATTGTGGTATGTGAACCTAATGGAAATGACTAAGACACGAGAAATGATGAATACAATGAATTCAGTAGCATACTAGTCTTCTAAGAAACTCAGGAAGATTTTGTATTAACTGATGGCAGAGAAAAGAAAAAGAACCAGGAGAGCTATGTACATAAGGACTACAATAATAAAAATGGAAACAAGACTGAAAAACAGTCAAATCCAAATGAACTGCAAAGACCTGTCTTGGCCCTAGTGAATATGTGATAAAATACATTTCCTTCATCCATATAGAGTTCAGGGCTTTGGCTGAGAAATGTTGCCCATGCTGTCAGATATGGTAGCTTTGAGTTGAGTTGGCTTTGAGTTTGAGCAACTGTTTTTCTTTGTTACAAGAGAGGACTCGATGGTGTAGGTGAGGAAAAGGCATATTGAGAAATGACTTAAAAACAACAAAAGACATCAATAAAACTTTTTATAAGATTATGTTTTGTTTTATGGAATCAAATGTTTTTGTAAAAGGAATAAACAGTAAACATATGAGAGTCTTACATCTTCTATACCTTTCAGTGATGTGATCTTATAGGCATAGGCCACCATTGAAAACTATCGGAGGGTGGCTAGGTGACTGGGGGTGGCTGGGTGGCTAGATGGTACAGTGAGTAGAGCACTGGCCCTGGAGTCAGGAAGACCTGAGTTCAAATCCAGCCTCAGACACTTGACACACTTACTAGTCTTGTGACTTTGGGCGTGTCACTTAACCCCAATTGCCCTCCAAAAAAAAATTATCTGGCATTTCTTGTATTTTCATCAATGATATTGATGTTCATTGAACACCTCCATGAAGACTGTATGTGGATAAGTAAGCAAGTCTATCAGTCGATCAATATCTTCTTTAATATGTTTTCATCTGTTATCTATTAATATATTTCAGGGGGTTGTTTTTTGATAAAAACCCTCTTCATAATCTTTCCCAATCTTCTGGCATCTTCTCCTTGTGGAAATTTAGTTCAGAGTTCCAGTAAAATGGCTTCTTTCCCAATATAGGTTTTTTTTCTTTTTCTTTTTCTGCAAGGCAATGGGGTAAACTGACTTGCCCAGGGTCATACATCTAGTAAGTGTCAAGTGCCTGAGGCTGGGTTTGAACTCAGACCCTCCTGACTCTGGGGTCAGTGCTCTATCCATTGCACCACCTGACTGCTCCAGTTTCTTCTATGTATGCATTTGGCCAGGTTCACCCACTCTTCTAGACATTCTTAGATGCCATTGGCCCCTTCCTCACATAGTATATGGGTCTTGAGATGACGCAACCCAAACATCATTGCTTTACTTTTCTTGCCATTGGGAACAAATTATCACAAAAATGATGGCATGTTTTGTTCTATGCTTTCTCTTCTCAGTTTCATCTGTAAAAGCTCTCTGGGTGATCTCTCTTTACTGAGTCTCATGCCAAGCTCTTAACTGACTCATTTTCTTCTCAATTGCTTTCTGCTGTTTTGTAAGGCAATACTAAGTTTTCCATCTTGCTTCTACATAATGTTTTGCAAATAAAATCACCTTCCAAGTCTAAGCAGCTGGTGGCTGCTATGTCTCTCAGCTTCTTACAGAGATTAAATGTGTGCTGGTTAAGGTGGTTTCTGAATACTTTCAGTGTGCTGGCTAAGATAATAATTTTTGGACCTGTTCTATTTTTTCAAAGAAATTCTCTAATTCTCCAATTAGAGAATTTCTTCACTCTTGGGAAATATATAGTGGTATTAACATTTACTCATCCTTAAGCCTAAGCATCAGTGCATGTGTGTGTGTGCATATATATACATATATATGTATGTATGTATGTACGTATGTACGTATGTATATACACATCTCGGTATATATTGTAATGGTGACAGTCTAGGAGGGTATAGGCATTATGTTTCATAGTTTTGTGCAGAAGATTGTCCAGGATGATCCTACTGACACTAAGCTTCAAAGAAAGATCAAATTAAGAGACAATTAACAGCACTAGAACTTCTTCCAGAGTATTTAGGAGAATCAGTTGATGGGAAGGGAAACCAGAATATTCTATATCAAATGTTATGCAAGGGAACAGAATGATTGCACAGGACAGAGTAGTTGACACTTGGAAAAACAGTACACCTGTAATGAGACCTGGGTCTTTGTTCCTTTGTATTGTCATGAGTTTAGGTGTTCATGGGCATCTGTCTTAGTCTAGGAAAGTGATTCATGTATTCCAGAACACACACTCTCTCTCTCTGCTGCCCCACTGATTTCATTTAAGATTTTCCATCCCATGGGAAGGGTATCCTGGGGTGGGCTCCCTACTATTCTGCCTCTTCCTAGATACAATTTCTGTGCTTTGTAAATAGACTGAGGGGGTGACTGGATATTTTTCTGGAATCAAAACTGAGGAACCAAGGAATACTAGGAAAGGGGTGAATTGCCTCTTCTGACACAAGTGATCTCTCTCACTGCAGGCCTGGTCTGGTTTTACTAAGCCCATTGCCTTGTCCCCCTATGGATTTGTTTACTTTGTTAATGGCTATGGTTTAAATTTAGGTCCCCTTTGGTTTCTGGCTGAGCCATTTGCCTATTAATCAACAAGGCACTCCTGGGCTCCCATGTCCTTAGTACTGCCACTTGATCAGGGGAGACTACATTACTGAGTTAGTCCTTAAATAGTAACTGTTTCTCTTTTGGACAGGAACTCTGAGTGTCTTCCCCTACCAGTTTGATTTTTTTTTTATGAAAGGGGCCATCCCTTGAGTAAATTCTTAAAGAGGCCTATTTACTGAATGGGAATTAATTCACTCAAAGTGAGAATTTGAAAAGACCTTAGCCTAAAAGGGCCATCGTTTCCCATTGCATCCTGGGCCATCTCCAATGGTCCTGATAAATATCAGGTCACTGGACCCAGATGGCTCTGGAGGAGAAAGTGAGGCTGGTGACCTCGCACAGTCCTCCCTCACTCAAATCGAAGTCAACAGGAAGCCATGTCATCATCTCTCTGATGTCATGGTCCTCTTCAAGAATGAAGGACAAACACAACATAACCTGTGAGGCCTTTGTTCACTCTGTCCACCTATTGGACATAACCTAACACACATTAGGCTCCTAATAAATGTCTGTCAAACCACTGAGATGAATTCTTAAATTTACCCCCTTTCTAGCAGTGTATTACATATACTGTAGTAAGCCCTAGTACTTACTCTTTTAATTGATGTTATCTTTCCAAATGGATGTGTTTTAGCCTTCCCTCGTGAGTATGTCGTTCCATCCCCTTCATAATTTTAACTGTCCTTCCCTAGACCTTCTCAGGTTCCATAAAATCTTTCTTGAGATGTAGTTACCACAAAGGGTATTACCAGTGTGAATGCCTCACAATTTGATACCAAAGTAGCATAATCTTCTGATTTCCAAAATCTTTCCTGATGAAGACCACCACTTTGTTGGACACTGACGCTTCAGAAGAGCTACTTTTCCCTAAATACTTAGCCTTATGGTCCTATTTCAGCAGTACTAATGAAAGGATCTTTTCAACAGAGCTGGGAAAACTGAAGTCTTCTTTTCTTTCTTCCCTCCACCCCCAGCTCTACCTCTGCAATAAGAGTAGGGAGGAAATCAGTACTCTACAATGCTACCCAATGTGAGAGAAATCAATGCTTTTGGATGACCAAGCTTTCCAACTAGCTAAAGCTTTATATACTTAAATATTTTAAAAATTCTAACCACATTTAGGGAAATATTTCCAGAATATATTACTTACCTCATTTCTTAAACTAAGCATACTGAGCATAATTCACCTTTTTCTAATGACTCAGGGTTATGTAATTATTTTATTCCTCACCATCTTCTCTCTAACCATCTTGCTATCAATATTCTTTTCAACTTCAGAACTCAACATAGAACCTGGGAGGTCATGATCATTGAGTGCCATACCTGTGATACCTGTGGCCCATTCTATCAGGCCAGCTGCTTCAGCCATGTTTCACTGTGCTCTCCTCCAGTCCCATCTTCTCACCAGCTACTTTGCTGTGCAACAAAAACCTGCTGCCCCTTTTCTGGTTCTGTAACCATAGTCAAATCAATAGTGTCACCTACATTGGAAAGGGTGTATCAGTCTATGTCCTGATAACTCTATTAACCAGCCCTATAACTTTGGAAAATAAAATACCCCACTCTGTCTCCCTATTAGAATGTAGCCTTCTTGAAGGCAAGGATTGTCTTCAATTTTGTTTATGTATTCTTAGTGCTGAGCTCAATTCTTGGCACACAACAAACTCTAAATAATGCTTTCCTGCATTTATTATTGTACTCCACAGGCTAGGGAGGCATATAAGACTTTTGCCTCTATTCTAAATGGGCATCAAATGCTGTGATTTTAGAATTTTTCTGTTTGCATTTTACAAGTTCTCCACCCCACCCCACCCCCACCCCCACCATTGTTGTCAGGCTTTGAGTTATCATCAATCACTATTGTCTGTGTGCCTGTCTCAGCAGCAACTTTCTACACCTCTGACTAACTGCTTCTTATCTGTATAACCACTTGTCAAGATTGCTTTAGAAGAGATTCAAGCATGTGGCAGTAGATCCGATAAGATAACTTTTTAGGTCCCTTACAACTCAAAGATTCTATGGTTCCTATGATTCTCTGTGTTTATATTCTTCAAATATTTGTAAAGCAATGGTCATATCCTTCCTCATCAAGAATCTGAGATGGATCTTTTTATCTATTCAATTCCATCAGTCTTCTATTGGATTTATTGTTCTTCCCTGAACACTCTTAAACTTGTCCAGGTCTGATACAATGGTGTTGAGAGTTACATTCTTTTCCTTTTAAATTCACAATAAAGTTATCATGTAAATGTCTTTTTTTCTTCCTTTGCTGTCCCACCCTAGACATAGCTACTATTATACACAAATAGGAGTGTATGTATATATATATGTATACGTATATATGTATGTATACACACACATGAAATTATTCTAAACATGTTAATTAATTAATTAATTTTATTTATTATTTTTCTCTGGATATAGATAGTGTCTCTATATGTCCTTTATTTTTAATTGGTGTATTTATAATAATCAAAATGACTTAGTCACTTAAAGTTGCTCTTAATACAATATTGCTATTACCTTATACAATGTTCTTATGGTTCTGCTAACTTTGCTCTTCATCATTTCATGTAAGTCTTTTCATACCTTTCTAAGATCATTGAGCTCATCATTTCTTTTTTTTCTTTTTTAAATTCAGCTTTTATTTGTTTTCTTGTTTACATTATTCATTTTCATTACATTTTTGAATTACACATTTTCTCCCCATCTTGCTCCTGCCCCAACCCCATAACAGCAATCCCACTGTAAAGCCCCTCCCCTGCTCTGCTCTCTTACTTTCTGATAGGGCAGGGAGGGTCTCCCTATCCCAGCCCCTGTATATCTTAATTCCTAGTTGCAGGTATTGCAGAACTTTAAATTCTAGATTCTTTCGGTTCCTCCCTTGTCACCCATCCCCACTGGAAGCACACTCAGTTCAATACAGGCTATGGATGTGTGATTATACAGCTATCTTCATAGTGGACATATTGTGACAGTGATCATCTGTGTCCTGTCTCTCCTTCCTATCATCCCCCCGCCTTGTTCTGTTCTCTACCCTGTCCCTGTCCCTTTACTTAAGTGTGTGCTTCCACCATCCCTCCCCCAGACCCTGCCCTACCCTCTGTCATCCCGCCTCTCATCCCCATGTCCCCTACTCTCCTGTGTGGCATGATTTATATGATTTAGATTTTATGCCATTTCTTCCCTAAGCCAAATTCAATAAGAGTAATTGAAAGTAAAGTTATAACAGTTATCCCTTGCCTCTTCTCTATGGGATGATTAATCCCATTTTGTCTCTCCTTGTTTCCTCTCATTCTAGTCCTCTCCCACCTCAGAATTTAGCCTTTTAAAGTATCATCCCTTCACATTTAATTCATCCTATACCC
>CM053594.1:183452308-183472074 GCA_028646575.1 Pseudocheirus occidentalis
AGGGTGCCCTCTCTACAAACACCCCAAGCTCTGGCACACTGGCCACACACCCCAGGACCATCACCCAAGACCATGATCCAGATCCAAGCAGGTCAAAGCAAGATCAATTATACTCTGATTAGTCGCTTGGTTCCCCTACAATCTACAGGCCAGGAGCTCCAGAGGCAGCCATAGTAGCAGCTGCAACTGCTGCACCCCAGGAGCAGGGGCCAGAACATGCCCTTCCATCACCTACTTCCAACAGAGTTTCCCACTAATCTTTTACTTTCTTTTTAGAATTTATGGGTTGAGAAGTCTGGAAACCACCACAGCTGCTGGTGATTGACTCTCCTGAAGTTCACTCTGGCTGGTCTGGGCCACAAGTTGGGGCCTCCCTGGGTCTGGTTGCAGGCAGTTCATGCAAGATTGTGCTCGGCTCACAGGTTGGTGTGATAGGCCTTTCCCATTGGCCTGCCAGGCTGCCTTCAGTGGGAGATTTGTCTTTCTCTGTCACTTTGTGGGTTCTGCAGCTCTAAAATTTGTTTAGAGTCATATTTTACAGGTACTGGAGGTCTTTGGAGTAGGAGCCATGCAGAGTTCCTATTTTTACTCTGGTATCTTGGCTCTTCCCCCTTCTGTGTAATTCTTGCCCATGTTTTTCCATAAATCCTTATAGAGGAATCTATCACATGTGCTAGAAAAATTTCTCTAATTCTTTAAACATCCCAACAGTATTGGTGTCTCACTCTGTTCATTTATTGTCTCTCAAGTTGCTGCAATGCCTGAATCAGCCCCCTTTCTGGGACTTGAGAAGATCCTCTATGCCATGGTATTAACATTCCTCAGCCCCCTAAAAACCATTGTGGGTCTTTCCATTGCCTTTGTGAATGCCTCTCCCAATACTGTGGTGTTCCACGACTTGCTGCCATATAATATGCTAGAAAATACTGATGTTAAGGAGATGGATTTGGGTATAAGTGAGCAGCTTGAAATCCATGAAAGCATTGGGCAGTCCAGCCTAATCCCCCCCACCCTTCTAATAATTTCTAGTCTTGGCCTATTGTCTACCTAGAACATTCCATTATACTGTGACCTTTTCTGGGATAGGAACTGCTTTTTTAATTTCTTTGTATCTCCAGCACTCAGCACAGTAAATACATGGCACAGAGCAGGCACTAAATTAATGCTTATTGACTATTGCACCAGCCGGAGATGTTTACATATATATATATTCATACACACACACATACACATATATGTATGTGGTCATTTTGTTGTCATTTATAAGGCAGAGTTGCAAGAAGTCATCAGCCTCACTCTCTTGGCAATACAAAAGTCAAGATGATGGGTGATGGTCCAAGATGTAGCAGATGACTTTGGCATCTTTGATGTTGGATCCAGCTCCAAGTGCTCCATAGCACCTGTTTCTGTCGCCTTTATGGCCGTTGGAACAAATGATTCTCATGCACCCATTCTGCCTGGGAATTCTTCATATGCTTGGGGTAGCCATCCTCTTAACTCACAGATAGATTTGAGGTCTCTCAGGTAAACTGGAGCTGGCTTCATTAAATTTTTAGTATTTTCAGTGTGAGCATTTACACCTCAGAGGCAGGCAACTGCTATAAAGCAAGGCCTGATTCATTGTATGTACACAAATATATTGATATGCAAATATATATGTATTTGTGTTTATACATTAAATGTATACGTTTCTATGTATACGTATTTGTGTACATGCATTTGAGTCTTTTAGGGCAATATATATTTTTTATCCATTTTAATTCCCGCCCCCCACCCCCACCCCCATGTTTTGTTAGGCTAATGTTTTTTTAATGTGACTATGGATTTCACTAGGGAGGCTTGGTAGTGTTCTGGGGCTGGATTTCAGAAAATATTGTGTAAAGTTTGGATTTATTCTGAAAGCAGCAGGCAATAAAGACTTTGTACTTAAGGGCAGAATTAGGTTTAGATGGAAACCAGCCATGTACAATAAGTGAAACACCAGCTGTTTGTATTTGCACTTACAAACTAAACTGTGAGCCTGAGACAAAAGGAACAGCATTATTGCATCTGTAAAATGGGGATATGATTTATATTATCTACTTCATAGAGTTGTTGTGAGGAAAGCATTTCATACGCTATCAAATTCAGTTCTTCAAGACTGTGGGATATCATCTGGGAGTACTCCTTACCCTGAGAGGGACCATAATGCCTTTGTGATTTGAAGTGAGACAGACTTACGCAAAGCCTCGCTCTCTTCTCCAGAGTCATTGAAATCTAATGGCAAAACAAAAGTCAAGATGACTGGTAATGGTTCAGGATGCAGTGGATGACCTTGGTCTTTCTAAATTATGATCTTTGCAAAGGCCTCTACAACTTAATAAATGGTCTTCGAGAGCTTCTGTCAGAAAAATTAGTTACTGCAACAAATCTAGTGATGACCTTTTTTAAATTTAACCTAGTCTTTGGAAACAGACAGACAATCTAAGATTCCATGTTTAGACTCCTAGCCATTCAAAGTTTGCCAGGACCTGTGAGAGCTTGAATTCCATTGGAGTGACCTTGAAGAACACAGTGCCATGGTCACCCTATGACAGGACTTTAGTTGAAGCAAAGTGTTAGAGCACCCTATACACGAGAGCTATTACTATTATTGTCATTATTTCTGTAGCATAACTGAATGGGAAGCATACCATACAATGAGTGACAAATATTAATGTTATATTATTATACTAATAGCTAAATATGAATTTGTGATACATACTTTTCCTTCTATCTCTGTTAAGATCCAATTCCTGAAAAGGTCAGTCAGTCCCTGAAGGGCATGACTAAATGATAAGATTACTCCTAGCCCCCAAGGTACCTGCTCCTTCACTATGTTGGGTGAGACCCCACCCAAATGGGAATCTGGACATTTCTGTATAGAGTATAAACAGAACTCTGGATGAGCCATTGAAGGGAAAGAACCCTTGTCCTTGATTCCCCTCCATTAGTGTTTAGAGAGACCCAGATAATGAAAGAGAAAACTAGCCAGAGAGATCCAGATGGAAATGGCTTCCTCTGCCCAGGTTGCTGGAGAAGTTGGAGATTTTTAGAATACTACCTCATCAAATGTCCACCTATCAGGGTTCAGTTTTGCTTGTCAGAGGAGTTCCCTGCCTGAAAGTACACAACAGATTTAAGTTTTTTTCAGTCTCCCTTGGCATCTTTAATTACTGAGAGAAACCACTGACCATCAATTTATTGTTTCTTAGCTAGCCCAATTAATAAGTTAATTATTAATTAGCTGGAAAATCTGTCTCTGGAGATTTTTAATTACCACATAAGTCTGCAGTAGGTTGATGACTACTGTAATATTCTATGTTGGCATCTAAATAGTTCAACTTTGGTAAGTTCCTTATGATTTCTTTTCCATGTTTACCTTCTCATGTTTCTTGTATTTGAATGTTAAATTTTCTATTCAGTTCTGTTTTTTTCAGCAAGAATGCTTGAAAGTCCTCCACTTCATTGAATGACCATATTTTCCCCTGGAACATTATACTTAATTTTGATGGGTAGGTGATTCTTGTTTTTAATCCTAGCTCCCTTGATCTCCAGAATATCATATTCCAGGCCCTTCAATCCCTTAGTGTAGAAGCTGCTAGATCCTGTGTTATCCTGATTGTGTTTCCACAGTATTCAAATTGTTTCTTCTTAGAAGACTGTAATATTTTCTCCTTGATCTGGGGACTTTGGAACCTGGCTATAACACTCCTCTGAGTTTTCTTTGGGGGATCTTTTTCAAGAAGTGATTGGTGAATTCTTTCAAGTTCTATTTTGCCCTCTGGTTCTAAAAATCAGGGCAATTTTCCTTGAGAATTTTTTGAAGGATGCTTTCTAAGTTCTTTTTTGGATCATGGATTTCAGGTAGTCCAATAATTTTTTAATTGTGTCTCCTGGATCTATTTTCCAAGTTAGAGTTTTTTTCAAGGAGATATTTCACATTGCCTTCTATTTTTTCATTTGTTTGTATCTGTTTAATAGCATCTTGATTTCTTATAAAGTCATTTGCTTCCATTTGCTCCACTCTAATTTTGAAGGAATTATTCTCTTCAGAGAGGAGATTCTTTTTCCATCTGGCAAATTTGACTTTTTAAGGCATTCTTCTCCTCATTGGCTTTTTGGGCCTCTTTTGACATTTGAGTTAATCTATTTTTTAAGGCCTTATTTTCTTCAGTCAGGTTGTTGACTCTCTTTTCATGATATTTTTTTGCATCATTCTCATTTCTCTTCCCAATTTTTCCTCCAATTCTCTTATTTGGTTTTCGAAATCCTTCTTAAGCTGCTTTATGGCTTGTAGGAAATCTTCATATTTCTTGGAAGCTTTTGGTCTGGGAGTTCTGTGTTGTCTTCCTCCTGTTCCATGCTTTGATCCTTTTTGTCCCCAAGTCCCCCAGCCCCATTAAGGAAATGCTCCCCTCTTCTATGAGGCCACTAGGCAGATATGCAGGAGGAGTACAATCTTGTTTGTTGATGCCTCCATTGGTCCTATGAATAACTAAGGAAAATTCAGGGTAGTTAATTAGCAAATCTTGTTTGTGACTCCCTGTTTGTGCCTCTGGACATGGTCCTAGGCTGAAGTCTTAATGAATAACTAGCCTTAGGCTGGGGTAGGGAGTGATTGAGACCAAAGTAAGGTCCTTGCATTCTGGCTAGTAAGAATTTCTGCTAAAGGGATTATAAACCTTGTAATTTTCTTGTATCTTGGCTCTGTATGAAATGGCTCTGTAATAAACAGACTATCAAATACGTCCCAGTCTCTTTACTCAGCTGGTTGCTAGGCCATATAACTGTGCTGGTCACAGTAACAGCCCAACCTTCTTTTCCCCAAATTTAGCTGAGTTCCACTGACCTTTTACTTTGTCCTTGTTTCTTTTGGGTTGATAATTCTGGAAACTGCCACAGCTGCCAGAGATCGACTCTCCCCAATGCTCCAGCCGTGGCTTGTCCTGGCCACCCTGGGGCTGAAACTGGGACTGGTCTTGGCTCCTGTCCCATCTTCCAGGCAGCCTTCAATGGGAGATGTGTTTTTCTGTAATTTTGTGGGTTCTGGAACTCTAAAATTTGTTTAGTCATATTTTATAGGTATTTGAGGTGGTTATGGGGGAGCTGCAGAGTGTTCCTGCTTCTACACCACCATCCAGACCTACTGTAAAATTCTTGGGCATAGAAGCCCATAAAACAAAGGACCATACAAAGTAGCCTCCAACGATTACAACAATGCTTGTGGAATCCAGAAAAAGGGGCTAAGCTAGACCATTTATAAATATCAAACTAACTATTTGTACTCTTAATATTAATCTCTTGCATAATGAGCAATGAATTGATATGCATCTGGAGGGATTTAATTACATATTGATATTTTTTATAACAACTATAATAATAGCTAACATTTATATACCACATTAAAGTTTCCAAAGCATTTCACACATAGGACCTCCTTTGATAAAACATTCCTATGAGATAGGTGCTATTATTATTATTCCCATTTTACAGATGAGAAAATTGTAACTGGGGGAAGTTAAGGGGCTTGCCAAGCATCACGTCACCATGCCACCAAGGCAGGATTTAAATTCACATCTTCTTGACTCCAAGTCCAAGCGCTCAAGTTGCAGTTAAATGGAAGATACTTTCTAGGTCAGTCCTAAGAGAAATTTTATCATAAAACTGGAGGCAATACACATATAACTTCATTGGGTACTTTGTTATCCAACATTGCAGTGTTATAAGTTTAAGCACAAAGATAACTGAATTGTAAATTAATCTGGTCCCAATTCTGGTATTAACTGCTCTACAACTCACCAGAAAATCCATCAAATTCTCTGGGCTTCAGTTTTCTTATCTGTAAAATAAGGACTAGACAACTTCCCTGAGTTAGACTAGATTACCTCTAAACTTTTAGATTTTGTGTGCATATTATATTCTTGGGCAGCTGGAAGATGAATAAAGATAAAATGTAAAACACTGTGCAAATGAATGTGGGTAGCTAGATGGCACCATAGTGGATAGAGAGCCAGGCCTGAAGTCAGCAAGACTCATCTTCCTGAGTTCAAATCTGACCTCAAACACTTTTTTGCTGTGTTACCCTGGATAAGTCACTTAATCCCGTTTGCCTCAATTTCCTGTAAAATGAGCTAGAGAAGGAAATGGCAAACCATTTCAGTATCTTTCCCAAGAAAACCCCAAATGGGGTCACAAAGAGCTAGCTATGATTAAAAATGGCTGAGCAACAACAAAACAAATAGAAAGCACTTTCATCTTGAATTATTTCTCCTATGTGGAATTCCCTTCCCCTATTCTTAAAATATTCAACTTCAACTTGTTCTTTAAGTTCTAATTCAAGTTCTGCCTTTCCCATGAAACTACTTCGACCTTTTCCTGACCACAGTGATCTCTTTCTCCTGTGAGCTCTTATTATATTTCCTTATATCATCATATCACATGTGTATCTTCATCTTAACCTGTCTTATAATGTTACCCCATTTTATGTGTGCCTCACTCCAATGAGAGTGCCAGAAAACTTGTATTATATGCCTTTGTCTATACCACAATGCCTAGCATGGCGCTATGCTCATAGTAAGAGCATATTTTCTTGTTTCATGAATTGTTGCTCAAAACCTGGGAAAAGAAAAATTTACAAAAAAGTTGGTTAATGAAATTTGATTATTTTAATTATTCACCAACCCCTTTGTCTCTCATCACTCACTGTATTTTATAATATAAACAAGTATTATCATTGGCAAAATCCACAGTGGAAAGTTAACCTTATTCTTATCATATTCAAGTAACTAAAAAGAACAAGACATTCTTTTGAATTTCCTCAGTGGTAGCAAATCTGACTCTCATGATAATGGATTTGGTTTTTAGAAATCAAATGAAAGTAATTAGAAGCCAGTTCTGGGGGTAAACCAGCTGGTTGGAAAAGAAACTAACTGGCTTACAGCATCCTAAGGGTCCTACTTTGAAGGACTATATTTGTTGTCAAGTATGAGTTTTGGACTGTTTATTATGAAATCAGCATTACTTTATATACCCTTCCTGTGGCATAGAGCAAGAAGGGAAGATGTAAGGAATATGCAGGGACAGAGGGTCAGAGTAAGAACAAGATGATACATCAATGAATTCTCTGGTCTTTTCCTAACTTTGACAAAGTCTACATGTACTTCATTTTACACTATGGATTCTTCCTCACCAAAAAAGCTTAAATATTTATAATTTGAGTGGTTTTAAATGCATCATGAGACTTTCCCAGCCAAAGGAGTTCTGTGAAGAATATTTTTGTAGAGTGAATAACAACTTCCTTCATTTGTTGAGAATACAGATTTTCACTTAACAAGTTTACTTAAAATGAGGTACACCCAAAGTTCTTCTGGCTTGGAGAAGCAATGCCAGACAATCCTTATGACAGCCATGCTTGGAGAACAACTAGCCCGGCTTCCTAAGCTCCCTAGGGAAAGTGGATGTAGATGAGGACCACACTTGTAATTCAGAACTGAACTTGGAATGGATGGGCCTTCGGCCAAACTTGACCCAAAATCTCATTTGAGAGAAAACATTGACCAAACTTGAAACTGACTCAAAGCCAAATCATTTTGGATCCTTCACTCCTCTCCTCCAGGACTGACAGCCAGACAGGCTCAGCCTTTCTCTTGTTAGATGCTCACAGGACTCAAGGGAGGAAATGCTAAAACGAAACTTTGAGCCAGACAGGGTACAAGGCACCAAAAAGGAAAAGAAGAGTCATAGCTTCAGATGAACTCTCAGATAGGGGTTGGCAGGGAGGAAAGAGGGGAGGATTGAAGAGATGGGACCAGAGGGTGTGGAAGTAGAAGAGACCAACCAAGGTGGGGCCACACATGAAGACCCAGAATAAGGAGGAAAGGAGAGACTGGGGGAAGTTTAGGAGAACATAGAGCCAGGAGAGAAAGACAAGGGCAAACTGGGAATCCTTGAGAAAGAAGAAAAGTGTCCCACAGAAACCACTAGAACAGAACGGAAATGAGAAAGGGGAAACTTTAAGACAAAACATGAGATAGGGAAGGGTTGTTGAGTACAAGAGTTAAAAAAAAAATGAACAAACAAGCAAACTAAGAATTGATCTAGATCTTTGTCAAAACCCCAAACTGAAGTATGGTAAAAAATAAAAGAACGTGCTTCTCTTCAATCAGTGACAGTGGATTTTCTTCTGGAAGTCCTTTACCCTCCCTTATCATTTTTCTAGATGCCCACTGGCCCAGGTCAGAGTGACTTATCATCTTGGCCAGGAGGCTCACCCTCACCTTAATAGCATTTAAACAACAATATTGTATTAAACTTTGAAAAAAAATTTTTTTATTGTAGTAAATTCTAAAGTCTTTGTATTTGCTTGATTGGGAAAGCCAAGGAATTGGGAAGGCTGTTTTTGCCTTTGTATCCTGAGTGATTAGAACAGTGCTTGCTACAGGCACTTAATAAATACTTGTTATTGATTTACCTTGACGTTAAAACTAGGGCTCATAGAGATCTGATATCAATGATCCAGTCACCTGACTGATTACTTATCCATGATTCTAGGAGGCCAGGAGAGCATAAAGGAATGAAAACTACAAAAGATCCTCACATCAAACAGAAAAATTCTACCAACAAAACTCAGCCAGGAGTTTTCTTTCTTTGCAATGCAGCCTTGTCCTTCCTCTGATTCAGGGGCTTGTCTCCTATAAATGGATCTTTAGTTGTATAGAATCACAGGTCCTAAGACACCTTCTTCCTAGGGTTGTTGTGAAGACAAAATGAAATCATATTTATAATGCCCTTTGCCCATTTTAAAGCCCTGCATAAATGCTAGTTATATTATGATTGTTGCTATCATTCTAATTTCTTTTGTGTGAAAGGAATTGAACTATGAGTACTTCATAATGTAACTAAATCATATAGAAATTTTTGACTCTACTAAAGTTACCCACCATCATTGCTTAAGGTCCAGTTTTTAATGAGTTGGAATTTCATTGAGTTTCATTCAATATTTTTTTTTTTGCTTTTTGGGGGGAGGGCAATTGGGGTTAAGTGACTTGCCTAAGGTCACAGGGCTAGTTTTTGTGTTAAGTGTCTGAGGCCGAATTTGAACTCAGGTCCTCCTGACTCCAGGGCCGGTACTCTGTTCACTACACCACCTAGCCACCCTTTAATTCAATATTTTTAAATTGAATTGAATTTCATTCAATATATTTTTTAGTTAAAGACCAACATTTTGCAATATAGAGGACTCTAATGATCTGTAGAGCCAAGATTACTGATAAGAGTTTTTTCTTAGAGATATGCAATACATGATGGGCACACCTGAGACTCTTGACTCTTCCAGTATGTGGCATATTTTTTATGGTAGTACACAGTACTGCAGTTGTTTTCATGGAATTAAAGAATCACAGAGTTGGAGGGAGTGTAGCTACCTTATGTCAGAAGAGAAAAGCGGACCCAGAGCAGTTAAGACTTGCCCAAAGTAATACAGAGGGTTAGTAACAATATAAAGTCTAGAATCATGGTCTCTGGACTCCCAGTAAAGTGTTATGTTTAGCATTTTATTGAGTGAGAAAAATTTCACGTG
Source organism: Pseudocheirus occidentalis (assembly GCA_028646575.1). Classification (NCBI taxonomy): domain Eukaryota; kingdom Metazoa; phylum Chordata; class Mammalia; order Diprotodontia; family Pseudocheiridae; genus Pseudocheirus; species Pseudocheirus occidentalis. Next base: position 183,461,907 of record CM053594.1, read on the forward strand.
AGCTCCTTCTGAACTATATCTCCCTTTTACTCAGGAATGGAACCAGCCTCTTAATAGGTCTATTTCATAGCTTAGTTTAATTGAAAAGTCTTTTAGGAATTAGATGCAATTTCTCTCCAGTGGAGTAATCCATGGGAGCCAGAAGACCATATGTCTATAATTTCCTGTATCTCAGTATGGTTAACAGTTATTACTGCTGGTTAACATTTAATAAGCTCCCACCATGTGCAGAATACTGTGTAGAGCAAAGAAAATGTATTAACACCCATGTCTTTAGGGAATTTATGGTAAAAGATAAAATGGCAGGGTATACAATGTCTAGAACACTGAATAGCATGCCTTAGTGGGAAAAGCGTTGAGTTTGGGGTCACAGAACTTGGGTTTGAACCCCAAGTTTATTTCTTGAACCCAAGTATAAGAATTTCCCTATGCATTTTATCCAATTACATTTGGCCCAGTCTTTTAGCCCATCAATATCTTTTTAGATCATCATTCTGTTATTCAGAATTTATTTATATCTCCTTCATTTCATCTGCAAATTTGATAAGCATAGTATCTATATATTTATTTAAGACACTAGTCACTGACTGCTGAACTTCTAGCCTGGGTGAAATAGGGATAAATAGTTATACCAAAAAAAATAAAGAAAAGAAAAGAAAAAAGTTAAGACCTATTTTCATCTGGGCCTATTGAGTTGAAGTTATCTTGCTATCTTCTTTTTAATTTTAGATTTCCTATACCAATATGCCATTTTTATTCTTTCTTTTGCAGTCCAAAAAAACATTCTCCTTGGTGGTAAAACAGAAGCACAATAAAAGATAAGGAGTTCATCCATCCTGAGCAATGGCCCTCTCTTCTTTGATCCTTCTCTTTCTTTTTAAAAAATAAAATAGCTCAAAACCCAAATCCTGTATATCTATATTGGTCCCCTTATACAGCTTCTACCTTTTCTTCTTGCTGAAATTGCTTTGCTTTATGTCTTAAGAATTTGATTCTTGAGATCTTCCAATCTTTCCTGGGGTATTATCCTTAAAGAATTTTAGACCTTTCCACATCTAGGGAACATTTCAGACTGTGCCTCAGTTTCTCTCTTCTCCTTCTTTCTCAAAAAAATTTAAGATGGAGTAGTTGTTTCCCCCAAGGCTCCCATAATTTCTACCCAAGCATTAGATGCCTCTTTTTTGAGAATCAAATACAAAATGGAACTTCTATACTTTTTAAAGGATGAGATTGTCATGTCAAGAAATCATTAGCTATTCTATGTCCCTAGTTAATTTTTTTTTCCCTTTTGGTTCAATAGGAAGAGAGGAAAGAAGGAAGAGAGGAGGAAGGAAGGAAGGAAGAAAGGAAGGAAGGAAGGAAGGAAGGAAGGAAGGAAGGAAGGAAGGAAGGAAGGAAGGAAGGAAAGAAGGAAGGAAGGAAAGGAGGGAGGGAAGAAGACACTTTTTCCCCCACTAGGTGCCTCATATTCTCAGGTCCATACTTCATCCTCTACCAAACCTGACTCCTAGGAATATATTTTATTACTTATTTATACTAAGGTGTATATGACTAAGGTTTTTCATGAAGATGAACTGAAAAGGGAAAGAACTGTTGTTTCTGACCTATTTAATGTGTTGTCTTCATAACTCAATGCCTTGGTTTCTTCAGTGTGGCTAACCTCAGTTTCATATGTTTTAATAGGTGATAAAGACCCATTGGGACTTAAACCAAAAACATTCAGCTCTGTTGGATTTCATGTATCAGTGAGTTAAGTCCAGTGGTGAGAATATTGGGAGGTGAAGGTTAGGAGGGCCTTTTTGGTCCCCCTGAAATCACATCAGTTAGGTGATCACCTAAGCCCTCTTAGTATTTGTAAGCTTGGTCTTTCATGTGACTAAACAAAGAAAAACCTGGGTGGCTCAGCCATCATGAATTCTCACAAAGAAAAGTGTCCAATTTGACTTTAGGGCATCCCAGGGAGTTCTGGCAGCTGTGCAGGGGAGAGCAAATGCATTGTGCAGATGCTGGAAGGACATTAGCACATGTGCTGTTTAGGCAGGGATCTCTATTTTGGGTTGCTATGTCGGAAACACTGAGATCAGAGTGGTCAGTGAGAGGCTGAGGATTAAATGGAGAGTTGGAGAAACCGAGGAGTTGAGCCACACAGATAATGCATGAAACAGGGCAGGAACAATGGCCCTTTCCCCTTCCAGGTCATCTCCATGGGAAACCTTTTTTTGTTTGACAATGCTTTTGCTATTGTGAAAACAGTGACATGATGGAGTAATCGTTAGGTGCTGGTGGAGAGCAGAATGGTTTTTATTTGTCATGACCTCTGGGTTTCCTTCATGCCTGGGAACATGCATTCTGCATGAGAGAAGGAGAGAAAATGATTCTTCTCCCTTGTCTCTGGCATCCTCTGCTCAGTCAGGATTTCTGCTCTGGCAAAGGGGAAACCTAGACCCACCCAGCTCTGTGTGCTCACTTGGCATACAGCAGCATTCTCCAAGTTGTACTATGCATCTAGGAGAAAAGATTGATGCTAAAGAAAATTTTTCTCTCCTAAAAACTTAAATATGAAATGATGTATGCATAAAAAGAAAACCCTTAACTTGTGTGGCAGGTTTTTTTCCCCCAGAAAAGAATCTTAATTATTTCCATTTTATTTCCCAGTTTTTCTAAACTTTTGCTATCCTGAGGGCATTCTACACCCTCACAGCTTTTGGACCACTGCTTGTGGGTTCCATCAATGTATTATAAGCCCACAAAAATTAAATTTAAACAAAGCTACTGAATGATTGTCTACCTATCTATCTATCTGTCTGTCTATCTCTCTATCTATCCATCCACCCACCCACCCATCCATCCATCCGTCCGTCCGTCCGTCCATCTGTCCATCTGTCCATCTGTCCATCCATCTGTCTCTCTATCCATCCACCCACCCACCCATCCATCCATCTATCTATCTATCATCTATCTATCATCTATCTGTCTGTCTGTCTGTCTATTCATGCAATAAGCCCCAAAGTATTCCATGCCCAAATTGAAGAAGCTAGGTGGTATAGTGAATAAAGTGCTCTAGACCTGGAGTCAGGAAGATCTGAGTTCAAATATGGCTGCAGACATTTACTACCTGGATGACCTTGGGCAAGTTCCTTAACCTCTGTTTACTTTGGTTTCTTCATTTGTAAAATAAAATGATAGCACCTACCTCTTATATGTGTGTACATATCTATATATACACATGTGTATATATGCACACACACATGTAATACGTGTGCATGTGTGTGTAGTTATTATCATTACATTAGTTTGGAAACCTGTGGTATAAGACATCTGGTATATGTGATGGGATATCTGTACAGGAGTAGGGGGATCTTGGATCATGCCCTACAGAAAGAACACTATGCCCTATTCTAGCAACATTCACATTTGGAGAATGCTTCCCGAGGAATGTGCACATTCCCCATGTATTTGTCTTCTGAATAATAGGGACGGACAGAAATCAGTCCTTCCAAGTAAATATTGGCTGACTGGGGTAGATCATACACATACATAAGTTCTTTATGTGTCTAGTTGTGCTCCTCTTTACACCTATCACACTGGGGTGTTGAGAGGATCAGATGAGATGATATATACAAACGTGCCTTTTAAAACATAAGTTCAGTCATTTTTCAGTTGCATCCAGTTCTTTATGACCTCATCTGGAGCTTTCTTGGCAAAGATATTGGAATGGTTTGTCATTTCCTTTTCTCACTCATCTTACAGATGAAGAAACTGAGGCAAACAAGGTTAAGTGACTTGCCCAGGGTCACACAGCTAGTAAGTGTCTGAGGTCATATTTGAACTCAAGAAGATGAATTTTTCTGACTCCAAGCCACTCATTTTTATCCACTGTGTCACCTAGCTGTTCTTTAAAACATAAAATACTATACAAATGTAAGGCATTGTATGTGTGAGATATGTGTACTAAATCAAGTATATATATATATATGTGTGTATGTATATGTGTATGTATACATGTGTATATATAGATATGTATGGATACACAAACGCATATACACATAGATATAGATTCTAATTATTTATTACTCTCTTTTTGTTTGTGTCAGGTTTGGGATTTTCAAGAAACAGAGACATAGCTATAGTTAGCAGGGCATGCTGACTTATATAAAAACCATCTGGATCACTCATACACAAAGGATATAAAGAGATGGGTGTATAATAATACACGGGTATCCAATGGGTCCCTCTTTCTGGCCAAGGAAAAATGAAGTTACATGTGTAACTGCTCCCAGTCCACTCACTGGATGGTTCAAAGATTTTAGGGACTGAATGGCTTTACACATCCACCCATCTCAGATAGATCAAATAAGGCTAAACAAAACGACCAGTAGAACTGCTTTGGAGCCCGGGGCTGTCATCATAGGCATTGCTTAGTCATTCCAGTTGGCTGTATTTGCATGTCCCCCATATTCTCACTGAGAAAAGGTCTGCTCTAACCGGTCTGGTGGACCATTTTAATGATATAGCAGTGATTCAAATGTACTGAAAGTCACTGGTCGGTATAATGAAAAGATAGAAATATTTCAAAGAGGTGTTGCAGTTTATAAAAACAACTTAGAGACAGACATGGAATACAAGTCTCTAGAGAATTAAAAATGAAAATCACAGAGGGCAACGAAGCAATGGGTGTGATGGGTGTGAGAAGGTTGCAACATATAGTCAATAAGGAACTTTGAAGAATTGCTGAAGTGAAAGACGTCATCAGAGAAACGTAAAGAAGAGAAGCTGGTCTGGTCATGTAAGAGTGAAGGGTGATAACTAGGTATGTGAAGTGCCGGGGTGGTACCTTGCAACTCTAGGAGGAAGACCTCTAGCATTTTGGGTAGACTCATGTGGTGTACTTATGGGAAGTCTGTGAAATACCAGAAGCACTGGAGGAAACATTTAAATCAATGAGACCACAGATTCATTCAAGTAGTTGAGAACAGTAGGCGACACATATAGTAGAAACTCTCTAGCCACCAATGCCTTAGGATGCTGTGTTATATTTTACTCTCACCAACCATTCTCTGGCACCACTAGGGGTTTTGGTCTCTTGTGTCTGCCATCAGTTCAAACCCTTAACAGATGTGTTCCCCTACAATCAGTCAATCAATAAACATTTACTAAGTGCCTACTATATACCAGGCACTGTGCTAAGCATTGGCTCCAAGCACCCCAGTTCTATTTAATCACTTAACAGCCAATTTAGCATTTATAAAGATATACTAAGAAAAAATCCACCAACGTTCTTCTCCTAAATATCATTAGAACCACCAAGTTCCAAGTCCAAAGCTTACTCCCTGTCTTTACCTCCCTGAACTCTGGCATCTCAGGACTTCCATGCTGGGCTGGTTGCAACCTCTAGCCTAGAATTATCATGGGCTCCAAGATTCTCTTTGCTTGAGGTCCTGGGTCTTGAAGTTCCTTTGCCTAGAACTGAGGACAAGTGAAACAGAAACTCCAAGCCCACTTCTCAGGGCCATGAGACCTAAAGGTGGGAAAGGTGGACTTTCTCTCACTCTTATTGCATATTGCTCATTTTGTGAGTGAACAAGATCTTCACCTGTGGTTGCCCCTGGATAAGAAAAGAGAGGAGGGGAAGAGAAGAAGGGAGGGAAAGGACAGAGACAGACAGACACACAGAGAGAGACAGAGACAGAGATAAAGAGAGAGACAGAGAGGGAGAGAGAGAGAGAGAGAAGGAGGGAGGGATGGGGAGAGAGAGAGAGAGAGAAGGAGGGAAGGATGGGGAGAAAGAGAAAGACAGAAGAGAGAGAGAGAGAGAGAGAGAGAGAGAGAGAGAGAGAGAGAGAGAGAGAGAGAGAGAGAGAGCCCCTTCCTGTAAATGGTAGTTTGAAGATTTGAAGATTGCAGACAATTCTGGCCCCTAGGCATATAGTAGACAAAAAAGATGTCTTCTCCCAGACACAGGTCCCTATTATCTCCTGTATGGGTGCCTCCATTTTAAGTGACTGGGCATGTGCCAAAGTCCCATTGATACTTTAAAGGTTTGCAAAGTCATCTTATTTGATCCTCAAAACTATCCTGGGAGGTAAAAGTGGGATTGATGCCATTATCCTCATTTTCAAGAGAGGGAAACTGACAAAGTGTTTTGTCCATGGCCACATAGCTAGACAGTGTCAAGGTAAGATGTGAATTCAGATCTACCTAACTCCAGGTCTAATACTCAATCCACCACATGAAACTGGCTTACAAATCTATACACTTTTCTACATCCCCTCAGTATTTACTTGATGCTTTTATACAATAACCGTTGCTGTCATTGTTCATCCTTCGACTTCCAAGTGCACCAAGGACGTTTTAGGTCTAGGCTGATGTCTTGACTTTCCCGTGAGTTGGATTTGATCGAGGCAGAGCTACACAAAAGTCATCAGCCTCACTCTCTCTTCCAAAGTCACCAAAGGTCAATGCCGAGACAAAAGTCAAGACAACTCACGGTGCCCCAGAATTCTGAGGATGACCTTGCAATCTTTGTAATCTGATCAAGCTCTAAGAACTCCACAGCACCTGCTTCTTTCACCTTCGTGGCCTTTAGAACTAATTGTTGTCCTCTGCCCGTTCTGCCAGGGGAAGTCTTCACATGTTTGGGGTAGACACCCCTAACTCACCAATGGTTTCAGTCCCGCTAGTTACCCTCAATCTGGTTTAGCCTGTCTGCTGAGACATTTACTGGGGTGTGACCACTACTCATATTAGGGTTTCTTGGAGCCACAGGGGAGAGTGCCCGGCAGATACCAAAGGTGGATGGGCAGCCCTGAAATGGGCTCAGCAAGCCCTCACACCAGAGGTGCTCATCCTTCTTAAACACTCCATATACCCCAATACAATACTAATAGCTAGTATTTCTATAGCTCTCACTATATGCCAAATGCTGTACTAAGTACTTTACAATCATTATCTCATGTGGCCTTACAACCCTTTGAAGTGAATGCTGTAAGTGGTGGTGTCTCTATTTTTCAGAGAAGTTTAGTGGCTTGCCCATGATGAACTAGCTAATTACTGTAGGGCTCTAAAGCAGAATTTTCATTTTTAGGTTGATCTCCTGACCTAGCACTTGACTGTTCTCAGAAACATACAGGATGCCTGGAAGGTTGACCCTTTCTTCATTTAACCTTCATCTTCATCTCCCATATTCAGGACAAGTCTTGTAGCACACACTTTGTATTGCTGATTTGTTGTTATGCCAATGCAACACTTACAGCTCTCACAATCACAATAAAGACCATGACTATAAATATTGCATGACATTTGATTGCAAAATATACCAGATTCTCCAGGTAAAGGATAGAACTGAAGCATTTATTTAGACACCAGAAAACCAAATCCCCAAACCAGTAAGCTGATTTCATCATAGTACCAAAGATAGTCAGAAGCCATAACTCTGAGAACCACAGCATCCTTCATTCAGCCTTCCCACAAACCAATGCAAGATCAATATTTACTTACAAACCACTCTATCTCCTTGCCTGAGCATCCTCTCTCCACCACCATCTTGCTAGGTCTGTCTCCCAGCTTCCTGTGGGCTCTGTTTCCCTTCAGCAAACTCCTCCCACAACAGGCTCCTTCCACCAGTTATCCCTAAACTCTCATTTATTGTTAAGGTATTTTTGCTATGTAAGGGGCATGAAAGATCTTGGGTCTGAATGTAATGAGAATGGGAATTTGAAGATCTTCCCTGCCCCTTAATAGACCTAGTGGGAAGTTTGAAGACCTCCCCTGCTTTGAAAGTAAACTCTGCCCCCTAATAGACTGAATGTAAACACATGGAGCCTGTGGTGGGAGGAGTTTTGCTGAAGGGAAACAGAGCCCACAGGAAGCTGGGAAAGAGTTATCCAGACAGTAGGGGGGAGAGGAGGACCTCAGGCAAGGAGTCAGATAGGCTTATGAGTACATATTGATCTTGTATTGGTTTGTGGGAAGGCTGAAGGATGCCGTGGCTCTCAGCATTATTGTGGCTTCTTAATGTTTTTGGTACTATGATGGAATCAGCTTACTGGCTTTGGGATTAGGTTCTCTGGTGTCTAAATAAGTGCTTCAGTTCTGTCCTCTATCTGGGGAGTTTGGTATATTTTGTAGTAGTCATGCGATACTTATAGTCATGGTCTTTCATGATTATAAACACTGTAAATATTGCATTGGCGCTATACTTGTACACTACATTTTGTTGCCCAAGCATGCTTCTCCTCCCTTAATAGACTCATGGGGATGGCTAGGTGGCACAGTGAATAGAGCACCAGCCCTGGATTCAGGAGGATTTCAGTTCAAATCTAGCCTCAGACACTTAACACTTGCTAGCCATATGACCTTGGGCAAGTCACTTAACCCCAATTGCCCAGCTTTCCCCCCTCCAAAAAGAAAAAAAAAAGAAAGAAACTTGTTTTTGTGTTTTATTTTTTTCCTCTTTGATCTGAAGAGGGTGAGTCCCAAATATTCATGTTTCATACAAACATGAGAAAGACTGAATTGACTCCTCACTAAGTTTGACTGAAATTCATGGACTTTCCTATGAATACATAAGCTGAGCATCTGCAGTCTAACCGACACCCTTTCTCTCCTCTATCACCTCTTACAGCCTGCTTCTTCTGCTTACAGCAGCAATGGGCTTTGCAGCAATAAAAACTCAATCATCAGCATGACCTTACATTGCTTAACAGAAGAGGCCCTGTTAAACCAGACTAGAAAATCTACAGGCCCTTCTGCTCCCTGCTTGGTTTGGATCGACCATTTCTGATCCCAGACAAGTGCCCTATGGACAAAGGAATGACTTTATGCAACTAATTTCTGGAATTGCTCCTCTAGTTTCCTTGTCAAGAGGAAGGTGAGCTGGTGGCCAGGAAAGAGGCAACTGTGGAGGCTTGGAGAAAGCAGAGGCTCGAATAAATGTGCATTTAATTCTTCTTCAGGAAAAAGTATACTCTGTACTCTTCAGTTGAGTATCTCTGTGCTTTTGGCACTGAATCCTTCAATCTGGCATATATGTTTGCTGTTTACTTCTTTTTCAATCATATCTGACTCTTTGTGAGCCCATTTGGCAAAGAGCCCTTCTCCAGCTCATTTTACAGATGAGAAACTGAGGCAAACAGTGCTAAGTGATTTGTCCAGGGTCACACAGTTAGTAAGTGTCTGGGGCCAGATCTGAACTCAAGTTTTTGAGTCTTCCTGACGCAGGCACAGCATTCTATCCATTGTACCACCTAGCTGTCCTGATCTGGCCTTGTGCTGTTGGAGCAAGCTAACTTCTCCATCACTTTAATGTGCCATGGAACATCCCCATATTTCCTTCTTCCTTTCAGGGAAGGGGTACGAGTCTCATGCTTGGTTACTCTAAAAATTTTACCTTTTGGAGCTTGCCCCCTCCAAGTCCACAGGGCCACAGAGAGCTAACTCCTCCCTACCCTCCCCCAACAGCTCAAAGTGGGCCTATTCTGTAGCATTCAGTTCTTTGGGGAGAACATTCCTCAGATAAGCTGATTTCAGGATAGTGGAACCTTTGAGGGGGAATACATTAAATTAAAAGGAAGCTGTGTAAATGAGTTACAGATCAATAGAAACTGTCCAGAAGGAGAAATCTCTGAGCTCACCAACAATGAAGGGCAAAAGAGATGAATATTTCCCCAAATGTGCCAAACAAATAAATACACAGGTTTTCACATGGACTCTTTTCCCTCTCTCAACCTGAAAAAGAAGAAAGATTGATTTTTCTTTTCCAAGAGAATTGCAGACATTTATGTGACATGCACTGGGGCTGTGTTTACATAACCCAGAATTTTCAGCTATCCAGCCTTTGCTCACTGAACCACTCTGGCTCCAAAAAATCCCCCTTCAGTCTCTTTCTCAGCTGTTCCCTCCCAGGCCAAATGTTACATGTCAAGAACACCAAAGGATATGTCTGTCCTGAAGTCTTAATCAGCAAAAATTCACCAGAGACGTCTCTGCCTTCTGAGGATGATGTAAAGTTTTGGAGCTTCACATTCCTACAGAACTGTGGGATCCATCACAAGGCTAGGCCTGAAAGGGACCCAAAGAGTCATGTTGTACCTTAGGATAGGGATAGAACTTGGATCCACAATTTCCTTGGAATAGAGAACTCCCTGTGTAGGGAAACTCCCACTACTAA
>CM053594.1:183472574-183538273 GCA_028646575.1 Pseudocheirus occidentalis
AGGAAAGAAGGGAGGGAGGGAGGAAGGAAGGGTGGAAGGAAGGAAGGAAGAAAAAAGGAAGGAAGGAAGGAGGAAAGAAGGGAGGGTAGAAGGAAGGAAGGAAGAAAAAAGGAAGGAAGGAAAGGAGGAAGGAAGGGAGGGAGGGAGGAAGGAAGGGTGGAAGGAAGGAAGAAAAAAGGAAGGAAGGAAAGGAGGAAAGAAGGGAGGGAGGGAGGAAGGAAGGGTGGAAGGAAGGAAGGAAGGGAGCGAGGAAGGGAGGGAGGGAGGGACGGAGGGAAGGAAGGAAGGAAGGAAGGAAGGAAGGAAGGAAGGAAGGAAGGAAGGAAAGAAGGAAGGAAAGAAGGAAGGAAAGAAGGAAGGAAGGAAGGAAGGAAGGAAGGAAGGAAGGAAGGAAAAATGTCTGCCCTAAATATTCATCACAAATTTCATTCACTCTGCTGGAAAGGCCCACAACTTCTCATTCCAAGCCTATTCACTCCTATTTTATGTTCAGTTCTGGCAAATGCAGTCTGTTAGTTTCCCAGTCAACAGGAGATTTAAACAGGAGAAGCTGAAAGTATAGGATGACTGCTCAGGGTGCATGGAAGGATGATAACTACTAATTACAGAAGGCAGAATTTCTTCACTCTCAATTTTGTTTCATAGTTTTCTGCGAAGAACAATCTCTGGATTGGAAAAGACAGACCAAAAATGACTAATAGGGAATTGATACCCAAGATGAGTAGGGAGTGAGATACTAAGAGGGCACCTTGGTGCTGGTTGATTGGTTCAAGTCACTTGGCCCACATGAACCACATCTTAGCATAATGAAAGAACTGCCATATTATAAGGGTTCTTTGAAAGATCATGGGGAATAGGAGTGGAACTCACTACAAGAGAGGGCAAATGTTGTCCAGATCATCCTCTCCCTACCCCCACTCCAAAAAAAGGTGTGTGGGGGGGAGAGGAGGGGAGAGTACAAACCATAGGTGAGTGAACTTAACTACAATTCATCACAGAATTCCAAAATCTATTATTAAAGGTGAAGTTAGGTCAGAAAAAGCAGTGGGGACCACAAAGCACCAACATAACTTCATCAAATGAAGGTGATGCCAGACTAACCTTATTTTTTTTTTGACAAAGTGACTAGATTTAAAGATTAGGGAATCAGCTTACCTAGATTTTGGGAAAGTACAAGACAAAATGTTTCATGATTTTTTTTGTGGACAGGATGGAGAAATGTAGCCTCGTTGATAATATAATTAAAAGAATTTGGAGCTGGCTAAATGGACTGGTCCCTAAAGTAGTCATTAAGGATCTGATGTCATCTTCAGGGAAGGTCTCTAGCATAGGGCTCTAGGGATCTGTTCTTGACTCTGTTCTCTTGAACATTTTTATCAATTATTTTCATAAAAGTATAGATGACATGTTCTCAAAATTCATGTATAAAGCAAAGCTGGGAGGGATAGCTAATATACTCAGTCACAGTGTCAACATACAAAAAATGTCCTGGAAAGTTTAGAACATTGGACTGAACTTAACATGATGTGATTTGATAAGGGTAAATGTAAACTTGGGTCCAAAAATTCATCTCCCAAGGACAAGATGGGGGAAGCATGGCTAGATTACAGTTCATATGAAAAAAGATATCTAAGGATTTTAAGGGACTACAAACTCCAGTTGAGTCACCAGGTACAGTAGCCAAGAATGCTAATGTCATCTTTGGCTGCATTAAGAGAAGCATAGTTTCCATGGTCAGGAAGGCAAGGACTCTAAACCACATTTTAGGAAGGATATTGATAGGCTAAAGATCATCCTGAGGAGAGTCAGCAAAATGATGAAAGGTTTGGGATTATGGCATGCGAGAATCAATTAAGAGAGACAGGAATGTTTAACAGATAAAAGAGAAGACTTTGTGGGATGGATATGATAGCTGTCTTCAAGGATTATCACATGGAAGAATGAATGAACTTGACTCTTTCCAGTCTCCATCCACCATGCCCGTCTGCTGTATTCCCTACCTCCAGTTCCTACACTTCTTAGTTACCTTTTGTGTAGTATTTCCCCATTAGAAGTCCCCCTTGAGGGCGGGGACTATGCTTCTTTTGGCTTGTTGTTGTATGCCCAGCACCTAGCACGACACCTGGAACATAAGAACAAGTTCTTAATAAATGTTCATTGTCTGCTTGTTTGTTTGACCTCACTGGGTCAAAGCTGCAAAGAGGCAAATTAAGGCTTGATGAATTAAAACATTTCCTAACAATCGGAACTAGCTGAAAGCAGAACATGCTGCCTTCGAAGCAGTCAATCTTCCCCCAGGGAGGGCTTCTGATAAAGGCTTGAAGCCCACTTGTCATGGATGATGTAGAAGAGATTTTTGTTCAGTCACAAACTGGGCTAGTGGGTCCCTGAGGTTCCAAATCTGAGACTTTGAGACTTCGTTATTCTGTGAACCTTCATAAGGCCATATAAATGAACACATCAGACTGGAAAAAGAATAGATTTGGATTACAAGCTCTGGCTCTGCCAGTAACTATATGTACAACTTTGTACGAGTCTCTAACATTTCTGGGCCTCAAGTACCACATCTCTGAGATCAGGACATCAGACTAAATGATCTCTAAGACCTCCTTCAGTTTTGAAATTCTGTGAGTAGTTGATTAAACAATACCATGGCAAATTAGTGCCTCTATATTTTTGATGGTCATCTTAGAAGCAATGTGGTACAATGAAGGGAGTGCTGGTCTCAAAGTCAGGGAGATCTGGGGTCTAATCCAGTCTCAGCTGCTTACTAGCTAAGATACCCTGGACAAGGCCTTCAAGCTTTCTTAGTTTCTCAGTCTGAATTTCCTCATCTTTAAAAGGAGGATAATAATAACTGATACCTTCCTGTGTTACCATGAGACACAAATGAGAAAGTATATACAAAGCATTTCACAAAACTTAAAATGCTGTATAAATATGAGCTATTATTATTTTGGAAAATTGAGTAATTGACCAATTCACACTCAGTGCAGCCGCTGAAGCTGAGTTGCAACACAGTATGGATTGGTTCTCTGCGGCTTATGCTAATTTTAGCCTAACACCAAGAAGACATAGGTTCTCCATCAGCCAGCACCACACCTTCCATGATGGTTCCATGCTGGAACCATTGGTAATAGCAAATGCAGAAGTTTTGAATACTGTGGATAAGTTCACTTACTTTGGCACTATGCTTTCCAGGGATGTTCACATTGATAATAAGGTTGACACACACACACACACACATTGCCAGAGCTAAGCTCAGTGTTTGGGAGGCTCCAAAGGAAAGTGTGGGAGAGAAGAGGTATTAGATTGACTACCAAACTGAAGGTCTACAGAGCTGTTGTGCTGACCTCATTATTGTATGCCGTGAAACCTGGACAGTCTACCAGCACCATGCCAGGAAACGGAATCACTTCCATTTGAATCGTTTTAGGAAGATTATAGAGATCACCTGGAAAGATAAGGTACTAGGCACTGAGATCCTGTCTCAGATTAAACTGCTGAACATTCAAACTCGACTGCAGAAAAAGAAACCCAGTGGGGTGACCATGTTGGTCTAATGCCAAACATAAGCTTGCCTAAAAGACTATTTTATGGAGAACAAACACAAGGCAAATGGCCACACGGTAGTCAGAAGAAGTGATACAAAGACATCCTCAAGGTCTCTCTGAAAAACTTTGGAATTGATTTGTGACAGGGAAGGCATGGGCACAGGACTACCCAGAATGGCATGCCTTCATCAAAGAAGGCACTATGCTCTAAGAGCAAAGCAGAATTGAAGTAGCTAAAAAAAACCAAACCAAAACAAAACCTTGAGATGTGCAAATTTAGAGAATCCACACCAAATGTTCACATAGAGTATTTGAATACTGTTCTGAGCTCACATAGGTCTGATCAGCCTCAGTTGAACACGTTGTAACTTGACTCTAACAGAATGATGTCATTTTGATCCTCTTAGAGAAGGAAGGACAACAACCAACCAACCAACAACCATAGGATATCCAGACAGACTACATAAACCAGTCATTATGAAACATATTGACTCCTCCTGTATTATGGATTGTTTATTTCAAATTGAGTCTATGACTCAATTTCCTCAACTCTAATATTGGGATAATATTGCCTACTCCATCAATTGCTTTTAAAATCATTAACTATAATACAATTATGTCTTATTAATCTGTACTCCATTCATTTGGAATTTCTGATCATTTAAGTAGGATTTGGATTTGTCATTAACTTTTTTCTTTTTAATAAAAGAAAGAACTGGAAAATAAATTAATAACACAAAAAGACTGATGGATATGTACTTAAACTAAGCAAAAATGGTTTTTAAGTTTCTAACAAACACTTTATAAATACCTACTATGTTCATACAAACAATTGATATAATTATTGTAATTCACTATCATCTGTTCATTAAACAAATTAATAAAGGACTTCGAAAGCAACTGCTTATTTGTCCAATTTGAATTATGACATGCATTTGAAAAGGCACCGTAGTTTAGCAGATGTAGTACTGGACTTCAAATCAAGAAGACCTAGATTCAAATGCTGCCTCTGACACTAGCCACATGAGTCACTTAACTCCTCAATACTGCAGTCATCTTCCTAAGACTTATCTGCAATTCTATAAATGAGCTGATATCTACACTGGTGGATCACAGATCATTTTGGTATATATTCTTTAAAATCATAGAACCACTTTTTCTTTTTTTAAAAAAAATCTCATCTTTTATTTTTTTCATTAATTTATAGAACCTTGGACAAGACCCAAGAGGTCAATCTCCCCTCTGACATCCTTGATAAGCTTCCATTTGATGACCTCCAATTATAATAAGGAGCTCATTACCTCAAGAGACAGCCCATCCCATTGCTGAATAACCCAATAGCTGAATAAATTAGGAAGTCTTTCTTAATACTGAGCAGGAATCTGATTCTCTACAATACTTCTCTATTGCTCCCGGTTCTTACCTCTTGGAATAAGTAAAACAGATTTTCTGCACAACTGCTTCTAAAATACTTGGAGAAAGATTTCATGTTCCCTCTGTCTTTTCATCCCAATTTCATTTGACTGATGATGCTTGTATAATGTGATTTTGAGTCCCTTCACCATCCTGATAGCCTGCATCCTTAAAGATGGATTCTAGCTTGTCAACATCCTTCCTAAAATATGATGCCCAGAACTGACTGAAATGTCCATTAGCTTTATTTGGCTTCCAAGAAACACTATTGACCCATATGTGCTATGTTTGCATCCACTAATGCTTTCAGATCTTTCCCTGTGTTATCTAACCATGCGTTCTCCATTTTGCACTTCTCTAGTAGATTAAAACAATGATATATAGTATTTCTTCTTTTGGATTATATTTATCCACTTCATTTTGACCTCTCTTCTACCTGATTAAGCTGAATAAGAGATGCAAAAGAAGGTTATGGCACATTTTAAAGCTCTAAGCAAACACAGAATTTTATCCAAGTGCCAACTTGTTTTGGAGATTTTTAAATGGCTTATAAGATACCAATACAGTAATATAACAAATGACAACTGGTAACAGTTGAATTGGAAAATCATGATGTTCAAATATGTTACATTTTTAATGCTAGGCTCACTTAGATTTAAGGGACCTGGAAGCCATCTAGTACAAATCTTTCATTTTACAGATGAAGCTGAGCAACTTGTCCCTATTATCAGAGATAAATGGCAGGTTGACATAGTAGACAGAGGTCTGACCTTGGAGCCAAAAGATTTGGATTTGAGTTCTGCCTCTGAAACATACTCCAAGTGTCATAGACAATTTTCTAAGATGTTAAGTTACAGACAAGCTGCTAATTTACGTCAGTGGAAGGAGTTTCCACAACAGGAATTCCTCATGCTCACAGTCTGAGAGGTCTGGATCACCCATTCCCAATTTTTTCTTTTAAAATTTAAATTGTAGACAAATGTCAAGTTTGCCTGACCTGCCATTAACAAGATCTGGCTTCTTAAGTTAATTATCTGATTTGTGATCCCTTTGGCAATGACAAGGACTACCAATGGGTGCATATGATCATGAACCTCTTCCCAGCATAACCTCATGCTCATTGGTACTTAAAAGATGAGTAACGAAAGACTGGTAAACAGGCATCAGCATGCTTGGTTGACGCCAGAGGCATGACAACAGGTACTGGAGGGGTCTTGTTCCGTTAACTTGGAGTATATGCATACATTCTGTAACTAGTTCCAGTCTGCCAATCAACGATAAAGAGGCAGGTTGTTAACTGGTGTGTAGTTAGAACTGGGGTGCATTCAAAAGGCACTAATCAGTGAGACGGTCAGTTCTTTTATTCTGATTCCCTCCTGTATACCTGCGCTCTTGTAAGAGAAGAGAGACGGTGCTATAAGGTGTGAGAGGACTTAGGCTTCCACATGCTAGGCAGAAATTGGTCTGTGACTATATAGTACTTTGCTTTGGCATCTATTTTCTGTCCCCTTTTGCACTGTAAAAGATTGGAGATGAATTTGACTTATAAGCTGTGAAAGATCAGGGGAACAAGCCACCAGGAGGTCCAAGGGAGGGGGCCATGATAGGTTTTGTAGCCAGCCAGTCTAACTCTAAGGAGTGGAAGGGCTGGGGTGGGGGATGTGGAGGAGTGACCTCAGGAGTCAGCCCAGTGGTAGCTGAGACTAGGATTTATACAGCAATATGCTACATTTGGACTCTAATTTGATGGAATCTATGCCCGGTAGAAACTGCATTAAGTCTGAGGTCACTCTCCTTTGGGATGGAGATGGTATAGGGTAGAATGGGCCACCTAGGTGTAGGGCATAAATGTTTGTCCCTCCATTCTCTCTTCATGGTAAATACTTTATAAAAGCTAATCAATGTTGATAGGTTAAATGGAAGTGAAGGGTTAATCCTGATGATTAACAAGTGGGAGCAGTGGATGGGAAGAACACACCAGAATGGATGCTGATGCCTGCTCTCTTTACAGAAACGTCCAGGGTTGTCAGGGGACTTCTCTGGGCTTCCTAGTAAATGTCAGGGTCAGCACTCCTTTTTCTAAGAGAAGCTTGCCTTTTCCTAGAAGTTGCTTCTCCACATGTTTCTTCTTTGAAGGCCAGTTCCTCCTTGTGACCCAGAGATCTGAGGAATAATGGTATAGGAACATTTTGAGTCTGGTACCTCCACTGTGAAGAGGAAATTTTACTTTGTATTTGGGAAAAAGCATGAAATCCTGTTAGAAATAAATAAGGTTTTTGCCTCCTGCCCCAGGGCAGACTTCATTATACATGCTCCTCTGGGAAGCCAGACAAACCAGCCAACCACTCTGAAGGAAGGCCCTGGGCAGATTGTAGAAATGGTTAAATCCCAATCTCTTGGGTTTTAACTGAGCCTTTGTTTGAGGGCTGGTACAGGACAGGGTTTTGGTGCCTACTTTGTGAAACCTGTTGATTTATTATACAGTCAGCACCACCACAGATCTGTGAAAGGTCTATCAGTATCTCCATTAAACACACATGTTCAAGGATTCAGAAACTACTTAATAACCCATCTGTAACAGATCTGTTTGCCCATTTCAGATGGCAAGACCTAAATGCAACAGAAAGGGGGAATTTAAGATTTTCTTTTAGATTTCTTCAACAACAAAAGTCTCTTTGCTTCCTTTCTTTTTCTCCCTCCCTGTCATTTTACTACCTGTTCATGGGCTGCATAGCAGAACTTTTAGGAATAAAGAAATCTAAAGATGGATTCTCTCCTTGTACTTTTTAAAAACAAATTTAGACTTATTCACTAAAAACTTAGATATGTAACAAGAAAGGAAAAACAAACATGTAAACTTAAATATAAAATAAGAAAAAAAATGTCGTGCACAGCAGACACAAGAGAGGATTCAAGCTATGGGACAATAAATTGTCATTTCAAGAAAGCCTATATATTAAATACTACACATTGTGCTGAGAGCTGTCCATCTTAGCTTCCTTGTAAATCCTTGTGCTTTCTAACAGTCCATTCTTTACCTCTATTACCTTACCTTCATTATTGTCCCCACTGGAAAAGATTCTAGCACTGGTCATTATTGTAACTTTTATGAAATCCTTATGAGGACAAGACTGCTAGTAGTGATCCAAGTAAAATTGTGTTAATTTAAAGTGCAAGGGCTCTGAAGACAAATTATGTTTGTTGTAAGCTGCTTTGGAACAGCTGATAGTTTTACAGAAGAACAAGAAACTCTCCAGTCAATCGGAAAATATAGAAAGTAGCTTTGGTGTAGGCAGAGTTTTTAAACAAATAATGATTGAATGAGGTTATACTGCTTGATATTAATGTTAGAAAACTTCCTAATTTGGGAATCAATAAACATTAATGGTCATTATTTTAAGCTCATGATGATAAAAAGAATGACAGAGCTATTTTTAAAAAGCAGTTCGTAGACACCATGCTGTGTTATTGAACCTTTGCCCCACAAACGACTTTTTTATCTTTTCTGCAGTGCCCACGTGCACCAGGTGTGGTAGCCGGCTGACACACTGAGCTTATGCCAGATTTCACATAGATTCTCCTCATTCTGTCTCTGGCAAGGCCCAGACAGCAGATTGGGCTTGTCTCTGCCCTCAATGTTACCATCTCCGGTGTCAATAGTCCAACATGGAAACAATTCCTCAATTACTGTTTACAGGAGCCTCACAGTATAACACCCTCAATGGGTCCAGATCTTACATTATCTACCCTTTGATCTAAAACAATGTTTGAGCTTTGTCAAAACACAGAGGGCCACTGGTGTGTTATTCAGACTATATAAAAAGGCCCTAGACTCATTTAGCTATTTAGTCCTTTATAAAAATAATCCAGTAGACAGTATTCATTTGATGGAATAAAATCATAAAATTCTATTATGATGAGAAATCAAAGTCTAAATGAGGCACTTATCTTCTCTATTTTCCTTTTGTTTTCCACTTTTAAAATAAGCAGTTAGATTTCCAGCTAAGAGGTTGGGAGCTTTCCAAGCCCTAGAGTAAAGGAGACTCTCCAGCTGCTCCCTTTCACAGATTGTCAGTCCTGAGTGGGCTTCAGATTCACCAGCTAGAGCCACAGGACCCTCAGGTCACTGCCCCAATCTATGTCCCCTGTTATCTTTGTTCTCAGAAGTCAAGAAATCTGCATTCTAGCCTGGGATCTTCTTCACTGGCTTCGTGACCTTAGCCAAAACTCTTAGTGTGTTCTGACCATGTTCTTCACTTAATAAATTCAGGGGCTCCCTAATTCTGTTGTCTGTCCTTTGTTATTGAAGAGGACCAATGAAATCATGAGGTGATATCTTGCCTTGCTTATTGGATTTAAATGAGGTGGAGTTGCAAAGTCTCCATCTCTCTTCCAGAGTCATTGAAGGGCAGTGATAAAAGTCAGGATGACTGTAGATGGCCCAGAATACAAAGGATGACCTTGGTGTCTGATGTCTAACCAAACTCTAAGAACTTGCTTCAGTCACCTTCATGGCCATCGGAACAAATTGTTCTCATCTGCCCATTCTGTGGATGAAAGTCTTCATGTGCTTAGGGGTAGACATTCCCCTAACTCACTGCTGGGTTTGACGTCTGTCAGTTACCCTCAGCCTGGTTGGGTTGTCTGTTGTGGTGGTTTTACCAAGCTATGATCACTACACATGCTACAGTTTGTTGGAGTCATAGGTGAGAGCTGGACACCAAAGGTAGATGAGCAACCCTGAAAAGGCCTCGCAAGCGCTCACACCAGAGGTGCTAGTCCTACCTGAATACGCCATGCTCGCTGAAGGGCTCCCTACTACTTTTAGGATGAAATAATACAATCTTTGTATTTAAGGTCCTTTATAACTTAGCCCCAATCTACCTTTCCAACCTTATTACTTCTCACACAAGCTGTGCTACAGTCAAGGTTTTCCCAGTTTTTCCAACATGGCATTTCAAAGGCTATTACTCATGTCTTGAATACATTCTCTTCTTAGATTTCTCTATTTTAGATCAATACTCGGCAGAAATGTTGACTTTTACATGAAGATGAACTAATATCCTCGGTGGCTATTGCCTACCCTCCAAATTACATTGTATCTACTTTAAACAATATTGTATCCATTTGTATCGATCTCTGTATCTCTTTTAAATATATATTAAATGTATTTAAATATATTATATTTTAAATATACCTTGTCTCCCTGAGCTAACTAATAAACTCATAAGAACGAGAGAATTGTTCTGTCTTTGTATCTCATAAGTACCTAATAAAATTTTGATTGATTGATTGAATCAAGAATAATTTCCCCACCTATAAAACAAAACAGTTGAATTAGATGACTACCAAGATCTCTTTCAGCTACAATATTCCATGATTTATTCATTTTTTTCTATCATATTTCTGACAAAATAGTTCCCAGATCCTATGGAAGGCATTTTAGGTAACTTTTTCGTTTTATGTACATGCAGGTTGCATGTTTTAGGGAAGGGGATAAGTGGGAGGGAGCAGGAAAGGTAGACTAGAGTTCAAGGTTAATTAAAACTCAAGCTCTGATTTCCTGCTTATCCTGAAATGGGGATTTCCCAAGTTTCCGACTTAGTCACAGTCTGACAATTTGTTACTCTCACATAAGAAGTAACATAATTAACAATAGGTTCACACAGTGCACTCAGAAGGACCTACGTGGATTTTCTTTTGCTTTGTTTTTGGTTTAATTTTATAAATGCCTCTTAAAATGACCTATTACTTTGTTTCTGCCTTTGGTTAAGTATGATTGAATATGGAAGCACCCTGTTATAATACAGATGTACAAGGTATGCTAGACATTCCCTTGTCATTCTAAAAAAAACCTAAGCCCCAAATAATGCTAATTACTATATTGTATTGAGGACATTAACTGAAATCCCTTAGTGCTTGAGTTTGTTAATTGAAGTGAGGTAGTTGATTATGGAACTTCCCCAGTCCAGAAAATAGTGACTATCTACAGAATAGTGCATGGGGAATGTATTTTCACAAAACAACAAAGGGACATTCTTATTTCCCTTTCTAAGTTGCTCTGTTGGAACATTCTTACCCACAGACCAGAGTAGAGCTACAGCTATGAATATAGGTAGCTGGGAAAAATTCAATTTGGAGTAAAAATATAGACTGACCCTAGAACTGACAACTAAACCAGGCTCTGGACCTTGTCCTGCCTAGAGAAGGGGCTGCTAATACTGCCTGACTCCTCCCTTCACCTCTTGTGGCCCGCCGTCCCATTTCAGCCCCCTTTCCTGTAACCCACTTTCCCCTTATTCCAATGGGAGCACAAGCTGATAGAGGACTGTGTGGTATAGGAAGGAAAGAAACAACTATTTATTAAACATCTACTATAAGTTAGGCACTGGGCTAGGCCCCAAAACATCTCATTTAACCCTCACACACAGTTGGGAGGTACACGCTATTTTTATCATCATTCTACAATTGAAAAGACAGAGGCTTAAGTGATTTGCCCAGGTTCACATTAGGCCTCAAGTTTTCCTGACTCAAGGCCTATGGCTCCATGACTCCAAACCCACTGTATCACTTAACTGCATATGAATTAGCATTTTCTTTACCACTGTGGGGAGAAAGCATATCTTCCTCTCTTATATGTCTCAGCTACCCCACCCTAGTTATGTCCTTGTACCAGATAATTGAATTCTAGAACCAGAGAATGGTAGAGCCACAAGGAACCTTATATATTTTTTGGTCCAACTCCATCATTTTACAGATGAACAAGCTGCAGAAATTTGTAGATAAGAGGAAATGGTTTACTCAGGATCGGTCAAGAGCTGAGCAGCATGTGTTCAAAGTCAGGAATCATTGGGGTACTCCTGGACAAGATGGCTACCGGAATGGAGGAAGGCAGAACATCTCCACCAAAAACCTAAAAACCAGGCAAAGCTGAATAATACTCAAGCAATTCAATAAGAAACTAAAAAACATGATTTATTTTACCCCAGAACCTCACAAAAACTTAGTTAGAAGACCATGGGCAATAAAAAAGAGGGCTGCCAGCAAATCCAGGACCAATACAGGGAAAAGAAGTCAGCTTCTAGGATGACCAGACATAGGCCAGAGACAGGTGTAGGCTTCAACGTTGTGTGTCCAGAGGCAGCAAAAATGGAATATCCCATGAAGAAAGCCCTGAAAGTGTTAAGAAATCCTCAGAAGGGAACTAGGAAACCAGTGGATTTCACAGTGACCAGTCTTAACATTTTAGCAAAGCAGCATATATATGGCAGCACTTGAACTACTATGACCCAAGACTTCAAGATCCCTAGCGTTCACTCCTGAGTCAACATAAAAGGCCTTGTAGATACACACCCTGAAAGACTCAACAGAGTTGGACTTGGGAAAGTAGGGGTCAGTGAAGGAACCCAGATGAGCCAGGGACTCAGGTAACTTAGACAAAGCAGGACTGACCAATTCACCTAAAAAAAAGACCCCAATTTTTATAGAGAATTACGGCAGATCCAGAGATATGCCTAAGCACAAGATAGCAGGAAAGGGTAACACCCAACTAGAAGGAGCTGCAAGCAAAAAACAGAATTTTCCACAATTACTAGATGAAAAGATAAAAGACCTAAAGCAAGCAAATGAAAGAAAGGCTCTGGAGAAAAGAATTCGAAGAAATATCTTATGACACAGAGCAGTAAAACTCACCCAAGTAATGAATTCCTTGAAAACTGTTGTCGAGTCATTTCTGACTCTCTGTGACTCCATTTAGGGTCTTCTTGGAAAAGATACTTGAGTGGTTTTGCCGTTTCCTCCTCCAGCTCATTTTACAGAAAAAGAACTGAGGTAAATAGGGTTAAGTGACTTGCTAGGGTCACACAGCTAGTAAGTATCTGAGGCTGGATTTGAACTCAGATCCTCTTGACTCCAGGGACAGCACTCTACCCACTATGGCACCTACCTAACTGCCCATAAAAACTAGAATAGATCAAACAGAAAGACTCCACAAGACAGAAAAAAATATTAGAACAAAATAATTCTATGCTGAAAAATCAGATTGCTGAAATATTGAATGGTGGGGGAAAAAAGATCTGAATGTTGAACAAATAGAAGAGAATGTAAGATATTTGATGTCAAAAAATAACTGGCCTGAGAAATGAGTCTGGAGAGCAAATTTTAAAACCATTAGATTCTCTAAAAACCATGATTTAAAAAAAAGTCTGTATACAATAGCTTAGGAAATCAAAAATGAAAACTTCCTAGATCTATTTAAAAAAAAAAAAGAGGACAAAGTAAAGACAAAGTATACTAATCACCTCTTGGAAGAAATCTGAAAAGGAAAAGTTCTAGGTATATCATAGCCAAAATCCAAAGATTTCATGTCAAAAAAAAAACAAACCAAGATACTGTAAGCATCCCGAAAGAATCAGTTCAAGTAACAAGGAACCATAGTTATGGTCATAGAAGACCTAAAGCTTCTGTCATAAACAAGAGGAGATATTGTAATACAATATTTCAAAAGGTTAAAAATCGAAGCTTACAATCAAGAATCATTTACCCTGTAAAGCTGAGTATAATCCTGTAGGTCACAAATCTGGATCTTTAATGGAATAGATTCGTAAACATTTCAAACATTCCAAAACTAAGAAGGAACTTGGAAATGGAAATAAAAGCCTAGAGAAACCTGGAAAGTTAAAATAATGTGAGCAATTAGAAGGATTTCTTTGATGACAGAGTGCTAATATACCAATAAGGAGACATACCCTGTTTATTTCCCTGTTGTTTGTTGTATTTCCATACCCGACTTTTTATGTCTGTGTTTCTCTGTGTATATATTAGTACTCAACCCTCTTTCGCTAGCTCAGAAAAGAGTAGGGGTAGATCTGATGAGAGTTCCACCAACCTCTTCATCCACATTTGTGTACATTTTCTCTCATATGCTCCAGTTACGAAAATATGAAAAAATGGAAAAAGATATATTAAGTTCCACTCCCTTCTTTCTCCTCTCTACACTCATATATTCCTTTTATTCTCTCTTCTTTTTACCTTCTTAAAAACCTCAGAACAGAACTAATCTTATCTATTGGGGCTTCTTTCTTTCTTATATAACTCTTTCAATACCCTTTGAAGACATTATGTGCTTTCCCCCTAATTTGTCCAAGTCGGCAGGCATTATACAAACATTCGTTCTTTTCCCCAAACTGAAAACTAAAATAAATGTGATTTTCTTACATGCACATAAAGGTAGGTAAGCTAAGTAAGACAGGGACTAGTTTGAAAAATGAAAATGTAAGGTTCTAAACATAATGGACAGCTGGGTGGTGCATTGGAAAAGAGTGCCAGGCCTGAAGTCAGGAAGACTCTTCTTCCTGAATTCAAATCTGGCCTCAGACACTTACTAACTCTGTGACCCTGGGCAAGTCAGTTAACCTGTTTGCCTCAGTTTCCTCTTCTGTAAAATGAGCTGGAGAAAGAAACGGTAAACTGCTCCAGTATCTTTGCCAAGAAAACCCCAAATGGAGTTATGAAGAATTGGACAAAACTCTTGGAAATAAGAGCATACAGAATCTCTTACTAGTCACAACACTGATAGAGAAAAAAATAGAAATTTTTGTCTTTTAAGTTACCATCAGATATTTCAGGGTTTTTTTTTTCCATCTTGAAAAAGGACATTTCAAAACTAGAAAGAAATACATTCATTGGACCTACAGTGCCTTTTGTGTAGTGTTATTCATCAATTTATTCCCTTTACCTTTTCTTAAAAATATCTAACATACTTAAGTATAAAGTCAATTTTTCTTAAGAAACAACCCAAGGGTTGGCTACCACATGATGAATTTATTTGGAGAAGGCAATGTAACACAATGGAAAGAGTTTTAGATCTGAGTTCAGAAATCTTGAATTTGAATTACGGTTTTGCTATTTACTACCTGTGTGACATTGGGTAGGTGTTGTACCTTTCTGGGCCTCAGTTTCTAGCTTAGGTCAAATACAATTGGTTACATCAGCTTGCAGGCTTTTTACAAAAGGCTATATGCAGGATTTAGCCTGTCTACCGTGGCACTTAGTTTTGCGACCTCTGGAATAGATGATCTGTAAGATCCCTTCCTGCTAGAAATTCATGGTCCACTTTCCAGATCCTATAGGTAGAAAAGTATCCACAAACATCGAAATGGATCTTCATGAGTATTTTAAGCAAGGAGGACAGCTTGCCAAAAAAAAATCAGACCAGGAACAAATAGAGAAATCTTGGCCATATAGAAACTGTTTATGGTGGGGTGAGATGTATGAAAGGGCCCAAGGAAGAATAGGGATCATGATTCATGGAGACAACAATAGTTGTCCTTTAAACTTGAAGTTTTCAGAATGCTGAAAATAAGCTATTGTCTAAGGAGCTTTAAAATTGCATAAATCTTTCCAACGCCTCTTAAATTACCATCAGATATTTCAAAGTTGGATTTTTTTCTTTCCATCTTAAAAAAAGGGACTTCATTACATTCTCTTCCAAATAACTCTTAACTTCTTGACTTAAGGTCAGTTGAAGATATTTTGGGTTTTATTGAATGCGGAGGGAGGGGTGAATAAAGGAAGGGAGCAGATTTTTCAGTACATTTTTCCCCCTCTTAAATCTATGAGCAGTTTCCACTGAGACACGTGAGAGCAAACGCTGGGGCTTGTCTGCTAACATGTTTTCCACAGCTGATCCATTAGAATCCTGCTTTCCTAGCCTTCTTGGCACCCCTTTGATCATTGAGGGGTTTTTTTTCCTTTTTTAAGGAAGTGGGGGAGGGGTTCTTCTCTGATCAGGCTTCCCTCCCCTTCACTAAATCATCCCAAGCATTTTAAAGCTCCAGCAATCAGAATATGGGTTCCCTGGCTTTAGGAGGATTCCTGACAGCTTTATATTAAGGCATCAAAACAGCAGCCCTCCTTCACCCCTGTTCTATTCCCTCACTCAGTGCTTTATTTTTTAACCCCTTGGCAGCCTCTGTGTCTCAGGATCCAGTCCATCTCTGAAGAAGTATTCACAGCTAACGTTTATACGGCCCTTCAGCTTTTTCAAAACAGTCTTACTAGAGTCAAACAACAACTTGGGGAGGAAGAAGCTATCATTATCATCATTGTCATCATCATCACTGCTATCTTACAGATAAAGGAAGAGTAAATGGACTTAGCCAGAGTCACATCAATATTCCAGGAAGCAATGGTGGGATTTGAACCCAAGCCTTCCTGACTGCAAGTCTAGTGCCCTCACTCATTGTACCTCACTGCCTCTCTAAGAGAGCAGGTGTGTATATCAGCATCATAAAAGATAGTAAAGAACCTAAATGTAAGAAAACACTTCCCCAAAACTGTGGTAATTTAGTTATTTTTCAATTGTGTCCCCGCCCCATCATCCCATTTAGGGTTTTCTTGACCCCATTTGGGTTTTTTTCTAGAGTGATTTGCTATTTGCTTCTCCAGTTAGTTTTACAGATAAAGAAACTTAGTACATGACTTGCCCAGGGTCATACAGCTAGTAAGTGTCTGAGTAAGATGAGTCTTCCCAACTCCAGGCCTAGCACTCTATCTACTATACCATCTAGCTGCCCTCCCCAGCAATTAGGACTGTCTTAAAGTGGAATGGAGGGCAACTAGGTGGAGCAGCAGATAGAGTGTCCTCCTGGAATCAGAAAGATCTCAGTTCAAAGCTGGCCTCAGACACTTATTAGTTTGTGACCCTGGGCAAGTCACAACCCTCTTTGCCTCAGTTTCCTCATCTGTAAAATGAGCTGGAGAAGGAAATAGCAAACCACTCCAGTATCTTTGCCAAGAAAACCCCAAATGGGATCCTAAAGAGTTGGATTTGACTAAAAAAAGACTAAACAACAACAAAGTGGAACTGATTGTCCAGATAAATGGTGAACTCCTGATTATTTGAGTGGAGTTTGTGTAACTACTCTTACTTAGGGGATGTTGTTGAAGATATTAATGATCAGTTGGATTAGATGACCTTTGATGGACGTTAGTTCTATGACCTTATGACCAGAAATTGAGTGTAAGACGGCAATGTGGTGTTTGGTTTTAAAAAGAAAGCACAATATAATAGGTTGCAAAATAGTCAGCATTGGTCAGGTTTAGTCCTTAAAGAAAAGAGTCAGGAGGAACATGGAAGCTTTGAGGGCAGCAATAAAAATAGTAAGATAAACACCCATGAAAGAGAGTAAAAAGAACGGGCATGGTTTAGTCTAGGAAACAAGAGGCCACAGAGTGATGATGATCTTTGAGCTCAGCAAGAGTTGTTAGAAAGAAAAGGAAGAGCGCTTCAGACCAGTGAAGAGGCTAGTCAGGGGACTGAGGGGAAAACAGGAAGTGAATTGTTTCTGCCAAAACTCTTACCCATGCACCATGCCTAGCCATGATCTACTTTATTAGAAGAAAAAGGATTAAAAAATAAAAAAGAAGACAGACTGCCAGGAGGAGAGGAGCAAGAAGAAAGAGTGGGAGGATTGGGGGCAAAAACGGACAGTCTCAAGCTGTTTGCAGCCACTTGGGTAAATGAGGAAGAAGAGTGAGGCATCCATTTTGAATGATTAAGGACTCATTGGTGACCGCTTCCTCTGTGGTGTTGACTCCCTGCCAGGGTCTTTGGGCTAAAAGTCTTTCATTGAAGGATACATTCTTGCCCTTCCTCCTCAAGAAAAAATACATACCAGACAACATAAGCAATGAGTATGTGCTGTCTGCCACAGACTCTGTCTTTGGAAATCCCCTGAACCACAGCATGAAAAATATTCCAACCCATAGCACCTGCAAACTTCTACTGATTCAACCATTTTTCTTAAAGTCATAGACACGAAGGATGTCCATTCTGTCTTAAGTGGTTAGTTAAGGTAGCAGTAACACACATTCCTTATTTATTCTAATTGGCCGATGTACCATTTTATGGACAACCATCCTCCAGCTGGAGTCCTCATCCAAGAATCTAAGGGTTGGATTGGCTCCTTAAAGTTTCTGTGGATTGAACCCCTACCTAGATGACAATTCCAAGCCCATCCGATTTTCTAATGAGAAAGTGTTATACTCTCTCTTGATTAAAACAGGAAACCTGGCCTCCCTAAATGCAAAGCAAACAGTGGGGAATAACCTTCCCCCTCGAGGATTATTCCACTGAGATGAAATGAGAGAATATGATTATCTTTTGCCTATATAGCTCTTGTCAACTCCTAACCTGCACTTACATTGTTAGGTAGAGTCTCCAGGTTTCTACTTGTTTCTTATTCAGTCTAGGCGTATCCTTCAGCATTTGGGAGGTTGGTTTTCTAATGCTGTATAGTTCACAAGCTCCCCTAACTGTGCTTCTCCCTATTATTATCAGCTGTTACCCATCAGTTAGCCAGACTTCATTAGCTTTTAAAAATAGGTATTTACTAAGGCAGGAGAGTTAGTATAAAACATCTCCCCAAAAGTCCATGATTTGTTATATATAGAGACCAGGCGAAAGTGGGCTCAAGCCCACACCCAGAGCACATGTAGTGAAGGAGTAATTCATAACTCTAGGAAGTCCTCAACATGTATGGTATGGGGTAGCTTTTTAAATGGACTTTTGGTAGGGTTTTGAATCTATATTCATTCTACCATTGGCTTTCAAGGATTTTGTTAAGATGCTGATGGGAAGTGGGGAAGTCCAAAAACCATTGCACCCTTTGAAACTGACAAGACCTTTCTCCAAAAAAAGGGAAACTGAAGGCGATCTAGGCTCCCCCCCGCTACTCTCAAACATGACTCTGTCTTCTTCTCTGGCAGTCAGATATCTTCAGCTTGAACTGGCTTAATATTTTATAGACAGCTTTCAGGTTGTGACCAAGTCTTCTCAGTCAATTTGAACATACTTCCTGTTACATATAGGGAAGGATCCCGGCCCTATTTACACCTAATAAACAACTGAGGTGTGTTCTCATCTGATAAATGTCTTGAAGCTAAGTGGTTGTCCTGTGTTCTCAACATGATAAAGGTATCAGGACATAACATCTTATCACTTACTCTAGGTGAGGTGGGATAATTTGATTAATTTACTTAGTCTCTGCCTTTGAAGTATAATGTAACAACTACTCTAAAGAGGATTATTAAGAGAAAAATGGATGGTTTAGAGCTTGAAGAAACATAATAAATTGTCTAGTCCAACCAGGGATATGTTGGCAAATGTTTAACAACTAGCTTGGGGGATTGGGACAAAGGACAACACATTCCTAAGTTTAGTTTGTATTATTAACATTTTTCTATCACTTCCTTAAGTCTAGAAATCAACAATACAATAAATCAAACTCCGACTTGTAGTCGGTTCAACAAATATTTATTTAGTACCTACTATGTGCTGGGCACTGTACTCAGTGCTAGGGATGAAAATATAAAAAATCAGATAGTTCCTTCCCTCAAGGAGCTTACATTCTAAACAACACACAAAAGGAAGCTGAAGGGGGGAGGGGGGGTAGGAGGGAAGGTAATCTTCCTGGAGGTGGTGAAGAAGACCACTGGAGTGTAGCAGGGTAGGAAAGGAAGAACTGGCTGGCCTAGGCACCTTCTTTGATGGATGTTTGGGATGAGCTCTCTGCTCTACCCTCCAATGAGAGAGGGCTAGTTTTTAAGTTTCTCAATCTTAGCTTCAAAACATTGCTATCTTTGGAGCCCACAGCCAGACACTTATCTTCTTGGGGGCTCATTTTTCTTGTCTATTAAATGAAGGTCTTGGATTAAATAACCTGTCTAGTTCCTTTCAGTTCTAAATCTATAATACTGTGTTTCTAAGTCTTCTTGAGTTACATTAGAACGACTTTTTGTAATTCTGTATAGTGGGCTATTATTAACTACCTATTCATGTTATGTTGGAAAGAATAGCCAATTGAGAGTCAAAAGATGTGGGTTCAAATCCTGGTTTTGATTCTACCTACGTGACTGAGCAAATCACTTAACATTTCTGGGTCTCAGTTCCCTCACCTGTAAATCAGGGGATTCTACCAGCTCATCTCTTAAGACCTTTCCTGTTTCTGTGTTCTAAGAACAAATTCTAACCTGTGCTCTCCTATTCAATGACTAGCAATGGCTTCTCATTTTACCAAAGGTTCACTCTTCCACCAGCTCTGTCCCTCAAGATGTTGCTACACAGGGGAATAACTCGCATGGGCACACAAGCTAATTCCATCCCTATGAATAATTCCCCTATAAAACAGGCTATCGAGCTAAATTTTTTTAAATTAAATTTTATGTTTATTTTTAGTTTACAACATTCATTTCCACAAGATTTTAAGTTATAAATTTTCTCCCTGTCTTTCCCCTACCCACCACCCCAAAACAGTGATCCCACTGAATACCCCGTCCCCCAATCTGCTCTCTCCTATATATTCCCCCAAGCCTATCCAACTTTCAGGTACAGCAAGATGGATCTCCATACCCCAGTGCCTGCATATCTTATTTCTCAGTTTATCAAGCTAAACTTGGCTAACATCCTTGGGTTGCATACATTTTGGAAGTAATTCTTCTTCCCCTTTTTGAAGGGTCATTCAGTAATAAAGCTATTCTTATTAATATAATATTTCCTATAGACTTACAACAAAACCATAATTAATGAATGTGGAATGCTTGGGGAAATGAATATCTTGAAACTTCGTATTTCAGTCACTGCTGTTGAAAATCTCTCTACAGCAGAACAATTTTTTTTATGACTCTCAAAGTACAGTATATTGAGCATGAATGAATTTTTCTTTGATGATATGGAATCCTGGAGTGACTCCAGGTCATTCATTATGTAAATGAGGGTTATTTTGTGCCTCTCTAATACATTGCTCTGTATGATAATTGTCTGGGGTGTCTTATCCCCCTACCAGACTGTAAGCTCCATGAGAACAGAAATCATTTTAACCTATTTTTTGGATCTATCCCTGCACCCAGAACAGTGCTTTGCACAAAATAGGTTCTAAATAAACGTTTCTTGAAGTAATAACCATTGTACAGGACTATAGATTTGACAGCACAGTGGATAGAGTGCCAGCCTTGAGAGGACCTGAGTTCAAATCTGGCTTTAGACACTAACTAGCTTTATGAACCTGGGCAAGTCACTGAAGCTTGTTTACTTCAGTTTCCTCATATGTAAAATGATCTGGAGACGGAAATGGTAAATCACCCCAGTTTCTTTGCCAGCAAAATCCCAAATGGGATCATAAAGAGTCTAATGAGACTGAATAATAGATTTGCTAGAAGGTGTAGAAGATAAGACTGAAAGGAGTAACCCTGGAAATTGGCATTCACAATATATCCTTCACTGAAGCCTGATCTCTTGCAGATTTTTTTTCGTATGAAACAGAAGGGAAAAATACATTTAATAGAGTGTTTCAGGGGTATAGTAGAAAAGGAAATGTTTTGGACTTGGAGTCACAACACCTGGGTTTAACTCCTAAACCTGACACTTAATAGGGGGGCAAGATGGGACTTATAATACCTTCACAACCTGCTTCATGGGTTGTTATGAGAACAGCACTTTATAAAACTTAAAATATGATAGAAAATGATTTATTATGATTAAATTTCAGTTAATTGGGCTTTTATTACACATTAAGGTTTTTTTCCCCTAAGTTTTTCCCCCTTTGTTCTTAGCCACATACATTGCATTAGCATTAAGTATGAGTACTTAGGTATTATATTTTCTCATGATTTAATCCCTCCAAACCCTTTCCTACCCCCTAGTAACTCTTCCAGATTTTCTTATGTTTCAAGTACTAGCTTTCCTAAATTGAAAACAGTACTCAAGGTGTGGTCACCACTCAAAAAGCAGGGACCATAACTTTTCTGCATATCTGATGCCCTAATTATTCAATAATTGTGCTCTTCTTCTAGAATCTGCTGCCCATCCTCTCCCATAGGTCTTTTTTGGCATGGCTCCTTCCCAATGAAGGACTGTGTTTCTGATTAGTTTTTCCCAGGCCTCTCTTCCCTTGCATTTTTTCAAAGTTGAATCTTATTTTGTTTTTCATTTTCCCACCCTTTTCTAACATCTGCTGATCCCTGCTAAAAACGTCTCTACCTATACAGTGGAAAATTTGCTGGGAAACTCACATTTTCCAGCTCAGGGTTCAAGACCTTCACCTGACACATTAATAGTCAGATTTAAAAACTGAGAGAAACATCCCACTTGTTTTCTGCTTCTCGATGATATGGTGGGGATTAGTCAAATGAAACCTCCAAAGCCCAATCACTAAGACATGGAATCTTAGTGGAAGACACTTCATTACCATCAAGATGCCATATTAATAATTACAGCAATTATGATCCCCATAGACAGTATAATATAATGGAAAGAGAATTGTGTGGAAGGAGCTTTGGATCTACAGACATAAGACCTGGGTTTGACTCCTCATTGCACGACTAAATGCCATTAGTTTAGAGATTAACTAAAGCAATATGAATGGCCACAAGCAAGTCATTCAATCTCTTGGAGCCCCCAGTTTCACAGTCTGTAAAATGGGGATAATAATTCCTCCCTAGCCAATTCAACAACAATACCATGAGGTTCAATGAATGTGGAATCAATGGGTGTGGAAGTCATTTGTAAGCTGTAAGTCCTATAAAACTATATGGCACTAATAATCTCTGCTAAAGTCCCACTGATAGCTGATCAGGGTGTGGAGATGACCTCGGTTCTTGAGGGTTATGCTAGCAGAGCATGAGATGTTCACAATTCTATCATGCTAGAAAAGGCTTCCAGTACAAGTCCAATAACAAACAGTGTGCCTTCCACCCAAAGACCAGTATGGATAACCCTGGGCCAGTTTATCCCCATTAGTCTGGCCACTAGAACATGAACCCCCAAAATCAACAGAAAAAGAAATATTTTTAAATGGCCTTCATTTCAATGCAGCCTTTTCCTGTTAGTCCAGGATTATTTTGGGGCAGAGAATGCTAAGATTCCCATAGCCTTCAGACCATCTCTCACTGCTGATCCTTTTCTTATAGCTGAGTCAACAAATGAGTGAGGGAATTAATCATATCAGTGTTGACATTCTCAATAAAAATGAAACCAGAGGAGCATGGGATCATAGGATCATAGATCTTGAGGGACCACAAAGATAATCTAGTCCAATCTTCTCATTTTGCAAATCAGGAAAATAAGGACCAGGGAGGATAAGCGACTTACCAAGATCACAAAGGTAACACAGAGCTGAAGTGGAACTGGGGTACAGGTCCTCTCGTTGGAGAGAGAGAAAGACGGGGCAGCTAAGTGGAAACATGACTCAAAGGTTCTACTATGTCAGACAATCCAAGGAATGAGTGGAGTTGGTTTTGTCATGCATCCAAATGCTTTGGTAATGTTTCTATGGTCAGGTTTCGAGGGGTGCTATGTATCCAATGCTGTAGCATTATTTCATAGGATATTTCGCCATTTCAATGCACAATACTCGTGTTCAGCATGAACAAAGAGAGTGTCATGAAGATAATAGTGTTTTATATGCCAAAATCTCTTGCAGAGAGTTGGAACATCAAAAAGTTCTACAAAGAACTTGGTAAGATTCACCACATTGGATCGATTATATACTTCTTATTTTTGGAGGCAATCTGGGTTAAGTGATTTGCCCAAGGTCACAGATAGTATAAGTATCTAAGGCCAGATTTGTACTCAGTCCTCCTAACTCCAGGGCCTGTGCTCTATTTACCATACAACATATACTTTTTTTTCAGTTCAATGGATGTCTTTTGTTTTTAATAATATATTGGTTTCTTGATATATTCTACCCTATACCATCACTGAGCTCTCCTTTATAATGATAACAAAAAGTTAAATAAAAGTGACAAAAGGACCATTTGGTATATTGTATTATATGCAATATTCCACATCCATAGACGTCCACTATAATACTAAGAGGAATGAAGTCTATTTTATCATCTGTTGCTCAGAACAAAGATTGCTGATTACAATTAATCTGAATTTGGCTGCTTTCTAGTTTTGCTTTCATTTATATCACTGTAGATATTTTCAGAGCCATAATTAGGAATTTTTGAACCTGGAGAGGACCGCGGCAAGTAGCTCAAAGTAGCTCCTTGATTTGGAGGCAAGTAAAGCAGGGTTTTATGAAAATGAGGAGGTGAGGAGATAGAGACTCTCAAGCAAGTCGATACTGGGAACATTACTGTATTATGGTATGAGGAAGAGAAAAGGGAGGAACTCATTCCCAGAGCCACCATTTGGAATCCCCTTATTTTAACAAGCTATTCTTTCTGTTTCAATTTAACAAAAATGGGGGTAAAAATCCTAACCATTAAAACTATCCAAGAATAGGGGTGGCTAGATGGTGCAGTGAATAGAACACCAGCCCTGGAGTCACGAGGACCTGAGTTCAAATCTGGTCTCAGACACTTAACACAAAAACTAGCTTAACCCCAATTGCCCTCCAAAAAGCAAGTAAATAAATAAACAAAACTATCCAAGAATAGAACAGACTATCTTGCTAGATGTTTGGTTTTCCCTAACTGGAATTATTAAATCAGTTAACAATAAGGTAATAAACACTTATGTGCCAGGTACTGTTAGGTGCCAGTGATACAAAAAAAAAAAAACCACTAATTTAAACAGCTCCTGCCCTCAAGAAGATTATATGCTATTGAGGGAAACAAAATGTGCACATCCAAGTATATATTACATATAAGATTATATCACACATAGATATTATATGTAGCATGTTACATGCAACACAAGTTTTCAATATATATGTTAAATGTGACATATATAGAAAATTGGTGTGTTGTATATACACCATATGTGACATATAGTATACACTCACAGAAGTAAATAAAAGAACTTTGAAAGTGGGAAGCACTACCAGTTGTAGGGATCAGTAAAGGATTCATAGAGGGGATAGAATTTCACCCAAAAGCTGGATGACCACTTGTCAGATACGTTGTAGAGAAGATTATTTTCTGGCATGTTAGATGAGATAGATTTCAAGTCTAAAATTCTTGGATTCTGTGAACTAGGTGCTAAGCTCCATTGTTTTCATGCTGCTGAAGGACCACAGCTGTAGGACTTGAGTCACTCTGCCCTAGTCATGGCTCTGGACATTCTATATATCATTCTTCTGGTTTTGCTTACTTCACTCCTCATCAGTTCCTACAAGTATTCCCATGTTTCTCTAAATTCCACATGCTTGTCATTCTTTAATCAGGAATAGTCTTCCATTATATTAATTTTATTATTTATTATTTTACTTCTTTGCTAATACAAAATGTCCTGCTATAGCAACTTGGGAAGAATTTTTTCCCTTTTGATTTTACAGCCTCAGGGGCTGGGTACGTCAGGCTCCAACTTGTGCTCTGCATTCACTGTAGGGACTGCTTATTCTCATCATATTTTACTGAAATGGATATGAAATCTCACTGATTCAGGAAAATTCCTAACAACCCATCCGTGTTTGTCCATCTTACATGGCTCTTTTCCATGTTTTCCTACAAATTCTCCACAATAGACCAACCCAATATGTGGAGACCTTTGTCACTTGCTCCTGACAGGTACTTGTGGAACATTGACTGTTTGCTTGTCATTACTCAGTTTTTTACATATTACCAGCTTGCCAAGCCCCCTTTAAATTAATTTTGCTCTTCGTTGCTTTTGTCTTCTATATGAGACAAAATTGTACTTAATCATACATTATCCTTTTTTGTTAAGATTTTTACAAGTGAATTTGTATCCTTGTGCTGCCTTGGAAATCATCTCTCTAAATAAGTCAAATGCTTGCTAACTAAGCACTTTTTGTGCTCTTTTGATCTACTTGTTGTGGTAATTAATTTACATTGATTAAACTTATGGATAAAGTTATTACACTTAGTGTCAATGTCATTTTTGTTATCCATTATTCATTTGTCATTTATTAACTCATGGTTAAGACTTTTCAGTTGTATACCATATTTCTTCTTTCTGGCTCCTCCTCTTCCTCCTCTTCCTCCTTTTCCTCCTCCTCCTCCTTTTTCTCTCCCTCCCCTTTCTCCTCCTTCTCCCCTTCCTCCTCTTCTTCCTCCTCCTCCTTCTTCTTCCTCTTCCTTTTCTTCTTCTTCTTCTTCCTCTTCCTCTTCTTCCTCTTCTTCCTCTTCTTCTTCTTCTTCTTCTTCTTCTTCTTCTTCTTCTTCTTCTCCTACTCCTCCCCCTTCCATCTTCCTCCTTCTCTCTCTCTCCTTCCTCCTCCTCTTCCCCTCCTCTCCTCTTCCTCCTTCTCCACCTCTTCTTCTTTTTCTTCTTCACTACCTCTTCTTCCTTCTCCTCTTCTCCTCCCCCTCTTCTCCTCCTATCCCTCCTCGTAGCTATGATGAATTAATAGTCTGACTGTGTACAAACACTTAACTCAGAGACAATTCCCACACCAATAACGAATCTTTCCATCTGTTAAATATGGTCTTTTTCATTCTTTGTGGTGTTAATTGGGTCTAGCCATGCCAATTTTTCTTTTCTTTTTTTCCTCTTTTTTCTCTTCTCTCTTTTTTTTTGAAGGTTTTCATGGTATGAAATTACATTTCTATGTAACCTACAAGTCTTTGACTTTTGACTAATTGACTTGAAGTCTTATGACTTCTTCCTAAAAAACACTTTCTCATATATTTCTTCAATTCCTTACCTCCTCTCACTTTGGCACTGGTCATAAAGTATTAGAATATTGTTTTCTTTTTTAGTGATGCTTATTTAGTTCTTTTTTAGAGAATTTCTCTATCATTTCATCAACAGTAACCAATGTTTACATAAACTGCAATTATTTCCCTGGTTCTCTTTTTGCAAATATTCATTTTAAGTACTACGACATATGATAACCAAATATTCTATGAAATAATGTTTCTTTCTGCCTCTGAATGTATGATAAAACTCATTCCACTAATTATTTTCTTAGCCTCTTCAAGGAATACTCTGAGCTATCCTTCCACTTAACTACAACTCCCTTCTTCCTTCTCATTTATTTTATAGGAAAAATGTCAAGATTAATATGATTCACTCTCGTAGTAACACATGCACGCATTCATCAGTGGACCATATTCTGAGTGCCAACAGTTGAATATAGGTTACTATTAGCCTAAAATCTTTGTAATTCTTAGTAGCCTCTGCTCCTTTTTCTGCTACTCTTCTTCCACTTAAGTGGAAGGGAGACACACAGGACTGAGGGCACTTCATAAAGTTTTTTTTATTTTCTGCTTTGTGGATTTCTCTGACCAAAAATAAAAATTCTTAACTCTATGGGCAGAACAATTAGTTAGGTTGGTCTTGGTCATCAGAAAATATATTTGGTCTTCTACCAGGCCTATATTGAAAGCCTTTCCAGCATAATAAAAATCCTCCAGGGTTTATGTTCCACTAGTACAGTATTTAAAAACCCAAAGCCACGTCAATGCCACAACAAAGCATAAGAGTTAGTACTTAATTGTCATTTTTGCAATCATTTGATGTTACATTTATGTGCCACAATTTATACATTTATATATCTATTTACATATCACAATTATTTAAGTATTCTTGAATGTATACCCATTTTATTTCCAATCTTTAACTACTATTCTTTTAAAGTGTTGATACAAATAGTTTGGTAAGTGTATATAGCCTTTTTGTCTTTGACCTCCTTTGAATTAATACCCAGCAATTGAATCTGTGGGCTAATGAGAATGAATTTCTCCCATAATTCAAAATTGTCTTTTCAGAATTTTTGGACCAATTCACAATTCTACCAACAATGGATTAGTGGACCTTCCTTCCTTAAGTTGTTTCATTTCTATTTTTTAATCATCTTTGCCAGTTTACTGAATTTGAGACAAAACCTCAGATGTGTTTTTGTTTATATTTCTCTTATTATTAACAAATTGAGGCATTTTTGCCAAATGACTGTTGATGATTTGTATTTCTTCTTTTGAAAATCTTTTATATCCTTTGACCTATCCTTTAGTCTATTGAGAAATGACTCTTGGTCCTAATTCTTTATGAATCTTAGAGCTCAGTCTTTTATAGATATATTTGAAGCAAAAATTTTTTCCATTCAATTGTACATCTTCTTATTCTAGTTGCATTGATTTTATTTGTACAAAAGATTTTTAATTTTATGTAATTGAAATAATCTGTTTTGTTACTGATAATTTATTTCTTTTGTTTTTAAATATCTCTCTAGGAATATTTGCAAAAGATTCACACTTTTAATATTTCTCTAGTATTTTTGTGATATGATACTTAGATCACATATAGATTTCAAGTTATTGTCACACTTAAACTCTGACTTGACAGTAACATTTATGTTTATAGAGAAGGATGAAATGGTACTAATGAAGCACTTTATGAAAGTCAAATATCTTCAAATTGAGGGCATCATAACTGAGATTAGTATGGAACAAGGAGCCTTTTGCAAATAATATTCAACAATAGAGCACATCTTTGGCTTCAGATGATAAGTTCTGCAAGCAGGCAGGAGAAAGGGCTTTAGCAACGAAGTATTCTCAGTTCAAAATTATTCTACCTCCACAAAAAATCCAAAAGAATAGAATAAGATACTCCAAAAATTATAATAATTTAACTATAATGCCAACAAATATCTTCTCCAAAGATGAATCTAACAACCCATGAGGGAAAAAAGATAGGCCACCAGCAAAAGAGAAACATTAGAGACATTCTTGAAAACAAAACAAAACTAACAACTCAAAAACTACTAAGTTCAGTAGAGTATTCAACTCATAAACATTCTGATCAACTGTAAAATGAGGCAGTTGGATTAGATGGCCTCTGAAATCCCTTCTCCCTCTAATCTATGTTGATATGATCCTATGAAAGGTAAACAAGTACAATGATTGAGAAAGACTAGTCAATAAATTCTCTCATGTTTCTAAGTTATTTACATAAATAAATTGTACTAAGGGGTAAAAGAAAGCAGAAGATGGGATCATCCAGGAATAAAAATGAAATTACGGGGTTAAAGACTTAAAGGAGGGGTCTCTTAAAGAAACAAGCAAATGGAGATAAATTGATAATCTGTGAACTATATCCTATATTCCTTTATACCATAGAAGTGAATTCTTATTGTCTGTGGAAGAAATAATAGAATGAAGTTGCCTAAGTGTGGAGAGTGAAAGCAAAAGACAGACAATGGGTAGAAATGCACTGTCACCAAACCCCAAAGTGAGCTAAAAAAAAGGATGGTAACTGGAGAAACAGGAAAAAAAGGAAAAGGAGGAGGGGCTAACATGGGGGAGAGTAGGTGGTAAGTCTCATCCTCAAAATGCAAATGCAAATGCACAGTTAAAAATTACACACATGGTGCTTGGGAGAAGTATGTCTGTGCAAACAAGGGTTGTAAAATATAGTCCACCTGGTTGTAATGGGTATAGTTCTTCTGCATCTTCATATCTTCTATGAGCAAGGGTTAAACCTACCAGGACTGTATCCTACCCCTAGGAGAAAGGATATATGGGTTCCTTGGGGCCGTTAGCATCTAGGGTAGTAGTAAAGACAGAACTGGAAGTAAAGTAACTTGACTTTAAAAACAATGAGGAATAATAAACTCAGAAGTAGAATGACTCCCAACATACATAATTGATTCCTTCATGAATTACTATTTCTAAGAACATTAACTCTTAAGTACATAGTAGAAAAAGACCCTAATCAAAACAAGAATAGTAAAGTTAAATACAAATAAATAAGTCCACAAATAGAAGGCAGATGGTGGTAAGGTCTTCATGTGCAATGACATGGAAGCAGGGAAACTCACCAAAAGGTGTGAGGTAACAAGGGTCTATATTAGAGAGGTGGCAGTGTCGGAGAAGATAAGGAAGCATATTTGGTGGGTGTTGCAAAGGTGAAATCAGCAGGCTTTGACAACAGATTGGATATAGGAGATGAGTGATAGTGAGGAGTCCAGGATGCCTCTGGGTTGGGAAACTAAGGGACTGGGAGAATGATGTTGTCCTCTATAGTAATAGGGAAGGCAAGAGGTAGATAGAATTTAGGGAGAAAGGTAATGAGTTCCATTATGGACATGTTGAGTTTAAGACATCTACTAAGTATCTAGTTTGAAATGACTGAAAGGCAGTTGGAAATGCATGATTGGAGGTCAGCATAGAGGTTGGGGCAGGATAGGCATATTTAAGAATCATCAGCATAGAAATGGTAATTAAATCCCTGGGAGCTGATGAGATCACCAAATGAAGTAGTATTGAGGAAGAAGAGAAGAGGCCCCAAGAAAAAACCCCAAGAAGGTGAGATCTGGAAGAGGCTCCAGAAAAGGATACTGATGAGGAATGGTCAGATGGGTGGGGTGAGAACCAGGAGAGAGTGGTATGCCAAAAACTTAGAGAGAAGAGGGTATCAAGAAGGAGAGAGTGATCAAGAGTGTGTCAAAGGCTGCATACAGAGAGATTAAAGAGAATGAGGACTGAGAAAAGAACATTGGACTTGGAAACTAAGCGATCACTGGGAACTTTGGAGAGAGGAGTCTCAGTGCAATGATAAAATTGGGAGCTACATTGTAAGGGGTTGACAAGAGAATGAGAGGAAGGAAAGTGAAGAAGCCTATTATAAATGGACTTTTCAAAGAGTTTAGCTACAAAGTCCAGAAGAGAAATAGGATGATAACAGGGGTGGAAAAATCAAGTAAGAGTTTTTTTCAGGATGGGGGAGAGATGGACCTGTTTGTCAGTAATAAGCCAGTAGACAGTGAAAGAGTAAGGATGACAGAGGGAGCAATCTGTTGGAGGTGATGGGATGAAATGGGAATCACTTGAACAAGGAGTTTTGATAAGGACTAAGGCCGCTTCATAATGTGAGACAGGGGTGAAGGAGGAGAAAGTGGAAGAAGGTACTCAAGGGATAGGAGAAGAGAGGATAAGAGAGAGTTCACAGCAAATGGCCTCAATTTTTTCTGTAACATATGAGGCAAATTTCTCCACTGATAGAGTAGAGGGAAGGGGAACCATGCGAGGTTTAAGGTTTGGAAGAGCCTCAGTAGAGAGTGGGATAGTGAATTGATGAGGGACATATAATAAATAGGACATTGTAGGATTGCCTGGTAGTAACAGGGGCCCAGTTGAGGTTGGATAAAGAGGAATGGAAACGTCACTAAAGAGAACAAAGATAGGAAGAGTATTTGGGATCAGACCAGGAATAGAGAAGAAGGATTTATAATGAAGGTAACACAATTCTGAAGACATTAAGAGATCAGTTCTCAAGATATCTGAATGGAAGAGGGTAAACGATTGGAAGAAAAACAAAGATATGGTATTAGGGATTAAACGGCCATCAATAACTACAGACCTATGTATCTATTCCAATTTCTATGAAATCTTCATAATAATAAATATTTATATAACACATTAAGGTTTACACAGTTCTTTACAAAATTTTATCATGAGAGGGATCTAAATACATAGTAAAAGTTTTTTATGTAAATTTGAGAAGGTAACAAGTAGGCTTTCAAAATCAATATTCTGCAGAAACCTAGTACAGAGATTGTGCTAATGGTTTTTGTTTATGGATTTTAAAAAATCTTATCCAATAGAAAAATGTAGTCTTAAAGGTTTCCTACCAGCAAGCTAACAAGGAGGGAAGATTCATGCTAGTGAGGTCAGCTTCAAGACTGACATGGGATTTTGAAGATAATTCAGGTATATAAATATTGCCCAGACAGTATCCCTGACTTTAAGCATGTTCCCTTCCCCATGAAGGTGGTGTTTTGAGGACAGATACAAACATGCTTGAGCCATGGATGATAGTAAGAGTAAAAGGAGTTTCTGGTGGGGCAAGAAGCAACATCACTATAAAGAGATTTCTGCCACACCTATTGTGAGTTTGTGTCTCCCTGTGTTACAACTAGGAGGAACTTCCATGATTGTGACCAGATACTAGTTGGGATTGGAGATCAACAAATATGAATTTTTTTTCTTATCTTGTGAGGGATTGGACCTGGGATGTTGGTGAAGTGTTTGTTCCCTGTCATAATATGTCTCTTGCTTTGCATTTTATTATACATTTGTCAAAACTGAATTAAACTGTTGTCTTACCACTACTATGAACTTTAGTGGAGGGACCTGAAAAAACAGCAAGGTCTGGGAAAGGAAAGGGAGTGACCAAGTAGGTGGGGACTGAGCCAGAGATTAAGTGAGTCATTCTCTTGGAGAAAAAAAAAATTCGGGATGTAGCTGGAGCACAGCTGAAAAGCACAGAGTGATGAGTGCTTGGCAGCACGTCCCTAGGGTTTGGACCATTTCTGGGTCTCACACCTATAATATGTGACTGTTGTAGAATTAACCAAAGGATGTTAATAAGGCCCCTTTTTGTGGAAAAAGAAATTTTCTAGAAGAATGATAGTGATGGTAGCAACCTATATCTCCCAATCTGCAAATTAAAATGCTGTTAAAATCCACAAACTTTCACTTTGCACCAATTAAGATTGATGTTTGACAGTCTCATCATCTTGATGCTTTTTTGCTCTTCTCCTATCCAAGATAAGACAGGCAATTACAAAACATATTCATATTTCCTTCACAAAGTATATTTCTTTCCTGCTTACTTTCTTCCATTTCTCTGTAGCAGGTGTGTCTTCCTATCCTTCATCCCACTCTCCCATTCTGTAGTATCTTCAAAATCTTCAAATCTTTTGTCCAGATTTTGCAATAATTTCTAAGTCTGAATTCTAGTTTTGGCTTTTGTAAATCTCTTTCCTTTCTAGTCTTCCTTCCTTTTTTTCCTTCTTTCATTCATTCATTCATTCATTTCCTTCCTTCCTTCCTTCCTTCCCTCCCTCCCTCCCTCTCTCTTTTTTGTTTGTTTCTTTCACTCTCTTTCTTATTTGCATTCCCAATACTGTCATAAAACAAGGATTTTGCTTTAAAAATT
The DNA here is from genome assembly GCA_028646575.1 of Pseudocheirus occidentalis. NCBI lineage: Eukaryota > Metazoa > Chordata > Mammalia > Diprotodontia > Pseudocheiridae > Pseudocheirus > Pseudocheirus occidentalis. The sequence continues at coordinate 183,505,389 of CM053594.1, forward strand.
GATTCACAAAGAAACAGTGACTGCTATCATTATTTGAAAGGCCAGATTCCACATTTTGACCTTCCTTGAAGGAACTTTTTATTGATCACATATCATTCAATCCACTACATTGTATTGATGGGAAATAATACTGTCAATAATGGTATCTTTATAATCTTAAAGACAGTAACATATATTCAAATTCAAAGGAGGGCACAAAATATTCTGAATTAATTCATTAAAATTATCACTACTTTCTCTAGTTTCTGGGAGTGATTAAAATGCAATACTAAATTTTAAAAAATGTATACACACCACAAACATAGATAGATATAGATATATCGGCTACAAAGTATTATCACCACCACGTTAGAAATGGATGATTTGAGATGACTAAAAGAATGAATTCTAGCACCTTGATATTCTACAAAGGAACAAGAGACCAAGATTCTGCTCCTATTCTACTTTATATATGCTACGCAAGGTCCTCACTGGCCCAGTGAAGGACTAGAGAGACTCCCATTGTGCCACAGAGTCAGGTTCTACTTGAGTAGACTCAGAAAATGAAAATTGCTCAGGAATGGAAGTGGAGTAGGGAAATAATGCATATGCTTTTGTGGCCTCAGGGTGAAAACCATCCATTTCCCCACTCCATGGTAGACTGCTGACCTCTATCTTACAATTTTTAAAAATGCACAATTAGCTTAATCAGATCTGTGGGAAGCAAAGCAGTCACTAAGTCTCAAAAGGCAGGTTCTGAGAAACTGCAGCCAACTTTTCAGCAAGGCAGCCTGGAGACGCTACATCACAAACAGCCTGGACTGTGCCAAAGCCTCCTTCCTGTGAAAAATGATGTTTCAATTTAGGCTCCTGTATATTTTGTTAGTTAATCTCTCTCTCTCTCTCTCTCTCTCTCTCTCTCTCTCTCTCTCTCTCTCTCTCTCTTTCACTCCTACTCTCTCTCTCTCTCCCCCCCACTCTCTCCCTCTCTCCCTCTCCACTCTGTCCCACTCTTCCTTGACCCATCCATGTTCAGTGGAGGCTAAAAGAAAATGCATTCTCTTTCCAATACAGCTATCAAATAATTTCTTGATGAAAAGAAATCAAGCTAATAATTTGAGGGTTTTAAAATTATGTTTATTTACTTTTTTTTTCTGCCAGGTCAGTTAACAAGATACCTCACTGTACTAGAAATATCCAATTCCTTTTCCATTAGGAAGCGAGGAATTCTCCAAATTGTTCCAGAAAGTGTTTTGTCTTTTTGTACTTCGCTTCTTCCCCCTTGAAAGTCTCCTTAACTGAAGACACTGTTTTGGTGACTGTAATTCTAATTATATATGTCATATCTACAAAGGACAAGGTTCCCCCCCCTTAAAAAAATTACATCAGCTAGAAATCTTGGCAATTCACTGGATTACCTACCACAGGGATAATCTATACTTAGATCTAGAGATTAGTCTTTGTACAGGCAAGGATAAGGAACAGAGGATCTCTAGTACCATCAGCAGTCAGAACTTATCTAGCTAGAACTGATCTTCATTGGAGTCAAGAAAGGAACACCACTGGTGGATGTCAGCATGGAAGAAGGTTAAGCAGGGGAAATACTTGGCAGACTGTCCAGAATGCATTCTAAGATCTCCCCTGGAGAAAAGAGACTTTAAATTATTTTTAAGGTTTTGGTTTTACCCATTTTAATAAATGCAAAGAGATTCTAGATGAACGTTTTATTAGACAGTTATCCCAATATCCATTAGTAATGGTATACCTCTGTGTATAACTCACCTGTGTGCCTCTCTGTATGTGTCCATGAATGCTTACATGCGTGAGAAATATTATCCTCAAGCCTGAACTTTTCCTAAAACATAAAGTAAAGAGCCAATTTTTGATTTGGATTTAAGATATTTAAATTGAATGTGATATAGTAATTAAAACAATCTGTGGCATTTAGTTCTATCATTGCTTACTTCAGGGCAGTGCAGGATAAAGACATGAGTGAAGTGAGTGGATTCCCAGGGCCTAGACAGAATGGGAGGCCAGGGATGAATTTTTTTAAAAAAGCAATTACAAAAGAAAATTATTATTTGAATTTGTGAGATAAAATGATACTTTTTCTGTTACTCATCAACCATGCTTGAATACCATAGATACTATAAAAACAAATAATATGACTTGTTTCTCATCATTAAGGAATCTTCAGTGAATACACCATGCCATAAACAGCTCATTTACAGATACTGCAACTAGAGGTGGGTAGCTATGCCCAGAGTCGTCATTCCAACTTGGTGACAGTGTCCAACCATGCATCAGTTCTATGTGTTCTATACACACGAATGCAGTTTGTTCCAAAAGTCACCATTATTACAATTTGCTTGAGCTAATGACAGCTTGTCAGTTTAATTTTTTTGTGGGATAAAAAGATTGAGTTAATTTAATTGAGGTACCTGGGGTGCATCTTTATTCGTATATGAGCCACTATAAATTCACAACACTCTGTTCACAATAAGCCAGACTTCACAATCCCAACCAAAATATTTATTTTACCTAGTCAGCCAGAAGATAAAATATATAAAAAACAAAGGCATTTAATGAATTAAAACAGTAAGACAAGTAGCAATAGAACATGTCTTCCATAAACCCAAGGCATACTCTCCCACAAATACACACACACACCAATCACGTGGAAAGAGTGAGAACACCTGGGAATTTTGTGTGGAAGGAACATATACATATAGGGCACATATGTGGAGGGCCAACTCAGTCCTCTGTTGCTAAGGGAGTACCAGTATCCTCTGTTGATAATTTTCCTTTAGTTCAAGATCCTCTAATCTCACATAGAAATGAAAAAGAGAGGACTTCTAGGTCACATGATCAACAAGATAGAGGACTAGTATTTTTTTTGTTCCACTTCCTATTAATTGATCAACAAGAACAACAAAAACTCAATAGAGAAATTTGGTGCCAGAAGCAGAGCCATTGGAGTTGTATCCATAGGAAAAAGAAAGCAAGAAACTCAAGGGGCATCCACCCTTCATACTCCATGAGGGCATCTGTGAGCTAGTACTTGAGACCCATTTGAAGATTTCTCTCATGCTGAGATCATGTTCCTATATCCCACTCTTGCTCTTCTGCCTTCTAGTTGCAACAAGCAATGGACAATGATACTGTTGAATCATATAATAAGGAGTGAAAGAATAGGGAAGAGAGAGAACAATAGGCTTCCTCCTGTCTGGGGTGGCCTCTAGGTTAGCAAACTCCAAGTCAACAAAGACCCTACTTGAGACATCCTCCAACCCCAGAAAGTACAGGGAATACTGATTCAATCCAACCAGAGAATTAAAGAATAGAGCAGACTTATCATGTGTGACTGCATCAGGCCAAAAGAAAAGAGGGCTAAAGTCTTTCTAGGGCCATTCCAAATCCCCCAGAAGCTGCTTGGGTGGGGACTGAAGTTGTTGAAAAGAAATTCTTCAGCATGAGAGGAGATGAAGTGCTATAATCTAGTCCCAGGGGAACAACCTCCACTGAACATGGGTGGAATCAGAAAGTGAGTTACAGGAGAATATAAGGGGAAAAGGCCCAAAGATCTTAGAAGGAAGACAAGTCAATGGAAAATTAAAACATAAGAAGATAAGCCAATGTTGAATATAGCAAAATTAGATAAAACGATGAATACTAAAATAGCTAAACAATTGCAATCATTGCTAAATAAATATTACAAGACAAAGGAGATTGAACCAATGCCTAATGAAACACTAGAACCCTGGGAAATCCCAGGAGACCATGGAGCAACAATAGGATGTTCCAGAATGGTTCAAAAGAGAAATGAGAATCTGAAGAAAAGAAGTTAGATGTGAATAAATATCAGAATTTGTGGCCCATGCAGCAAAAATAATTAGCAGAAGAGAAAAACTTAAATCCATGGTGGTGAGTTTCTTTAAAAAGTTAAAAGAGAGAACAGATTTCCAGCACAAATGCACTGAAGTGAAGAACAATCTAGAAGAAGGGCAAAGGGCAATAATGTTAAAGTAATACATGATCATTATACAAGCAAAAGCCACTCATTTCAAAGACAGGATATATAGAAACTACTTAAGAATAATAGATCTCCCAGAAGAATTTGACAAATTAAAAACAGGAAATAATATAAGAAAACAACCCCAAATTGTCCCCCGAGGCAGCCTCCACAGTAATGACATTATAGAGGCCCGTAGTATTTTCCCTATCACCTTATTTTTGTCTTAAAATTTTAATTGAAAAGCTTTCTCCAGATGCCAGTATTGTATTTATGGCCCTTCTAATTGGCAGCCCTATCCGGAGCTTGGGCAGCTACTCTGATAATAGACTTTAAGGGAGGCAGTATGTTGTAGTGAAAATAGCAATTAATTGAAAATTGTAACATCTGAATTTGAATCCTGGTTTGGTTGCTATCTGGACTACCTTGAGTAAATCACTTAATCTCTCTGGATTTCCATTTTTCCATCTGTTTCATTTTCTCATCCTTTTTCTCCTCTGATATAGATTTGGTGATCTCTTAAATTTCCTCCCAATCCTAAATCTCTAATCCTATGAAAAGTCAGATAAAATATTCTAATACAGTTTCCATCAGACTGAATCCCAACTATGATTTTTTAAAAATAATAATTACATATTAAAATTACATATTTTACATATATAAAATTACATATGACAACCAGATATTCAAACAATTTTTAACATTTTTTAAAAAAAGTTTTGAGTTCCAAATTCTATCCCTGTCTCCGTCCTTCTTCCCTCTCTCTGAGACAGTGAGCAATCTGATATGTTATACATGTGCAATCGTGTAAAACATTTCCATATTAGTCATTTTGTACAAGAAGACTCAAAGAGAGAGACAGAGACAGACAGAGAGAGAGACAGAGACAGAGAGACAGAGAGACAGAGAGACAGACAGAGACAGAGAGACAGAGAGACAGAGAGAGAGAGAGACAGAGACAGAGAGAGAGACAGAGACAGAGAGAGAGAGAGAGAGAGAAGGGACGGAGGGAGGGAGGGAGGGAGAGAGAGAGTTAAAAATAGTATGCTTCAGACTGTATTCAGATAGTAGCCATTCTTTCTCTGGGGGCAGATAGCACGCTTCATCATGATTCCTTTGGGAATGTCTTAGATTATTGTATTGCTGAGAATAACTAAGTCATTCACAATTCTTCATCGTTCAGTATTGTTGTTAATGTGTACAGCATCCTTCTGGTTCTGCTTAATCAGTTCAGGTAAGTCTTTCCAGGTTCTCTGAAATCATGTTACTAGCTATGTAATGATGGGCTCTAGACACTTCACTTCTCTGAGGCACATCATCATTATGATCACCACATTCATTATCATCATTACTGCTCCTAAAGTCTCAGGTTCATCTGCAAGCATCTCTTTGTCCCTTTTAGAAACCTACCACTTAAAAGACATTCTCTTCATCAAACTTTCTCCACCGAGTGCCAGTCTGATCATTCCTTTTTCACATGAATCTTATCTTTTCAACTCTCAAAATTCCTGTTAAAATAAGTAAGATTTTCATGCCTGTGAGCTCCTAGAGATGTAAGAAAAATAAGAACATTATACCACTTTGGTGTTCATTTAAATATTTTTTTTTCCCCTAAGCCAGACTGCAAAGAATATTGGCCTCAGTGGTCAAAGCTCAGACAACTCCAGTTTAGATGGGACAGATCCCAAAAAGCTCAGATGCTTTCCCGAACTTATCCAAACCTAAGGCGGTCTCTAGTTTTTCCTCAGGGAATTTGAACAGTGGAGGATACATCAAATATAAAACACAGAGAGAAAATCTCATGAAGAAATCTTTCATCCTGAGAAAAGGGCATAGCTTTTAAGACTTCATTGAGCACTGTTAGAGTCTTTCTCTTTTGGAGGAGTCTTCAAAGGGCCTCATTCCTGGGGAAATGAAATTCCAATCATAAGAGGGAATATAAGACATTTGTGTCTGGTCATACGATCCCCAAACTGGAAATCAAGGAAGTATGATTTGGTGGAAAGGGCTCTGGATAAGAGCAAGAGACCTGAGTTTTAATCTTGTTCCTATTATGCGACCTCAAGTGTTACTTGTATGATTTAAAGAACGCCTTCTCCTCTTTATACCTCAGTTTCTCCTTTCTGCAAAACGAGTGGATTGAATTAGAGCATCTCCTAGATCTTTTCTGGTTATGAATCACATAAGGCTGATCAGCTTCATCAGAAATTATATTCTCAGGTTTTCGCCTCTTTGTTGGCAGCATCTTCTCATCAATTCCAAAATCAGGGGGTGGCAGACAACAGGGCTGGCAGGCATTTCTCATTCTCATATGGCAAACACAGGGCTGCGGCAGTCAGCCTGCTAGGGCATAGGTCACTGGGCTTCAGGCCAAGTGACTGAAGTTAATGAGCTCCAAGAAAAAAGAGAACCATCAACTGGTTGGGCTCTCTGACAGCCCCATCAGTAAAGTTTTGACAAGATAGACTACAGTTTAAATTCATGGATGACCTTGGTAATCAGAAATAAATCAGGAGGAAAATCAAAATTGATGCCTGAGCCAATTCCATAAAATTTATATACTAGAACCTCATAGAAGCACTGCAAAGCACCATAACTTGGGGCTTAGAGGAGGTTGTGGTCCCTTTGCTGTAGTAATTTAAGCCCGACTATTTACTTTGGCTTCTGTCTACTCAATGACTTGGCCTAATCAAAATGCTTTGATGATATGTACAAAAAGATTTTTTTTTCAAATGATAGAAAACCAGAGGGTAATATCTTGGTTTAGGACAACTGTGAACATGAACTGTAAACCCTGGCTAGGCCAGAGGGAATACACGAGACAAACTCGGCAAAGTCTTACTTAGAAAGTCATTTCTCAGTTCTCGGAGTGGTTCTAAATGCAGACCACTATCTTTTAAAAAACATATTTCCGTGTTATCTGCGTCTTGTTTCTGCTATGGGTTGTAAGTGCACATTTAACAACTAAAATCACGTTTCTACCCCCACCAGATCTGCTCTCTCAGTCTCTATCATTAGTAGTCTGAACTCATCATCAGAGCAAGGTCAGTCGTTACATTCTGTTCTTGGATTATCCAGACTAAAATCAGTCAGCAAGCTACCATCAAAGTACCTACTGTGTTCCAGGCAGCTGCCTAAGCAAAGAGGATACAAAGAAAGGCCAAAACCAGTCCCTTGCCCTCAAGAACACCTACAAAATGTGTATCCTATGCATAGAGATGTACCTGTTTAATTGCCTGCATGGACTACTTCTGTGTCAGAACTGGACAGTAAATCTATTTTCTCTCTGTCTCTGTCTCTGTCTCTGTCTCTCTCTGTCTCTGTCTCTGTCTCTGTCTCTGTCTGAATGGACTACTTCTGTGTCAGAACTGGACAGTAAATCTATTTTCTCTCTATCTCTGTCTCTGTCTCTCTGTCTCTGTCTCTGTCTCTGTCTCTGTCTCTGTCTCTCTCTCTCTCTCTCTTTCTCTCTGTCTCTGTCTCTGTCTGCATGCACTACTGTGTCAGAACTGGACAGTAAATCTATTCTCTCTGTGTGTGTCTCTCTCTGTCTCTCTCTGTCTCTGTCTCTGTCTCCCACCCACCCACCCCCTCTCTCTCTCTCTCTCTCTCACACACACACACACACACACACACACAACTCTTTAAACTCCTCACCCCCATAGCTCTTAGAAGAAAAGATGCCCAACATTGGAAAGCAGATAAATGGTGAGGGCAGAGGAGCTCCTCTGGAAGACTTTTCCTGGACTACTGATAAAGATGTTAAAATACAGGATAAGGATAATTCCAACAGAAAATTAAGCCTCTGCTCATTTTAGTAGCTCATACTTGGCTCTAAAGCCAAGGACCCTGGAGTCTTCCTTTTATATACTGTCAGTCAACACTTCAGAGTACAGAAAGGAGGACACCCTTGCCCCTCCCAAGTCTTTAAATTTCAGGGTCAGGTCAGGTCAATTTCAATGAGCATTTTATTTTTTTTTCATTATTTTTGTCCAAAAGGCAGCATGGTTCAATAGAAAGATCAGACTGTTCTCTAAAAGCAGGATCCAGGTTCAAATCCCACCCCTGAGGCTATCTAGCTGTGTGAACTTGGGCAGACCTCTTCACTTTCCTGGTCCTCACCTTCCTTATCTATAACATGTAGGAGTTGGCCTAGTCAAGGGGTTCTTAGCATTTTTTGTGTCGAGGAAACCTTCGGTAGTCTAGTGACGTCTACGACGCCTTTATCAGAATAACATTAAGTGAACAAGTATTTAACACTTACTGTATGCCAGGCATTGTGCTAAGTGCTGGAAATTAAAAAAAATGCACACAGAAAGAAAGACAGATCCTGTCCTTAGTGAACTTACATTCTGATTTGGGGGAAAAAAACCACATAAAAAGGAAGCTGAAAAACAAGGTGCTATGGGATGGGGAGGACAAGAAAAGATACCCAAGAGGAAAAGTTGTAAAATGGTCTGGAGAGTAAGGAGTTGTTCCTGGAAAGGAATGAATGAGAGAATATGGATGGCCTTTGCTCTTCCTTAAAACGGAAGTATTAGGAGGAACAGAGGAAGGTGCCATGAAGGTGGAGGGATCTGCCAGAGTGAGAAGGCTACTAGATAGAAAAAAAGTCAGAAGGGTAACTCAGAGAGAAATGATGTGAAATATTTTAAAAGCCAATTATGTTGAAATGCAGTAATCAACTAAAAAAACCAGTTCCTAATATCTCAGGTTAAACCTCTCAGACTAGTTGTTATCAAAGGTCCCTTCCAGTTCTAATTGTATGATTCTATAAAGAGCAGATATGGGCAACTAAGTGGTGCAATGGATAGAGTACCAGACTTGGAGGCAGGAACACTTGAGGTCCAATCTGAACTCAGACACTTACTAGCTGTGTGACCCTGAGCAAGTCACTTCACTCTGTTTGCCTCAATTTCCTCACCTGTAAAATGAACTGGAGCAGGAAATGGGAAACTACTCCAGTATCTTTGCCACGAAAACCCCAAATGAGGTCACAAAGAGTCAGGACAGAAACAACTGAACAACAGCAACATAAAGAATAGAGAGAATGCAATCCTTAAACAAATTATCAGGAACATAGGAATAAAGAGTGACTTATAACAGCACCATCAATTGCATCATCAAGAGTACACACTGATGTTTAAGTAGTCCAGTGGCTGAAGGAGTTTTACTGATTTTATTAAATATTGGCCTCATATCACACTGAAAAAAGTAAGGCTACTCACCAAGATTTCCCTCTTCTCCATTTTTCTTTACCTCATATGCCTTCTGCCACTATCTCCTCCTTCACCCTTGTCTTGCACGGAAAGATGGCCCTTTCCCTGGCTAAGGTTAAGCCCCTGTACATGAACAAGTGATCCCATTGCAGCCAATCTTTTCCAGGAAATTGTTCTATCTACCACCTCCCCCAGCAATTTTACTAATTTTCTATTTTTCTGTTTCTCTGACTTTCTCTGCTGCCTATAAATACAGTCATGTCTCCCCTATCCTCTTAAAAGACATCACTTAAAAAAATTTCAGATAGATAGATGTGTATAAATGTGTGTGTGTGTGTGTGTGTGTGTAAAATCAATACTCCACTAGCTACTGTCCTATATCTCTTCATTTTGTGATTTCTTGAGAACTCCATCTACAATCAATGGTGCCTCCACTTTTTTTCTTTACACCATCTTCTTAACTCTCCGAAATCGGGCTTCCAACTGAATCACTCAACTGAAACTGTTCTCTCCAAACTCACCAATAGTTTCCTAATTGCCAATTTGAATAACTTTGTCTCTGTCCTCATTCTTCTTAACCTCTTTCTAGTCCATGACTTGGGGGGGGGGGTGTCTACCTCAAGCATGTGAAGACTTCTTCCCCAGGCAGAATGTACATATGAGGACAATTTGTTCTAACAGTCATGAAGGAGGCTTCTGAAGCAGGTCCCGTGGAGTGCTTAGAGCCTGGTCAAACACCAAAGGTGCCAAAATCATCCATTGCATCCACAATCATTTCCATTCGTCCTGACTTTTGTCTTGTCAGTATATTTGGAAGAGAGTGAGGCTGATGACTTCATGAAATTCTGCCTCACTTAAATTCAATTCATGCATAAGCCAAGACATCACCCTGTGACGTCATTGGTCCTCTTTGAAAACAAAGGACAAACATCATTAGCCCTTGACATACTGATCACCCTTTTCTCCTTGGTTCTCTCTCTTCTCTCTGGGTTTCTGTGACACTGCTTTCTCCTGGTCCTCTGATGGTTTTTTTCCTCTCTTTTGCTGGATCTTCATCTGATTTATGATCACTAACCACAGGTGTCCATTAAGGTTTTCTCCTGGGCCTTCTTTTCTTCTCCTATATTATCTTACTTATGGTCTCCCATAGATTCAGTTATCATCTCTAAGACTATGATTCTCAGATCTGTACATCAAGCCCTAAACTCCAGTCTTCTCACACCTCCAACTCTCTATTGGAGTTAACCAATATTTTAAGATATCCAATAGACATTTTCTCTAATTTTAAGATATCCTATAGATATCTTAAACTGATCACATGCTAAACTCGTTATTTTTCTCTCCAAACTCTTGCCTCTTCCATTGAGAGCATTACTATTCTTCCTGTCACGCAGGTCTACAATCCTGTCGCTTGCCTATCTCCCCCTATCCCCCATATCCAATTTGTTGCCAAGTCATGTCAATTCTAGCAGTTCTGACATTGCCACCAGACTGGTATTGACGCACTTCATGTCCTGCCTGGAGTATTTTAATAGTCTTTTGGTTACTCACCATTCCAATCCCGTCTATCCTCTGCTCAGCTGCCAAAGTGGTATTATTAAAATATAGGTATGATGGTGGTGTAAATTATCCATTCCCACCCTCCCAGCCCCAACACATACACACTCAATAAATTCCAAGGACTCCCTTTTATCTTTAGGATCAAATACAAAATTCTCTTTTTGACATATAAAACCTTTCAGAACCTTGCCCCTTCTACCTTTCCAGCTTCGCGACATGTAATCTACCCTCTTCCATGTACTGAATGACCCATTGACATCAGACTCTGCTGTTCTTCCACCAGATATTCCATCTTTAGACAGGGCATTTTCACTGGTCACCCATGCCTGGAATTCTCTTCCTCCTCATTTCTGCTTCTTGCTTTCCCTGTCTTCCTTCAGATCTTAGCTTCCAAAAAAAAGGCTTCATGCTGGTTCCTTCCCTTTGAGATTACCTCTATGTATACATTGTGTGTGTACACACATATATACACACATACATACAAATATATATATATATATATACAATAATAGTTAACATTTATATAACACTATATACCAAAACTGTACTACATACTTTATAATTATTATTTCATTTTGCCTTTTGAACAATTCTAGGAAGCAGGTGCTACTATTAATCCCCATTTTACAGATGAGGAAACTGAGGCAAACAGAGGCTAAGTGACTTGACCAAGACCACATAGTTGTTTGCATGCTGTCTTCCCCATTAGACTATGAGCTCCTTGAGAGAAGAAACTGCACTGTTTGTTTGGGGTTTTTTTTACCTTTTTTTTGTATTCCAAATACTTAGCATAGTTCACTACACGTAATAAAGACTTAATAATGCTTACTGACTGAAATGACTGGCAGAGGCTTATCCGTTGCTTCTGAGAAGACAGAAATGCATCTGGCTTAGGATGTGAAAGTCCTGTAAGGCACCAGGAAGAACCGGACAAGCATTGTTGAGGGTAGGGGAAGGACTAGGGAAGAGGCTGTCCATTCCTTTCCTCTCCCTGTGCCTAGCTACATTGCCCCTTCAGTATCTCCTACTACGTCACCACAAGTAGCCTCTCAGTGAGAAGAGCCGATCAAAGATCAAGGTAATATCACCACCTAGGAAAATCCTTCAGGTTTTACCAGAAAACAATCAGATTAGAAGAAAGAATGCTTTTTTCCATGCACGCATCTATGAGACAGTTGTTGGGAAAGTGGGAATTCTCATGATCAGAAAAGCTGAACAAATACTGAAAGTCTGAAGTTTTCAGAAGTTAATGTTTATCTTGCAAACATCCCAGGGAAGAAGCTGGTGTCATGGTTGTTGCTGCTATTTGGGATGATGTAAAAACATAATGTGAAGAATTTCACACTGCAAGGGACCCACCCCCCCCCCGTGTTGGATATAGTCTCTTTGGTGCTTCCTTACTGACTTTAGTCTGTAACTCCAAACCAACCACCAATTACCAATGAATGGGTTGAGTGGGCATGCACTTGGGGTAAGTCTCCCAAGCTTGAACAGACTCTTAGAGTGCATGTATACAGGGAGAATGGATCTTTAGCAGTTCAAACTCTGGTCATGCTCAAGCTTGCTCTTGGTGCCATAAGTTTCTGGCAGTCCGTCAATTCATTGAGCAGGAGGCTTGGCTGGGTCATAGCATTTTTTCTGTCTGAAGGATGACCTTGTTAGCAAAGGACAAATCCTGGAGCTCCCAAGAAAATAATTAAGTTCTTGGACCCCTTTCCCCAAACAAAACCCTGAGTGAGGTTTTCTGGAGCAACCTCAGTGGCCTGTATTCCACAGGCCAAGAAGCAAGATACACCATGTTCATCCACCGTCCAAGTTCTCCCCATAAATAGCACCAATCATTTCTGGTCCACCAACAGAAAAATAGTTTTAATAATAAAGTTTACGACACTAGTTAGGGTGACAACTACAATTTTTATTAAAATAAGAAATTAAAATAACAGATGCAAGGGTTGGGCCAAAGGTGAGGTCAGAGTCGGCCTGGTTACTGCCATTGACCAAAAGCAGTAGTTGTGAGACAAAAGCAGAAGAATACAACATTGCCTTAAACCAGATAATTTCAAACTATATACTAGAATTTATTCTGGCTTTACAGTTGTCTGATAAGAACCAAATCCCTGGGGACAGAAAAGAGGGGGAAAACAGGTAGAAAAGGAATAATATCTGGTTCTGCCACAGGCTCTTCTATACCTTGATGGATACTACAGATTATAAAAAATGAGCTCCCCAAGAATTTCGTAAAAATTACAGCTGCCCCCAAATGCAGTGGGCTGCAAAATTGTCCAGATGGCAAGAAACTCACCCTGAAACATCCCTCTGCCATTCTGGCCACTTTCTTCCACTGGCAAATTACTCCTCATGCCTTCATTTTGAGGAAGAGCCAGCTAACTTTAATTTCTCTCCCAGATTTCAAACCTTTTCCCCCAGTTTTTTTAGCTCTCCTTTGTTTGTGGTCTTTCCCCATTAGATTCTAAACCCTTTAGGTAGGGATTGTCTTTCTTTTTTCCCTGTATTTGTAAATCCCAGTACTTAACACAGTGCTGGAAAAGAAAGTGTTTGGTAAGTCCTTCTTGCCTTTGCTTGAGTGGCTCATTAGAGACAACGTTTTGGGGGCATGGAGGAAAATTTAAGTTAGCCCTCTAACCATACTCTCTAAGGAGATTTGTTTGTTGTTGTCCTTGTCGCAACAACAACAATGAGATAAGAAGTGTGAAGCGCTTTGTAAAGCTCAGTGCACTATGTTTCGGCTAATAATGCATTACTGTTACTTTAACTCAAACTCCCAACAAAATAGATAATTACTGGAAAAATCCATACCTAATCCCTAAAAACCCACTGGGTGAGACTTAGGGGGGAATCACCCATTGGAATTTTCAGCCAACTCGGAAACCTTGTCCTTTTGCAACTTCTTTTTTGGAAATCAGTCCAGAAATAAGTAGGTAATAAAATCTCATGCATCTGGAATTTTGTGCTAAATTCTGGGTACTGATTTTTTCGAAAGATATTGATTAAGCTAAAGAACGTCTGGAAGGAGTGTGTCTAGCATGGGAAGAGGACTCAAATCCATGTCATAGGAGATGTCATTAAAAGAACTCAGGATGTTTATCTTGAAAAGAGAAGATGCCTGTGTTGGGGGTGGGGTTTGGGAAGGGGCTGAAGGACATGGTAGCTGTCTTAAGTGTTTGAAGGGTTGTCATATAGAAGAGATAACAAGAGAGATTGCACTTATGTTGCTTGACCTCGGGGGACAGAACTAAAAACAATGGGTAGAACTTGTAGACAGGCACATTATTGCTTGAAATGAGGTAAAAATGTTCCAACAATTAGCTTTGTCCAAAAGTGGAATGGATTGCCTCAGGAGCTGTGGGGGAGGGGAGGTCCTATTCATTAGAGGTCTTTAAGCAAAGACTAGATCCTTAAGAGATCAAAGAAAGAGGAAAAGGTCTTATGTACCTACAAATATTTTTAGTGCTCTTTTTGGGGGGGTGGCAGAAAACTGGAAACTATGAGAGTGTCCGTCAGTTGGGAAATGGCTGAAAAAATAGCATTATGAAAATGTAATGGAATATTGTTGTGCCATAAGAAATGAGGAAAAAGCATTTCAAAGAAACATGGTAAGACTTATATGAAATTATACAGAGTTAAGTGAATACAACTAGAAGAAAACTTTGTACAATAACATCAACATTATAAAATAGAAAACAATTTAGAATAACCTAAAAACACTGAACAATTGAATGATTAACCTTGGTTACAGAAGATGGATAAAGAAGAATTCTGTCTGCCTTATGACAGAGATATGATGAACTAAGAAAGAATGAGAAATTTTATTTTTGGATATTATCATTGTAGGGATGTATTTTGCTTTTGCTGTAATTAGGTGATACAAGGGTTCTGTATTCTTTCTTTCCTTCTTCCTTTTTTCTTTCCCTCCCTCTATTCTTCCCTCCCTCTCCTTCCTTCTTTCCTCCCTTCTTTCTTTTTTCTTCCTTCCTTTCCTTCTTTCCTTTTTCTTTTCTTTTTTTTGCCTCCCTCTTTCCCCCTTTCTCCTCCATCCTTCTTTTCTTTCTTCCTTCCTTTCTCAAAGGGCAAAGGAGATGAGAGAGAAAAAACACAAATGCTTGATTATTGAAAAAATTTTTTTAATTTTAAAGTGCAATAATCTTTCTCATAAGACATACTTAGGAGTAAGAAGATGACTCCAAGTAGGACACACAAATGACTTTAAAGTGTTATTTTTAAAAATGGCCAACTGTGACTACTTAATATCATCTCTACCAACTCATCACAGAACCAATTATGATAGGTTCTAATATGACAAAACAACACTCAAGTACAATTTATGGGCTGAAGTTTTTTTATTTTAAAAGCTTAAATTTATGGATTTTTAATTAAAAATTGCACTAATGCCATTCATCTTCCCCCTAGAGTTGCTGCAAGAATGAATACAATTAAAGAAAAAATGAAGACTTGATGACTACTTGTCCAAAAATCCTTTACTGAGGATGTATGAGTTAACATCAGATAGTCTCTGAAGACATTCTGCAGTTCTAAAATATCACATGAATGGGTGTGGGCTTTCCTTCATTTCGTTTGAAGGGAATCTAGTGTTTGTAAGGACAAGTAGATGCTTAAAATATCTTTCTTCCAACTTGAGTGATTTGTTACATAGACTGTCAAGCAACTATTAACCACACCTGCCTTGAGCCTAAATTTCAGTAAGCAACTTTGTAAAAAAGAAAAAATTAGAAATTCCTTTACATTTCTATGAATGAATAAAAGATCATTTATTAATCATTTATTATAAGCCGAGAACTATGCTAAGCAGTGGGGATACAAACAGAAAAAGCAGGACAGTCCCAGCTCTCAAGGCACTCACTTTCCATTTTGGGGAGACAATACTTTAAAGAAAGTACAGTTTCAGGCAGATAGAAAGACCCCGCAATCCTAGGAGTGTATCAGTTGGGTGGATAGCAAGATCCAGAGAGCTTTAGGTTACATTGTAAGATGGTAAGGCCTAGATGATCATAGTATGCTGATAGTAAAAAGGTAAAGACTCATGTTCCTCCATCTAATCAGAAAAAAAAACGTGAGCAGTGAAGCCACGTGGGTGAAAGGAGAAGATATGATTGGAGGGTGTTTTGAATTGAGGCAGATCTTCTCATTCTCTGGTCAACCAGATGACTTCTAAGAGAACCTGAGACCTAGAAATGGGATTATGGCACTCTCAGTGATGGGAGCAGAGCCATTGAGCTACCCCAGACACTACATCAGTTGGAGAAGGTGTGGTGTTCCCATGGACTGCTAACACTACGTAGCTTCACTAAGTCCCTTCTTAAGCTTCCAAAATTTTGACTACATATGAAAGGTCATAATAAAAATCAGTACCTAGGTTGTCTAATATATACATATCAAGAAAATTGGACACACCTAAACTGAGAGAAAAATAGAGAGACGGAGACAGAGATAGACAGAGATGAAGGGAAAATAATTTATTCATTTCCTTTTAAAATTACATACACAGAAGAAGTCAAACTACTGTCAAGTTTTCAGGGAAAAGGAGTGGAGGGAGGAGGGGAGAGAGAGAACAGAGCAGGGGGATGAGTTGGGGGAGAGGATCAAGAAGGGAGGAGAAGACTTAAGCAAGTGATGTAACCTAAACTGTGGGGATTTATTGGTGAGGAACAGGGCCCTCCATACTTTACAATCTCTTCTAACCCAAAGATTGATAGTTTAGGATGAGTCAAGTTTTAGCCCAGAAGAAATAAATCAACAGCAGGGCAAAGGGTTTAGTGGGAAGAAGAAAAAAAAAGCATCATTCCGAGCATGCAATGTACTCTACATCCAAAGTTTCTGGGTCAAATAAAATGAGGAACTAATGTGGGAATGGGAAAGAAACAAACTGTGACTTTACGGTTCCGTCTGTTGTGTGAGACTCAACAAATCTCACCCCATCTGCTGGTCTCCTCCCAGGCACTGTCCAAGCCTCCAACAAATTATCCCCTCAAGAGACAGAACCTCAAATTTCCCCTCCCTAACTCTGTTGGGGAGGGGATTTCTTGAGTCTTATCCATCGTTTAATCTAAGAGATACTGATCTTTTCTAAAGAGGGAGGATGAGACCAGCAAGGGGCTCCTGCACTGAATAAGGAAGCTATAGGGACTAGAATGCTCAATTCTTGTTTGCTCACTACAGCTCTGAGTAATTTAAAGGGGAGGGGAAAAACCCAAGAAAATAATTGATTAGATGCCAATTCACATAGCTCTCCTTGTCTGCTTTTTATTATCAGTGTTTCTTTAAAAGGCTAATAGATCCTATTCTTGACAAGCATGAAGCAAGGAGGTGGGATCTTATCCAGTGTTTGCATTTTTCAGCCCACAAGAGGCAATGATTAGATCTTAATATTGTATGCACAAACCACATTCACTGTGTGAACTTTCTTGAGACGGCTCCCAACTTCAGGATAAAAAAGGAGTTTTTATCAGAATGATTATTAAAGGAAGGGGGGAGGGAGCCCTTCTGGTCCCTCCAGGCCAACTGATTAGAGATGAGTTAATTTTCTTATAAATATTGTAAGGCTATTCTCCCTGTGCAAAGGGAAACCTGAGAAGTCTGGATTTCAGTGATTTGATTCCATAGCTAAGAATAGCTAAACCTAAGGGGGCAGGGGAGGAGAGGAGTAAAAGCCAACCAGAGTTAAAGGAACATTTGCAAATTAGAGCAAAGTCTTTTGTATCTTAGCTAATAATTGGGATCAGAGTTTTTCCCCTCCATATCCCATAAACTAGAAATGAACTTAGTAAAACATGCTGACAGATGCTCTCTATAGATTACATGATCTTACAAAAGTACAATGAACAAAACGGGATTAAAGCTTGCTTGCCAGGACTAAGTTTATGTGCCCATACCTCAATATTTAGCATCATCAAATGTGCAGGTTTTACTTGTTCATTGCAGTGTGGCCAAGAAGACACCACCAACATTTTGTACCTCTCTTTGGATACGGTATCTATGAGGTGCTGTGCAAAGACAGTCATTATGGAATCTCCTCTCTCCTTCCTGATTAATGATTGGATGAGTTGATTAGATTGTCCCTGGTGTGCCAGGTATTATTAACAGCCTTATAAATAGCACCACTTTCTCTTGTTTTACCAAGGGAAGAGATCAAGGGAAAGAGTCCCTTTCTTTCAGAAGGAAAAACATCCATCCATGTGTTCTCTGAAGTGAACTAGGCCTGGTGTTAGCTCTCAAGAGACCCTGGCACCTTCTAATTATAAAATCTATCTATAAATTGATAGAATTCACACCTTAAAGAGGCTTAGGAGACCATCTAGTTGTTGTTATTGTTTTTCAGTCATGTTCAACTCTTTGTGACCCCATCTGGGATTTTCTTGGCAAAGATATTGGAGTGATTTGCCATTTCCTTCTCCAGCTCATTTTACAGAAGAGGAAACTGAGGCAAGCAGGGTTAAGTGGCTAGGGTCACACAACTAGGAAGTGTCTGAGGCCAGATTTAAAGTTAGGAAGATTGGGGCAGCCAGTTGGTGCAGTGAATAGAGTACCAGCCTTGGAGTCAGGAGGACCTGAGTTCAAATCCGACCTCAGACACTTAACACTTACTAGTTAGTTGTGTGACCTTGGACAAGTCACTTAACCCCGGCCCTGTCTTCCCCCCTGCAAAAATAAAAATAAAAAATTCTTGACTCCAGGCCTTGTGCTCTATCCACTGTGCCATCTAGCAGCCCCAACAATCACATCCACCCTTATGATTTAACACTGAGTCCTTCCCTCCCCTTTGTAATCTCCCAAGCTTCCCCTACCCCACTTATTTGACATTATTTTTCACTCATGGAATTTATAGCTTAATCACTGCCTAAGACCCATAGCAATAGTTACATGCAGGCAACTGAAAAAATTCTCCCTAATATTCCCAACCCCTGACTCCAAAATCATCTTATGGTAGCTCTAAGTACCCCTGATCAAGTCAAGCTCTGTGCCTTGGGCAGTCACCAGTGAGTAAGATCCCTGTCTGCTGCCATAAAGTTCTGAAGGGAATAGGATGAACTGAACAGGATGGGCAGAGCTGGCCAGATTGTGATCTGCATTACAGATTGCACTATGTGAACTTTCTCCCCAACCCTATCCCTCTAGTCCCCCAAATCTGTAACCTTGGTATCGTCCTTGGCCCCTCACTCTCCTTCGCCCCACCTATCCAGCCATTTAGTCGCCAAATCTTGTCATTTCTATCTTCAGAGTATCTCTCTCATCTGTCACCTTCCTTCCATTCACATGACCATCGTGCTAATTAAGTCCCTAATTGTCTCTCACATAACTGATCTCCCTGCTTTAAGCTTCTCCCCTCTCCAATTCATCCTTCACATGGCTGTCAAAGCGACTTTTCTAAAAGCTAGATCTGACCCTATCATCCCCTCACACTCAATAAACAACTCCAGCGACTTCCTATTGATTTTAGGAGAATATATTATTTTATCTTTATCTCATCCTTTAAAAATGTCTATTTTTCTATAACGTTTAGGATGTATGTAATTACTAGCATAGTGGCACATGTATATAATTTGTAAATAAGCAAACACATATGCATTAGGGATTTATGTTTAAAAATGTCTGCCTGATAGGAGTATATGGTCAGAAAATTACATAGACCGTTGAGTTTGTCTTTGTTACATCATCTCTTACAAATTTTTACCTTTAGAAGCAAAACTTGATGACAAAGGCTGAAAGGAAGACATAGAGGAGAACAAGGGGGATGCCATCTTTTTCAAGCATTCATTGACTATAAAACGATTCCTTCCCCTAGACATTTAAGGGCAATTCAGAAGCCAAAGAGGAAATGAATTCTACTGGAAGAGGCTGCACATTTTGCAGCCTTGACCAATGTGGGCATATAGCTAAAGCACAATCATATGTGAAACTCACATTACGATGCTTTGTCTTCCGTGTTTCTCCCATGGTTCTTAAAATAAAAATTCTTCAGGTTATTTCTTATCCTTTTGTGACCCAATAGACTGCATATTTTTATATAATGGCATGAATTTTGGAAAGGTAACTTTTATACACTAAACTTCTAACTAGTACTAACAAATTTAAATAAATTTAGCGGCACCTACTCTCTCCCAGGGGAAGGGAAAAGGAATAAGCATTTATGTAGCACCTACTATGTGCTTGGCATAGAGCTAAGTTTTTATACAAATATCTTATTTGATCCTCACAACAACCTTGTGAGGTGAATATTATTATTTCCCCCGTTTTATAGTTGAGAAAACTGAAGGAAATAGAGATTAAATGATTTTCCAGGGTCACATAGTTACAAAATGTCTGAGGCTGGATTTGAACTCAGACGTTCCTAATTCTAGGCTCAATATTTCATCTATTTTTCCACCTAGTTGTCTATGCCTTATTATGTATGGATGCAAGTATATATGTACATCCATAAATCCAAGAGAAAGAGAGACAGAGAGAAAGAGAGACAGAGACAGAGAGACAGAGACAGAGACAGAGACAGAGATGGAGAGAGAGAAACAGACACAGAGAAACAGAGAGGATTCATTTATGTAATACATATTAAACACATAGTTATGCATGTTATACGTATGATGCCCCCAAAATCTTAGTACAGCTTTAAATTATTAAGCTTAAAACTTCACTAAGACTTTTTGGATATCCTGTGTATTTACATTCAACAATGCAATTCAATACATATTCATTATTGTTGTTGTTTAGTCAATTAGTCATGTCCAGCTCTTGTTGACTCCATCTTTGGGGGGGGGGGGCGGCAAAGATACTAGAGTGTTTGCCATTTCTTTTTCTAGCTCATTATACAGATGAGCAATTGAGGCAAGTAAGGTTAAGTGACTTAAACAGGGTCACACAACTAGTAAGTGTCTGAGGTCAGATTTGAACTCATGAAGATGAGTCTTCCTGATTCCAGGCTGGACACTCTATCCACTGTACTAGTACCTTAGTGAGTGCTCATAATAAATAGATATCTCAACAGTGAGTATCAATAGTTACTAGTAAATGATTGACAATCAGGAGGTGCTGAAAGTCTTTAAGGAGAGTCTGGGTACACACTTGTCAGAGATGTTTGAGAGGAGATACTTACCTAGATGCAAGTTGGAATGCATGGGTTTGGAAGTCCCTTCCAGTTCTAAGATTCATTGGCACTCATGCCATGCCAAGAAATTTCAAGCAAATCACCCCCCCCTTCCACACACTTAGTAGGTTGACTGAGGGGGAGGACACTGACAATATTTTCTTAGGCTGAGATGGCATGAAGAAGTTGTGATCTGTGCTCTTGAAGGAAGTGCTCACATCAATAAGATCACAGATCTATTCCACCAAATCCAAGTATCGAAGCAGATTTTTTAAAAAGTGTCCAAAGTTTAGAATAAAGATATGCCCAAACCACAACAAGTGGAAGTGGAACATCATGTAGCCTGTTATTTCTAATAGCTGTCAGTTATCAGAGATGCGGAATAGTGCTAGACAATAAGATCCCTTTAGGATTTTTTGCTTTAGGAAAAAATCAGCATGGTTGCACTGGGGTCATAAAAAAGTTGCTAATGTGTTTTCTCACGGCATTGAGCCATGACACGACTCTCTGTGCTGTGATATTATATACTGCCTGTAATCATAAACAAATGCTTTACATGAACAGATGAAATGTTATATGAGAAAGTGCTCTAGGTTACAGCTTGGGTCTTGAAGTTGAATAGAAGGTCAGTTCCACTATACTCAAGACACTGGAGGCCATGGACAGTAACAGTGCTTGGGGATGCTCCAAAAGGAGATGAGGTCAGAGAGAAAAGTAAAGCAAAAACCTCAGTCTTCAAGCAGCTTAATGAAGAATAATGCGGAATGAAGACAGACACAGGGAGACTCTCCCTCAGAAAGAGGAAGGATCCATGGTTGTCATAGCAGCTATTGATGGCGCCACTGAGTCAGGAGAGGATGCTACCACCTGACAACTGGTGAAACAGGCTTTCTGTTTTTCCTACCTGTTCATTTTGATGCTAAGTGATGGATGATGATATAGCTTTCTTTCAAAAGAGATTTTATTGGGCGGTTAGGTGTTGCAGTGAATAGAGCACCGGCTCTGGAGTCAGGAGGACTTGAATTCAAATCTGACCTCAGACACTTACCACTTATTAGCTGTTTGACCTTGGGCAAGTCACTTAATCCCAATTGCCCTGTCTTCCCCCCTCCAAAAAGCAAAACCAAAAAAAAGAGATTTTATTGCTATCTTCTATTTTTACATTGAGTCCTATATTTCTCCCCCTTTCTTCCTCCTTCCCAGATAACCATCCTTTATACGGAGAATTTTTTTAAAAGAAAGAGAACAAAAAATAGCAATAAAGTCAATGAACATTTAAAAAAATCTGATATTATACTGATGTTTCACATCCCCAGACTCCCAGTTCTGCAAAGACTTTAGGGGGTGGTAGAAGGCATAACTTATTAACTTGATGACCTTTGAGGTCTGAAGGGATGTATTATCCTATAGATAGAGGCAGATAACACAGAAAGTAAAGTCTGGGCCCAAAGTCAGTAAGATCTGAGTTCAAATTTGGTCTTAGACACTTACTAGCTGTGTAACCTCAGGCAAGGCACTTAACCTCTGTTTGCCTCAGTTCCCTCAAATGTTATTATCTTTCTCTATTCATCTGGTATTGTGACATCAAGGAAATATGAATGCTCCAGAAACTTTTCTAATAATTTTCAGAGTGTTCCTTATGCATTTGCCTTGGTCAGTTATAAAATGGGAATGATAAGAGCACCTATTCCAGGGTTGTTGTGAAGAACAAAGAAAAAATATTTGTAAAACTTTTCGTGTGGTATCTGGCACGTAGCAGGCACTATGTAAATGCTAACTGCTAGTATTGTTATTGGAAAGTTTTACCATCACTGCAGGTTTGGGGGTCCTTCAGAGCCATGATGTTCCATGGAAGGTGCTGCATATGCCTCAGGTACTGTTCTGAAAATGCAGTCTTACTTAAACAAAACAAAACCTATTCCGTCTCAGCCTCCCCAAGGAATCTGCTTTTCTGGCATCTTTGCGCACATTAAGCCAGTTACACATGAGCAGTCTGCAATACCAGCACTGAATCTTAGTTAATCAACATTAACTAAGATGATGATGGGGAATGACGAGCAGCAAGATGATGTTCTATCCTTCAAGGCTGCCAAGGATGAAACAACAGTGTACAAGAAGATCCATAAGTCAAATGATTGACAGCGATCGATTCTAACGCACAGAGCAATGAGCAAAATGGATCTTTTATAATATTATCTAAACAATGTTCTAGAATTGAAAAAAAATGCAATTTGAGGGACTCACCCAAGTGTTTATGCGTGGCTGTGTATTCACATGTTAGTCCTTCAGAAGCTCATTGGTTACTCATAGGCTATGATGTGACGAGAACTATGTTATGTAGCTGGAGCAAGAGACAAACAACAGCCATCTTGTGTCTTGTCATGCCAACAGATCTAGAAGAAGGTCACCATTGTGTCGGTACCATGTCAAGGGAGGGTGAGAAAGGCCACCATCATGTTGGGTAGATATTGTGGGGGATGAACAACAGTCACAGAATGAGAAGGTATAGATGAGTTGTTGTCTGCCGCTTTGGAGGAAACATCCACAATGATGAGATTGCAAATCTAAGTAAAGAAAAAGGAGTTAATAATGGAAAGGATGATCAATTGGTATACTTGGGGATACTCGGGGACAAACTAACCAGTAAATTTAAAGGAATCATGGGTTTGTAGATTTAGATATGGAAGGGACCTTAGATGCCTTGAAGTCCAACCATCTCATTTTAAAGATAGAGAAACTGAGACACAGAAAGGTTAAGTGACTGGTTCTGGATCACTTAATTCCAGACCCAGAGCTATGCTCATTGATTTTTCTTTAATAATTTCCCTTACTCTCATTTTTTTTTTTACTATGTATACCCTTGGCAGCTAAGTGGTGCTGGGCTTGGAATCAGGAAGACTCATCTTCCTGACTTCAAATCTAGCCTCAGACACTTACTAGGTATGTGAATCTGGGCAACTCACTTACTTTGTCTGCCTCCATTTCCTCATCTGTAAAATGAGCTGGAGAAGGAAATGGCAAACCACTCCAGTATCTTTGGCAAAAAATAACCCCACCAAATGAGGTCATAAAGAGCTGCGCCTGACTGAAATGATTACACTGCATCACTATGTGCACAGCATAAATTTGTTGCTATTAGTGTTATCTTTATATAGTTTTAGCCGGTGCATATTATTATCCTGGTTTTGCTTTCTTCACTTTGCATCATTTCATGTAAGTCTTCCTCTATTTCTTTGAATTATTCATATTTGTAGTTTCTAATGACATAAAATATTCCATTTTATGCATAGACCATAATTCATTCAGAGTACTGAGGAATAGGAAGGCACCCAGTTGATTTCTAGTGTGTTCATTTTTGTTTTTTGGTGTTTTTACTGTTATAAACATTGCTGCTAGGAATATTTTTGTAAGGATGAATCTTCTACTCCTTGCCCCTCCCCTCCCACAAGCTTCTTGGAGTATAATCCCAATAGTAGGACTGCTACGTCATAGCATGCATATTGTGTAGTTCAATTTGACTTTCAAAAAGTTGTTTAAAATATGTAATAGTGGGGGTGCTAGTGGTGCAGTAAGTAGAGCACCGGCCCTGGAGTCAGGAGGACCTGAGTTCAAATCCAACCTCAGACACTTAACACAAAAACTAGCCATGTGACCTTGGGCAAGTCACTTAACCCCAATTGCCCTACCCTTCCCCCTCCAAAAAAGCAAATATATATGTGTGTGTATGTGTGTGTATATGTATATACATATATATGTAATAGCGTACCTATTTTACTATAGTCACATCAGCATTAAGTGTAGTTCTCTTTTGTTGTCGTTGCCAATTTGATAGGTATCAGATAGAATGTCCAATTATTTTAATTTGTGTGAGTCTTAGAGATTTTGAATATTTTTTTCTATTTGGTGGTTGATAATTTTTGTTTCCTCTTTTAGGAACTTTCAGGGATTCATAACCTTTGAGCACTTAACTTCTGCAGAGTACTTTTCTTATAAATTTGGTTCAAATTTTTGATGATGTCTTTGTTTTATGATTTAAAAATAAATTTAAAAAATAATTGTTTTCCTCCCTTCCTCTCAAAGCCTGCTCCTACTGTCTTTATCCCATGCCCACTTCAAAAGATGGCCATGTTTTGATCCTGTGAGATTTCCCACCAACAAATAAAAACCTCAAGGTGGAGTTCAAAGCTAGTGCCTAGCACTGTACCATGTATCTTAGCAGGTACTCAAGAGTGTATTGAATGAGTGGGTAAATGACCTGACCTAGAGTGGTTAATGAATCAAGCCTAGTATAGTAATCCTATAAACCAATATTCTCTGAGGCTGTGACTATAGATTTGGTGATCTAAAAAGGGATTTCTCTTTATACCTTTTTTTCTTTTAACTGGGATCCATTTAAAGGGAAAAGAAGTCCTGCCTAACTCTATGATTTTATTTGGATGGAAGGGGAAAGCAGTAATTTCTTTCTTCTATCTCATAACTTTTTCTGCATTTTAAAATTCTTCATTTTAATTGATAAGGCAGCTAAGTGGTGAAGTAGATAGAGTACCTGGCCTGAAGTCACGAAGATCTGATTTCAAATCCAGCTTTAGACACGTACTAGCTGTGTGACCTCAGGTAAGTTGCTTAACCCCATTTGCCTCAGTTTCCTCATCTGTAAAATGAGCTGGAGAAGGAACTAGAAAATCATTCCAGTATTTTTGCCAAGAAAACCCCAAAAGAGGTCATGGAGAGTCAGATACAATTTAAAATGACTGAATAACAACAATTTCATTGATAGAATAGACTTCTATTACGCTCTAATCCAATGGTTCTCAACCTTCCTAATGCTGTGACCCTTTAATACAGTTCCTCATGTTGTGCTGACCCCCAGCCATAAAATTACTTTCATTGCTACTTCATAACTGTAATTTTGCTACTGTTATGAATCATAATGTAAATATCTGATGTGCAGGATGTGCTTTCATTGTTACAAATTGAACAGAACCCACAGGTTGAGAACCACTGTGTCTGATCATTTACCAAGCCACATTGAGAGAAGATATAAGAGCTGAAGGATAATCAGTCAACTTTACAAAGTTCCAGTTTTTAGCCATTTTAATTCTTAGAGCCCTGAAACATTACAATATCCCAGAATATCTAAGCAGCATCATTTCGTGATGTGTTTGGGGTGAATTTTCATTCAGAATCACATCAATATAGTCAACAGACAAGTGGGTAGTATGGAGAAAGTATTGATTTATTTTCACAAGATTTGGGTTCAGATTCTGCCTCTGTAATTTGTTATCTATGTGTTTTAACAAGAATAAAAATATCTCTAGGACTCCACCTCAGCACCTCGATGAGACAGTTAGTACGTGCTTAATAAATGATTGTTTATTTGATTCATTGATTGGTTCAGAAAAAATAGATGGAAGTGACAATCTGATTACAAATCATACAGAATTGAGTTCTATAGAAGTGCAGGATAAAATGACTTGTTGTTATTTTATTTTTTGTTTATTGTTCTATTAGTTATCCAAATGGTGACTTACTTGACTCCTTATTGGAAGATTCCCAATCATATATCACAAGCAATTATTTACTGCTGCTACTCACTGGCTTCTCCCTGTTTCCAGTATTCCAGTCTTACCTTTCCTGAGTGCCTGCAGTGACTTATCTAGTGCCTACCTATTTCTGCAGAGAGGTCTGTTGTTTAATGAATTGAATATACTTTCTGTGAACCATGCCTGGAAAACTGTCCCTCCTCATTTCCATATCTTGTCTTCCCTGGCTTCTTAAAGTCCCATTTCCCACAAGAAAACTTTCCTGTCCCCCTTAGTGTTAGTGCCTTCTCTTTTAATTCTTTCCAACTAACCCTGTGTATATCTAATTTATACATAGTTTGCATGTTGTTTCTCACAGTAGATTATGAAGTCCTTGAGAACAGGGACTGTCATCACCTTTCTCTGTATCTCCAATGTTTAGCACAATTGTTCAGTCATTTCATTCATGTCCAACTCTTTCTGATCACATTTGGGGTCTTCTTGGTGTGATTTGTCATTTCCTTCTCCAGCTCGTTTAACAGATGAACAATTGAGGCAAACAGGATTAAGTGACTTGCCCAAGGTCACAGAGCTACTAAGTGTCTGAGGCTGGATTTGAACTCAAGGACCTGAGTCTTCATGACCCAGCGCCAGACACCTTATCCACTGTGCCACACAGCTGTCCACTTTAGCACAACCTGTGGTACCAAAAAAAATGCTTTCAGACTGACTGTACTATATTAGATGAAAAGCTTATGACCTTATTCATCCTGGCCAAGTACACAGGGACAGATAGACAGCTTTTCAAAACATGGAGCAACAACAACAAAAGATCAAATTTACCCATTCATTAATTTGTTTACATGGGTAGGTAAAGAAAATTTTTAAAGGTATATGGAGCAATGGTCCCATTCAATGAATTTCAGTTTATGTTATTTATCCACATTTGAGATATGAGTTTTATTCCATCTGTGACCTTCGGCAATAGCACTGATAACAGAAACATTGCTTTGGAAAACCAGAAAGTTAAACATTAACTAAAAAAATAATTCACGTTCTTCTTTCTCCCTACCCTGAACTAGTAAGACAAACATTTTGAACATTTGTTTTAAAAAAAATAAGAGATGTGTATGTGGGAATAACATGTCACCCCTTTTCTGTTGTCTCCTGCCTTGCTATTGGTAACATGTTAGCTCAGGTTACATTAGAACTTCCAAAGAAAACTTGCTCCTTACAGTCTTTACAATGGTGATGGGTAAACCTCAGAAAGTTCAGCGATTCGGTTCAAATGGAGAACTCAGAGTCGCCAATTATCTGTCCCTCTTGGGTGTCCAGTGTCAAGCTGAAAATTTCACAAGGACAATTTCACAAGCAGTTTTTCAAGTATTTCCCTTTAGTGGCAGGAAATGATACAAAATGAACACGTCTTCTCCCCATGATATGGGTATACTACTTTCTTTCTGTGTCTGGATTAAGACATTTGAAAAAAATATTAAATATGAGTTAGGTGGCTAGATTTGCAAGATGTATAAAAGAGAAAGGATAGGCTACCCCATTATGGATTTGCCTCTCAGTGTGACACAGCTCTGATTTCATAAGACATCTCCTAGTACGAGTCCAAAACTGATCATTACATTAGCCTGTGAAGAAGTATCCCTTCCACCATGAGTTCAAAACCCAATATTTCTGGAAACATGACAAGCCCTTCTTTTTCCTAGACCTACAATTCAATCATTCAATCATTTCAGGCGAGTCTGACTATGACCCCATTTGGGGTTGTCTTGGCAAAGATACTAGAGTGATTAACCATGTCCTTCTCCAGCTCGTTTTACAGATGAGGAACTGAGGCAAATTGAGTTAAGTGACTTGCACAAAGTCCCATATTAAGTGTCTGAGGTCAGATATGAACTCAGGAAGATGAATCTTCCTGACTCCAGGCTAGACACTCTATCCACTGTGCCACCTAGCTGCCCACACCCATAATTGAAGAAAGACTATTGGGCCAAATACGAAGATAAAAATGTGAAAACATGAGACTCTTTGGATACTCCCACACTTCAGATATGAAAGATATACTATCGAGGAAATGTAAGTGCCTTTGAATTCTCAAACAAATTCAACTCTGAGCATCAGTCCTTGGTGAGTAGGTAGACACCAAATTGCTATTGTTTTACAATGTTATGAATTTTCTCTGAAAACAGAAGTTCAGCAAAATTGCTGATTGGCCTTTTCTTTATTGTTGACCTTTACAAAACTCAAATGAATGTCCATACAATACACATTAATTTAAATCAAACAATATATCCTAACCCTGTAACTACTTTGACAAAATAAATAAATAAATAAATAAAACTGGTGAAAAGCTATCCACAAGTCTGGCTTTCAATAATTTTTAAATTTAGAATGAAAGCATCCAGCTAGCAAATTTAGCATAGTCCTTATCACAGCTGATATACACATTGGCATCTAAAAATTTCTATTCAAAATTAGCATATATGCAATTCTTTAAGTTTTGCAAAACACTTTTCAAATTCATTTGGTGCTTGTAACAACCCTACAAAGTAGGTGATACTATTTTCATTTTATATATGAGGAAATCGAGGCAGACAGAGGTTCTATGTCCAGGGCCATAGAACTAGTAAGAATCTCAGGCAGGATCTGAACTCAGGTTTTCCTGACATCTGCAGCACCTAGCTGCTAACAAATCATCATTCAACACTTCAACAGACCTATCATTTCATTCGTATTTCATCAGGTGAGTTCTCCATTCTCTGCTGAAATGATCACATTTCCACTGTATCTTTAGCAAACAGTCTTTATGATTTCTTGTTGCCCAAAAAATATATTGTCATTTGGTGGCCAACTTTGTGATGACAAATACTTCCAATCTAAAAGAGGCTGGCCTTTGAACAACAGACTGCTCAAACATTTGTAGGCTTTCACTTGAACCTTTTCTGGTTTAGTGGAAATTGTCTGAGTCTGTGCAAGTTTGTCACAGCTCTTAGGAACCCAGAGCCAATTCTACATGCATGGGGGGAGGATTTAAGTGGAAAAATACATAGTAGATTCATGGAATTGTTTTTATCTGACAGGGACCTTAGAAACCTTAGGCTGCGAAGAAATTATACACAACTGCTTATATAGTTTTTTTTTTACTTTTTACTTCATATTCCATTATCACATCTTTTTTCCCCTTCTTCTATTGACTTCTCTTTTCTCCTTTATTTAATAAATTTTTATTTTCTTACCTTGTTCCTTCTTATCTTTATCTGTTACTTTCATTCTTGCCATATTCTATCTCTTTTTATGTCTTTTTCTTTTATTTTCTTCCTGTCATCTTCAAATTTTTTTCATACTCTTTTTATACATCTCTCATATTATTTTGTCAGTCTACCTCTTTTTTTGGGTTATGAATTAAATATTCTGATCCATCAGGCCATATTGGTATGACTTCAGTTATGCATATAGATAGCCGTGCTAGAATTGGCAGCAATATTTGGTGGTAGGAGTAGGGCTGGAAGAGAGAAAGAGTTCTGGGTCTCATCTTATCTATCATATGTGTATATGTATGTGTGTATATACACATGTGTATTATGTGTACATGTGTGAATGTATACATACATTGACATACGCACATATTGCATGTCTAAATCCCTGTACATGTATGTGTACACGTGTATGCACAAAACATGTGTGCACCCACATGTGATTGTATGCATGTAAGCATACATGTGCGTGTGTGTACATATGTATTGTTTCTCTGCAAATTCCATTTCACATGCTACCCCACCCTCAAAATGTGGAAGTGTGTTGTTCTTTGCTCTTGCTTAAGTTTCCCTGACTAGATGACTAAGAGAAGATTAGTGAGTCAGATTTCAGGATAGAAAAGAACTTTGCAATCCTCTAGTCCAGGGGTTCTTAGCCTTTTTTGTGTCATGAACCCCTTCAGCGGGCTAAGTAAGCCTATGGGCTGATCCACAGAATAATGTTTTTCAATATGTATAATAAAATACATAGGACTACAAAAGAAATAAATTCGAATGAGGTATCTTATAATTTCTAAAAACAAGCTCATAGACTCCCGATACCGAACCCTTGAAAATCCAAACTCTTCATTTTTCAAAGAGGAGTGGGCGAGAGGTCTAGAAGAAATCTTGAAACAGTTGAGAAGCTGACCTGCAGTTTATTAAAATCAAGGATAGAATTTGCTTTTGCACGGTGATATATTCCAAGTTTCCATCATCCTCATTAAAAATGTAAATGCTTTGAAGACAAATGAAGTTGAATCCTTTAGGGAATCACATACATTCATAAAAATAGATTTCCTTGGATGTTTCACTTCTTTCAGAACAAGTTTGAGAATTATCTGTTACAATACCTGAAAATATCCTTAATGAATGTTTTATCTAAGAACACTCAAACCTTGACTATTTGTAACCTGACTACTCTTTATTTAGTTATATGAGAAGCATCTCAGTATTGATTAAACACAATCATGATCATTGTCGTAATCATGAATTCAATTAAGTGCCTACTTGTGGTCAACATCCTATGAGTTTGTGTACAAAGCGAACTGCATTGATCTGGGTTCTGGATTAAAGGAATTTATAACATAGGTACTAACTACCTGTGGTCGGCACTCATCTTACAAGTATCATAAGACAAACTTAAACCCAGTGTCAAAGGAATTTATGATTATCCAGAGAAACAGAGCATTTACTCTGACAGTTTTATGTGGTTATAATCTACAGTCAGGCAACTGTCTGAAGTTTCATCTTTGTTAAGAGTAAGCCCTCTGATGTAAGTGCCTGGACTACATTCTTGGTCCCAGAGATGTGAGAGATACTGACTCACAAAACAAATATTAAAAACAAAACAAACAAGTACAAACTTTCTCTCTTTAGGTCTCTACATTCCTAGTAAGTAATCACAAAATAACACGGTAGACAAATATCCTTTCCAAGCTATCAAATTCACGTTCCGGAGTGTTGTTTGCATAGAGCACCAACATATTATGGTAATTCTGTGCTTGGGTCCCCAAATTCCTACTAAAGATTTAATTGGAATCCCAAACCGCTAAATAAAAATAATGGCCTCCTTCTCCAATCACGCTAGGTGATCCCTCCCATTTTTATATAACTCTAGCGCACACACCACTCGTTAGCTAATTTTTCAAAATCCAAGTTCTCTAGCACTAATATAGCACAGCCAATTCTTTTAGTCAAAACAAAGAAAGGAACCTACCCAGACGCCCTGAAATAATAGCCAGTTTATACTTCTCAAGGATCTACATACTTGAGACTCTCAAAGGGCTTTTACAGTTCTAAGTCATGAGTTTTCTACTTGGAGATTTTCTTTTTTTAATGGGAGGATGAGGAAGAAGTATTTGAGAGGTGGGATTACAATCTCCATTTATTAGCTGATGGCTAAAAGCATCGGTGGTAAAGAACCAACTCAAGAGAACATAATCCGTCAGTGGCAGAAAAAGAACAAGTCCCAGATTCATAAGGTAGAGTAAGAAGAGCTCTCTGGTCTAAGAGTGAGCCAACAAGACATTTTGTCCCAATTTGGTCTTTAACCACTGGTGTGACCTTAGGGAGGAAAGGAAACAAGCATTTATTAAGTACCTACTATGGACCAAGCATATATACTCTTTTTTTTTCTTTTTGGAGGGCAGTTGGGGTTAAGTGACTTGCCCAAGGTCACACAGCTAGTTTTTGTGTTAAGTATCTGAGCTCACATTTGAACTCAGGTGCTCCTGACTCCAGGGCCGGTGCTCTATTCGCTTCGTCACCTAGCCGCCCCAATATATATACTTGAGAAATATTATCTTATCTGATCCTCACAACAACCTTCGGAGTTAATATCTTATTCCCCTTTACATTTGAGTGAACTGAGGTTAAGTGACTTTCCCAGGGTCACACAGTTAGTACATGTCTGAGGCTATATTTGAACTCAGTCCTTCCTGATCCAGATACAATA
The DNA here is from genome assembly GCA_028646575.1 of Pseudocheirus occidentalis. NCBI lineage: Eukaryota > Metazoa > Chordata > Mammalia > Diprotodontia > Pseudocheiridae > Pseudocheirus > Pseudocheirus occidentalis. The sequence goes on from CM053594.1 coordinate 183,537,777, forward strand.
CTCTGTGCACGATGGTGCCACCTAGTTACCCTTGGGGAAATGACTTAATTTCTCTGAACTTTCCTTATCTGCAAAATGAAGGCATTAGACTAGACGATTAGAATAGATGATCTATGAAATTTATTCCATAATAAAAATTCTATGATTTTTTACTTCTATTTTCTACCACTTAGTTCCGGACAGTCCAAGGGCATAAATGAAGGACATTTTTTAGAATATTTTATTTTTCCCCAATTATATGCTAAAACAATTTTTAAACATTTATTTTTTAAAAAAAAGGTTTGAGTTCCAAATTCTATCACTTCCTTCTTCCCCTCCTCCTTCCCTGAGATCATAAGCAATCTAATATGTTATACATGTACAATTATGTAAAATATTCCCATATTAGTTATTTTGTACAAGAAGGAAGGAAAGAAGGAAGGAAGGAAGGAAGGAAGGAAAGAAGGAAGGAAGGAAAGAAGGAAGGAAGGAAGGAAGGAAGCAAGGAAGGAAGGAAG
>CM053594.1:183538773-183570072 GCA_028646575.1 Pseudocheirus occidentalis
AGGAAGGAAGGAAGGAAGGAAGGAAGGAAGGAAGGAAGGAAGGGAGGGAGGAAGGAAGGAAGGAAGGAAGGAAGGACATTAGTATGTCCTTTCTGCCCCGTGAAAAAGATCAAACACGTTCATGTTGGCTGAAAGAGGCAACTCATTCATTATTGTCCATCAATTTTCAGTTTCAATGACATTAGTGGATCTTTTCCTAAGAGCAGATTTTAGGAGCAAGAATAGCTGGAAAGAACCTCAGAACAGGAGGCCTGAAGGATGGATAGTCCCACCCCAGAAGAACAGTGTGCTGTTAGGAGCATTGGAGTCAGACTGCCTGCCTTTGGACTCTCATCACTCAGTAGTCAAATGTGGTCTGGGGCAAGCTGTCTGTGCCTCAGTTTCCTCATTTTAAAATGAAGAGCTTAAGACCAATTAGTGGCCTCTAAGAGAGACTTTTATGACACTGAGAAAGGGAAAAAACCAAAGGGGTCTAAATTGACCTTCTTCCCAGTTTTGTCCAATGTCCTCTCTGCCTCCCACTTCCCTGGGTCTCAGTTTTTGAATGCAGTCATTTAAAAACAAAAAAGCAGCAAAGCAGTGTGTGTGTGTGTGTGTGTGTGTGTGTGTGTGTGTGTGTGTGTGTGTGTGTGTGTGTGTGTTTTACACCAGTCGCTGGAGAGAAAGCCCCACACTAGGGCTTACTTCAGGGTCTCCTGTGTTGGCTTTATGGCGCTTTGTTGTCTCTGAGAATGGAGGAGCCAGGGGAATGTGATGTCACTGTATAAACAGGAGGAAGGGTGGGGGTGAAAGGAGCCAAGGAAGGAGAAGAGAGGGAGATGGAAGAAATGGTGGGGGGATAGGGGTGGGAAGCGGAGATGAAAAAAAAGGTGCCCTAGATCGGCGTTCCAGGAGGTTGGCACTGGGGGAGAAACAGAGGGAAGGAGAATTTTCAGGCCAGATAAAGAAACATAATGGAATTGTCAGTAAAGTCCCTAGCCTGGGAGCAGGGAGGGGACAGGCCCCCAAGAGAAGGGCTTTGGGGAAAACAGTCCCGCCCTTAGCTAATTCCCCTGATTAAAACTGCATTAGTTTGGAGGTGTCAGGGACACGCAGCTGTTTTCAAGGAAACTCTGGCTCCAAAAGGTCCTCCCATGCAGGGCAGCTGGCCTGCACTATCTGGAGGTAAATGTCAGGGAGACACACGTCCTCTCCCTGACAGGGCCCTGGCCAATGTCCTGCTGTTGAGGGTCGCGGTAATTTACATCCACTCTGTGTACATTAACTTATCTACAGCCGAGCTGGCTGGGCTCTTTCAGTCAGCCTGTCTCCTCGGCAGGCTGTGAGACTTCCCTGACTGAGGGACTGACTAAAGTGGGAACTGGCCGGCCTGTTCCTGCCAAGTTCCTGATCTAGCCTTGTGAATAACAACAAACATAGCTTAAGGAGCCCCAGCCACGCCAGACCTGGCTGGGTCCTGTAGCTGTAGATGGAGGCTGGAGGCTGCAGGGGCTGCAGAGGCTGAAGGGATGGAGGATAGCACTGGGGCCTTCAGGGCCTGGTGGGCCCGGGCTCTGGGGTCTGCCAGGGCCGAGGGCTGCAGGGATTGGAGCTGATGCTGGGCCTGGGTCTATGGACTGGAGGAGCAAGGAGTGGCGATGGGGTTGGGGACCAGAAAGCATATGCAGGGACTGGAATTGCAGCTGGAAGAGAGAGCTGCAAGAGTGGGGTGGGGAAGAAGGAGAGGAGGCAGCTCTGGGAGGGAAGGAAAGCTGAGGACTATGGGGAGACAAGGAGAGGCTAGACTGGCCATTGGCTAGAAATGAAATACTGGAGTCGCTAATTCATGACTCATGACTCATTTTGGGCTACTCTTCTAGTGACAGGCAGGAAGGTTACTGGTTACTTGTAGTTCTCTGGCTTTCATTCTGCTGTAATTAAGCAGTCAAATGGGGGTCATTTAATAACAGTCGTAGGTTCCTGTGTTCTAACAATGCTTTAACCGCTGGGGGAGGTGGCAGGAGAGGAGGAGTGATGGGGAGGAAGGCAAAAATATATATCTATATGTGCACTTTTCATAACTCTTTGCCCAACAGGGCAAGGGGATGGGGGAGGGGGCAGGAAAGGGGAGGGAGAAACCCTCTGAGATGCCCAATCTATTTGATTGGCTGGATGCTTCTTCCCTTAACACTAATAGCCTTTTTGTGAGAAGTCTAGTGGCTCCAGTCCTACATTGGGTTTTCTTCTTTCTTTCAATTGGCACCAAACTAATCACTGCCCTTGATGGTTCCAGTGTTTTAATAAGCCCAAGAAGGTATTTATAGAGCTAGCTACTTCTCCAACTTTAAAACTTGATAAGTTGCTTATCAAGTGAGTTTGGAAAGAACCAATGACCCAAGGAAGGAATTGTGAATAAAATAGAGACTGTGAGAATACTAGACAAAGTTTACTGTCTCCTCCATGAAACCTTTCATGATTGTTCCCCAGTCAGAAGTGGAACATGGCACTCACTTCCACATTCCACCTTCTGCTATATAATTTGTTACAGGATACCTCCACTATCAGGCACATCAAATCTGGGAACTTCCTTGTATCCTGGCATAACTTAGCACACTGCTTTGATTTATTAAGTCCACAATAAATGTATGTTGAATGGGGTAGACCCCATAGCCCAGGCCTAGGCCTTGTAGCCCCCCCACCCAGTCCCTGCAGCTCCCAACTTTGATAGAGAAAAAATGGAATATTCAAATCCTGTATAATGTAGAAACACTTTGTAGATAGTGTTCAATACATGGTATTTAAGATATCATGTATGTATAAATATACAATATGTATATACAATGTATAAACATAATATATATAATAAATATAAAAGTATAAATATACACATAGAATATATAAAATATGTGACATTTCTCTAGTCATGATCCTTGATTTTCTATTCAGTTCATTTATTCCTTTGATTTCTCCACATAGGCATTTAATGTCACTTCCGCAGTACTTCCTCTTCTGTGGAGAGCCCTTTGTCACCAGCAACTGAGGACATCTAAGATCACCTGTGCACCTACAGGTGCCTAGGGTGGAGAACAGAACAAAATTGAGAAACTCAGTTGTCATTGGTTACATTTCCTATTCTCCATGTTTAGAATGAAGCTCTGCTCTAGCAAGAACATGGCATTGGCCATGACCTAGAAAGAGCAGCCACAGAGAAAGAGGGAGGGCCATTTAAGTAGGATGAGGAAAATAGGAGACATGATGTGAGGAAAAATTATGTCAAAGAAAAACTAAAAAGTTGGAAGAATGAGTACATGAATAAAAGAATGAATGAATCAAGTGTGTTAATGAGACTACCGACAATTTGTCTTAGGTAGTTTTTAAAAACCAAAGTACACACAATCAAAAATAAGATAGTTGTGATTTTAAAAAGTCTTTTGTTATCACTGCAAATCCTCTTTCCAAGAGAAGATCCCAGAAACAATTAGATTCACTTTGTTCAGATTATTACTATACCTGTACTAATAGCCCTCTGCTGTAGCTTCTCTCTGGCAATCCATATACAGAAAGAACTCACCCCAATATTCTGATACATCTGCAGCGTCATCAATAGGGTACCCCCTCCAATGGCGTAGGACACAATCCATCAATGCCTTTTCATCCTCTGCTGTTCTGGTTCATGTCTTCTTCCAGATTCTCCATGGGGGTGGGGGTGTCAGGTCAATACACTGAGCGCCTTCCATTAGAATTCTCGGCATTGTGTGGATGGATACCAGTGAAACATGTGGGCTTTTCATGACACACGTCATGTGTAACACTTGTTACACCAATCCTCTTAGGCTCATATATTTTTCTGATGATATCCTTTATGCTGCTTCTCCCCTGTAATTCTTTGTTTGTAGAATGTTGAAGCCTATTTTATGTCTCCAAAGCCCCTCACTACTACCTTTTCAGAGAATCCACAATTTTAACTCTTCAGAGACAATAGATTATCATTTGACTTCCTTAGAAATGACGCCAGAAGATGAAAGGTTGTTGCAGCTGAATGCAAGGGTGGCTCAAAAATTCTCTTTGGAGAAGCAAATAAAGGAGTTGGTAGAGGTTATAGTATTAATTGGGCAACTAGTTATGTGACTCTGGGTAAGTTATTTAACCCTGTTTGCCTCAGTTTCTCATCTATAAAATGGGCTGGAGAAGGAAATGGCAAACCTCTTCAGTATCTGCTGAGAAAGCCTCAAAATGAGTCATGAGGAGTCAGACACAGCTGAAACAGCTCAACAACATATTGTTAATTATCTAAAGGCAACAATCAACCTCATTTTATAGGGTACTTGGTTGTAACTTAACAGTGCTCATGATAAGCATTTACAAAAAAGACCACTGTGAAAGTAATTGTAGCTTATGCATCAGTATCTGTTGCAGAGATTGAAGAGATAGATAAGTTTTACTAAGCTTTCAATCAGATCCTCCTAATTAAATCAACCTATGCTTTTTTCATGTGACTTAAATGTAAAGGTGGGCATACAGGTCTTTCCTGATTCTGTCTGTACTTTGCTCCCCTCCCTCTCCTCCTTCCCCTCCACCTTCCCCCCCCACGGCCTTATACTTCTTTTCTCTCTATGTGCATGGCTGTTACCCCACCCCCCCACCCCACCCCCACGACAGAATGTAAACTCTTTAATAACAGAAATTAATTCATTTCACTTAGCAGAATTCCTGGCACATGTTGCTGTTGTTGAGTTGTTTCAGTCCTGTCTGACCCTTCATGATCCCATTTGGTGCCTTCTTAGTAAAGACGCTGGAGTGGTTTGTCATTTCCTTCTCCATCTCATTTCACAGATGGGGAACTGAGGCAAACAGTGTTAAGTGACTTACCCAGGGTCACACAGCTAATAAGTGTCTGAGGCTGGATTTGAACTCAGGAAGGGGAATCTTTCTGACTCCAGGCCACTGTAATACATAACTGTCCCCCTGGCATATAGCAGGTATTTAATTAATTCTTGTTAATTAATCGTTTCAGAGTAGAGATGGGTGGTGATAAGGCCTTTGGAAACATGATTCAGGAGTAAGAAAGACGCAGAGACTAAAGCTGTGGAGGCTTTGGCAAAATCCAGTCCACTGGCTTAATACATATAAAGAGAAAACCAAACTATTTGGAAATGAAACTAAACTGGCAAATTTGGTTTTTATATATGAAATAAAGTGTATAGAAATCTCAGTTTCTGTCTTTGTATAAGGTCCCTTCCCAATGAAATATTCTGTGAATCTTCTCTAAGTATCAGGGGTCCCATTCCTGAGCCATTTCAGTTTTTGTACAAAATCCTGTAGCATTATTGATCCAACTAAGGATTATTTATTAAAATAATAGGCTCATCATTAAGTCAATCAATAAACATCTAAGTACCCACTCTGTGCAGGCACCCTACTAAGTACTGAAATACAAAATCAAAAAGATAGCTAGCCCCTGCTTTCCAGGAGCTCACAGTCTGATGGGGCAGACAGCATGCGAAAAGAGATATGCAGGGTAAATTACAGACAGTGGATAGAACATACAAGCATCGAGGTGGATTATGTAAGGCTTTGTACAGAAAGAAGGATTTTAGCTAGACCTTAGAGAAGCCAAGAAAATTAGGAGGCAGAAACGAGAAGACAGAATTCCAGGCCCAGGGGATAGTCAGTGAAAATGTCTGGAGTTAGGAGATGTCTTGTGTGAGAATCAGCAAAGAGGCCAGTATCACTGAAGTGTGGGGCATGTGGGGGTGGGGAAGTATAATGTATAAGCAGACTTGAAGGGTGGGGGCCGAATGAGGGAGGGGAAAGGGCTGGTTATGAAGAGATTTGGATGACTAATACAAGAGTGATAGGGGGCCACAGGAGTTTATTGAGTGAGGTGTGTGTGTGTGTGTGTGTGTGTGTGTGTGTGTGTGTGTATGTGTTTTAGGAAAATCAATCTGACATCTGAGCAGATGATGAACCAAGAGGGGAGAGATTTGTGGCAAGGTGATCAACCAGCAGGCTATTGTGATAGGGTGGTGGTAATGTTAGAGAGGGGCAGCTAGGTGGAGCAGTGGATAGAGTGCCAGAGCAGGAGTCTAGGAAGACTCATCTTCATGAGTTCAAATCTGGCCTCAGATAATTATATTCTAATCTAATCTAATTTAATATATAGATGCTTACTAGCTATGTGACCCTAGGCAAGTCACTTAACTCTCTTTGCCTCAGTTTCCTCATCTGTAAAATGAGCTGGAGAAGGAAACAGCAAACTACTTTAGTATCTTTGCCAAGAAAATCCCAAATGGAGTCGTGTAAAGTCAGACACAGTTGAAACAACTCAAAAACAACAACAAATGGCAGAAAAGAGGAGGAGCAGATAAAAGATATAACAAAGGTAAAAATGACAGGCCTTGGCCACAGATTGGCTATAGGAAGAAAGAGACACAGAAAGAGAGAGAGGGAGAGAGGGAGGGAGAGAGAGAGAGAGAGAGAGAGAGAGGGGAGCTGGAGATGGCATCTAGCTTGCAACCCGGGGGGGCTGGGAGGATGCCAGTGCTCTTGGGAGATTAGGAAGAAGGGAGGGTTTTAGGGAAAAGATAATGAGATCAGTGTTGTACATGTTGACCATTCATTCACTCAACAAATATTCATTGAGTGCCTACTATGTGCACATCATGCTATGTCCTATGTATGTGTATGTCTTGAGTTGTTTTTTAATCGTGTCCAACTCTTCATGACTCCATTTGGGGTTTTCTTGGCAGATACACTAACGTGGTTTGCCATTTCCTTTTCCAGCTTATTTTACAGATGAGGAAATTGAGGCAAATAAAGTAAAATGATTTGCCTAGGGTCACACAGCTAGTAAGTATCTGAGGCCAGTTTTGAGCTCACCAAGAGGAGTCTTCCAGATTGCAAGGACAGTTCCCTACCCACTGTGCCTCCTGACCATTACTGGGGGATACAAAATACGAGACAGACAGACAGACAGACAGAGACAGAGAGACATATAGATAAACTTTTTCTTAAGTTCTTACTTTGTGCCAGGAATTGTCCTAAGAGTCAAGGATACAATACAAGACTGGAGACAATCCTTGCTTTCAAGGACTTTACATCCAAAGGGGAAGACAACACATAAAGAGGTTGTAAAAGGGGGTGGGGGAGAGGTACCTGCAGAGCAGCCTGATGAAGAGTATAGAGGTCTGATTCCCAGGAACATAAGATGAACTCTCACTATCAGAACCTGGGGAAAAGTCCAAGATTCAGATGGGAGGGAAACGAGGATGATAGATGAAGAAAAGCTAGCCTGGATGAGGGAAGAGACATAGGGTAACACTTAATCCCTAGCTCAAGGAGTTTATAATCTAGTTTTAAAGTGAGCTCTCAATATTTCAATCTGAGTAGTATGTAAAAGTTATAAACAGAACTCACAATGAACTGAAGAGCTCAACCCTATAGTCAGGCCGTCTTTCCTGAAGCTGACAGCTAATTTTGTGGTATGTTTAAGGAATACCTCAGAGCCTTATGAAGAGCCTCACTAAACAAAGACCTCACCTGATGCAGTTAGAGAAGAAAATAAATATGAAAGCGACCAAGGTATTTAAAAACTACCCTATCGTTCCCATAATGTCTGCTACTGTTGTATGGGTATCTAATGGTTAATGTATTATAATGGTTATATATATATATAATGGTTATATATATTATATACCAATATTATACTGATACTAATGGTTAATGTATTATTAATCAGTAATCCACAGTTCTAGATCCATGTTCTATCCAAGGTTCTAAGAGTACAAATCAACACGATAACATCAGGTTCCTCTTCTAATCATATTAGCCTTTAAGACATATATTTTTTGAACATTCTAAAGTCACTTACAACTTTAACTCAGAATTTTACCATATAGTTTGCAGCAAATAGTCCTGTTTTCAAGATGGAAAAACCAACCAAATCAATAACTTCCTGAAACTTGCCCCCAAAGCCTATGACAGTATCAAGAACCCAGATGTTTCAGAAGCAATTTCCCTTTTCTTCTCTTCTAGTTCCTCCTCATTTCAGATAGCATGTTAGATATTCTTCCAATTAAAAAAAAACAAAATTGATTTAAAGATTTTATGGAGTAGATGAAAGAGGTTTCATAGATAAAGTGGGAGGGGAGAGACAGAGAGAGGCAGAGAGACAGAGAGATATAGAGAGAAACAGAGACAGAATGAGAGAGAGATAGAAACAGAGACAGAATGAGAGAGAGACAGAGAGACAGAGAGAGAGAGAGAGAGAGAGAGAGAGAGAGAGAGAGAGAGAGAGAGAGAGAGAGAGAGAGAGAGATCCTTTTTGTGTGAAGAAGTCTACAGAATTTTCCCCTGGGAAATTCATGGAAGTATAGTTCTACCATTTAGGTGGGTAAGTTTGAATAGGGAACACTCAAGCCTTTGGAACGTGCCTTCTACTGACTGGAGCCACCCAGTCGCAAGTGCATGTAACTGTCTCCCTCTAGTGGAAGATACATGATAATAATTGGCAATCACTCGTGGAACAAGGATAAATGTCTTTCATGAATGGCTTATCTATAAGATAGCAGATGACAGACAAGACTGATCAAGCACTGCCCCATCTTGGACACATTTCCCAGTGGGATGGGTGGTCCTGAGTTGTTCCCTCTGTTGGCAGTTCATTGTTTTTTTTGCTGAAGCCACTTTTTCTGTTTCCTGTTGGTGTCATGGAATTTCCAGGAACAACACTGGTTTCCTAGCAGAAAATTCCTTCTATTTAGATACCCTAGGCAAGAGGGTTCATGTTTCATTTCTTCATGTTGGCCTGAAGTGCCTTCTTTGCTTTCATCAGAAGTTTTTACGATGGCGCTTACTAGGGAATATAGATCTTGCTTGTAGCAGGGAAAGTCTAGGATTTGAAATCAGAGGTTCTGGGTTCATAGGATGATAGCAACACAACTAGAAAGGATCTCAGAAGCTGAATGGATTAACCTGCTCATTCTTAGAGAGGAGGACACTAAGGTCCAAGGAGGTTAATTGCCCAAAATCACATAGGGAATATCATAGGCAAGAGATGAACTCAGGCTTTTTGTCCCCAATGCCAACGTGTTTTCCATTGTACAGCTTGGTTCAAATCCTGGCTTTGTTATTTTACACCATTATGACCTTGTCCAAGCCAGTTCTTTGGACCTGAAATTCTTTATTTGAAAAATGGGGAAGTTGGATTAGGTGAATTCTAAGATATATTTTAGCTCTAAATGGATAATCTAGAATAGGTCTCTAAATTCCTTTGAAACACTGATGTTATATGATTCTAAGATTTTTTGTTTTAGTAGAACCTAAGTCAGACCTGACCAAACCAGGTAAGTTGATGTTAAATGATCATCATGGCAGCATTAAATGTTGCAGGCTATTAATGCTGACTGGTCAACGTTCTCCTTGTCAGAGAATTCCCTACAGGAAGCAAGGATGGTGTTTATAGTGTCTCAAGATGTATCCTGCATATGGCCTCTGCACCATGCATTAGGCCAGTAACCACAACTATTGGAAGGATTGTTAAGTTTAGATTCTATCCACATGATGCTCCTCAGAATTGGAAATCATGATCCTCAAATGCCCATGTTCTCAAGGAACCAAAGTGTTGAGTTGGTGTTGAATTTCCTTTCTGTTGTCAGTTTTCTATAAAAGATGGCTTTTCTGGGCACAGGAAATGCTCCACATTCTCAAGAGTCTCACCAACCATCTGAATTGTTGGAGTTTCCATTCACACAGTAGTAGTTTGTTCAAAGAAGACCTTGGACTTGGTATTAAATCTCATTTTCATTTTCTCATATAGATATCTGTGATTTTTCTAAACCTGTTTCTTTCTTAATAGATTGAAGTTGAATGGTCAGAGTAAGGCAAGAGGATCTTGGTTCAGGATGAAATTGGTTGGGGTTAAATTGAAATCAGAGAAGCTTTAATACTGGAAAGAATCCTGGAGCTTATCAAATTCAATCCCATAATTTTGCAGATGATGAAACAGAAGGAGTTGACACCTTTCTGGGGACCTAGCCTGCTAGTCCCCACAGTAGTTGAGAGAGTGAGACTAGAGATCAGAGTGAGACCTCCATGAGATAAAGTGATGGGACCAAAGTCATAGAGCTAGTTAGGAGAAGAACCAGCACTAGAAAGAACCCAAGTCTCTTTTCTAACAGTACCACATCCTTTTTTACTGCAAAATTCTGGCTCCTCAAATGGAAAAAAGTTAGTAGTTGCAGAGGAAATGCTGCATACCTGTTGGGTTTTTTGTATAATCAGAAGTAATGAATATGAGGAACTTATAGAAACCCTGGCAGTTAGGTGGTACAATAGATAGAGAGCTGGGTTTGGAGTCAAGAAGATCTGAATTAAAATTTGGTTTCAGATACTTACTAGCCATGGGACCCTTAAACTCTGCCTGCCTCCGTTTCTTCGTTTGTAAAATGTGGATAATAATTGCACTTGCCTTCCAAGGTTACTGTGAGAATCAAGTGAGATAATATTTGTGAAACACTTTGCAAACCTTTATATAAACGTTAGCTATTGCAAACTACTTTGTATACAAAAATGAAAGTGAAATAAGCAGAACCACAAGAATGACACAAATAATGATTACAATAATGTAATTTTAAAAATTATTCAATAGTCTAAGTCTAAACAATTGTAATAATCAGTTTCAGCTGATAGGGCATGCTTTCTTGGTTGGAGATAATAGAAAATAGAAGATACTTCCCTCCCTATGGCAGAGAAGTTGAGAACTACAAGGGAAGAATATTGCATAAATCATCAAACATGGTCACTTTCTCGTTTATTTTTGTTTTACCTTTTTCTTTGTTTTAAGAAGGGTTTGATTCTGAAGTGGGATAGGGGCTTATGTACAGAATTTACTGTGATTTTTTAAAAATAGTATTTAATTTTTTTTTCAAATTACATGTAAAGAAAGTTTTCAACATTCACTTTCATAAGATTTTGAGTTCTAAGTTTTTCTCCCTCCCTCTCCTGCCCCCTGCCCAAGACAGCAAGCAATCTGATATAGACTATACACGTACAATCATATTAAGCATATTTCCACATTAGTCACATGGTCAAAGAAGAATCAGAACAAAACGAGAAAAACAAGGGAAAGAAAAAGCAACCAAAAAAAGGTGAAAATCATATACTTCCATCTGCATTCAGACTCCATGGTTCTTTCTCTAGATGTGGACAGTATTTTCCATCATGAGTCTTTTGGAATTGTCTTAGAGAAATTAATTTGATTTTTTTTAAAGAATTATTAAGGGGCGGCTAGGTGGTGCAGTGAGTAGAGCACCAGCCCTGGAGTCAGGAGTACCTGAGTTCAAATCTGGCCTCAGACACTTAACACAAAAACTAGCCGTGTGACCTTGGGCAAGTCACTTAACCCCCAACAGCCCTCCAAAAAGCAAAAAAACAAACAAACAAGAATTATTAAAACAGTTTTTAAAACATGTTCTTTATGTAATACAAATTAAACTTTAAACTATATCATGTGCATTCCTTTTTTTGAGAACTGGTAGTTAAACATTTATCAACACACCCCCATATATATGTGTGTATATATGTGTGTGTGTGTGTGTGTGTGTGTGTATACATGACAGCTTTTATAAAACATTTTGACACCTGAAGTAGGGAGAGAAGGTCAAAATGGAAAGCATTCATGCTGACTACTGACACTTTTATGATGCCTCCCACGTCTGAAGTCTTGTTGTAATGAGTAGCCACAAGAAATTAGACCCAGGAAAGGATTCAAAATGGAAGAAAAAATATTTTCTACTTTTCTCTGGTGAATAAAATATCTGTGCCCATGTTGCATGGTTTCCTGTGGCACCCACCACTCTCCATTATTCCTCCAAGAGTATGCAAGCTCCTGAGAGCATGATGGGGTCCATTTTGTTGTCGTTGTTGCAGCCCCACAGTGCCTTGCATATAGATTTTTTGAGTTAAGTTGAGAAAAGTATTTTAAAATTGTAGCTTGCATATAGTTGAAACTTCATGAATGTTGAAATTTAGATGAGGAAGGTGCCAGCTTCTGCTTGAATCTCCAGGTGAAGGGTGCTTTACATCTTGGCCCAAGGGGACTGTCTCTGGCTCATATGAAGAGATCATCAGACCTGTACAGTTGTAAAGCAATTTCTCAACAGCTGCTATCTTCTGCTGTCTCTGCTGAGCTCTGACATGGACATCCCTCAAAATGGACTTTGGCCAACACTTTTATCTTAGTGGCTCCTCCTAACTGTGGCTTTGATCCTGCCCTTGTAATGTGTTGATCCTTGGCTTATCTCAGACTTCCTGTATGCCATCCGTGAGTCCTCACCCCGTCTGGTTCTTCCTTGTCCCAGTTTCTCTTTCCCAATGCTCCTCTCTTTGGTGTCTCTGTCCATAACTCCCTTGCTCCCAGGTTGTCCAACCAACCCTTTCTTTCTTAATTGCCTGGTCTTAGCTTTTCCTGTTCCCCATCTGTACCTGGGATTTCAGGTGCCCGCTAATATCACACTTCCCACCAGAATACAGGTAATCACATTTCCCCACTGGGAACAGAGATTAACTCTTGGCATTTGGGGAGCACCTTTTGCATATATAAGTACACTTTTAAAAACTGGAAGAGGCCTCATGGACTATCTCATTCTCCTGTTGAATGCCTATACATATATTGGAGGGGTAAAGGCAAGGCAATTGGGATTAAGTGACTTGCCCAAGGTCACACAGTTAGTAAGTGTCAAGTGTCTAAGTCTGGATTTGAACTCAGATCCTCCTGACCCCCAATGCAGTTCTCTGTTCACTGTGTCACCTAGCTGCCCCTGAATGACTATAACTTTAGGGAGTTTTTCATTGTTTATAGTTAAAATCTACACCCTTTTCAATTTCTACTCACTCATCCTAGTACTGCTTTATTGTGAGATTAAGTAAAACAAGCCTAGTAACATCATTTTCATGAATGTCCTGCAAATACTTGGAAAAGATGTCAGACTTCTCTCTCCAATAAGTCATCAGTCAACTAGCATGTATTAAGTGTCTATTAAATGCCAAGCTCTGCTCTGCTCCCGAAGAGCTCTCTGTCTAACATGAAAGACATCTTCTCTTTGCTTGTTGAACATTCCCAATTCCTCCATCCTTGCTTGATTTTCTTTCAAGTCCCCTTATCACTCTGGTCTCCTGCCTAAAAACCCCTTTCACTTTCTCGAGAATGTTTCTAAAACATGATGCCCAAAACTTAACACAAATTTTCCAAACACAGTGTGATAGAGACATAATACAATAGGACAATAGCATCTCTCAGGCTGAGAATGGATTCTTTTACTACAATGCAGCCTAAAATCAGATACCTAGTGAATAGAGGGCCAGGCCTGGAGTCAGGAAGACTCATCTTTCTGAGTTCAAATTTGGTCTCAGACATTGATTAGCTGTGTGACCCTGGATTAATCACTTCACCTTGTTTGCCTCAGTTTCCTCATCTGTAAAATGAGCCAAAGAAGGAAATGACCAACCTCTCTAGCATCTTTGCCAAGAAAACTCCCGATGGGGTCACAAAGAGCTGGACATGACTGAAATGACTGAACAACAGTAGCCTAATATTGTAGAAAGTTCAAGTTCTTTCCTTTGACACATAACAATCTAGTGATCACTTAACTGTTTATTGACTGACTGCTTGATTGATTGACATGTACTGACTATGTCCTTTAACCTCTTGGTCCTTTAAGCAACTTTCTAAGACTATAAATTACAGAGAAGGGTGAGGAAGTTTCTTCATTCAAGAGTAAAATTAATTAATTAATTAATTAGGTCTGGTTACTGTTCCTGATATCACATTGATCACATTAACCTTTTTTTTTTTTTTTGGAGAGAGGGAAGCTCTGTCATCTTACTGTTGATTCGTCCTGAGCTCATAACCCACTAAAAGAAAATGTGAGTCTCTTTCACTTATCTAGAAATGTCTTTTCCATCCTCTACTTATGTATGGGGGGAAAGGGGGGCGGGAAGAGATGTATGAAAATGTACTCTATACAGATAGATACAAATATATATATATATATATAAGATATATGTAATATGTATAAAATGTGATGTGTGTGTGTGGAGAGAGAGAGAATTTAATCTTACTCAATTTGATTCATCAAAACCAGTTCAAATGTTTTTATCCTAAAGGCTTAAGGTTTGTGAAATGTTTTCCTCACAAGAGCCCTATTGCTATTATTGATATGCTAGTATTAAAATATACATTCTACATAAGAGAAATGGCAACTCTGAAATTTTAATAAATTTGCCTATAATCACACAGGTAATAAATTTTTGAGGCATAATTCAAAACCAGGTAACCAAATTTCAACTCCAATACAATATACAGTACAATATCTACTCAGTCAACACATTATTCATTCCTTCCAGATTTAGGCCATCCACAAATTTGATAAAGTTGCCATATTGTGCCTTCATTCAATTCAACAAACATTCATTAAGTATTTACTATATGCAAGGAACTGCCATTAATTTAAATGTAAAATTCAGAGAGACAGAGACAGAGACAGACAGAGACAGAGACAGAGAGAGGGAGGGAAAGACAAAGACAGAGACAGAGAAACAGAGAGACAGAGATAGACAGAGAGACAGACAGAGAGACAGAGAGAGAGAGAGAGAGAGAGAGAGAGAGAGAGAGAGAGAGAGAGAGAGAGAGAGAGAGAGAGAGGGAGGGAGAAGCAGAAGGAAGGGTCAGATGCTATTCCTTTGACCAGGCTCTGTGAAAATACAACACTGAGGTTAAGATTCTCAAGCTAGCTTGGAAATGATGAAAGGACCTTTGAAGTCATTCAGTGCAGCCTCTTCATCTTATAAAATTAGAGAATCTTCAAGATCCAGAGGGGTGAAGTAACCTGTCTGTGGATCCCACACCTAGAAGCAGAGGCAGTATTAGAATCTTAGACTCTCAACTCTCAAGTTAGGGCTTAATCATCAAGAAGACCCATTTATTAGGCATTCTGTGTGTGGGTGCTACCAAATGACTATAGCAAATGCCGAAGATGCTTGGGTTAAATAATAACATTCTAGGAAACGGTCACATTTTCCATTGAGGAAGAAAGGAAAAGATAAGATGATGAGAGCATTGACTCAAAAAGAGAATCTGACAAGGGGCTTGTCATTTAGTCTTTTACCAGGTTGTGTATTCTGTTGTTTTTTTAAGAGGGAATTTCTTTCACTGCTGATCTAATAGGAATTCATTTCTACTCACACTGTATGCTGAATTTTATTGGAATTAGTTTATGGCTATAAATTAAATAGAGTTTCCATTAAAAAAAATAAAAGGAAAATGGGAGGGAAAATAACATTTCCTCTCTGGTTTGGAATTCCCCATGCAACTGGAAAAATCACAACATACCACAAATCCTTCATTCTACATGGTCATTTGCTCTCATAACAATAAATATATCGTGAGGATGGCATAGTGATTATCAGAGTCCAGTGTTCAAGCCCTGCCTCTTATGCACACTGACTGAGAGACTCTAGCCAAGTCACTGAATTTCTCAGTGTCTCAGGAAACTCACTCTCAAAGACAGAGGGAAAGTTTGCAAAGCAAATGGAACCTGTGATGATAGAGAATTCCCTCACCAGCAGTTGCATATGATAATAAGAGCACAATTCAAGAGCATAATAAGAGAAACAGTGACAGAGAGACACAGAGACACAGAGAGAGACAGAGACAGAGAAAGACAGAGACACAGAGACAGAGCCAAAAAATATGGTGGGTTTCATGATAAAAACAACTGAAAGTCTCTACTCCACCTTATGCCTCAAAGAGAACAAATGCTTTGACCGCAGGACTTAGGGCTTGTCATATTTTTTTTTCAGATGGCTCTTACAGGTGAAGATGCACTCATTGATCTTTTTTTAAGAATGTATTTATTCATTTTTAGTTTGCAACATTCATTTCCATAAGATTTTGAGTTATAATTTTTCTCCCTGTCTTACTCCTAACCCCCACCCCAAAATAGCAAGCCTACTGAATACCCCTTCTCCCAATCTGTTCTCTCTTCTATCCTTCCCCATCACCCCCCCCCAAATTTCTAGTAGGGCAAGATAGATTTCTGTACCCCAGTGCCTGGATATCTTATTTTCCAGTTGTATGTAAAAACCAAAATTTTTTAAAACATTTGTTTTTAAAGCTTTGAATTCCAGATTTTTTTCCTCTTCCCTCCTCACCCACCCCCACTGGGAAGATAAGCAGTTCAATATAGGTTGTACATGTGTAATTACACAAATTATTTCCATAGTAGTTACATTGTAAAAGAGTAACTTTATTTCCCTCCATCTTATCCCGACCCCCACTTATTCTATTTTCTCCTTTTACCCTATACCTTTCCAAAAATGTTTGCTTCTAACTACCATATCCCCCAATCTGCCCTCCTTCTAGCATCCCCCCCTTATGCTCTACCCCCCTGTTTTCCTGTAGGGCAAGATGCCCAATTGAGTGTGTATGTTATTCCCTCCTTAAGCCAAATTCAATGAGGATAAGGTTGTTCCATTCCATTTCACCTTCCTGCTCTTCCCCTCTATTGTAACAGATTTCTCTTGCCTCTTTCATATGAGGTAATTTACCCTAATCTATCTCTCTCTTTCTCCTCCCAATAAATTCATCTCTCATCTCTTAGTTTTATTTTTTAGATATCATCCCTTCATATCCAACTCATCCTGTGCCCTCTATCTATGTACACATGAACATACATATACCTACACTCAAATATATATTTATATACACACACACCCTCCTATACATATATATATGTATGTATACAAATATACATATATGTTACCTTCAACTATCCACATACTGAGAAAAGTTGTATGAGTTACAATTATCATTTTTCCATGTAGGAATGTAAATAATTCAACTTTAATAAGTTCTTTATGATTTCTTTTTCCTGTTTATTTTTTCATGCTTCTCTTCTTCTTGTATTTGAATGTAAAATTTTCTGTTCAGCTCTGTTTTTTTTTGTCAAGAATGCTTGATAATCCTCTATTTCATTGAATGACCATATTTTCTCCTGCAGCATTATATTCATCTGGGTAGGTGATTCTTGCTTTTCGCCCTAGCTCCTTTGACCTCCAGAATATGATCATCCAAGCCCTTTGATCCCTTAATGTAGAAGCTGCTAGGTCTTGTGTTATGCTGATTGTGTTTCTACAATACTCAAATTGTTCTTCCTGACTACTTGCAGTATTTTCTCCTTGATCTGGGAACTCTGGAATTTGGCTATAATATTCCTAGGAGTTTTCTTTTGGGGATCTTTCTCAGGGGGTGATCAGTGAATTCTTTCAATTTCTATTTTGCCCTCTGGTTCTAGAATATCAGTGTAATTTTGCTTAATAATTTCTTGAAAGTTGGTGTCTAGACTCTTTTTTTGATCATGACTTTCAGGTAGTCCAGTGATTTTTAAATAGTCTCTCCTGGATCTATTTTCCAGATCAGTGGTTTTTCCAATGAGATATTTCACATTGCCTTATATTTTTTTCATTTGTTTGGATCTGTTTTATAGTATCTTGATTTCTTATAAAGTCATTATCTTCCAGTTGCTCCAGTCTTATTTTGAAGGAGCTATTCTCTTCAGTGAGTTTTTGAAATTCCTTTTCCATCTGGCAAATTCAACTTTTTAAGGCATTCTTCTCCTCCCTGGCTTTTTGGGCCTCTTTTGTCATTTGAGTTAGTCTTTTTTTTAAGGTGTTATTTTCTTCAGTGTATTTTTGAGTCTTCTTTAGCAGGCTGTTGACTTGCTTGGTTTTCAAAATCTTTTTTGAGATCTTCCATGGTCTATAACTAGTTCATATTTTTCTTGGAGGTTTTTAATGCAGGAGTTCTGACTTTGCTGTCTTCCTCTTGTTCCATGCCTTGATCCTTTTTGTTCCCAAAAAAAGATTCTGTGGTCTGTTTGTGCTTCCTCTGCTTGCTCATTTTTCTAGCCAGTTAACTGACTTTTGAGCTCTTTGCCACAGTAGAACTCTGCTTCCAGAATGGAGAGAGCTTTGTCCCAAATTGCTGGGGCTTCTTCAGCTGCTGGAGCTCTTAGGAGGGTGCCATCTCTACAGCCCCCACAAACTCTGGTTCACTGGCCATATACCCCAGGACCATCACCCAAGACCATGATCCAGATCCAAGAAGGTTAAAGCAAGAGTAATCACCCTCTGAATGGTCGCTTGGTCCCCCTACAATCTGCAGGCCAGCATCTCTGGAAGCAGCCACAAGGCACAGCCACTGTGCGTCCACTACCTCTCCCCCGGGGGCAGGGGCTGTGTTCTTCTGTCTCTCCCATTCCAACATAGTTCTACACTGACCTTTTACTTTATCTTTGGTATTTATGTGTTGAGAAGTCTGGAAGCCTCCACAGATGCTGGTGATTCACTCTCCTGAATTCTGCTCCAGCCACTGCTGGTTGGGGGCTGCCCTGGGGCCGGAACTGCAGCTTGTGGGAGACTGTGCATGGCTCACAGGGTGCTGTGATAGACCTTTCTTGCCGACTTGCTAGGCTGCCTTCAGCAAGAGTTTTGTTTTTGTCACTTTGTGGGTTCTATAGCTCTAAAGTTTGTTTAGAGTCATTTTTTACAGGTATTGGAGGTGGTTGGAGGGGAGCCCATGCCAAGTTCTTGCTTCTACTCTGCCACTTGGCTCCCTGTATTCACTGATCTTGCAGAAGAATGAGACCACATAGGGAGATGAAGGCCATAGGAATAAAAGGGCTGAAAGGGGAAAAAGAAGAGCATTCCCAAGGATTAAAAAAAAAAGAACCTGCCCCCATCTTATCTGTAGATCAAACATTTATTAAGCACCTACTATGTGCCAGCAGCTTTGCTAAGCCCTGGGGATACAGAGAGGCAAAAGACAGTCTCTGTGCTTAAGGATCTCAAGGTCTGACGAGGGATACACAATGCAAACAAATATCTATTAACAAGCTATATTTAGGAAAAATAAGAAGCAAATAAGAGAGGGAAGGCACTAGAATTAAAAGGGGTTGAGAAAGGCTTTCTGTAGGAGATTGGCTTTAGTAGGTGGTGAGGAAAAAGAAGAGAGAGCATTCTAGGCATGGAGAATAGGAGAACAGCAAATGAAAATGTTGGGAGCCTAGAGATAAAGTGTCTTGTTGGTAGAACATCCAGGAGATCAGTGCCATTGGACTGATACATGTCAGGGAGTAAAGTGTAAGAAGGATGGAAAGGGAAGAAGGTTGTAAAGGGCTTTGAATACCAAACAGTATTTGATCTTGGAAGCACTGGGAGCCACTGGAGTTGAGTAGAAGGGTGACGTGGTCAGATTTGTGTCCTAGGAAAATGACTATGGTAGCTGAATGGAGGATGGATTGGAGTGGGGAGAGACTTGAGGCAGGCAGACCCATCAGCAAGCTATTGCAATAGTTCAGGCGTGAGATGATTAAGTATTAAGTATTGAATCACAAAGGTGATATGAATAGGTACTGGCAACAGCTTGGACATGGGGCGGGGGGGGTGTTAAGAGATAATGAGGAATCCAGCGTGGCTTCTAGGTGGCAGCCCTCGAAACTGGGAGGATGGTGTTGCCCTATATGGGGTATGTGTGTGTGGGGGGGGGGTGATGAGGGATGGTTTAGGAAGAAACATTTTTTGAAATGTTGAGTTTAAGATGTCCACTGGACATTCATTTTGAGATATTTAAGAGACAATTAGAGATGTGATTGGAGGTCAGTAGAGAGGTTAGGACAGGAAAGGTAGATCATATCAGCAGAAAGATGATAATTAAATCTAAGGGAGGTGATGAGATCACCAAGTGAGGTAGTATAGAGGGAGAAGAGAAGAGAGTCTAAGACCAGAACCCTGTGGGAAAACTACGATTAGAAGGCATGATTTCAATGAGGACCCAGCAAGGGAGACTGAGAGGGAATAGTCAGATTGGTGGGAGGAGAAGCAGGAGAGGGTGATGTCCTGAACACCTACAGAGGAGTCCTAAGGAAGAGAGGGCGATCAGAAGGTTCAAAGGCTACAGAAAGTTCGAGGAGAATGAAGATTGTGAAAAAGGCCATTGAACATGGTAACTTTGGGGAGATCAGTTTGGGTGGAATGATGAGCTCAGAAGCCAGACTGTAAAGTGTTGTGAAGAGACTGAAAGGGGATAAAGGGGAGGTGTTTGCTCTAGATGGGCTTTTCCAGTTTAGCTGCAAAGAGAGGACGGTATAGGACAATAGTTGGAATGGATGGGTCAAGTGAGGGGTTTTCTGAGGGTGGAGACACAGGGGTATGTTCATAGATGGTAGGAAATGAGCCAGTAGACAGAGAGAGACTGAAAATAAACCTGAGAGTGGGGATGACAGTGGGGGCAATCTGTTGGAGGAGATGGGATGGGATGGGATGGGATCGCTTGAACAGGTTGAGGGATTAGCTTCAGTAAGGAAGAAGGTCACCTTTTCATAGAGATAGAGGTGAAGAAGGAAATAGCCACAGAAGATGTATGAGTGATAGGAGATGAGAGAGATGGAAGAAGGCATTAACAAAATGCAAATGGCCTCAATTTTTTCTGTAAAAATATGAGACAAGGTTCTCAGTTGAGAGAGTTGGAGAAAGAGGAGTCATGGGAAGTTTGAGGAGGGAAGAAGAGGTTTGGAAGAGTCACATTAGTGAGGGGGAGAGTGAGCTGATGAGGAAGGTATAGTGAGATTGCCTAGCAGCAGTGAGGGCCCAGTTGAGGTTCTGAAAAAAAAATCTGTAGTGTACCCAGTCAGAATAGTTGCATGATTTTCTCCACCTTTGTTCAGCACCACACATGCAGGAGTGAAGGTGACAGACAGCAGAAGGGATCCAAGGCTCGGCAGGGAGCAATTCGTAAGAGAATAAAGGGGCTAGGGATTCAAGAGATGAGTACAATGTACAGTTAAATTGGTTCACCGAGTGATCAAGATATGGGGAAAGAGGGAAATGACCTGGGATAGAAGTGAGGGGTCAAGGGATTAGAGTCACGATATGGACAAGTACATTGGTTAAGGGAAGAGAAAGGGAGAGGTGGAAAGCCATTATCAGTGATCGGGAGGTAAGTACCATGTTACAGAAAGAGCACTAAACTTATAGTCATATCTAGATTTAATAATAGTAATAGCTATTCATATAGCACCTGGAAGTGTGCAAAGAACTTCGCAAATATTAACTCATTTCCTTTTAAGGGTTTGAGTCATCATTCTTCCACCTATTGACTGTGTGACCTTAGACAAATCACTGTTCCTCTCTTGACTCAGTTCCCCCATTTGTAAAATATGGCAGTTGGAATTGCTGATCCCTAAGGTCCCATCCAGCTCTAACATTCTATGGCTCCTCATCTCCCACTGCTGTTCCTCCCGGACTCCCACAAAACGAAGCACTTTGAGTTCAGATCTTCCTTTTTTTTCTCACAATCTTTTATTTTGAAGCTGGGTCTGTGGTTAAGTTGGATGCTTTTTTGTGTGTGTGCCATGAACTGAAGATGATTATTAGTTTTAAATTTATTAACAAAACCATTTTCCCTTTACTGTCCAGATGCATTTTTTCCCAGGCTCACATAAGTCCTCCAAGTGGTTTTTGCTGCCTTGCCTGAAACTGATTCAAAATGACAATGGAAGATCAAAAGGGCTGAGGGTCTAGGGCCTGTCATATGATCTGAATGTGCAAATATGATACAAACAGTAGATGTGTCATGCTAGAGGAATGCCCCGTACTCGGTCTGGTTTTCCACTGGGGTGTGAATGACATGTAATTTATGAGACACTTCAGGGAGTCACAGAGAATTCCACATCATCTATACACACTGGAGGAGGGCACTCAGGTCACTTTGTTTCTCTGTTCATGCTCGCCCTCAGTGCACTTCTTTTTTGGGGTGGATTAACAAGTCACATTGAATCTTAGACTAGAATTTGCTTCAGACCATCATTCAAAAACACTAAGAGATAGGAATTAAAGATATAAGAAGAAAAGTGAATAAAATATTTTTCTACCAAGATGTCGTCTATCCTAGCTTCATTTCCTATTATTTAATCTCCCTATCTCCCTATATGAGTTTACCAGCTACCACAATCATTTAGGACATTGGCGAGAGCAAAGAATACCCACTGCAGTGGAGGGGCACATAAGATCAAGAACTCTTACAATAGCATTGCCTCATACACACCCCCTACCTCAGATCACTAGTGCTGATACTATCCCAGCACATATTCATCATCCAGGGGAGCAGCCCCATGGGGACATCACCTGGCAGTTGCCTCTTCAGGTATTTCAGTCCCTGCCTCCTCAACAGCCACAGCTGCTGAACACCTGGGAAAGTATTCTCACCATCTAAATCCTTGGCGTAGTTTAAATGACTCAAACTCAGAAATGGATATCATTCTATTGACCCAAATGACACTAAAAGAGAGCTATTACTATTTGCCCTGTCCTCAAGGACCCCTGGATCTTTTCATCTGCACAGCAGCTGAACTACATGTACCTTCTCGCCCCTATTAAAACGTGAACTCCTTGATGACAAGGATTGACTTGCTTTTGGATGGAAACTTTAGTGTTTAGCACAGTGCTTTGCACATAATATACATTTAATAAATACTTGACCACTTATTGTTAGTTATGTGACCACTGGCAAGTCAGCCTATGGTCCTCTGGGAGTATCATTTCTTAATTTGCGAAAACAGTATAATTTCACAGTAGCACCTATTTTAGAAAGTTAGTGTGAAACTCCAATAAGGTAATTAATGTAAAGGACTTTGCAAACTTTGTGGTAGCAATATAAAAGTCAGGTGTTATTATATATACATGAATCTTTATCCTATTTGCATTTTAAAGGGAAAATTGGATCTTCTCTTTTTAAAAAAATTGTAACTTGAAAAATCTTATTTTGAGAAAATAGCATGTTATCTTAGAAGATTTTGAGATCCTCTTTTAAAAATAATAAGCATTTTACTCTTTAAAAAAACAACACAAAAAGTCACATGTTGCCAACAGTAAACAAACCTACAAAAACTCAAGTTGATTGGAAACTTGGAACCCCTAGGGCTTGCAGAGCTTCTAAATTTGGCAAAATCCACTCCCTTAAACCCAGCCTTACTGTTAGATTGATTACAAGCCAATTCTTTCCATGGCAACAAACTATGATGTCACAAACATTAGATGATGGTCACTAAAGGATCCAGCAGTTGGAGTAGCTGCTGAACTATGAGAGGGAGAGATAAAGTCTTATTAAAAACATGCAAGTTGGAGCAGACATAGCAGAGGGTGGATGGGGACATATTGGCAGGAAGATTTGCATTTTGACTAAATATTCCCTTTTCAGTTGGTCTCAATGGGATAATTCCTTGCTTAGTGACAGTCAATATAGTTTTATGCTTGCCTTCCTTAAAAGACAGAAATAGGATTCTCTTCCTACTGGAGCCAACTTTAACAAGTAGAGGGAGTAGGAAGTAGTTCAAATGCTTTATCTCTCTCTGGTAGCTCACTGCCTGAAATTCCACCATTAAAGATGTATTTCTTCCACTTAAACATTTCTTTTCCTCTCCTTTTAAAATCCAAACATCCTTGGGTTCTCTCTCTCTCTCTCTCTTTCTCTCTCTCTCTCTCTCTCTCTCTCTCTCTCTCTCTCTCTCTAAATCTCATTAGGGTATATGCTTGATACTATGACTACTCATTATTCATAGGTTAGTGGCTTTGGGGGTATAATTCTGAATTGCTTTCCAGAATGATCAGTCCAATTTGCAGCTTCACCAATAGTGCATAAGTTTTCCTGTTCTCTTACACTCCTTCCAACAATTGCTATTTTCCTTTTTTGCCATCATTCAATTAGAACCTCATATTTGGCTTAATTTGTCATTTTTTAGTATTAATGATTTGGAACATTTTTTCATATGGTTATTGACAGCTTGTATTTCTTCCCTTAAGGACTGACTATTTGTATATGTTCTAATGGAGAATGGCTCTTGTTTCTATTTGTTTGCATGAATTCTCTGTTACATACCCTGGTTATCAGACCTTAATCAGAGAAATTTGTGCCAAAGATTTTTCTCCGCCAGTGATTTTTCTTCCCTTCTAATTTGAATTGAATTGCTTTCATTTTTGCAAAGCTTTTCAATTTTGTGTAATCAAAATTGTCTTGTTTTATTTCTTGTGACTATCTTTCCTTTGTTTAAGAAACCTTTCCTAGCCCATAGGTATCTCCTTTCCTTATCCTCTAATTTATATGACCTTTTATATGTAGATCATGCAGTTAGATATGTAACATAGTTAGACTAGAGACCAGACTATTCTAGAACAGACCATTCCAAACCTAGTTTCTCACAAACTTCTTCCCAATATTCCCAGTAGTTGTTTGTTTTTAAGTAGTGAGTCCTTACCCTAGTAATTTGTGTCCTTGGATTTATCAGACACTATGTTAACTGTATTTACTTGCTTCAGATTTGAGGCACCTAATCTATTCCAGTGATTAGCTTTTCTATTTTTAAAGAGTACCAAATTGCTTTGGGGATTACTGTTTTATGATATAGTTCTGAAATTTAGTACAGCTAAGTTTTCTTCCTTTTTTCTCTACTTTTTCTTTTAGGTTCCTTGAGATTCTTCACTTCTTGTTCCTTCAGAAGAATTTTTAAATAATTTTGTCTAGTCCTATAAAGTAATCCTTTGGTAGCTTAAATGGTTTGGAACTGAATCTGTAAATTAATTTAAGTAGTTTTATCATTTTTGGTGCAATCATGAACAATTAATTGCTCTCAATTATTTCCAACCCTCTCATTTTATGGCTGAGGAAGCTGAAGCCCAAATAGATTAACTGATTTGTCCAAGATTATATAAATAAGTAGCAGTGCAAGGATTTGAACTCAAGTTCTCTGACTCAAAAATCAGCACTATTACCAGTATATCATGACCTCTAAAATCTTAATCCTATAATGAATAGAACTCTTCAAATCTAAATCCATGATCCTATAGGCAAGAGAAGGTCACACAGATTGTCTTTGAAGATGTCTAGGCCATAGCAGACACAATGTTATTGAGCATTCACTCAGCTCTGGATTAGGAAGTCAACTACATTTTTCCCTTAATGTAGTAGCCAAAACATTTTAATTTATTTCACATTCTAACTGTTCTTCCATGTCTAATCATTCAAGTCAACTATTTTTTGAGTGCCTACTTTGCACTGAGTTCTGTATGAAGCTGTACAAAATACAAAGAATTATAAGAAGGGATTTGTACCTTCAAGAAGTTTAAAGCCTAATTTAAGCAGACAAAATATGTATTTTTGGAAACAGTTAAGTAAAAATGCAAGGCACTGTTTTAAGACCCAAAATGAAAATGATTGGTAGAAGTAGCATAATAGCTGACAGAAATACTTGATTGCTATGGGCCCTTAATCTCTAGAACGGCTCGATTTTTATTATCATATAACTAATTACAGAAGAAATATAAAAGAAACTGAAACATAAACCTGTCTACTATTTATTTTTCTTCTTGTAAACAACTGCAAAGAGGCATCATTCTCATATGTGTAAAGCACTGGACTTGGAATCAGGAAAACCTGGCTCCAGATTCCAATTCTGACACTCACTAGCTATGTGACCATGAGTTAGTCACTTAAATCCTTTGAACCTTAGGCAAGTCTCTAAGACTGTACATTATAAACAGGCTGTGATCTGCCACACAGACAGACAGAGACAAAGGCAGAGGGAGATAGAAACAGTGATGGTCAAAGGTCGAACAATTCTATCTAATAGATGAAACAATTGTGAATTTGAAAGATGAAGTTTATGTCTATGTTCCCTCATGGCCACAGATACAATATTAAGTGTATATCTTAATAAACGAGAAAACAAAGTAGATATGATTGATTGAGTGGTGTATGGAAAAGCTTGGACAGTGCAACATCACAGGACCCCAGGTAGGGGGCCCCTTTTGGATGTCTAAAGGACAAGAAAAGATGCTCCCAGGTTTCAGCAGGAAGAAAAAGCAAGCATCTTTCTTATTTTCCCCAAAATATCCTTTCTGGAGTCAATAATGTAATTTAAGAATCATTGTATCCAGCACTGTGCTAGTATCTCAGGATATAAAGACGAAAATGAAATAGTCTTTTTCCTCACTGAGTTTACATTCTACTGTAATAAAGTTATTTTAAACAGGAGGAATTGATGTAACTTATACTAACTGACTTCGGAGGTGCAGCACCTCCAATTTATATAGCTGTTGCAACCCTAAATCCATTGGGGTGGGCCCAAAATTCTGAGATCTTTTGGATCTGATCTTGCCTGGAAAAACTGATCCTCCAAAATAACTTCACTGTCTTGCTCTAAAGAGAAAAAGGGAGACAAAGAGATAGAGAGACAAAAAAAATAGAGAGACAGAGTCAGAGAAAGACAAAGGCAGAGATAGATAGAAACAGGTGGGAAAGAAAGAGAGGGAGAGACAGACAGAAAGAGACAGAGATGGAGAGACAGAAACAGTGAGAGACAGAGGGAGACAGACAGAGACAGAAAAAAGAGAGAGACACAAGAAAGAGACAAAGACAGAGACACTGAGGCAGAAACAGAGAAGGCCACAAACTCAGACCTCTGCTTCTCAGCCCAGCTCCAGGTCAGTGCAGACTCAGGTGGACAAATAAGGGCCAGAGGGAGGTCTAGAGTTTCCCTGGTTACTAGAAGGAAAGGGAAACAGAGTAGAAGTAGTTGTCAAGCTTTAGCAGCATCTAAGGAAGAGGACAAAGGAAGCATCATTTGGAGCCATCAAACCTTTGCTCCTTTCACCAGCTGTCAAGCAAGAAAGCAGAAGCAGGAATTGACTGAATCCCTTCCCACCCTCAATACATATGTAGGATTTTTCTCCTAAGTGGACCCCTACGAATGTTCAGGGCTCTTCTCTGAATGAAACCTTTGGCACATTAATTACATGGATAAGGTTTCTCCCTGTGCTGGATCCATTGATGATATGTGAGATGGACTTTCTGGTCAAGCCTTTAGTCACAATGATCACATTCCTAGGATTTTTCCCTCTTGATGGATTTTATGATGGATATGAAGATTTGCTTGATATATAGATTATTTATTATACTTATCACATTGAGAAGGTTGCTCCCCTGTGTATACCCTCTGATGCTCAGACAACTGATTCATGAATTCTTCTTCCGCATTGATTGCATTTATAGGGTTTCTCTATGGGCACGTTCTAATGTCTAGACAAGCTTGACTGGAACTTGAATTCTCTTCCACACTGATCATATTTAAAGGATTTCTCCCTGCTTGCTCTGTCTGGTGTCATGAAGCTGCCCACTTGATCCAGAGCTCAATGTGGAATGTTTCTCTACTGGCAGAAGCTAGTTAGATAAGGGACAGGACCTTTGATTGCCCTTATTCCCATTTATCCATCCAGAAGACATCATTTACTGTGATATTGTGAGGGATAGTGAAATTGGGAACACCTTCTAATGCTTCACCCATAATTACCTCCACGTTATTAAGAAGAAAAGAAACTATAAGGCACCAATTAGTAACTCTATTTCCAAGGAAAGTTGGGGATACCTCAAAACCCTAAGGTTATGGCGGCAAATGGAGGCAAAAATCCTTTGAACTGAGCAGACTAAGAAACTCTGAGAAAAGAGTCTGGGAAGCAATGAGCAGCTGTGGATGTCTGTCAATATGAGGATGATGGTAGAGATGAAAAATTTGAATCGAGTGCTAAAATCCCAGAGAAATACAGGAGGAAGGAAGAAATTCATTGGTGCTAGTGACAAGGATAAAATGATATAGTATAGTGAGATGGGATAAACTTCAATTTTTTTTTGTTTCTACAAAGTCTCTAGAAATAGCCCCAAATTTGCACATCTGATTTTATTTGGAATCAAATAAGTGAGCGCCTAGAAAATAAGTATAGCCAGGAATATCATAGACGTGAGTTCTGTTTCTTTGGAGTTAATATCACTATAATCTAGTGGATATCAAGGCAAAACAAAAGCTGACTGAGGATTTGTGGTCAAATTGAATCTCTGGGAGAAAGGGAGGTATCTTGTGAAGCCATCCGAAATTCAAGAACTCTCCCAGTGTGTGCCCTTTGCTGTCCTAGAGACTGTGTCAGTTCTTTGAAGCAGACTGTATTTTGATGGGCAAGACACCAAAGGGTGATGTAAACCTCAGAGGCTGACAAGTTGGGTTCCAGTTCCAGTTTATTCTCAGAAAATGTCTTACAAAATCCATAGAGTGGTTGCTTTGTCTAGCAAGTATGACCTTTACTGGCTACAAAGGGGCAAGAATTTAACAATTGGACCAAAAACTAAGCTAAGACTTTGTTACCATAGAATGTTAGAGAAAGCTCAGACAAAATTCCCAGTTAATTTTGGGGGGAAATAACAAATTACCCTAAATTATTTAAATTGCTATGTTTTATATATTTAAGTTTATACCAAGTAAAATCAATATCTAGCATTTATATTACACTTCAAGGTTTGCAAAGTACTTTACAAATATTTCATTTGCTCTTTACAACAACCCTGGAAGGTAGGTGCTTTTATTATCCCCATTTTACAAACTGGGGAATCAAAGCAAACAGAGATTCGGTGACTTGCCCAGATTCGTAGTTAGTAGGTGATGGAGGCTGTGTTTTAACTCAAGTCTTCCTGACTCCAGTTCTAACATGCTATTCTACCATGCCACTTACACACCATATTAAATACAGGTTATAGAAAATACTCCCATTTTTTCCAAGTCAAATTCATAAGTATGTATCAAAATGGAATTAGTATGTCTTGGATACCCAAGTGGTAAGTAACTAAAGGTCAAATGGAGGCAAAAATCCCTTGAGCTGAACAGACTAAGAAACTCTGAGAAAAGAGTCTGGGAAGCAATGAGCAGCTGTGGATGTCTATGGTAGAGATGAAAAGTTTGAGTTGGGAGCTAAAATCCTAGAGAAAGGCATGAGGAATGAAGAAATTCATTGGTGCTAGTGACAAGGCTAAGGTGATACAGTATAGTGAGGTGGGATAAACTTCAAAGGAGAGGCACCTTGGTTGGATGGAAAGAGCCCTGAACATGGAGATTTTTATAGCACCTGAATTTTAATCCTGACCTAATTGCTTCCATTGATGTCAGACTTTCAATCAATGCTTTTTTTCCTTGAGATTTTGGTTTTTTATTACATTCAAGATATTAAAACAAGTACAAAATAACTTTGAAACCAGGATACCACCATATCAGTCCATAAAAAATAATGCTGGAGATTTATGAGGAGTGTAAAGAATTTTTACAAATAACTAGATACTAAACTAAAGTAGAAATTTTTTAAAAGCCTCTATCATATGAAATAAATTGGAGTTTTGCATGGTTGATGTGTGTGTGTGTGTTTATTGTAGATTCCCAAACTAACCAAAGTGGGATAGCTACCGTACTTTAAATATGCATAACCTCCACAACTTGAAAGAAAAGGCACCTGATAGTATTTACTATGAATATAACTGTTTCTATTTATCAGCCTTTGCCATGACATACCTAACTCCCTTTTTGGCTTAAAAGAAGTATATTTTTCAAATAATTTCTTTATTAAAAGAGAAGGAAAAAGTTACAGTCCATAAAAATTCTAGAGATACAAAGTCAAAATTGAAATACTCCTTATCATGGGGTGGCTAGGTGGTGCAGTGAATAGAGCACCAGCCCTGGAGTCAGGAGGACCTGAGTTCAAAGCCAGCCTCAGGCACTTCACACACACACACACACACACACACACACACACACACACACCATGTGACCTTGGGCAAGTCACTTAACCCCAATTACCCCACCAAAAAGAAAAAAAAAAGAAATAGTCCCTGTCTCTAGGAATTTATATTCTATGAACAGAGACAACATGCACATATAAATGTGTGCAAAATATACACAGAATGGGGCAGCTGGATGGCACAGTGCATAGAACACTGAGCCTGAAGTCAGGAAGATTTGAGTTCAACTAACTGTGTGACCCTGGGCAAGCCATCTTAACCCAGCTCGCTTCAGTTTCCTCATCTATAAAATGAGAAGGAAATGGCAAAACCACTCCAGTATCTTTGCCAAGAAGACCCAAAAATGGGATCACAGAGAGTTGGAGGTGACTAAAAGACTAAACAACAACAAATACACAAAATGAATACAAAGTCGTATTGGGAGAAGGTATTAGCAGCAGGCAGGATCAACAAAATTTTTGTATAGACAAACAATCTCTCAGGACTTAAGTTTTATCACGTGTAAGATGAGGGGAGTTAGACAGGATAGTGTCTGAGGTTTCTATGAACTCTACAATCTTCTTGCAAGATGAAGTAATGCTGGCAGATCAAGGGTCTGGAAGTGGCTACGGGATCCGGGAACACACCGACTTCACATGTGGAACAGAGAGAGGAAAAAGGAAGGAGTAACACTTAGGAAGGGCAGGTAGACATGAGATCCCAGACAAAATACAGGCTTTGCTTGGTATAAAGAGACAGTGAGAAGAATAGAGGAAAAAAATCAAGGAGGCTAAGATAAGGAGTTGTATTAACAATGGAACAGGAGTCACAAATGATGTGTGTATGATATAATGGTATAATGGAAAGGGTGGGCTGGGAAGTATGGAGGAAGGGAGGAAGGAATAACTAGAAGGAATATTGATGCACAAGCAAGGTTCAACAATAAGTTATTTAGGGCAGCATAGAAGCAGCAAGGTCCCGCAGCTCCCACAGTGCCACCCTACACACCCATAAAATTATGAGCCCAGACAAAGTCTAGGACTCTCAGACTCACAAAATACAGAGAACACATCTCTCATTGAAGGCAGCTTGGCAGCAGGGGCTCATCGTGGCAGCAGTGGAGGCTGGAACAGCCTGAAGCTGAGACCGCAACCAGGCCCAGGGCAGTGGGAATGAGCTGGGCTGAGCTGAGCTGAGCCGCACCCGCAGCCAGTCTGTAGAGGTTCTACAGCCTCCAGTACCTCCACATCTGCCAAGGCGTGAGGAACAGGAAAGGGAGAGGGGCAGCTTGCACTGGAGCAGAGACCTGCCCAGCCCAAAACCACAGCCAGCCAGGCCAGGCCCCAGGGCGTCCAGAAGGAGTGAACCTCCCAAGCCACAACTTGAGTCTACTTCAAAGAAAATCTAAAGCACCTGCCTGAAGGGATCTTAAAAAGCCCACAAACCAGGGTCAGAGACAGTTAGTGAAAGTGAAACTTTGAGAATTAATTTGGGGGAGGTAAAGCAGTTCGGCCAATCTGCCCCCAGGGCAAGGAAGAAGTGGGGGAGGGGAACTGCTGAAACCAGCAGCAGCCCCCTGCAGGCCTGACCTGCAGACTCTACAGGGGGGCTGAATTGATTGATCA
>CM053594.1:183570572-183592175 GCA_028646575.1 Pseudocheirus occidentalis
CGCTGGGGTTTTCCCAGCTGCTGGAGCTATTAGGGGGGTGTTGCAGGTTCCCCCCCCCCGAGCTTTGGCTTGCTGAAAGCGCTCCCCAGGACCACCACCCAAGACCACAATCCAGATCCAGGCTGCTCAATGCAAGAGCACTTGGCGCTGATCAATCGACTCAGCCCCTCTATGGGATTCACAGGCCAGGGGCTCTCAAGCAGCCCAGTGGTGACATTCGCCAGTTACAGCAGTTCCTGCCCTTCCCCCACTGCTTCTTTGCCCTGGGGATAGATTGGCCAAACTGCTTTTCCTTCTCCAAATTTAGCTTGAAAGCTTCACTTACTTTCACTAACCTTTAATCCTGGCTTAGTAGGTTTAAAGATTGCTCGAGATGCTTTAGATCTTCTCTGAAGTAGACTCACCTGTGGCTTGGGAGGCTCGGCTCCTCCTGACTGCCCTGGAGCCTGAACGCATGGAGGTTTCAGGATGGGCTGGTCTCGGCTCTCGATCTGTAGGCCTGCGCGATGATCCCCTGCTGCCGAGCTGCCTTCCGCGAGAGATGTGTTTTCTGTGTTTTTGTGAGTTTGAGAGTCCTAGAATTTGTCTGGCGTCATATTTTATGGGTGTTTGGGGTAGCTGTAGGACTCTGCTGCTTCTACACTGCCATCTTGGCTCTACCCCTCTTCTCTCCATCCCGAGGTCAGATTTCAATTTCCTGATTCCAGGCCTAATACTCCACTCACTGTACCACCCACCTGCTCCAAGGCTCAGTGTGGACTCTAAAAAAAAAAAAAATTCAAGAAACCAAAAAGCTGATGTTCTCCTTGTCAGAGAAGAGAATGAGTATCAAGAGAAAGAGTATATCAGAGTAAGTAAGTAAGAGCACTAAGGGATTACTGGTCTTAGTATCAGGAAGATCTGAATTCAAGTTCTGCCTTAGACACGTACTACAGCGTAACCATGAAAAAGTAATTTAACCTCTACGAGCCTCGGTTCCTTTATCTTTAAAATCTAGGGATAACAGTATATTTCTCTTGGCAAGTTGTATGAAGCTCACTATGTATGTATGTATCTCACTATGAAGTGAGATAATGTGCAGAAAGTGTATTGCAAACCTTCAAGTGCCATGTAAATGTCAGTTGTGATTTTTATTAAGTTGGCAAAGAGACAAAGCAAAAATCATTAAAGTCTGTAAAAACAAAACAAAACAAAATAAAATAATTGGAAGCCATTGAAAATGAAAAGGCAGCCAATCTGGCAGTATCGTTTCTTCATTCCAGGAGGATTATAGCAAAGATTACATCTATATACAGCACTTTCTTCTGGTCTATTACACAGAAGGCAATAAAAACATTCCTGAGAGGTACAAATTAAGGAAGAAAGGTATCATGTGAAATCTTGCTTGCATCATCTTGCAAATAGAGAACAGTCTTAGCCACTACAGAGAGATGGGCAGTCCTCTCTGTAATGAACTGGATTGGGTGGGGCTGCGTGTCACACTTTTATTTCAACCCGTCAGGCAACTCTCCTTTCTGTGAGGAAATCCAGACAGAAATAAACATGACTTTAAAGTAGGAAAGAAATGCAATACTAAAAATTTAGTCTATGCTATAATAAAGTATTAGTTCAGTACAATTCAGCATCACTGTAGATAACAGGGAATTACAGGTAGCTGAATTTTCTTTAGGAGGAAACATTCTTAGTCTACATTTCTTGAAGAGAAAGCAGAGCAGCAGAAGCTAGCCAGGTGAGACAAATTCAGAACTTGCAGTAAAGGGCTAGCTCTGCCTTAGCTAGGCATCACAACCTGGGCCCACATAAATGCAGCAAATGGGCAGAATTCTTTGCTATTATTTGACTGTTCCCCCCAAATTGGCTCCCTTGGCAGGTACTCTGGACCTCTTTATTCCCTGTCCCCTCAGATTCTGATGATCCAGGTTTGGATCTTGCTTCTGTTCTGTTATCAACCCCTTCCATGACCCTGATTCCAACATTGGCGTTTAGGTTTAAAGAAAAAATGTTTAACATCTTTGTTGAATTGTTTTTTTTAACATCACCTAAATTTCTGACTGTTTTCTTTTCCCCACTTCTTTTCAGAAAGTCTTCCCTTAGGATAAAGAAGGGTAAAACATCAAAGTTCTGAAAACTAACCAATATGTCAAAAAGACAAAGTCATGTTATATGTAGTGTCCCACAGCCATGATGCTCCATTTCTGCAGATGAATAGGGAAAACTGTTTTCTCGTATCTTTTCTTTTGACATTGAGTTTGGTCATTATAATTTCATACTATTCACTTGACATTATTTTGACATTTGTTCTTTCTTCTTCTAATTTTGTAGTTACTGTGTATATTGTCTCCCTGGTTCTGCTTATTTCATTCTGCCTCAATTAATATAAATTTTTCTAGTTTTCTTTGTCTTCATCACATCTATCACCTCTTACAGCACAGTAATATTCCATTACACTTACATGCCACAGCTGTGATTCTAATTCTTTACCATCAAAGTGTTATCATAAATATTTTGTTGCATATAGGGTCTTACTTCCTCGATACCTCTAGGAGTCTTCTATGATTTATGCCTATCAGCAGAAGCAACAACAGTACGTTCAAGGGGAATAGATAGGTTAGTCGCTTTCTTTGCATGATTCCAGATTGCTTTCCAGAATTGTCATGCCAAGGTATCATTACACAAACAATGCATTCATGTGTCTGTTTTGACAATCTCTCCAATACTGACAATTCTCATCTTTTGTCATATTGGCTAGACATTGGTTCTTAAATACTTTATCCACTGAACCAGACCTGGAGTCAGAAAAATGCATCTTCCTGAGTTCAAATCTGAACTTAGACACTTACTAGCTGTGTGACCCTGGGCAAGTCACTTAACCCTGTTTGCTTCAGTTCCTCATATGTAAAATGAGCTGGATAAAGAAATGGCAAACCACTCCAGTATCTTTACCAATAAAATCTTATCAGAGAGTAGTTCGTATGGCTATGGTTATTGTCCTGGCTACTAATATTTTAACTAGTATTTTGCAGCATATGTAATTAAATGAAAGTTACTAAACCTGTTGTTATCATACTCAAATCTCAGAATTTTTATGGTAAGCTCCAAAACTGGCTCCAAGAACTAGATCCTTACTTTTTATATCTGAGTAAGAAGACGGTAATAACCAAGTGACTTGTTCCTTTCTGCAGAATGAAATCATGAGTCATACTTCACTATTTCAATGTCTTTACAACCTCATCGTTGTGGGCATACTCTCTATCAGTACAGATCACACACATCTGTGCCTTCTCATTTGTACAATTCTTGTTCATTTGTTTCCCATAACCCTCCATAAGAGATCTACTCAATTCTATACGCCATTCTCTGGGTCCTGCCACCTTCTGATCTGCTTTTTTTTTGTTCCTGCTACATGACTAGCCAACTCATTTTCTAGCTACATATATATCTTTGATGTTGTCTTTTTTTCTCATATGCATACAAATCATAATTGCTAGCATGGTGAAATGAACGCGGGCTTCTGCTCAAGGAGAAAAATACAGGTAAAAAAACAGGTAAAAATTTAGGAAAGAAAAAATAAACTTACATGATAACTTTGTTGCATATTTAAAAGGAATAGCAAGTTAGACAAAGTACATTTGCAGTTTCATGTGCAATCATCTTTCTTATACAATGTTATGGAAATGTTTGTTTTATTCCATAAATTAAAGCTATTTTAAAAAAAAGAATGCAGCCCATGACACCCATGTTTATATTTCCCACAAAATCCCAAATACTGTCCCTTACATACCACATGAGCTTAATAAGCTCTTGCTGAACAAATTTGTTAACTGAAATAGTTATGGAAATTACCTGAAAACTTAAAGGAAATTTTTTTTAATCATCCTTCAAGATTGCTGGGAGAAAAAAACACCTAAGAAACTGTGAAGTACTTGAGAGAGGGAGAAAGGTCTTTGGCACATGAATTATACAAATTTACTGATTTAACAGATCAAATTACTCAGCTATCCCTCAGTTTTTAAATTTGATTTGGCCATGCCATGATAAAAATTGCTATGTAAAATATTCAATATTTTTTTCTGTCTATGACCTAAACTATGACCAAAATATCTGTGTCTAATGAATGATAAAGTGTATTTGTGCATCTAGAATGAAAGACCCAGGAGAAAATGGTGATAAACAGATTTCCCAATCAGTGAAGCAGTACTTGAGTCTATTACCTCATCTCGGGTAATTCCTTGGAAGAGAGAGATCCATTATGCCTTAACCTGTTCTTTGTCACCCCTGTTGTTTCAATGTCAAGGTAAAGAATGTCTCCATACCTGTTATAATATCAATCATCATAACAGACTGATGTGCACAAACATAGTTAGGCTGTAGCAATCCACAACCTGGTAGGAAATGTTTAGGCAGATCGAAAGATTACATATTCAGACAAGAAAGCCACACAGAAGCAGTCACATTATCGTTAAAATCCACAAACAGGACTAACAGATTTCTTTTGCCTGAAGTGTTGGGAGATTTCTTTAGGAAGTCCTCAGCTCCTGTTGTTTGTTTAGTTAACAGAAAAGATGGTAAAGAAAAACAAAATAAAAATCTTTATCCTTTAAATAGGTAAACTTCCTCATTTCCTGGATTCAGAACAAGGGAAACATTATCACACTCAAAGTTTTCAAACAACTTTTTGTAACAATTTTTTTTTTTGGCCTGGTAAGGATCTGGGGGAGAAAGGAAGAAGATGAGGTCATTTGTAGGTAAGGGCTTGGTGGTTTTGTAAATCAGAATGTTGAATCTGGAATAAACTTTAAAGATGATCTTGTCCACCCCTGCATTCTATTATGCATTCCTAACTCCTACGCCATGTCAATGCCTGTGACATTTGATGTCACTTTAAATTGAAACAATATAAAGTGATTTCTTCAGGACATCTATCGTTTCCTTAAATACAATCCTATTTTGTTGGCATCTAGTATCTCTGGCAAAACAATTCTTCTGTTGTACCTTGACATAGGGTCCCTGAATGCCTTCCTAAACTCCCAGTTCCATTCTGGTTTTGCTTACCTCTCTTATTTAGGGCCTGGATCTCATGGTCAGACATCTCAATAATGCTGTAAATGGCACCTTGAATCACTTTGCCACTTATCTTTGCCAAGAAAACCCCAAATGGAGTCACAGACTTGTCTGCCATTCCAATCCCCAAATTTGGGTCTATAGTCATTGTTAATTTTTTTCCTCTTTTACTCTCATATTTCTAAGCATTGCTAGAGAAAGTCAAAAGACCATGCTAATTGGATCCCCCCCCAAATTCATGATGTAGATCAGAGTTTCTTAAACTGTAATCCATGCATATATGTATGTATGTATGTATGTATAAGACCATATTTAAATATAATTTGGTTTCCTTTGTAATCTTATTATATTTTATGCATTAAAAAACGTTATTCTGAGGAGTCCATAAATTTCACCAGACTGCCAAAAGGATTCATGAAACAAAAAGATTAATGATACCTGGTCTAACTTTAACTGGCCTTTATGGATAGTCAACAACTTTTTGATTGGTCTCTTACTGAGTTCCCATTGCGGTCTCCATGGCTATACCAAATTTTCCCACAATCCTAAAGGCCCCAAATCTACCTTGGCCTCTCTTACTCTTAAGAGAAGACCTCACCATCTACTTTACTGAAAATATCGAGGCTTTTTCTGTGCATCTCACGTGTCTTCCCCTCCTTTACTGTTTCAGAGGAAGAAGGGTTACTTCAAGCTTTTCAGAGCTAAGCCCTCCACCTATACCCATGCTCCCCTTCTTAGCTGTCTCTTCAGGGCTTTGCTGCATTGATTATCTCTTCTCTTTAATTTAATCATGTCCTAACTACTGGCTCTTTCTTCTTTGCCTACAACATGTTTAGGTCTCTTCCAAATGAGGTAACAACAGAAACAACTTTATTTCAACCCTGATACCTCTTCAAGCTACTCTATAGTATCTCTTTCCCCACCTAATTTCTTGAAAGAGTATTACTATAGACCCACTTATTCTTCCATGCCTTGTAATCTTACAAAGCTGGAAATCTGGATCTATCTCACCACTCTCCAGAAACTGTTCTCATCAATGATCTAATAGTCACTTAACCTAATGACTTTTCCTCAGAAAAATCACCTTTGGATTCACTTCAGCTTTTGACACTGTAAACATCCCCTCATGCTTGAAATTATGCTCTCCCTCGACTTCCAAGGTACTAAAAAAAAAATCACGTACATGAATTCTGAGCCTCTCTGTTGTCAGTGATTGAAAATTATTGGATAGCAGTAGAGTTCCACAAATGCTTTTCTTTTTTTTTTCTAAAAGGAAAAGTATATATCCATCAAATTGTAGACTGAATGCATTCCAGGCAAAGTTCTAAAATATTAATAATGAGGTAGTTTGTGACTATTTGGGAAAGGAAGTTGTAATCACCGACTGTTAGCGTGACTCCTTCAAGAACAGATCATTTGAGACTATGGTCATTTTTTTTTTATTTTGACAGCTTAACTAGCCTGGTTAATGAAAGGAATGCTAAAGACATTGTAGATCATTTGACAAAGGCATTTGACACAAAGTCTTCTATAATATCCTTGTGATGGAGAAATTTTGGTTAGATAAATGTCTTGAAATATTCGAATAGATCTGTGAACTCATGGATTCAGGGGTTCCCTCCAGTGAAACAGATTGCAGCCTGCCTTTACTGTGTAATTCTAATCTATTTCCTCCCAAAGGTGAACCACAGATGTTCCACCCAATATTCTGGAGGCCTCCTCCTTTTTCCTTGGATTTTTAGCCTGGAGGAGTCTTAGAAGAACATTAATAGATGTCTTCAAGTATTTGAAGGACTGTCACATAGAAGAAGGGTTACTACGTGGTGCAGTGCTCAAAAAGGGGAGCCTGAATTCAAATCCAGCCTCAGACACTTACTAGCTGTGTAATCCTGGGCAAGTCACTTAACCCTGTTTACCTCAGTTTCCTCATCTGTAAAATGAACTGGAGAAGGAAATGGCAAACCACTCCAGTATCTTTTCCAAGAAAACCCCAAATGGGGTCACAGAGAGTTGGACACAACTGAAACTACTCAACAGCATCAACAGCATATGGGGAAAGGATTAGATTTCTTCTGCTTGACTCCAGAGGGCAGAACTCAAAGTAAAAGGTCAAATTTGCAGAGAGGAAGACACAGAAATTCAATTTCTGTAAGAATTTTTTAACGATTGGAGGTCTGCAAAGCTGTAATGGGCTGCTTCACAAGGTTTTCCCATTACTAAAGATCTTCAAGTGGATAATGGATCACCAGAATCATGGTGAGATAGAAAATGTGTCATGCATAGCCTTCATGTAGGGGTTAGCACAGACAGCCTCTACAAGTAATTCCTTCTTATTCTGAGATTCTATAAATCTACACAATTCTGTTTAACCTTCCTCCCTACCACTGATCCCTCTTTCTTACTCTTCTTCCTTCTCCAAGTCCCTAGATATAGATGTTTCCCAAGTTTCCATCTTTAGGCCTTTTTTTTTCCTATACTGGCACTGAAGACATTTCATGGTAGAGATAGAAGGTGAATTATACTCAACAAGCAACTGTGACTTACTTAAGCTTGGAAGAGGTCTCAAAGAAATAAACAAACAATAATAATAGTAATTAGCATTTATATGATGCTTCAAGGTTGACAAAGAGCTTTCCCCATGTTATCTCCTTCCATCCTCACAATAACCCTGTGAAGTGGGTACTGTTATTATTCTCCTTCTACAGATGAGGAAACTGAGGTAAAGAGAGGTTAAATTACTTGCTTAGGGTTACACAGTTAATAAGTGTCTGAAGTGTGGTTTAAATCTCTTGATTCCTAGTCCAAAATTCTAACCACTGTGCCACTTAGCAGCTTCATACATAAATTTATGGCACTAAAGTTCATTATCAAGAAATATAGCAAGGTGATAGAGTTTTACTGAGAAAATTTAGGCTTCAAGAAACCCACGAATCAATGGCTAAATGGAGATCTTTCTATAAAATTGTTGAGAGACTAGGTAACTTCCTCTTTATAGACTAACACCAGAGGGTAATGGGGGCAGTTAGAGAACCCACAAGCCAGTGAGTTCTGGCCAGTGGTGTTCAAAGTCCCTTGAATCATTCTTTTTTAAAAATATATTCTTTATTTATTTTAACATTCTTTCCTTTTTAAATTAAGCTCCAAACTCTAACTCTCCCACTGCAAAGGTAAACAAAACAATATCCATTAGGTATGTGAAACCATCCAAAGCATATTTCCATATTCCTTGGTTCATTCTTAACAATACCTCCTTCCACTATAATCACACCTACCACATGCCACTACCATCACTCTCCCCATAATCAAGTCAAAATAGTAAGAACCTCTCTTCCCGCCACACTGTGTGTGATTTCTCTTCTTTTTCATGGCTACTTTCAAAATTAGTTTTAACCTGATCCTCCCTCTACATGTGAAGTGAAGGATGAGGTAATATGTTGGAGTCTTTGTCAATGTACTACAGCAGAAAAAATTGGAATAGACATCTGGGTTCAGATCCTGATTCTAATACTTACTAGCTATGTGACCATTAATTATCTCAACCTCTCTGAGCCTCAGCCTATTCATCTGTAAAGTGAGGTCCATGATGCTCATGCTACCCACTTCAAAGGGCTGTGGTAAGGACATGACTTTGTGAATCTTAAAGTACTATATAAATATGCCTTGTTAATTATTGTTATTAATATTCTCTAGTTTAAAAATACCCTAGTAAAAGTCCTAGACTACAAAAAAGTAGGGGATTAGGAGACAGAATGTTCACATAATATATTGAGCTTCTCAAAGAAAAGGCAGTATATTTGAGGCGATTTTTATTTAGATTTTGCAAGGTTTGTCTCTTCCCAGATATTACTCATAAAAGCATAGAAAGTCATTCCCATGCAGGGGCCCAACACTAAGGTAAATTGAATAGTCATCGTGATAAAGGCTAGTCTACCAGTTGAGGTGAGATTGATTAGTCAAAGGTCATTTCTTCAGGATTTCCCAGCACCAAGGATACTGCAAGCAATCTTTCTTCTCTGAGATCAAACTGGCACAGAGCCATAATAAACATCAAGTCTCCCTCACAGGGAGGAAAGATTAAATATCTGATTAAAATTTCTGGCTGCTAATTTATTGAACTTGGCCATGTGGACAATTTGGAGTCACATGATTTTCGCTGTGTGGCTGTTGTTGTTATTCCCAGTAACTGAAAGAGGATGTCACAACTCAGTTGAAAAACAGGGAAACAGACTGGTGCTCCAAGTGGAAAGACCACTTCGACCATCTCTGAAACCTTGGGGCCCAGGCTCCCAAATCTTGAAAGTCTTTCCTCAGCCACATCAGAAAGGTGCAGCCCTTTATACTGTTCATCTGAATTTGTGGATTAGGTTCTTTTCTTTTCTTACCACCCCCGCCTATTGTTCTGAGCTGTCCTGCAAAAATGATGTCATGGGCGGCTTACAAAATGTACAGGAAGTCTTAAAAGCCAAATGACCCCATCCACTCTATTCCTTGTACTCTGCTTGCCTGAAATCTATGAAAAACATGCCATGCAGAGTTCAGGTGGGCAGTCACAGAGACAGCCCTTAGCTGCTACACTCCCTGACCCCTTTACCAGTCCCCTGGCTTGGACAGCAGCCAGTACCAAGCAGAGAAAAAAGAGAAAGAACTAAGGGAAAAGGAAGACTAGAGGAATAAGAGGTCAAGGAGAGTTTCCTCAGAAAAAAACAAGAGTGAAAAAGTTCCATGAGAATTAAAAGAGGATTTTCAGAGCTTTTGTGTCCTGAATTGCAAGCTAGCCAGTCAAGCAGACAGATTGGCTAGCCATGACACTGTGCCTGAGCGGAGAGTATATACTGAAATCCATCACTAAATCTTCCTGCTTCACCTGGTTCCTGTGTTTACATTTGACAATACAATTATCCCTTCCATATCCTAGGGGTTAGGGACTCAGTGTCCCTGCAATCTGGAAAATCTGTGCAAAAATTTTTGGCCCTCCCTTTGTACCAGAGAAGAAGTCTGAATTTTTTTTTTCTTTTTCTTTTATGGGGTGTTTACAGTACCTTATTGTAAAATTTATTGATACTATAAAATACTCTACATATATTTTATGCATTTCTGAGTTTCTAAACTGTTTTCTGTGTCATCTGCAGCCTTCCCAAAATGCCCCCCAAATTCAACCAGTGATGTGTGAAAACCTTGAAGGGGAAAGTCTCAATGTGGAAGGTATCAATGCAATGCCATCCAGTCTAGGTCAGCGCTGCAGTGAGTTTCTGGCACGACTCAGAAAGACTGTTGCAGACGTCCTGTGTTTTGATTCCTGCATCCCTTTTAAATTACCTCTGGGAGACGTTTTGAGTGGACTGATACATGCAGGTAGTTTGTTTATCGTAAGCGCTGTGTTCACAAAAGAATCTTATCTGCTCCATTCTATGAAAGATGGCTGCCATGGGAGTTGAGTTTTTCCATGTCCCTGTATGTCACTGTGCTGTATCTTATCACAAAGCTACACATACTAATGATCTGAGAAATATCCCTGACTATTCAGCGAGGTTTAGAGAGCCCACTGTTCAGAAGACTTCCTTTTATTGCTATTATTAAGAACAACTAGCTCAATAATTCCATTCAGTGCATGTGGTATAGGGGAAAGATCACTGAATATGGAGTCAGAGGACCAAACTCTGCCACTTACTAGGGCTC
The DNA here is from genome assembly GCA_028646575.1 of Pseudocheirus occidentalis. Taxonomy (NCBI): domain Eukaryota; kingdom Metazoa; phylum Chordata; class Mammalia; order Diprotodontia; family Pseudocheiridae; genus Pseudocheirus; species Pseudocheirus occidentalis. Next base: position 183,581,310 of record CM053594.1, read on the forward strand.
AGTATTCCCATCTATAAAATGGAGAGGTTTAGATCTCTTAGAGTCCTTCCAGTTCTGGATCTATGATTCTAGATATTGATACTGATAGCTACCTCTTAGGTTCATAGATCTAGAGCTGGAAAGGACCGTTGAGGCCATCAAATTTAGCCCCACCATTTTACAAATGAGGAAAATGAGACCTACAAAGGTTAAGTGACTTGCCCAGGGACATATAACTAGTAAGGATATGAGGCAGGATTCAAATTCTGGTATTCTTGACTTCAAAGCACTACTCTAATTTTTGTACCACCATTGATTGCTCTATTGACAGATAAAAAGGAAAGAAGGAAGGACAGATAAAAAGAAAGAAAGAAAGAAAGAAAGAAAAGAAAGAAAGAAAGAAAGAAAGAAAGAAAAGAAAGAAAGAAAGAAAGAAAGAAAGAAAGAAAGAAAGAAAAAAAGAAAGAAAGAAAGAAAGAAAGAAAGAAAGAAAGAAAGAAAGAAAGAAAGAAAGAAAAGATACATATTGCCTTCTGACTCTCCTGATTTCTCCACCATGCCTCCATGTGGGCATCTTCTCTCCCTTCTCTTGGCTTCTCAGCTCCCTTTTACATGATGTTTTATCCTATTTAAATTTGAAGTTTTTGAGAGTAGGGATTGTTTTTCTTCTTTGCTTGTATTTGTATTCCTAGCACTTAACACAGGACCTGGCACACAGTAAGCAATTAATAAATGCCTTATCTATCTATCTATCTATCTATATCTATATCTATCTACCTACCTACCTACTTACCTACTTGTCTGTCTGTCTGTCTACCTACCTATCATCTACCTGTCTATATATCTGTATCCATCATCTACCTACTTGTCCATCTACTATCTACCTGTCTGTCTGTCTATCTATCTATTTATCTATCTATCATCGGGGCAGCTAGGTAGCACAGTGAATAGAGCACTTGCCTTGGAGTGAGGAGGACCTGAGTTCAAATCCTGCCTCAGACACTTAACACAAAAACTAGCTGTGTGACCTTGGGCAAGTCACTTAACCCCAACTGCCCTCCAAAAAAAGGCAAAAAAAAATCAACAAATATCTATCTATCATCTATTCTGCCTCATGTATTTATTAGAGTTGAAACCTTAGATCACTCACTTAACTTCTTTGGACCTCAGTTTACTTATCTATGATATTAGAATGCTCATAATTATACCTAGATTGTCATGTTTTCCATTATATCATGTTGTTTCTCTGCAGGACGCCAAATGTTATTCTTTCCTTTTCTTTCTTAGGAGCCTTCCTCTATGGAAGCGGTTCTCAACCTGTGGGTTATGTTCAATTTAAATACATCCTGCATATCAGATATTTACATTACGATTCATAACAGTAGCAAAATTACAGTTATGAAGCAGCAACAGAAATAATTTTATGGTTGGGGGGGGTCACCACAACATGAGGAACTGTATTAAAGGGTCGTGGCATTAGGAAGGTTGAGAACCTCCACTTTGGGGATATATCCACAAGACCCAGAACTAATCCACAAATTCATTGAGGGTCTCATTGCTTGATCTACATGACAATGGGCAAGCAAAACTGTGGCAAAAATCATGCAACTGTTCTGACTAGGCCCACTATAAATTTATGTCACACAACCTTAACTGGACCCTTCCTACTGTTAGGCAATCCTACACATCCCTAATTAACTCACTTATCCCCCTCACTACACCGGCTCTTCTGAAGTTTTTCATCAGTCCTTATGCCTCCCACATATAACCTCTCATAGCTACTGGTAGGAGACATATTCTTACTCAAATAAAAACAACTACAAAAAGTAAATATATATAATTTTGATTACTTGAAGCTCAAAAGTTTCTGCATAGACAAAATTAGCTCCTAGGATAAGAGGGAAAGCAGTTGAATGGGGGGATCTTTGTACCAAATTTCTCTGATAAGACTTTGGTATCCAAGATATATAAACAATTAACATAAATACATATGTGCATATGTATTTGTGTATGTATACACATATGTGTGTGTATATACATACTGTGTATATGAATTGTGTGCATGTATGTATATGTATGTATATAACATATATATATACATATATATAAGTAGTAGCCATTTACCAATAGAGAAATGGTCATTTTAATGTTAAAAATGTTAAAAAAAGAAAAACTAAAAAATACTCAAAACCCCAAGAAAGAATGCTCCAATGCCTAATAATAAGATAAAAACACATCACAACAACCTTGTGGTTTCACGGTATGCTCTGCAAATTAGTAGAGATAACAAAAAATGGCAATAGTCAATATTGGAGAGGTTGTGGGATAATAAGCCACTAATGCATTGTTGGCTGAGCTTTTAATCGGTACAACCATTTTGGAAAGCAATTGGAACTATGCAAAAAGCAACTAAAATGTCCATACTCTTTGACCCAGAGATTCCAGTACTGACCCACTGACAAGAAGAAAGTGCTCCTATACACGAAAATATTCATAATGGCACTTTTTGTGGTGACATCAAGTAACTGAAAACAAAATAGATACCCATTGATTGGGAAATGGCTAAACATATTGTGTTATACAAAGATGATAGAATATCACTCTGCTGTAAGTAACAATGAATGTGGCTCATATAGAGAAGCAGAAAAAAAACATGAGAATAAACACAGAGTGAAGTAAGCAGAGTCAAGAAAACTTTGTACACAATGACTGACTATGAAAGTGCAAAGAACAACCAAACACACACACACACACACACACACACACACACCCCAAAAGTGAATGTAGCAAAATTATAAATATCAAGCATCACTCAAGAGAAATATTAGAAAACCCCTCCAACTCATTCCTTTCTACAGGTGGGAGGTCCATAGGTACTATACATTGAACATGTTTTCTGACTTTTTCAGTACATCAGTCTATTGTGATTTCTTTTTCTTCTCCTCTTTCTCCTTCTCCTCCTTCTCCTCTTCTTCCTCCTCCTCTTCTTTCTTCTTTCCTTCCTACTTCCTCTTCTTTTCTTTTTCCCTTAAAATAATATTTAAAAAAAAAGAGAGATGGCTCTCTGGGAGGGGAAGGGGCAGAAAAGGGATACCAGGGGAAATTATGATGATACTTTTTTAAAGACATCATTAAAATTTTATTTAAAATTAACTAAAAATAAATTTAAATTAATTTAAAAAAAACTCTAGTCACCCCTTGAAAAAAAATGACAACTTCAAGAACATTATAGCCAATATCCAGAGTTTTCAGTTCAATGAAAAAATAAATACTGCAAGGAGTCAGTAAGAAAAAATTCAATTACTGAGGAGGCATAATCAAGAACACACATGATTTAAAAGCCACCAATATAATGAAGAAAATAATACAATATTCCAGAAGGCAAAGGACACGTGCTTAAAGCCAGGGACAACTTACCCAGCAAAATTAAGCATAATCTTACTAGGGTGAAAATGGATCTTTAATGAAATAAAGAACTCCTTGATGAAAAGACCAGAGCTTGAAGTACAAATACATGAGTCAAGGGAAACATTAAAGAGGTAAACCTGAGCAAGCAATCACAGTGGACTAAACAAGGACAAACTGTTTATATTTTAAATATGGGGAAAATGATGCATGTGTCCCCTCAGACCTCTATCATCAGGAGTCATAGGAGTCTAATTAGAGAGACCTGGATTCTATTATGTTTTGATAATATTAAAAGGAGAAGGGAAAAGAGGAGGGAAAGGATGGGGGAAAGTGGCTTACAGAACTGAGATATGCAAGTAGAAGTCATACAAACAAGTAGGAAGTGGGCAACATTTGAACATCACTCTTATCTAAATTGCTCAAAGGAGGGAAGAATACACCTACAAGGAGCTGAATGCAGAAATTCATTTCATTCAACTATGAGGGAAAGGGGAGAAGGGTAGAGGGAATAAAAGAGAGTATATTAAGGAAGTGATTAGTCCTAAGCAAAACAGAACTAAGTGATGAGGTGTAGGCCCTGGGACTCCCCCTTCCCCCCTCCCCACTTTTTTTTGAGCTCTCCTTGATTCTTTGAGGTACAGGCTCTGGGAAAGTAAACCTTCCCAGGGAAGACATTTGCTTGAGGTCCTGAGCCTTAAGTTGTGGCTCTGCCCAAGTCCAATAGTTTCCCACCCTTAATGTTCCTGTTCCCACCCTTGAACTGTCCTGGCCCACCATTGTCTATGGTCTCCAGGTCCTCCAGCAACTTCCCACCATTAACCACTCATTACTGAAGTCTGGCCTCATCTGACTCCTCCTGAAGACCCTCCCCAATCTCCTCCTCTGGACCACCCCTAGATTCCTCCCACAACCTTTCTGTATATAGAACCCCATCTTCCCTCCATGTGGTGTGAGAGCGCCATGGAATAGCTTGGCATAGACGTGCTCTGTGAGAGTGCCATGGGATAGCTTAGCACAGACTTGCTCAGTGGGAGTGCCTTAGAATGCCCTAGCACACAGACTTGCTCTGTGAGAGCACCTTTAAATGGCCTAGCACCCCACGTGGCAAACTTGAACTTTCAATAAACTTTACTTTTTCTTTGGCTGAGAAGACTTGAGTGGAATTCTTTCCGCAGGACCCTGCATGTTGGTATTTTGGGGTCTCAGGCAGCCCTGACCCTCTTTGGGCTCCTCTTCATAAGGAGCTTGAATCTTGAAGAGTGACTTAAAAGAAAAGAAAGGGTATATGGTAAAGCATGCTACTGACCTCCAGATAGAGGTGATGAACTCAGACTGAAACTTTGGAAACATTTTTTGGCTGGGAGGGAAATAGGCAATGTGGAAATTTGTTTTGCATGACCATATACATTTGTAACAAGGATTTGTTTTTCTGCTTTCTCAGTAGGATGGAGATGAGTGTGGGAATGTAGAAAAGAGAAAAAAGGATTTTGTTGATTGAAAAAACTTTAATTGAAAGGTCATTTTACCTCTCGGTCTCAATTTCTTCATCGGGAAATGGGGGTAAGAATACTTGTGTCCACCTTGCAGTGCTTTTCTGAGGAAAGCACTTTATAAACAGATAACACTATATAAATGTGGGCTATTATTATATGGGTGCGACTAGGGTGGAGGGAAATGAGAGTTCTCCCCTCTGTGGCTCCATAACACTGCATTTTGTGACCTTCAAAGTCAGGAAAAAAAGAAAATCAGGTGGAATTATAAACAACTAGGGACCAAAAATACATTTGATTTCCTTTTATTGTACTTGTGGGAACCTAGTTATTTTGAGCACTGTGGGTGATTGGCAGGCTTCTATAAGCCGATTTCAAAATCAAAACTATTCATGTGATTGTATGGCTCATTTAAAAATTCTGTTAGGTTGGGCAGACCTGTGACTATCGACATGAAGAGTAATAACAAATTCATCCCTAAAGTAGCAAGTCAATCACTGTCCTGGGGATCAGAGGTAGTCTGGAAATGCCACTAGAGATACTGTTCTATTTGCTCCCATTCACGTACCACAAAATAACCATAAAGACCCCCACACACACACACACACACGCACACACACTCACACACACACCACTACCACCACCATCACCACCACCCAGTATGTTTTCTGAGAATAGAACTCTAAAGGAATTTCATATGTTCAGACTTGCCACCAATTTTAGATAGAGTGACATGTTTTTTGCACACACACAAAAAAAGCCCACATACTTATATCCTAAACAAGCTTCAGAAAACTCTTAAGGAAAAAAGGAAAAGGTTGCTATAAAAATAATACTCTACATTTATTAAGTTTCAGACTTGTGTTTTCATTGATATAGGTAGTCCCAAATTTTTCTTACCTGGTATAGTTCTACAATTCAGAGTTTTAGAATGTTGCACTGATTTATCCAGGGTCACACCACCAGTATATGTTAGAGAAGGAACTTAAACTTAGGACTTCTTTATTCTGAAGCAAACACTCTATCCATCTATCCACCATGCTTGTGTGTATGTGTGTGTGTATGTGTGTGTGTGTGTGTTTCTCCCTCTCTCTTTGTCTTTCCTCTCTCTCTCTCTTTCTCTTTCTCTCCATATATATGCCACATGTATCTATCTATCTATACACACATATGTATTTACACATATGTATATAGAGATATGTGTATATATAACAATACATTTTGAAGCACTTTTGTATTTTATATACATCCTCTTATTTGATCCCCACAGTAACCCTGGGAGGAGGACAAAATAAATATCATGTCCATTTAAGGAAAATGTCTAAGAATTTTATAATTATCACTATAAATGAAATTTATATGCACTTTTCTTCTATAAATACCTTTTCTCACTGGAATCACACAATGTAGCTAGTTGAGTGCAGGAATGAATCATCATCTCCATTTTTAAAGTGAGGAATCTGAGGTTCTGAGAGAGAACAAAGGGTACTTTGGCTACTAAGACAAAAGCCCGGATTATAATGCAAGCTTTCTCACTGCACATCAGAAGGGCTCTTAGTTATACCCTCGGCCAGGCATTATAAAGTTTGCAAAGTGATTATTTTCTCCCCCATTAGACTGTAAACTACTTGAGGGCAGAGAGTGTCTTTTGCCTTTTCTGTATCCTCAGTGCTTGGCAATGTGCCTAATGTGTAACAGATACTGAATAAATGTTTACTAATTGATTGCTGTATATAGCAATCAAAGCCCAGCCAAAACCTACTAGATAGTTGAGATAAATTGCTTTCAAAGTGCTTTCATCCTACACCAGAGGGCTCTCTGAAGTAACTGTCAAGCTCTCTCTGACTCTCCAAGAGATGACTGCTTCTCTCCCCTTGGTTCCTTTTGTAGATAGTAACACTTTCCTTCTTAGTCTAAGGGATTGGTGTAGATTTAACCAATCTGATTATGGTTTGCTATACTATGCCCTTCAACCTCTAACTCTTCTTAGGCTGAGTCCTTCACTGATACTCTTACAAAGTAAATGATATAAAATTCTAACTCAATATTAGAAATGAAAAAAGCAGGCAATGGTTAATGAACCTAACATGGACACTTCTCCCCAACCTCTATGATACTCCTCAGATGAGACAATAACCCTCAGGCAAATCAAAAGAATAAAAATAAAACAAAAACAAAACAAAACAAAAAAACAGCCCAGGAGTTCAGTTACTACACCACCACTTCTAAACAAAGCATTTGACTTGATAGCTTTCCACTCATGGCAAAACCTCTAGGCTAGATCAGTGTCTAGTCTGCTGGGTTGATTCAGCAGTGCAAAGCATTTCTGTCTCCGTGCATTGAGGGCAGAATCTACAAGCAGACCTGGTCTGATGTATTCTTGTCTAAGCAATCTTGACCCTAATCCTCAGTCCCAGGTGGATTAGTTACTGTCTCTGCCCCTATGACCACACCCCCAAGCCCAATGGGAATTTCTTATTGGCATAGACTGCCTTGACCATCTCAATCTTGCCAGTATGGTAGGAGGGAGAACAGAATCTTCTACCAGTGAGCTGTCATTTCCATCACTGTTTCCTTATATTCAAAAAACACCTAAAGCTCAAAGGTATCCTTGCAGCCCAATTCACCTTGTTTCCATATCTCTCTATCATTAACAGTTGGGATGAGGGGAATATATCCATCTCTCTTTCTCTCTGTCTGTCTCTCTCTGTGTCTCTGTCTCTCTGTCTCTCACTCTGTGTGTGTGTCTCTATCCCTGTATCTCTCTCTTTCTCTGTCTCTCTCTGTCTCTCTGTCTCTCTGTCTCTCTCTCTCTCTCTCTCTCTCACACACACACACACACACACATACACACACACACACACAGAGATTTATAGGTTTAGAGCAGATCTGTACAACTTGGCAGTAAATAGAGGCTGAAATTAACTTCTTTGGTCTGCAGATAGGTTTTTGGTGGCTCACTTTCCAAGTAAAGGTATAACTAATGACTGAACTATTTTGCAAATAAGCAGTATTTTTTAAAAGGGAGATTTCTATAAATATCAATGAATTACCCTTATTACTTAAGATTTTTATTTATCATGAAATTGCTCCTCTTAGACTAGAGACAGATTGATAATGGTTGGTTGCTGAGGGTCACATGACAAACAGGAGAGAGTGCACATTGGCAAGTTACCACCAAGGTACATGATGGACACAACAGTGACTAGTGGAAGGCGGGTTAAGCAGGGCACAGACAAAGCATTTGTTACATCTTAATTTTATATCCTCTACATTTCTCTAGGGCTGCCCAAAATCTTTGACAGACCACAAGCCACCTGAGGGTCATATGTTGTGCAGGCGTGGTTTAGAATTAAAATTCATATCTCAGTAATTTTTGAATCCAACTCCATTTGGAATACAAATAAATTGCACAATGACTCACACAAGTAAGACATTTAATGTTGTTGAAAAAAAATTTTTTTAAACAAGTGTTGCTGAACTGAGACCAAAGAGACCATGGGGGCAGGAGGGTAGGAAGGGAACAAAAATTTATTGAGTGTCTACTATCTATCAAGTACTGTGTTAAACAATTTAGAAATATTATCTCTTTTAATCCTCACAGTAACCTTATCATCTCCATTAAATAATTGAGGAAACTGAGGCACATAGATGTTAAATTACTTTGCTACAGTCACACAGCTTATAAATATCTGAGGCCACATTTGAACTCAGGTCTTTCTGACTCCAGCCCTGGGGTCCTATTCACTGTGCTAGAGAGAACAGATGAGGAAACTAGCATTTCAAGACGTTAAATTATTTACCCAAGTTCATACAGGCATTAGGAACAGAGTAGAGATTGGAGTCCAGGTTTTCTGTACTGAAAATTCAAGTCTCTCATTACTATATAACACACAGATCTGGAAGCTGTGAGGCTAAAACTAGAAATTAGGTCTTCTGAGTCCTGATTCTTTTGGTTTTTACCACATTATGTCATGAGAGAAGATAATGTTAATACTAGTGACTAATATTAATTCAGAAGATCTGTGATTCTACATCATATAGTAAGCTCCCTTTACATCAATAATTTTCCACGAATTTCTAAGTCTAAAAAGGAGAAAAATCATTACCTAGAGACCCATCTTCTGACAATGAACCTGCCTCTCATAACTTAGCTCAGTTATTCCTTGAGGAAAGATATACAGTTGGTTATGGAGTCCATACAGGAAGCCTTTTCCAACTCAGGAGGATTTGCCAAAGCTTTTTCCACAGTGCCAAAGTCCTCAGGAACTCAGGAGTACTTCCATGCTAAGCTGTAGCACCAGAACGGGTTGTTGTCCTTCAGTTCTTTCAGTCATGTCCTATTCTTCCTGACCCCATTTGGGGTTTTCTTAGCAAAGATACTGGAGCTGTTTGCCATTTGCCTTCTCCAGTTTCTTTTACAGATGAGGAAACTGAGGCAAAGAGGGTTAAGTGACTTACCCAGGGTCACACAGCTAGTGTCTGAGGTTAGATTTGAACTCAGGAAGATAAGTCTTCCTGAATTCAGGCCTGGCATTCTAACCACTGCACCACCTGGATGCCCATCAGAATAGGAATTCAGTACAATTACTATAGCAACAACAATTCATGTGTCACACCAATCAAATTTCCAAAGAATTATTTTATAGATTTAGAAAAAACAATAAAATTCATCTAGAAGGACAAAAGGTCAAGAATATTAAGGGAAATCAACAAGGAAAAAATGTTAAGGAAGGCAACCTAGCATTACCAGATTTCAAACTCTGTTATAAAGTGGCTGTTATCAAAATAATCTGGTACTGGCTAAGAAGAGAGTGGTAGATGAGTGGAAAAGATTAGGCATGCAGAACATAGCAGTACATGAACATAGTAATCTAGTGTTTGATAAACTCAAACATCCAAGCTTTTGAATAAAGAAAAAAATTGCTTGGAATACTGGAAAGCAAGTTGGTGGAAACAAGGTATAGATCAACATCTCACACTGTTTACTGAGGAAAGGTCAAAATGGGTGACATCATAAGCAAATTAGGGGATCATGGGAAATTTTGCCTCTTAGGTCTATAGATAAGAATTTATGACCAAAAAAGAGAGAAGATCACAGGCAGTAAAATGGTTAAATTAAGAAGTTTGGGAACAAATTAAACCAATATAGTCAAGACTAAAAGAAAAACAGAAAGGTGGGGTGGGGAGGATTTTACAGCAAATTTCTCTGGTAAAGGCCACATTTCTCTAATACATATAACTAAGTAAAAATTACAAAAAAATAAGAGCCTTTCCAAAATGGTCAACAGGCAGTTTTCAGAAGAACTCTAAGTTATCTCTGTAGTTATATGAAAAAATGTTCCAAATCACTGTTGATTAGAGAAACGGAAATTAAAATAACTCTGAGTTACCAACTCACACCTATCAGACTGGCTAACGTGATAAAAAAAACAAATGAAAATAACAAATGCTGGAGATAAAATTAGGACAGTAATTCAGTATTAATAGAATTGTGAATGAGTCCAACCATCCTGGAAAACAATTTGGAACTATGCCCAAAGGACTATAAAATTGTGCAGACCCTTATATCTAGCACCAAAGAGATCAAAGAAAAAGCAAAAAGACCTATAAATACAAAAATATTTATAGAAGCTCTTTTGAGGGTAGCAATGAATTGGAAATTAAGGAGTTGCCCATGAATTTAGGAATGGTTGAACAAGTTGTGATATATCACTGTGATGTGTTGTAGGCCAAGACTTTCAGGGACCTTGGCCACATTAGCTCCCCAGTTCTACAAAGGTCCTTAGGCTGATATGCAAGGAGAATATAATCTTGTTAGGTGGATGCTCTCATTGGTTTCATGAATAGCTAAAGAAATTACTGAGTTAATTTGCAAGTCTTGATTGTAACACCCTATTTGTTTGTGCCTCTGGACATGGTCCTAGGATAAAGAGCTTAATGAGTGATTGGCTTTGGGCTGGGGTAGAGAAAGATTGAAACCAAGGGT
>CM053594.1:183592675-183612872 GCA_028646575.1 Pseudocheirus occidentalis
CAGGGTAATTGGGGTTAAGTGATTTGCCCAAGGTCACATGGCTAGTAAGTGTTAAATGTCTGAGGCTGCATTTGAACTCAGGCCCTCCTGACTCCAGGGCTGGTGATCTATTCACTGCATGACCTAGCAGCCCCCAATAGGATCACTTCTAACTCCTGGGGCATCTGCTACTTAACCAGTTTAAAGTGGGACTCCCTATTCTATTTACCCTATAAAGAGAGTCCCATGACTGCTTTAGTATCTTGGCTTCTCCTTTACTAAGTTAAACGTGACTTTGTCTCCAAGGTGAAGGCCCAGGCAGGGTGAGTGGTATTTGGGGTGGATGAAAACGGGGGAGGGAGGAGTAGGGCAAACCTGATTAAGATGTTTTTTTTTCTTTTCAACCAAGATTGCTGGAAGTAGCTAGGTCTCATAAAGCAATTAGCATTCCTTAATTGCCTTAGAGGGTCATGATCTGATCAGACAACTCACTTTCCCCCAGTTGCAAATTAATCCTACAATATGAAGTTCACTCCCAAACACGAAGTAATTGGGAGGAGCTAAGGTAACTCAATTCACGTCATTAAAACCTCTTTCATTCAGGATTGTCTTGCCTTTGCCAGGGGGAGGTCCGAAGGATGTGCTGTTGAGTCAGTCAGAGGGAAGATCTACTTAAGTTCGAAACAGCTTGTTGGTCCAGGTCTTTGGCCATCCAGAGAGAGACGACTGACCTAATTTATTTGTTACCGGCTAACTAATAAGTTGGTCTTGTTCAGGTCCCTGGTTTCTTACTGAGGTGCCAGCGAGAACATTTTACAAACGATATTTTGGGGCTCGGCCTGTTTCGGCGGAGGCGGCTGGAGCGGGAACTGAGCCGCGTGAGGCCCGGGCCCAGTCTGGGCAGAGAGTGCGCCAGCAGAGCGGGATGGCAGCGTCGTTGGCAGCTGGCAGCCCCGGCTGCGGGGACGGGCCATCGAGCGCTTACAATAGCCGGCCCGGGGGCCCCGGAGGGGCTGCCGCCTCTGCCTCCTCGGCCTCTATGGCCGCAGAGGCCGCGGCGACCTCCGGTGGGGGGCCCTCGGGCCTCTCGGCGGCCTCTGGCCCTGAGGCATCGGCCGGGGGCTGGCCTAGCGAGGAGGCCCAGCTGCTGGGGCACTGCGGCGTGTGCCGGGAGCGCCTGCGGCCAGAGGGGGAGCCTCGCCTGCTGCCCTGCCAACACTCCGTGTGCGGTCAGTGCCTGCTGCTCCCGCCAGCCTTCGCGCCCGGCGGCGCCACCAGCACTGCAGTCGGGCCTGCCGCCGCCAACAACGTGGGCGACCGCGAGGTGGTGGATTGCCCGGTGTGCAAGCAGCAGTGCTTCACCAAGGACATCGTGGAGAACTACTTCATGCGCACCAAGGCGACCCCGAACCCCAAGGATGCCAAGCAGTGCTGCACCAGCTGCGAGGACAACGCCCCCGCCACCAGCTACTGCGTTGAGTGCTCGGAGCCCCTGTGTGAGACTTGTGTGGAGACCCATCAACAAGTCAAGTGCACCAAGGACCACACTGTGCGATCCACTGACCCTGCCAAGTCCCTTGATGAGAAGCGCACGGCCTACTGCTCCGTCCACAAACACCAGCCCCTAGTCTTTTTCTGTGAGAGCTGTGCCACCCTCACCTGCCGGGATTGCCAGCTCAGTGGCCACAAGGACCATCAATACCAGTTCCTCGAGGATGCCGGAAGAAAACAGAGGAAACTCCTGGCCTCCCTGGTGAAGCACTTGGGGGACAAGCACGCCATCTTGCAGAAGAACATCGAGGAAGTGCTCACAGCGATCCGCCAGGTGACAGATGTGCAGAAGCGCGTGCAGGTGGACGTGAAGATGGCCATCCTGCAGATCATGAAAGAGCTAAACAAGCGCGGCCGCGTTCTGGTCAACGACGCCCAGAGGGTGACAGAGGGGCAGCGGGAGCACCTGGAGCTCCAGCACTGGAGCATGACCAAGATCCAGAGGCACCAGGAGCACATACTGCGCTTTGCTTCCTGGGCCTTGGAGAGCGATAACAATACAGCCCTGTTGCTGTCCAAGAAGCTGATTTACTTCCAGCTACACCGTGCCCTCAAGATGATTGTGGACCCTGTGAAGCCTCAGGCGGACATAAACTTCCAGTGGGACTTCAACTCTTGGACCCAAAGCGCCGAAGCCTTCGGCAAGATTGTTTCAGGGAGGAGTGGGCCGGATTCCATGGCCCCTCCCCGGCTCCCGGGCAAGCCTGGGGGAGGAAATCATGCCATGTACCTGCAGGAGGGCTGTGGGAGCTACGGCCCAGATGACAGTGCTGAGCCCAATGTGTCTGGAATGAAAAGGTCCAGGGCTGGCGAGGGGGATGTGAGTGGCCTCATGCGGAAAGTGCCCAGGGTGAGCCTGGAGCGCCTGGGTTTGGACCTGACGGCAGCCAGCCAGCCCCCTGTCTTCAAGGTCTTCCCCAGAACCACCACCAAGGACTACAACCTCATCGTAGTTGAGAGCAGAGGCCAGCTGGGGCCCCCAGGGGGTTTTCCTATGCCCCCCATGACCATGGTCGAGGAGGAAGAGGCAGAGGTTGCCATCGGAGCCCCCCCGGGGGTCGAGGGGCTGGAGACAAAGCCAAGGCTACTGCCTCCCCGGAGGCCTCAGGGCCTGAGGGACCCCACCTGGCCTCCCCCAGTGGCAGCACCAGCTCTGGCCTGGAAGTCCCCACTTCTGCCACCAGCGGCCCTGGAGCTGTGGACGATAGCGCCACTATCTGTCGCGTGTGCCAGAAGCTGGGGGACCTGGTGATATGTAGCCACTGTGAATTCTGCTTTCATTTGGAGTGTCACCTGCCAATCCTGAAGGAGGTGCCTGGGGAGGAATGGAGCTGCTCCCTGTGCCAGCAGCTGGTGGACTGCAAAAATGAGGTCCCCCTTCGTGGCTCTGAGAGTGTGGCCTTGAACTCCGATGGGGACACCTGCCCTGCCAAGCTGTCACCTACTAACCAGCAAAAGTGTGAGCACGTGCTGCTGGCTTTGCTGTGCCACGAGCCATGCCGTCTGCTGCACCGACTGGCCACAGACCCCACGCCGTCTGCGGAGCAGCCAGGCATCCTGGACCTCACCCTGATCCGTGCCCGCCTCCAGGAGAAGTTGTCGCCCCCATACAGCTCCCCACAGGAGTTTGCCCAGGACGTGGGCCGCATGTTCAAGCAGTTCAACAAATTCACAGAAGACAAAGCGGACGTCCAATCCATCATCAGCCTTCAGCGTTTCTTCGAGACCCGCATGAACGAGGCTTTTGGGGACATCAAGTTCTCGGCCATTCTGGTGGAGCCCCTCCCTGCCCCAATCCCAGGCCCTGGCCCAGCCCCTCCAGAGCTGGTGGGGGTAACTGAGCCCCGCCTGCCTCAGAATGGCTCTGACATTCCGCCCCCATTCCTCCCTTCACCTGTTGGTCCTTCTGTATCCTCCCCCTAGATGCAGTTTTTACTTCTCTTGATTTAATAAAAATGTCAGATTTAATAAACGTCACCCAGACCCAGAGCAAGTGGGTCATCCTAGGGGTCCCTGGCATGGATGGGCAGCATCTGCCCAAGGTTTCTTATAGAGTAGACCAGCCTTCCCTCTTAGGGCCCAGCCCTCAGGGCTCAGCTTTGGGAAGTGGCTCAGACAATATCTGCCTGCCAGCCCGGGAGAGGCTGGGGTGGGGAGGGGGTGCTGCCTTAACTTCTCTTTGTCTTCTGCTTCCTGTACTGAGCTTGGAGTTCAATGAAACACCCATTCAATAAACTTGCCAGACATTACAAAAAATATATATTTTGCCTTGGAGAACACTATGCTACAGTGTCATTTTTGCTCTCTATGGCACTTTCATCTATAAGATGAAGTGTTGGACATGATATTTAAAACTCCTTCCAGGTCTAGAATCCAAAATATACAAACAATATAGCCATTGGGCTACTAATTGACCAAATTCATGAGTAATAATAGATTAACCAAAGAAATGACCCCTAAGAAATCTAACCTTATAAAGAGCTGTGTATTATCAGATTGGCTAACATGACAGAAAAGGAAAAATGGCAAATGCTGGAAAAGTTGGGACACTCATACTGTTGGTGGAGTTTTGAGTTAGTCCAGCACTCTGGAGAATAATAACTTGGAACTATGCCTAAAGGTCTATAAAATTATGCATGCTCTTTGATTCAGCAATATCACTACTAGGTCTCTATCCCAAAGAGATCATGAAAAAGGGAAAAGTACCTAGATGTACACAAATATTTATAGCAGCTCTTTTTGTGTGTGTGGTGGCAAAGAATTGGAAACTGAAGTGATCCTCATCAATTGTGGAATGACCGAACAAGTTGTGGTATATGATTGTGGTGAAATACTACTGTGCTATAAGAAACTGGTGGCAGGATGGTTTCATAAAAACCTTGGAAGATTTACATCACCTGATGCAAAGTGAAGTGAGTAGAACCAGAAGTTTGTATATGGTATCAGCAATATTCTAAGTATGATGAACTGGGAAAGACTTAGCTACTCTGATCAAGATAATGATTGAAGATGCTTCCAAAGGACCCACGGTGAAAAATGCTATCCACCCCAGAGGAAAAAAAAAACAACCTGATGAATTCTGAATGCAAATTGAAACATTTTTTTAACTTCCCTCTATTTTTATTATATTTTGTTTATGTGGGGTTTTTCGCAATATGGTTAATATTGAAATATGTTTTACATGACTTCACATGCATAATCAATATCAAATTGCTTGCCTTCTCAAGTAGGGGAGTGGGAGGAGAGAGAGAGAGAATTTGGGACTCAATTTTAATGTTAAAATAGTTAAAAATTGTTTTTACATGTAATTGGGAAATATTTAACAAAATGAAGAAAAATAAACCAGAAGATTAAAGCTAGAGTTTTGTGATAATTTTGCTAAGAGAAAGGTGAAGAAGCTTGCTCACATTCTCAATTATCCTGTAACTTTCCTCCTTTGAGGCATCAGCTTTATACACTTTATCCCCAACATCAAGCAAAGATCTTTTTTTTCCAACCCTTTCTCCCAATGCCCATGAAATCAGCATATCAAGTCTGAGAGACCCCCTGACCATAATTAGCGAAAGGCAGAGTGAGAAAGACTTATAGAGGGTTGAGGACAGTGTGGTATAGTGGAAAGAATACTGCATTTGGGTTCAGAGAACATAGGTTTGAGTCCTATCTACTAATTATATAAGTGATCTTGGGTAAGTTGGTCTCACTATCCACAGCTATAAAATAAGGGTGATGTTCTATGGAAGGGGTTTCTAATTTGGTATATGCATAACCCCAGGTAGTATAAGAAACTTGTGAAGGGAATGTAGGAATATTTGGTAAATACTTTTCCCTATTGATATTAAAATATTTTATCTCTTATATACATAAACACTAAACTCTGGAATTTACTTCTTTTCTTTTACAAATGGAAGCCAAAGGGCCTAGGGGCTGGAAAAGGTTGAGGGAATCCCTGGAGTAGACAGTGTCTAAGATGGCCTTTCAGCTCTAAATTCTATTTTCCAAGAGCTAAAAGAGACATCTAGATTCTTTGTTCCAACTTCCTCTTTTGACGAAGGAATAAATTAAAGTAAAGGGGATTTCAAACAGTTAAAAAAAAAATCTCACCAAACAAAACTGACCCCACTACCCATTTCGTTGGTATGGGTTTAATATAACTGTAACTGCCTTTAGGCTTGTATTTAATGCAGTTCAGGGCAGTCTAGTTTAATGAATTATTAGAGAGATCACAAGGCGGCTATGAGAGAAAAACCTTATGACTTACTTTGTTTTCAGGTTAGCATTTATCTTTAATTTTTTTTTTTTACCTCTGAATTAGTTTCAATAAAACCTGCACTAGTTCAGAGAGACTTGTAGAGCTCCTTCAATAAAAAAGTCACTGTGTATTATGCGATAACACTCAACAGACTCCAGACATGCTCTTATCTTAGATATACAGTAACACAGCATAACTCAAGCCGAGTGGAGAAGCTAATGCATCTGTAATATTAGGTAACAGTAGCCCCAGTAGCATGTCACTGGAGTAATCATTCTCCCATGTGGGATAACCCAGGATGGGTTTTATTGAATTCCGTTTATTTAACTGGGATAAACCCTTGAGATATGCATCTCATTTACAAGAAGGTGCCAGCAAGAGGGCAGGTTATTACAAGCACATTTAGGAGATAAGAAAAAGAAAATTGAATAAAATCATAGAGCTGGAAAGAACCAGAAGAGGTCAGCTGGTCTTTGCTCTTTGCTGCAGGCAGGGCTGTTCTTACTCCACTCAATTCAATCCAATCTGATCCAACAAGCATTTGTTACTCAATCCCTCTACTCATATTTTAGAAATTTCCAAGAATGAAAAGTGTCCAACCTTTCTTAGAAACCAACAATGTCACTGTTAGCATCAGAAAAGTTCCTCTTTATGTCTAAGTCTTCCCTTTCTTCAACATAAGCCTATTTCTCTGGTCTTCTGTGAAGACAAGGAATAATAGCTCAGTACATTTATCATCATTTTTCTTTTATTCTAAAATATCATGTCTTAAGTTCTTCTCCACCCACTTTTCCCTGCTTCCTTCTCACCCTCCATCCCCCTCCCCCAAATCCAGCTAGAGCACTGGGCTGGGAATCAGGAAGGCCTGATTTCAGATCCTCCCTCGGACACTTACTAGTTGTGTGACCTTGGGCAAATCACTCAGCCTCTCCCTTCTTTAGTTCCCTCATCTGTAAAAAAGGGGCCCTCTCCAGTCATCCCGATGGATATCTGGCCACTGGACCCAGATGTCCCGGGAGAAGAAAGTGAGGCCTGTGACTTTGCACAGCCCTTCCTCACTTAAATCCAGTTCACTTTCAAGTCACCCATCATGATCCTTTTTGAAAATGAATGACAAACAACAGCATCTGTAAAAAGGGAATAATAAAGATACCTTCCTCATAGAATTGTTGGGAGGATGAAATGAGATAACCGGGTAAAGTACTTTGCAAACAAAGGAAGTACTATATAATTGTTAAATATTACTGTCATCATCACTTTAATCATGGTGTCTGCTCTTTCCGGGGCTGATTGCCTTTTCCTTACATAGCTTATTCTGAGTTCCTTATGAGAAGTACAATCATCTGTGTAACCTAAGGAAATTCCAGATTGACTATTTTTCTCCTTGGTATTTTTGTTCATAGAAGCAGCCTTCCTGATTTAGAAAGGTTGCCTTCTAAAGGGCTGCCTATAGCTAAATCTGTAAGGTGAAATTCCATTTATTAAGGACTATCTTCCATTAACATACACTAACAAAATGAACAGACACCTCTCCATTTCTCTGGGGGCAGGGGAATCTTGTCTATACTGTCTCTTGTCATCCCTACTGCTTTTACTGTTGTCCCCTTACAATCCTGTTCTCTTCTTTTGTCACTGCTACTTTTTTCCTGTTTCCACCACCAGTGCCATTAAAAAAAAATACTACTACTACTATAAACTACTAGTACTGTAGCTGATTCAAGTCTGGCCTCAGAATCTTACTAGCTGTGTGATCCTAGGCAAGTCACTTAAACCTGTCTGCCTCAGTTTCCTCATCTGTAAAATGAACTGAAGAAGGAAATGGAAACCACTTCAGTGTCTGCCAAGAAAACACCAAATGAGATCTTGAAGCGTCAGACACAACTGAAAACAACCAAACAGCAAGTTAGTCATATGCTAAGGGCCCTTCTCTAGGTTATAGCAAAGAAAAGAACTGTTCTCCTGGCCCCAACCCAGTCTCAGGCTCAAGACTCCATCCCCATCCTTAATTGCCTCTTGTTTGTCTGTTCACTGAAACCCACACAGCTGCTGATTTGCACAGAGTAACCTCTCTTGTTGGGGAAGCTGTTCAGCAGTGCACCCTAGAACTCTACTTTTCTCTCCTTTGGGACTTGGGCTGACTGTCAAAGAGCAAAATCTCTTTATTCAGTTTCCTCTGCAGGGCACATCTTTCAGAGAAAAACAACTTTGGTTTAGAGAATATCCAGCTGGCCCAGCCTTTTATCTCTCTCTTTGCTCTCTTCAGGCTCTTCCTCAGCTTCATTTATTTGAATCCATTTTCTGGAATGTCATTTTTTTTTTCCTGGCTGGCCCACAGTCTTGTAATCATGGAAGAGGGAAAGTACTTTAACCACCTTCTTCTGTTGAAGGGTCTCCCTAACACAGCTCAGGAATCCCATCTACAATGGTTCTTGGCAAGTAATCACCTGGCTTATTCTCTTTCTTTCCTTTGCTCTTCTGTGCCCTATCATTTTATTTTCAGTTCCACTAAGGCCTCTGTCCAATCCTGTCCTATTTGCCAGAACCGAATCAAGCAAAATTAAAAAGCATATCTCAGTTTATCCTTCTGCTACATTGTGAATTTGTCTACAGCATATTCCAGAATCATGTCTCACAATCTATGAGTGGCTGTATTTCTAGCAAAGATCTGATGGAAGATGTGAACTCTGCATCACAAGTTGAAGCTTTCTTGATTATTCACATAAAAAAGACTTCATTCACTTTCTCTAGTTGTTTGGGAGCTTAATAATAACAATAAAAACAACTTGGAGTTCTCCAGTTCTTTGAGATTTTACAAATGTCTTTCCTCACAATAATCGTGCTAGATAGTATAAATATTATCTTCATTCCTATTTTACAAGCAAGGGAATAGATTGGGATGTAGGACCATAGATTCAGAGCTAAAGTCTAATCCCCTCATTTTATATTTGAGGCCAAAATTGAGTGACTTGCTCAGAGTAACACAGCTAGCAAGTATCTGATACAGGACACAAGGCCAAGTCTTCCTGACTGTAGCTTCCAGGTCCAAAATACTGTACTATACTGTCTCTTTAAATGCCAAGAGTCACAGAACATAAGAGGCAGGATTTGGATTCGAGTCCTCCTGTCTCTCAAGTCAGTCTTCTTTCCCCAATTTCAGTTGCTTCTCCATTTAGTAAATGACAGTTTTGTTTTGTGCCTTTTGGAGGGGGGAAGGCAAGGCAATTGGGGTTAAGTGACTTGCCCAAGGTCACATGGCTAGTAAGTGTTAAGTATCTGAGGCTGGATTTGAACTCAGGTCCTCCTGACTCCAGGGCTAGTGCTCTATTCACTGTGCCACCTAGCCGCCCCTGCAAATACCAATTTTATCATGCTATTTATAAATTTTTACAAAAATGATGATGCTGATAGTTAACATATACCAGGCACTGTGGTCAGTGCTTTACAATTATTATTTCATTTGATCCTTGCAACAACCCTGGGAGGAAGGTGCTATTATTATTCCCATTTTTACTGTTGTTCAGTCATTTTGCTCATGTCTGGGAGCTTTCTTAGCAAAGATACTAGAGCAGTTTGCCATTTGCTTCTCCAACTAATTTTATAGATGAGGAAACTAAGGTAAGCAGGGTTAAGTGACTTATCCAGGGTCACATAGCTACTAAGTGTCTGAGGCCAGATTTGAGTTAAGGTCTTCCTGATTCTAGGCTTGGTGCTGTGTCCACCTAGCTGCCCCATCTCCACTTTATAGAATAGAAAACTGAGGCAAACAGGGGTTAAGCGACTTACCCAGGATGACATAGTCTGAGGTCAGCTTTAAACTTAGGTCTTCCTGATTGTAGGCCCACAGAGCAGGAAACAAACTAACTCAGGTGAAAAAAAAGTGCCATGCAAGCTGACCCCCTCAGCACTTGGCACAGTGTTTTTCATACAGCAGGAGTTTAATTAGAAGAAATGTGTTGAGCTGTTGCTCTTGTTGTTGAATGGAGAATTACCATCCAGAAGTCATCCAAACACATTACCCACATGAATGCATTTGCTGAATTGGTTACCTTTCAGTGACCGCTATGCATGTTAAGGGGCCATGATAGAACTCTGTGGTATGTGGTATGTACTCATGATGTGAAGGTGTTAGAGACATTTCCTTCTTCCGAGGCAATGCTGGATAACCCAGTGTCTCTATTAGGTAAATACAACCCCACTCTCGCTTGAAAGAGTTATCCAGTCATGTTTACAATTCACTGCCTTTGTCTGTAGTGCACATACTTTGCATTTTCTTAAAGGTAATGGGCTCCCTGCCAATGACATTTCACAGCTCTCAAACCACATATTTTCTTCAGGAGTAAAATTCCTCATTTCTTTTCTCCTCCTCCTCTTCTGAGTTGTACTTTTCATCCTTCTTCTGCCCTGGGCACCAGTCAACAGAAATTCAGGCAACTCTTCATTTCCTGTACTCTGATGACCTTGAAACTCCTCCTAGAAGAGAATTATTTTGGCCAACGGTTATGTGCCAGAAGAATGTGATGAGAAGTGTCTTTACAAATCATACCAAGAGTTGTTTACTTGTTCCAGGCTTTTTTACTTAGACCCAACACTCTTTTTTCTCCTTCACCCTCCACCATTTTTTTTTGTCCAGGAGTATGAAGAGATACAAGAATACAGTTAAGACAAGTAGACTAGTGTTGCTGTGGAATTTTTTTTTTAATGGAATCCATGCAACTAAACTTTTTCCATATGTCCCCTATGCACTTTGTTTCTAAACCAATTCCTTAATCTTTCATTGCTGTTCTCCATTTTGCAAATGCTATTCTTCAACCTTCTTGAGCAGTCTGCATGTATAAAAGAAAAGAATCAAGCATAGGTTCATTTTTACTTCTTTCTTTTTGGTCCAAGGATATAGCAATCTACTTAAGGAGATAAAGTATTATAAGGTGATTACCTTAACTAATTAGGTAATTGCTGTAGAGACAACTATCACAGGGCACCAGAAACTCTCCTAGGATCCCTCCCCTGACCTCTTCTGAAGAGTATCCCAAAGCAAATAATATTTTTAAAGGAAAAAAGGGGGGAAGTAGAAGGGAAAAATCAGGCAAATCAATCAAAACATCAAAAAAGTATGAAGTAATATATGTAATATTCCAACACCTCTGTGCCTTTCAACTCTGCAAAGGACTGGAGTAAGGAGTATATTCCCATATCTCTTTGTTCATGGTCATATTTATTCTTTGTACAGAAGGAAACCAGAATTTGTTAAATGCTTACTATGTTGTAGGCATGGTGCCATGCATGAGGGATACAAGTACAAACAAAAAGAAAGATAGTGATTTTGATTTTGTAAATTTACTTTTGGTTGTTTTGTGGTTGTTCCCTGCATTTACATTGTTGTTATTGTGTGCATATATACATGTATGTATGTGTGTATACATTATATGTTTTATATGTGTATATATATATAGTATGTGTGTGTGTATATATATATATATATATATATATATATATATATATATATTTGGCTCTGCTTACTTCACTTTTCATCAGACTGGGTAAGTCTTTCCTTACTTTTCTGTATTCATCAATTTCATCATTTCTTAAATCACAGTAATATTCCATTGCAGTACATTCATATACTGCAATTTGTTTGGTGTCTCCTCAATAGATTGGTATTAATTTGTTCCCAATTCTTTGTCACCACACATAGTACTGTTGTAAATATTTTTTAATATATGGAAGCTTTTTTTTTTTATTAGTGACCTCCTTGGAATATAAGCACAGTAGGGAGCTCTCTAGGTCAACAGCTAGAGACATTTTAGTCACTTTATGGCCATAATTCCAATTGCTTTCTAAAATAGCTGTACTGATTCACAGCTCCCCCAACAATGCACTAGTGTGCCCATCTTCTTATGATCCTCCAACATTGACTTTTCCTAATTTTTTTGTCATCTTTGCTAATTTGCAGACTGTGAAGTTAAACCTCAGGGGTATTTTGATTTACATTTCTTGTATTTGGAGCATTCTTTCATATGATTGTTAATAATATTTATTATTAATTAATAATATAAATTATGATGATTGCTAATTAAGAATAATAATTGTAATCCTTTTTAGAACTCTTTGTTCACATCCTCTGATTACTTATTCATCAGGAAATCATTTTGGGTTTTATACGTTCACATATGTGTGAGTTGTCCATATATCTTGAATATGAGAAAGTGAGAAATTTGATACAAAGATTTTTTTTCCCCATTAGAGACCACTTCCCTTCTTACCCTAGATGTGTTAATGTAATCAAAGTTATCTACTTTATCTTTTGTAATTACTTCAGTCCCTTGTTCGGTTAAGAATATATCTCCTTTCTATAGTTGTAAAAGATACATGATCTTCTAATTTTTTAGTGGTATAATCTTTAATCTTAAGGTCGTGTATTCATTTTGCTCTCCTCTCTCTCTCTCTCTCTCTCTCTCTTTCTCTCTCTCTCTTTCTCTCTCTCTCTCTTTCTCTCTCTCTCTTGCTCATTCACTCTCTCTCTCTCTGTAATGCGGTATAAGATAATGGCCTAAGCCTAATTTCTGTCATATTGCCTTCTGGTTTTCCCAGTAGTTTTCACAAAATAGAAAATTCTTTTCTAAGTAGGAGGTATACTAAGGTATGCATACATACACACACACTTTTTCAAAAGAGGAATGTTGTTCTGAAGGCTAAGCTAGTCACGTTAGTGACACACTTTTCCCGGTAATGTCAATTCCTCAAAGATTGAACTATTTTATTTTCTGTCTATCTGCCTGTTTGTCTGTCTGTCTTTTAGATCTCCAGGCTTAGAATTGTTATTTGCATGTTAGGAGTGCTTTGAGTCAGCTGGGTGGCATAGTGGATAGAATGCTGGACTTAGAGTCAGGAAGATTTAAATTCAAATTTGTCCTCAGATACTTACTAGCTGTGTGACCCTGGACGAGTCACTTTACTTCCATCTGCCTCAGCTTCTTCATGTGTAAAATGGAGATAACAATAGTACCTAGTGCCCAAGGTGGTTATGAATATTAAATGAAATATTTGTAAAGTGCTTTGCACACCTTAAAGCTCTATAAAATGTTAAATAAATACTTCATAGATATTTGTTTCCCATTCTGGAAAGCATTTCTGGAATTATGCTAATTGTTACTAAAAGGTTCACATCCTTTGAGAAATCTTACTGCTAAGAATATATCTCAAAGAGATCAAAGACAGAAAGAAAGCTTTAATATGCACCAAAATTTTTCTAACACCACTTTTTTTTGTGATACCAAAAAACCAAAAACAAAGTGGCTGCACATCAGTTGGTGAGTGAGGAGTGGCTAAACAAATGATGAGACATGAATGTAATGGGATATTGCTACTTTAGAAGAAATGATGGATGCAAGGAGTTATGGGAAGATTTTTATGATCTGATACAGAATGAAGCAAGAAGAACCAGGAGAACAATATTCATAATGACTACAATAGTATAAGTGGGAAAAAAGATAGCAATTAAAACAGAATAAAGGGAAATGATAACAGCTAAACTGGGACCAAAAGAAGATGTATGAGAATGTACCTCTGCTCTTCCTTGCAGAGATGGAGAACTATGGAAGTGGAATTATAGACTGTTGGACTTGAATGATGTATTGGTTAGAATTGCTGAACTAATTTTTTTCTTTTTTATTCTTTGTTACACATAATAGTTCTCTGGGTAAAGGAGAAGGAGGGATAAATATATATCTATTTATACATACACACATGCATGTATATATGTGCACATATGCAATGTATGTATATTTATCTATATTTAATGTATACACATATGTTCAACATGTGCATGCATTGTTAGTGTTTGTGTGTGTGTAGGTGGAATAGTGGATAGATCACTGGGCCTGGAGTCATGAAGACAAGTTTAAATCTGCCCTCAGATACTAGCTGTGTGACCCTGGGCAAGTCACTTAAGCTTCTTTGCCTCAGTTTCCTCACCTAGGAGAAGGAAATGGCAGACCACTCCAATATCTTTGCCTATAAAACCCTAAATGATGTCAAAAAGTGTTGAACAGGACTGAAACAATTGAATAACAATAACAAATAAAGAGAGAGAGAGACAGAGAGACAGGGAGACAGAGAGAGAGAGAGACAGAGACAGAGACAGAGACAGAGAGACAGAGAGAGAGAAAGAGAGAAAGAGAGAGAGAAAGGGAGAGAGAGAGATATGATACGATATAAAGCTGAAATATGTCAGTACATTAAAAACCAAATGTTTGCTACTTTAAATTAATTAGCTATGGAATTTCAGAGAAATGTAATAGGGTAAATCAACAGGCATCTTGTTCTGGAATATTTATCAAACCACATGAGATCAGAGGATTGGGGTTCTGATTTTCTGCTCCACCACTGACACAGTGTATAACATTGAGCAAATGACAGAGATTCTCTGTCTCCCAAATTTCTTACCTGAAGGGATTATAACACTAGCTCTATCTATTTCAAACTTTTGTCTGGTATTATAAAACCAGCAAGTCTTGTTTTAAAAAAAAATGGCACTCTTTAAGTACAAGATATTTTGGAAAAATGCTGGCTTAATTACATGGATTTTGTGAATTTGAAAACTCATTTAAGAGTCCTAGAGAGGAAGGTTTTCTTATGCAAAATGTAATTGCAGGCGAAGCCCATGTAAGACTTTGAGTTTTCTTTAATTAGATGCTGGAGCCATCCATTTTTCTGTGTACGTCATCACCTGTTTTAGCCCAGTTTGGGAAGGAAATACTGTACTGAAAGGAATGGGTCATGTTATAGGACTGGGAAAGGCATTTGAATGTCCTTGTTTTCACATAATCAGATAAAGTTAATGTAGTATGACTCAAAGTTAGAAGGGCTGATTTAGAATGTGCCTTCTTTATTTCGCTCTACTGCTAGTGCCTGTCTTGCCTTCTTTCTGATATTACTTTCCATTTACATTCTATATGTTGTAAATGCATAGTTGTTTGCAGATTGTCTCCGTTGTTATAATGTAAGCTCTTTGAGGGCAGAGACCAGCTCCAGAAGCATACTCATTCTACTATACCAAGCTGCCTCATTTCTATGCTTACAACACCAGAGGGACCCTCTCAGGAAAGAATTAAATATCCCCTCTGACCAAGTCTAGTGTTCAGATTGTTCATCCTTCATTTTCAGGGAGAATGGAAGGGTTAAGGTAATATTATCAGGATCATAGTTCCAGAAAAAACAGAAAAACTTTGAGGGAGGCTATGACCTATTGTGGTAATGTTCCTAAGATGATGCAATGATCCATGGGTGGGAATGTTCTTAAGATGAGTATTGCTGAAGTAATTCTTGAACAGTGAGTGTTACTTTATTGTATGATCATGGAAATTAAAGCTAGTTCTTTCTTTAAAAATCCAAGAAATTGTCACCAGGACTTGACTGGCCCAAATGGTTAAGGCTCAAACCCCTTTGCCACTGATACTGCTGCTTAGTGGACAGATATCATGTCCATGTGGCTTCCTATTCATACAATGATATAAAAGGCCTGCCCATTTGAAAACAGGGACTTTCAGACTTGGATGTCTGGAATGTTAGGTCTCTCCTATTAACCAGATCCTGAGTCTACCTGAGCAAAGTGCTAGATCAGCCTGAGTCTGGTCCAGACTAAAACAGGTAGTGGCATACACAGAAAATGGATGGGTTCAGCAGTTAATTAAAGAAAACCCAACGTCTACTATGTTCATGGGACCCTAAGCTCTGATAGGTGAACTTTTACCTTACATTGCCCAGAATAAGAGCTCGACACATTTTGCAGCTATTTCTGAACCATGCCACATATCTTCACCCCATCTCCCTTCTAGATTCCTTTTATGTTTTGTCTTTCATCATTCAAATGAAAACTCTTTGAGGATCATGACTATCCTACTTGTGGCATTTTGTATCCCTGCAATTAGCACAGCATATATAGTCTGCACTTAATTTTTCTGCTCATTCATGGTCATGCAATGGGGCATTTCTGCTAGAATGTGTTCATCTCTTCATTTGTTGGGAAAGATTATATTAAACCCTGACAAAGTCCTGTAGGACTTGGACACAAGATCTGTATTTGGTATAAATAAGAGTAGATATTCCCTCTCCTCTTCTTTCATCTCCTCTCCTCTCTTTCTATCTCTTCCCTTCCCTTCCTCTCTCCTTCTCTGCCCTCCACTCCTTTTCTGGTTTCCTCTTCCCTCCCCTTGACAATTCCACATAATGAGCCTAGCTATTTTATGTGGGGTGGCTCATTTTCTTGGTTATTTAATAATCATTCATCTCTCTTTTTTAAGATCTAGAGACTAGAGGTCGGCAAATTAAAGTTAGATGAACCCAGGCTGAGAATGTCATAGATGTCATTTATACTTTGGGGAATGATGGGATTGCAGAACTATAGAAGTTCCTTCCAGTCCTGTAGTTCTAAAATTAGTAAAGTATAATAATGATAGGTCATATTATGTAGTACTTGTAGGATTTTCCAAATAACTTTATGAGTAATGATGATGATAACTACCATTCAGTTGTGCCTTAAGATTTGCTGAGTGCTTTACAAAAATTTTACTTTATCTTCATAGCAACCATAAGGAAACTGAAACAGATAAAGATTCAGACTTGTCCAGGGGAGACACAGTAAGTGTCTAGATGATCATGCAAGCTTTTCTGACTCCAGTCAGACTCTTGAGAATGTACAGATATTATTTTCTCCACTTTATAGATATTAAAACTAATGCTTAGAGAGGTTTCATGAGTTGCTCAGGGTCATACAGTTGGTTGGAGGTAGACTTGAATGCAGGCTTTTTGACTTCTAAGACCAGTTCATTAAATATTCCATGCTAATTAATTAAAGAATACTCCTTATTTGTTAGCTAATATTCTGTGCTAATTAACTTAAATTAAGTAGTACTTCTTATTTTGTCAACTCTTAAAATCCTGCTAGACATCTGGGGGAGCCATAACATTGCATAGCTCTTATTTTTTATGGGTCTGTGCAGACACCTCTGGTTTACCCTATCTGGAGGGGGAGAAGGCTAGAAAGCATGCTTTTGAGAACATAGACACAAACCCCTACCCCCAATAACCTTTCTGGTCTTCAAGAGTTGCTGATTGAAACTCAGATAATAATAATAACCACTGTTTATATGACACTTATTATGGGGACAGGCACTGCGCTCAGCACTTCTCTAAACATTATCTCATTAAACAGCAACCCTGGGAGGTGTGCATTATTAGTATCCTTATTTTAGTGCTGAGGAAATTGAGGTAGGGATTGAATGACTTGCCCAAAGTCATACAGCTAGTAAATGTCTGAGGCAAGATTTGAACTCTGGTCTTTTTTGATTTGATTTTTGACACCTAGCTGATTCTGGGAAGGGTAAAACTTTAAGTTACTATAGCCTAACTTTTTAGCAAGTAATTACTTATTGGAATTCAAGGTCCTGCAGGACTCAGACACAGGATCTGTATTTGGTGTAAATAAGAATAGATCTTTCCTCTCCTCTCTTTTCATCTCCTCTCCTCTCTATCTTCTCCCTTTCCCTCCCCTTTCCTCCTCTTTTCTCCCTTCCCTTCCTTTTCTCTCTCCTTCTCTCCCCTCCACTCCTTTTCTGGTTTCCTTTTCCCTCCCCTTAACAATTCCACATAATGAGCTATTTTATGTCGGGTGGCTTGTTTTCTTGGTGATTTAGTAATCATTCATCTTTCTTTTTTCTTCAAGCTTCATGGTGAAAGCAAACTTTATGATGATACCAAAAATGTGAAATGGAGAGAGGATTTTTTTGAATTGTTAATTAATTTATTTTTAGTTTTCAACATTCACTTCCACAAGATTTTGAGTTCCAAATGTTCTTCCCATCTTTCCCCTCCACCCCAACCCAAGACAGTGTTCATTCTGATTACTGAAGGGAGGATTAAAAAAAGATCTCTCATCTAGAAATTCACTTCACCATAAGACCAGCACCAAAGACCAAGTGCTTTTTCTATATCCTTCTCTGGTAAATTATCTTGGAATCCTTTTATTACAGCTTTGTGTCTGTATCAGCAAGCACCCTAGCACACCCAGGATGACTGCTAGCACAGGTTCTTAGATCTGCTTTTCTAAAGGAAAGCAACTCAAAATGGGTTAACAGTCTTTTTTTAATCAAACATATATCATTTACCTAGTTCAGGGTAAAAAGTCAGCACCCTAAACTTCAGAGAATACAAACAGAATATAAACAGAAGGTACAAGGAGACAAAGAAACAGATCAGCAGATGGGCTTCCCACTGTCTGACCATTACATCCATACCTATTCAAGTTACCAGAGAGGGAAGCACCAACATCTGGGTCTTCAAAACTGGGGGGCTCAATGGCTGCCCAGAGTCCCATCTGGCCAAATCACACAACTTTTTATAAAGTGAGCCCCAAAGCAAAAACTCACATCAGGGTATATATAGCCTTCTCCTGGATCAGAGAATGTCACAGCTTTCTTGACCCATTGCCCAATCACAAAGTAATAAGGTGTGAGCATTCCTGAAGAACAAGCCTCCTGCCACAGGCTCCCATGTGACCACATGCAGCCTATTAGGAGACAGAGTATACTTTCAAATCAGGAAAGGTTCTCAGAGCCACTTAAGCTAGGTCTAGGGGTAGGGAAGATCTTTGGATTCCCATGACATTCGGCCCCAAGATCTTTCATGCCCATTACGTAGGCAACTTACATCAGAATTAGCATTAACATCTCTTAAGCACAACACAATCCCCACAAAATAGAGACATCACATTTGCAAGATATATAACAGAGCAACTCATTACCAGCAATCCAAAACAAAAATGTCCAAATAAAGTTGTCAGGGGAGGGGATGTTCTTCCCCCCACACTGCCCTTGCAGGCTTCCTCCCGGCACTTTCAGGTACAGGCTCTAATGAGTCAAGTCCCAGTCTTAACATTGCTCCACCCCCTGCTCCTAAGTCCTGAGGGGTGACTGGGCAACACAACCAACAGGGTGGGGTCCTTGGGGGCCCAAGGCAGTTCATCCCACCACCAAAGACACAACTCCATGCTCCCCCTGGGTTCCAAACTGTGGGATGCAGCAAGAAAACACATTCAGTGCTCCAGCCTTGCTGCACCATTCTTATCGGGTCCTGTGGCTGAATTCCAAATTCCTGCGTTCCTCCTTCTCCCACAGGAGGCAGCCACTCCTGGCTGCTGCCCCAGTCTCAATGCAGGCAGCTCACCATTCCTGCTCTTACCTCAGTGAAATTAGCATGTAGGCAGTTCTGCACTCCGTCCAGAGAGTCACAGCTACTACAACCAGGAAATAAACAATTATCCCAGCCCCCATACTTTCCTTTTATTTTGTCTGTCTGTTTTGATGTTTTGCCAGATTCACCTGCTGGTGAAGGACAGTGCTGCTGTTGTAGAGGTCCTGAAACCTGGCTACTGGTTCAGAAGCCCTGAAGGAGGATTTTCTTGTATGTTTACAAAAATCCTGGAAGAGGGCCTTGCTGATGTTTTCAGGGGTTCTGGGACTGTTCTTCAGGTAGAGAGTGAATTGATGAGGACACTGGCAATGGCTTTGTCGAGCTTTGTCTTCCCAGAAACTGAGATTGCTGAGAGCTTGCCTCCTGTCAGGATGAAGGAGGGCTTTTCTTTGGGTTCTCAATGCTGTGATGATATCTTAACCTTGTTGTAGCTTATGGGTAGATAGCCTTTTGTGCTCTCTTGACCCTTTTGAGAAAGTGCTTGGTGTTAATGATGGTATTGTAATTCAGTTGTGATCCAGTGGTGGGAAATCTTTGACTTTTTTGTGCTCTGTGATTGACCAAATGAATGTACTTTGCTTATGACTGGAAACTAATCTCCATTTGAGAAGAGAGACTTTGACTGACTAAATGAATATATTGCCCAAGAGTGGGCTACTTTGACTAATATACTGGCCAGGGGTGGGATACTTGGACCTTGGTGCTTTGTAACTGAATTGAGAACTTACTTGCTGAATGAATGAGTTACACTGTATTTTGATTTTCTCTGTTCTGTGAATAAATGGAGTTTGCTATGCTGGTAATCCAAACCTTAGAAGTTCCCTTTGCTTGGCATTACAGTGTCCAGAGACCACAAAAATTTCTGACAGCCTACCAGTAAAGAGGATTATCACGTGTTTTACTGTCTTAAAGGTATCAGTGGGTGTATCAGCAAGCACTCTAGCATACCTAGGGCAGCTGCTAGCACAGGTTCTTAGATCTGCTTTTCTAAAGGAAAGCAACTCAAAATGGGTTAACAATCTTACTTCAATCAATCAAGCATATATCATTTACCTAATTCAGGGTAACTGAAGTCAGCACCCTGAACTCCAGAGAATACAAACACAAGTTACAAGCACAAGTTACAAGTAGACCAAGAAACAGATCAGCAGATGGGCTTCCAACCATCTGACC
>CM053594.1:183613372-183641818 GCA_028646575.1 Pseudocheirus occidentalis
TTTCCAATTTTTCCTCCACTTCTCTCATTTGGTTTTCAAAGTCCTTTTTCAGCTGATGTATAGCTTCTAGGCATTCTTCAATTGTCTTGGAAGCATTTGGTGTGGGAGTTCTGGTTTCTGGGCTCTCTTCCTCCTGTTCCATGCTTTGACCCTTTTTATCCATAAAAAAGGATTCTAGAGTTTTATTGGTGTTTTTATTTTGCTTCCTCTTTCTCATGTTGGCCAGTCAATTAATTGGTTGTTTTTTTTTTTTAGGTCTGTGAAACTCTGCTTCTGGGGGGGAAGCTCCGTTCCAAATCGCTGGGGTTTTCCCAACTGCCGGAGCTGTTAGGCGGGTGTTGCAAGTCCCCCCAGCTTTGGCTTGCTGAAAGTGCACCCCAGGACCACCACCCAAGACCACGATCTTAGTATTACTTAGTATTACTTTAAATATTTGCATGCTAATTAGTATTGCTACAATTTTTGTAAATAGCTTGTTCTCAATTTGTAACTATGGTCAAAGGGCTATATAACTGTGCATACCTTTGACCCAGCAATGCCACTAGTAGATCTGTATGCTGAGGAGATTTTTAAAAATTGGAAAGGAGCTATTTGCATAAAAATATTTATAGCAGCTCTTTTAGGGGCAACAAAGAACTGGAAAGTGATTTGAAATTTCCCAGCAATTGGGGAATGGCTGAACAAGTTGTGTACTGCAATATATGGTCATGATGGGATATAATTGTGCTATAAGACATGACAAGTAGCATAGTTTCAGAAAAACTTGGCAAGATCTATATGAATTGATGAAAAATGAAGTGAACAGAACCAGGAGATCATTCTACACAGTAATAGCAATATTGGAATGATGATCAACTGTGAGACTTAGCTACTCTTATCAGAATACTGATCCAAGATAATTTCAAAGGACTCATGATGAAAAATGCTATCCACCTCCAGAGAGAGAACTAATGAACTCTTAGTGAAAATTGAGATATGTTTTTTTCATATTCCTTATTTTTCTTGATTTTTGACAACATGGCTAATATGGAAATATATTTTGCATGATCTCACATGTATAATTGGTATCATATTGCTGGTCTTCTCAATAGGTGGAGGAGGGAATGGAGTGAGGGAGAGAATTTGGAACTCAAAAGAAATTTTCTTAAAACATTAAAAATAGGGGCAGCTAGGTGGCACAGTGAACAGAGAATCAGCCTGGAGTCAGGAGGGCCTGAGTTCAAATTCAGCCTCACACACTCAACACACTTGCTAGCTGTGTGACCTTGGGCAAGTCATTTAACCCCAATTGCCTTGCCTTCCCTCCTCAAAAAAAACTTTCTTTAAAAAAGATTAAAAAGAATGTTTAAAATAAATAATAAAACTTTTAAAATAGTTTTCTTAAGTAGGTTAAACATTGTTTACAATATCAATTTCCTCATCAATTTTTTTATTTACAGATACCCTTCTAAGAATATGAATATTTAATACTAACCTTTAATTTATCAGTCTAGAGAGTCTAGGTGACCTTGCTACATGTGAATGAATAGTACTGAATATTAATGAGATCTGGGTATTCCAGTGTACTATGAGCTCAAAATTAATCAGTAGTAACAAGCAGCCAAAAAAAGGTAATAAAATCTTCAGTTATATCAATAGAAGTACAACATCCAGAATGAGGAGGGTCATAGTATCATGATATTCTTCCATGATCAGATCAGATCTAGAAAACTGTGTTATGTTACGAGTGTCCCATTTTTGGAAAGATATTGATAAGTTGGAGTGGAATCGACAAATTCACATGAATATGAACAGGACTGCAAGAGAACTATAAACCATACCACTTGACATTTGGTTGAAGGAACTGGACATCTTTTAATTTAGACAAATTTAAGTAGAACACAATAGCTGTTTTCAAGCAATTAAAGGATTGCCATGCTAAAGACTATCAGATTAGCCCCAGATGGTAGAAATAGGATCAATGATTAGATGATACAAAAAGGCAGATTTTAGATGAACACAAGGGAAAAAAATTCCTAGAAGGCAGAGTAATCCAAAATTGGAATGGACTGCCTCAGAAGATGATGAGTTCTCTAGTTCTCTCTCTCTCTCTCTCTCTCTCTCTCTCTCTCTCTCTCTCTTCTGAAAGAGGCTACATGACCACATGACAGAAATGTTATAGAATGGATTCCTATGTAGGTTCTGATTGGGTTTGATGGCAGCTGAAGTGCTTTCCAAATCTGAGATTCTGTGACTTTGTCTTTCATGCTTGGAATGTTATATGTGCCTCCAAACCAGACTCTAAGGCTCCAGCCTTTCTCCCACCTAATATGGTTAAGACACTAATGCAGCATTTTTATAATGTCATTCTCCTAGGAAAAAAAAATTTCAGTGGTTCTCACTGATGCTCAAGACCAGATTTTGGATTTCTAGGTCATAGCTTAAAATATATGAGTAATGAGGTATTAGCCAGGGATGGAGTGCATGAAACAAGAATTAAAAAAAAATATTTAACTGGAGTCTCATAAATCTAATCAAGAGGATCTTAAACTGAAAAAAGAAGGGAGAAAGTATGCAAAAGAAGGGAGTCAAAAACAAAAACTCATGTCCTCAGATGGTAACATGGAAATGCATAGTGTTCACGATAAACAAAGTAAATGAGAGAGCTTAATATAAGTAGGCAAATTCGATCTTGTAGGTACAGCATATCTGAGACTTGGTGGGTGGGACTGATGACTGTAATAGGGCTCGAGAAGGGGCTACCAAATTCAAAAGGAAAGGAGAAGATGAAAGTAGAACAGCATTAACCAATAACATGAGTAGTAATAACTCACATTAGAGTAATGATCTGACATTTCAAAGTACTTTCCTCATAACAACTGTATGAACCAGGTTTTATAAATGTTACTATCCTGTTTTACAAAAGAGGAAACTGAGAAACAGAGAGACTGGGTGGCTTTCTAAACCATGACCAATGAGCTAATGAGTGTTGGGATCAGGATTTGAACTCAGATCTCATGATTCTACATGTAGTCATTTCTATACTATAACATTCTGTAAAGAGGACAAATTCATGAAGTAATTAGATGAAGAGTTTGGGAAACAGGTCGGAAGTATTGACAGAGAAGCAAAGTATGGATTATGGGGGATTTTAGTTCTTCAGATATTGACTGGAGTCTCACTCTTCCAAAATCAGGAGTGAGTGATAAGGGGAATGCAAAAGAAAAGTTTTCTTTGCTGTTAACTTCTATCCAAGTCAGCACCCACTCAGTCACAGCCCACAACATGGGCTAGGTTACACTAACAGACGCACAAGCTTGAAATAGAATTCAATTCCATTCCCATCCTCCCTTTTCCCTACAAGGAAAATCAAAAGGCAGAAGCTTTCTCTGGCTGAGATGGTAGTATGGCTGTGCTCTATGGTACAATAGAGAGAACTAGGATAAGATATGTATGGGACTCTGTGACATTCCATCTGGAAACAGTCCTTTCTCCTGCAACCGCTCCTCCTTGTCCCAACCTGAGAAGTCACTTAGAGCAGAGTCTAAGGTTGATAAAACATTAGTCATGAAGCACAGGAAGAGGTTGATTTAGCTTTGAGGTCTAGACACTAGGGGAAACACAAATCATAAGGGAAGGAGTTAGAAAGAGAGTGATAGGAAAATAGAAGGTAAAAAAAAGTCTGAAATTAGCCAAGATGTCAGGAGGAAAAAAATTCAATTGAAGATCATAAACAGAGAAACTAATAGGTAAGAAATTAACAACAGATAGGAATATGGCTTCCAGATCAACTGAAAAAGGCAGAACAGACATCTATGAAGAAATATTGCAAGACAGAGGAAAATAAATCAATACCTGATCAGGCCAAGAACCCTGAGGATTCCCAAGAGAACATGGAACCACAGCAGAATGTTCTTGAATGATTTCAGCAATGCATTTGAAAAAAAATTTTTTTTTAATTTCCTGCTACACTGGTAGACAAGGTGGAGGATTCTGGGCTAGATAGAGGTATAGTGGGGTGAATTTGGAACTGATTGCATAACGAGACTCAAAGAGTCATCATTAGTAACATGGAGAAACTATGTGGCAGAGAGTCCCAGACACACGTCCTTAGCCCTGTGCTATTAATACTAATAACACATGTTTAAGGTTTGCAAAACATTTTGTCATTGACTTGGATGAAGCCATATATGATGTTCTTATCAAATTTGCAAATGACATGAAGAGGGAGGGGGATGGTTAAAACTATTACACTTTCCATTGCCTAAAATAGCAGTGTATTTCGCTTTGTTCAAGAAAGATAAACACTGGAGCAATTACATTAATTCCATAATGGGTGAGACAAAAACTCTACTAGTCATTCTTTTTTCCCTTTTGAAAGTTTGGAATATTCTTATCTGTCTCATTTCTCAAAAGTAGGCACATTTCTATTATAAAAAAAAAAATGAGCTGGACCTGGAATCAGTAGAATTGAGTTTTTACCCTGACACTTGTAAATTTTAGAATTAAAGCTAAGCCTAGAATTGAATTCTATTGTAAGACCGAAGGCCTGTTCGTATATAGCCTAGCCTACGTTGTGCACTGGCGTGAGAGTGGTTGTTGTTGTTGTTCAGTACTTACAGTCACGTTCAACTCTCCTGACCCCATTTGGAGATTTCTTGACAAAGCTACAATTTCTTTCTCCAGCTCATTTTATAGATGAGGAAACTGAGGTAAACAGGGTTAAATGACTTGCCCAGAGTCACACAGTTAGTAAATGTCTGAGGCTGGATTTGAACTCAGGTCTTCCTGACTCCAGGCCCAGTGCACTATCCATTGTGCTACCTAGCTGCCTTGGGGTTGTGACCACAGGCTAGTTATTTATGATCTCTGAGCCTAAATTTTCTTACCTATCAAATGGGAATGATTGTACTTTCATGACCTATCTCACAGGGCTATAGTGAGGAAAGTACTTGGTAACTTTTAAGGCACCATAGAAATGTGAGTTGCTTTTGTTTTCAATGAGATGATACTGCCAAGATGACTTCATAGCTAAAAAAAACAGAAAAATGCCATATACATATACATATATGTATACATACATACATATATATATATATGTAAAATAAAAGGCTCATGAAATAATCCTGAAATGCTACCAGAAGGTATCAAACATCTATTTGGGTTTCAAATCCATTGCTTGTGAATAGAAAACCCTTTTTTCCCTCTGATTCTTGATTAGTCAGTGTCTGTCTGTCTCTCTCTCTCACACACACATTGCTAAAGGACATTTACATGAAATAAAAATGCAAGATAATTTTTAAATTGTGATAAGCAGAACACAGTCTCACCACTATTTTCTCATAAAATCTCTCTTCAGGACTTCCAGAGACAACAGAGTTATAGTGCCAACAGCCTTTTGATTGAGTCCAAGTTCTACAGAACAAATCTTTTTATTAAGGGAATTTGTTCTATGAAGTTTGGATTCAGTCAAAGGGCTACACTTGAGAACCTAGAGGGCCAGGCTCCAGACCCATGCCTCAATCTATCGACTCAAGGTGCTGCTGAATCAGCATGAGGTTCAATTTAGGGGAGTTGTAAAAAAATATCTTAGTGACTTGCCCATTGACTGAACCCCAAGGGCACTGCATCTCAACGTCTGAGATATTTGTCAATGTCTGTTCACTAAAGTGTGGAAGACATTGACAGTTGTCCCAGACATCAAGATGTCCCAGAATTCTGTAACTGGATGCATTCCTCTGGACTTCTTCCTCAAACCTACTCATCCTGCAAGATCATTTTATTCCTGAAACTCACACCTTGCCAATACCCTGTACCCTTGGTGCCCCTCCCTCTCTCTGACTGGAGGGTAGAGAGCAGAGAGCTCCACTCAGAAGCTATATTTAAGGAGAGGAACCAGACCAGCCATCTCATTTCCCACTATCCATTATGCCCTACCTGGAGTTCAGGTTCATTTTGTGCTTTGTCTTCTCCCTTTAGATTATGAACTCCTTGAGGGCAGGGACTATCTTCTGCCTTTCTTTGTACCCTCAGCACTTATCACAGCACATTGTAGGCACTTAATAGGTGTTTATTGACTATCAGAAGGGTGGAAACCTCAAAAGGATGTCAAAACACTACTCTGGCTAATGCTGAATGTCTACCACTAACACAAGTATGGGTGAGAGGGAGGAGAACACCCACTTTGGGCTGCCAAAGTACCAGCACATCAGTGCCCAAGAGTGTAGCATCAGCAGACGTAGGAAGACACATTTATGTCTGCTAACCCTAGTGGGAGGAGATGTAGCGGAGGCAAAGCCCCTGACCCTACAGCCATTTCTTCTCCACCACCCTTTCTCCTTCAGAATCTCATAATTAGCATCACCTGGAACATCTAGGTAATGACATCATCTGCTGAACTCTCTCAAACACAACTCTGGGAGAAGTAGTCCCAAAGAGAATATGGCATCATCCCCAGTCAGGGATAACCCCTTACCTCCTTTTACACACACACACACACACACACACACACACACACACACACACACACACACACCCCACACACACCCCACACCCAGGCACAGCAAAAAGTTAACATTCCTTATCAGTAAGAGCTTAAGAATATGATAAGTGCCCTCCCCCTAAAATTTTTCTGAGTTTAATCACACCAAACTGACCAGTAAAAACCAGAAAAAACTCAGGATAAAGAGACACATCAGAGCTTACCTATAGCTCTGATGTACTGCCTGAGACAACTTTCACTTGCAGTGAGATTTCCCTGTCTGAGCTTCTGCCAGAGATGCCTAGCCAAATAAAGCCTCGTTTTACTAATAACCTACATTTGATTCCTCCCCTTGAGCTGTCGCTCTTCTGTACCTGGCTAACCAGGGCTTACTCTGCAACGCAGGCCAAATCACCCAAGTGCCTCAGCACACAAAAATGCACTTCATCACTCCCTAACAGAAGATGGCTTCTTGGATCCGCTCTTCAGTCATTGGGTACTTTGCCATGACACTAAACAGACCCCAGAACAATAAACCATCTTTGGCTGCAGAAATAGAGGTTGGGATTTTTGTTTTTCCAATCTGTTTCCCCTCTTCAATTCTGAGGGTGGATTTGGAGGCCTGAGGGAAGGGGGCTCTGAGGGCCTGAGACATGTTTAAAAGGATTTCCTTTTCTTTTTTTCCCCTTTATTCTCTGGCACCCTGGTTGAGCTACTTGTTGCTGTTATCACCTACAACTCATAGGAACCTGCATGGATCAGCTCAGTGTTGTTATTCATATTTTGCCTAAGATGGTTTAGAGTAGACAAGTAATCATGTAGTCAAGTTAGAAGTGGAAACTAAAGCTGAACCTCTGAATTTTGGAGGGCTTTGTTTGTTTTCTTTTTTGTCCTCCCAGGTAATGTTGGCTACCCAGTGGGACTGCCTTTATACACTACTCTGACAACAGCCTGCGTGGTGATGCTGACATAGACCTTCTGGTGGCAAAGACAGGGCTTGGCATCTGGATTTTGTCTTATTCAGAAAGGCCATAAGGCTAAAAATAACTTCAGAAATACTGAATACTGTTAAAAATAGGTCTTAGTGCAAAGGCTCTTCTATCCAGAAACATTCATGATGGGAAGAGGAGCCTTTCCTCCCCTGCTCTGCCATTCCCCTTCTCCCACTCTTCTATCTGCTTCCCCCAGGGTTCACCATAAACTATCAATTATGCTGGGTCAATTCTGCCTATATTTTCCAAATCTCTCTCAGGCCAGTCTAACAGGAAGGCGCCTAAGGTGGGTAACTTGTAGGCTGCTTCTCTCTGCCTCACTGAGGAGACTGCCCTGGATTGTTACCCTCTTAGGAATCCATTTGAACAATTCAGGGTCAGAAAGATTATGGTTAGATTCTCCCAATAAATAAAGTTGAAATTTAGAGGTGAGATGATATGGCCACAGGGGTAAACAATGAGCTAAAACAAATAACAGGGCTATGATCTTTGCCATTTATCTCCTTTTCCCTCTTTTTTCTCCCTGTTCTTTTCATTCATTCATCCATTCATTAATCCGTCTAGTCATTCAGCAAACATTAATTGAACATTGATTCAAATATTCTACTCCAGTGACATTTTCCCTCTCAAATATGGAGTTCACTGATTCATCATTTTGTGGAGGTGACTATGTATTCCTACAGTCTGTATCTGTCAAATATAAACTGTTAGGTTCCTGGAATCATAGATTTCAAGATGCAAGGTCCTTTGGTGACCGTCTAATCTGACCCCCTCCATTTCACAGATAAGTCACCTGAGGCCAGCGATGCTTAATGATTGGCTGAAGGGCACACAGGTAATAAGGGGCAGAGTTGGGATCCGAACCTATTTAATAACTGCCTGTTGAAATGATTTCATCTCTAGTCTTTTAGATGGGATATTTCTGTGGGTTAATTCAATATGAGAAGAATGGTACCAGATAAAACATCTTCATGTCAGTTAAGGTCAGGAAGGTGGAAAAACCAGTTTTCCCATCCAAAGTAATAGATATCCATGTGTACATTTTTTTCCACTTTGAAAACATGTTTGTATTATCTGTTTCCAGGACTTCAAAGAGCTCTAAGAGAGATACATATTAATGAGGATATATGTTATTATTCCTTTTCACCTTAATGAAATGTTAATTATCTCTGGCAAGAGAAAATCAAAAGGAATTCTTAGCTCAAGTTTAGGAGTGGTGAGGGAGATTAGGATACTTCAAGAAAAAAAGAGAAGAACCTGGGGCTTAACAGATTTAGGAAGACAAGGTCATTGGATTGGATCTTTGTCAGGTCCTAAACTAGACTTTTCTGGGAACTCCTTTTGTGCCTTTTCCTTAAATGCCACCTGGTTTCCATTGAGAATGATGGAGGCTAAAGTCCTGTACTCATTCAAGTAGTCCTGGTCTGCATGAGGCAAATTGGAAAGGCAGTAGGGAGAAGCCTAGAGTCAGAGCCAGAGGAATAGTCTTTGCCATCTTTCTCCTTTGTTCATTTCTAAAGCCAATGACACTGACCAAGAAGACCTGTGTAGTACAGATCTGTGATCACTTTGCTTTTCAATTGTTATTGTTTGTCCTTTGTTTTCTAGGAGAACCAATGACATCATCCCATAATCACAGGGTGATTTCTTGACATGTGGCTTTCACATGAACTGGATTTAAATAAGGCAGAGTTGCACAAAGTCATCAGCTTGCTCTCTGCCTCACTGAGGAGACTGCCCTGG
Organism: Pseudocheirus occidentalis; assembly: GCA_028646575.1. Lineage (NCBI taxonomy): Eukaryota > Metazoa > Chordata > Mammalia > Diprotodontia > Pseudocheiridae > Pseudocheirus > Pseudocheirus occidentalis. Next base: position 183,622,568 of record CM053594.1, read on the forward strand.
ATGGTTACCCTCTTAGGAATCCATTTCCTAATGTCCAGCAGCAAGACAAAAGTCAGGACAACTGGCTATGACCCAGGATGCAGTGGATGACCTTGGTGTCTTCGATGTATGACCAGGCTCGAAGCATTCCACATCACCTGCTTCCGCCACCTTCATGGCCACTGGAACAAATTGTTCTCATTTACCCATTCCACTAGGAAAAGTCTGTACATGCTTGGTGTTTTGCAGTTGGTAAAGGATAAAGGAGTACCTTTGAAAAGTTGAAGGGGGCATCCAAACTTTCAATTGCATCACTGCTGGGCAATTGTCCCATGATATTTGCCCATGCTACTAACATTTTGACATCTCCAAAATGGCACCTCTGGGCATATGTTCATGAATGCCTACAAGGTAGTGTCCAACTAAAACCATCATTGGTCATCAGTTTGTGAATCAGAGATGAAGGGAGACAGTTCCATGAGAACTAAGAACTTAGAGGTAGCTAGGTTATTATTTGTTATTCATTATCACTAACAGACAGTGGATGGAATTCTGGGGCTGATGCCAGGAAAACCTAAATTTAAAAATCCATTTGGCAAGTCACTTAACTTCAGGCTGCCTAAGTTTCCTCAACTTTAAAATAGGGATAATAATAGCACCCACGTCCCAAGGTTGTTGTGAGGGTAAAATGAGATAGTAGTTGTTAAGTGCTTAGCATGGTGACTGTCACATAATCAGTATTTAATAAATGATTGACTCCTTCTCTTTCTCTTTTCCTTCTTTCTTTCCTTCTCTTCCCTCCCTCCCTCTCTTCCTTCCTTCTTCCCTCCCTTTCTTCCCTTCTTCCTCCAACTCTCCTTCCTTCCCTATCTTTTTTCCTTCCTTCCTTCCTTCCTTCCTTCCTTACTTCCTTCTTTCCTTCCTTCCTCCTTCCCTCCCTCCCTCCTTCCCTCTTTCCCTACCTATCTTTCTTCTTTCCTTCCTTCCTTCCTTCCTTCCTTCCTTCCTTCCTTCCTTCCTTCCTTCCTTCCCTCCTTCTTTCTTTCCTCCCTCTCTCCCTCCCTCCCTTCCTTCCTTCCCTCTTTCCTTTTTTCCTTCCTTCCTTCTTTCCTTCCTTCCTGCCTTCCTGTCTTCCTTCCTTCCCTGTAGACAGCCTTCTCTGCCACTGGTTCTTCTTTGGATGACAACTAACCTTTCCAGGTCAAAAGCATTGAGCTTCTCTTTGGCAGAGTAGTTTTATCATAATATTCGCCCATCAGAATGACCCCCAGAGCCTTAAGAAACAATTTTGGTGCCTCAGGCAAGCTTCACAAAATATACCTGAAAATCAACATAAAATTACCTTCAAATCAAGTTTTAAAGATTAATATAGCTGAGTTACAAAGGCTAGGGTTCACTAAGGCTAGGGTTGTGGGATCTGTGCACCCAGAGAAGGAATTCATCAGGAAATCCTGCCTGTGCAGCTAAGGATAGGTCAGCAAATTGAATGGCTTCATCAGTGGGACTCACTAGTTCTGATAGATCTGAAACTGTGGTGTTCTCAGACCTCTTGAGCTTTGACAATATTGTTTACAAATCCTAGTGTGCAGTATAAGGACTGTCTTTATCTTTATCCTTCTCCTTATCTGTATGTCTCTATTAAACATAGCTACATTGTAGCTTAGTTGACTGATTCTAACAATATAGACCCCAAGGGCCCAGTACAATAATAACAATAATATGGGGGGAAAATAATAGGGATAAGTCTCCAGTTATTAGGACAAGTATATAACTTCTGAATTGATGACAAAAGGATTCATATTCAACTGAAAATACCCAATTTATGTCCACGATACCTGCCAGATTAATTATGATTGTTTTATTTCTATGTTTTATTTTCTAACCAGAATGACTTTTAAAAAATACATATTTATTACCTACATGAATTTTTGTGATCATATAGGTGATAAAATCACTTTGTCTGATGTCAGAAGACTTGAGTTCAAATCCCGTCTCTGCTACTTATTGCGTGTTGTTTCTCATCCTTAGTTTTTGAAGAGGGTCAGTGACATCACAGAGCGATGTCTTGACTTGCAAGTGTGTTGGATTTAAGTGAGGCAGAGGGAGAGTTGCACAAAGTCGTCAACCTCACTTTTTCTTCCAGGGTCATCAAAGTTCACTAGCAAAACAAAAGTCAAGATAACTAGCAATGGCCTGGGATGCAATGGATGGCCTTGGCATCTTCCATGTCCGTGTAAGCATGCCACTGCATGTATGACCTTGAACAAGTCACTCAACTTCTTTCAACCTCATTTTTCTCATCTGTAAAATGTGGAGATTGGGTTAAATGGATAATTTAGTTCTAAACCTATGATTCTAGTTGATATGGATTAAAGTCCTAATTATATTTGGTGTTTAATAAATGTATGATAAACTACATTGATTTAGAAGTCTCATATCACAATACCACTGACCAGGTTACTGCCTGTAGGTATCTCAGACACATGGATGCCTGGTTGACCTTTTAGAATCTGATCCTTTTCCCTTTGGGTTGCAAGACTTTCCGGGAATCCTCAGGTCACAACTTCATCCATGAGGGTCAGTTCCATTGTAGACTAAATTGACCTTTGGATTTAAAGACACAAAGACCTTAGTTTGTTCCCCTGATCATCTTTCTTTCCAGATGTTTCTTCTTGATCTTGACCCCCAAATCTGTGCATCAAAGAGCAGGAGCACCACACGCTGAGAGAGATGAGCAGAAACCAGAGTTGCCCAAGATGCAGCGAAAGCAGTGTGGCGTCTGGATGGCCAAGGAGATGTGTCACTCACTACCTTTCTGGTACATAAGGTTTGATTGAAAAGGAGACATTTATCCCTGGTGGGGGTGGGGGTAGGGTGTGTGAGGGTAATAAAAGAGGGAGAAATATTAAATATATGACTTTATTATTTACAGTTTGTACTTAAAACAGTCATCAAGGTTGATTGTGGGTTTATTGTTACCTGTCCACCTCCCTGTGCCAGCAGGTGCCAGGCACAGAGAACTCATCTCCCATCAGACATTGACCCTGGCGTTCAGTGAAGAGGCTGATGGGTTTTGTTTACTCCAGCAACTGGGAGACTAATGTCCTGTTCTTTGAGAAGCAGCCCACATACAATAAAGGTTTATAGTTAGTTCAAGACAGACTTCAGGCTCATTCTTTCCAGATTTATTCAGAGGGAGAGAGGAGAAGAGGGGGAGGTCAGGAACAGAAGAACAATGATTAACTCAATTGATTCCCAGGCTCTCTTTGGTGAAGACGACCAAAGCCTTTCCCACTCCCACCCCTCCATTTTTTTTTCACATCCCTCCTCCCATCCCCCACTTTTCCCAAGTCTTGACCAAAGATAACGTCAAGGTATCAGCCTCCTGCCAAGTAGCTGCCGAAACTGAAACAGAATTGCCCTGGGAATGAGGGAAGGAAATAAAGTCTAGTGAGGCCAAAGGAAGTCTATAAAAACAAACAAACAAAAAGACCACCCCCAAGACTCCTTCCTCTAATTCCCCCTTCTTGCTCAAACAAGGACTGGAAAGCAGCTGTCTTCTTGTCCTGAATGTCCTAACTGTCAAGTGTGAATCAAGCTAGAAGAATGTAGTGTGAAAAGTCAAGGAATAATGCCCAGAACTGAGGTTATTCCTCTTCCAATGTCCACAGGACATATTGGAACCCATCCTGGACAAGTTCACTGTCCATCTTCCATAAACATCAGAGCAGCAAGTGTCTGGGAAAAGGTAGCAACGAGCTATGGTGTTTTCATGCCACATTCTGATGATCGTTCAGTCAATGAGCATTATTAAGCACCTTCTCTGTGCCGGACCAAGCATTGGGGATACAAAAAAAAGCAAATGACACCCCCTGCACTCGAGGAGCTTCCAATCTAATGATAAAGTGAGCCTACAGTTCTATTAGAAATGTTGACTATGGAAATAAGAAAAGAAAAAGAAGTAGAAGGAATTAAAATAGGCAATGAGGAAACAAAACTATCACTTTTTTCTCTTTTTTAAAAAAAGTTTAGATTTAAATACTAAAAAATACACAATAAGAGAAAAGAAACATATTATGAACTCAAATATTAAAACAAATACACGATAAGAAAAGAAAAAGCACATTATGTGTACATCAGAACATAGAAGATGCATATGTAGCAATAATTTTCCATTTCAAGAAAGCATAGGGGCAGCTAGGTGGTGCAGTGAATACAGCACTGGCCCTGGAGTCAGGAGGACCTGAGTTCAAATCAGACGTCAGACACTTAATACTTACTAGCTATGTGACCTTGAACAAGTCACTTGGCCCCAATTGCCCTGCCTTCCCCCCTCCAAACTCCCCCCACAAAAAAGCATATATAATAAATACTAGATGTTGCATTAAGAGCTGTCCATCTTTTCTTTGCTTCCTTTTAAGTTTTCTTTTGTTTTCTGCTGTGCACTTTTTATTTTGTTCTTTTCCCCCTACCTCCCCTCACCCCAAAAGGCTGATGATTAAGCGCAAGTATATTTATATATAGATATATACAGACACATATCTATATATTTATACACATATATTATATAAAAATACACTTTCCCTCACAAATTCTACTCCTGATCTTTGGTTTTATGTTTGCACATATCTCTTATTTCCTGTCCTTACTGACTCCTCTACTTTATTTCTACCTGCCACCTTGCCCTCCTATTACTTAATCTACATGCCCCGCCCCAGGATCCCTCCCTTATCGCCCCATTCCCATTAATCTAAACAACCTTCTATATCTCCTTTAACCTATTCCCTCATTCTCCCTTCTAGAGATCCCTCCCTTTTTCTCTCCTCCCTCCAAAACCATCACTCTCTGCAGATGATATGATGCAATATTTATAGGACCCTAGAGAATCAACTAAAAAACTACTTGAAACAATCAACAACTTTAGTAAAGTTTCAGGATATAAGGTAAACCCACATAAATTATCAGCATTTCTTTATATGACCAACAAAGCCCAGCAGCAAGAAATACAAAGAGAAATTCCACTTAAAATAACTGTAAACAACATAAAATACCTGGGAGTCTACTTGCCAAGACAAACCCAGGAGCAATATGAACACAATTACAAAACACTTTCACACATATAAAGTTAGATTAAACAATTGTAAAAAATAGCAATTGCTCATGCGTAGGTTGAGCCAGTATAATAAAAATGACAATTCTTCCTAAACTAATTTACTTATTATTGTTATTATTTTCCCAATAAAACTATAAAAAAATCATTTTATAGAGCTAGAGAAATAGCAACAAAAATCATCTGAAAGAACAAAAGGTCAAGGATATCAAGAGAATTAATGAAAAAAAAATAATACAAAGTGGCCTAGCAATACCAGATCTCAAAATATATTATAAAACAGTAATTATTAAAACTATCCAGTATTGTCTAAGAAATAGAGTGGTGGATCTGTGGAATAGATACACAAGATGAAGTAGTCAATGACCATAATAACCTTGTGTTGGATAAACCCAAAGACCCCAGTTTTGAGGACAAGAACTCATTTTATATATGTTGAAACTAAGAACTCATATCTCTTTATCAAGGTCAGGAACAACATCTTGTTTTGAAATGGGTTTACATAAATATAGAATTGGTTGAGTTTTTTGGTGGGGTGAGGGTGGGGGGAAATCACAAAAATTCTTCACACTACTGGAAGGAAGAGAGCCGAATACATTCATAGCTGACAAGGGAAGTGGGAAACTTGCTACATTTTAGATAAAAAAACAAACACAAATAATTAATTGCCTGGATAGAACCAGAGTTTGAATGTAACTCTTTTCTGCACATTCAAGATTAAGTAGAGAGGTAACATTAGTGGGAAATATTTCTTGAATAAATGAATGATTGAATAATTGAAAGAGAAAAAAAGCATTCGTTTGAGCTCCAGCCTTACAGATGGATTTCCTTCGAGTTGCAAGGATTATTGGAAGTCACAACTATATGTAAAATATGGTTCTATATATAAAATATTGGTTCTAGTGCAGTAGAAATATGTGGTGCAAATTCAAACAATTCAGTTGCTTCATGGGATTTATTATTCACGCTTATTGGGACCCAGCTGTAAATCCTAATCTTTGAGTCTTATTCCATAAGCTCACATATGCACTCTGAATATCAACTCCAGTGGAAGAAAGCATCTTGGTAGCTCTACTTTTGTAAAAAATAAAAATAAAAAAAAATTTAAACAAAAACAAAACAGAATAAGAAAACTTTTTTTCATGTGAATCCTGAATATCAGATTTGAGAGTCACTGCAGAGTCCAATTCATCCAACACACACACATAGATAAAAATTGCCTTCATAATATAACCAAACAGGCAGTCATTGGGTCTTTGTTTAAAGGCTTGTAATGATGAGGAACCAGGGAGTCAATTGCACTATGGGATAATTCTAATTGTTAGGAATTTTTCCAACTTCATTCAAGCATTGATCTGATTCTCTCTTATCCATTGCTCCTGGTTCTGGATTCTGGAACCAAGCAACATAAGTCTGAGCCTTGTTCCCCACTATACTTTAGGTAATTAAAGACTGCTATCAAGTTCCCCCAAGTCTTTTCTATTCTGCTCTAAACATAACCAGTTTCTGCAAATAATCCTCATAGGATACTTTTGAAGGTATGAGAATACCTGCAACCTGGTGTGCTGGTTTGACATTTAACAACTAGCTCTCCCAAAAAAATAATATGCACATGATAAGCTATTAAGTTTAATTTGCATTATTAATATGTTCACCAACTTTCTTTCACCAATTTTCTAGACTTTCCTAACTCTAGACTATCAGTAAAACAATAAATCAAGCCCTGCTTTGTAGCCTGGTTTGCAAAGTATAAATGTGAACAGTTAATATTTGGCTCACAAGGATCAGCTTGAGCTGCCTCCAGCACGCCCTCACCAGCAACTTCAAGGTAACTTTGGTGTGACTTGCTGCTCAAGCCAAGAGCATTTAAAAAACCTCCCCATGAGAGTAAATAGAGTAGGATCCAAGAGACAGAACTAAGGTGAGACAACTACAGAGAGGCAAAAAAAAAATGGTCTAGCCAGAGAAGAATGCTAGAATTTAAGAATTGGAAGGCATATTAAAGATCACTGAATCCAATGCCTTCATTTTAAAGAGAGTTTAAATAATTCACTCAAGTTCTCACACTGAACTTTGGTAGAGGTAGAAGTAGAAATCTTGTTTCTTAGTTCCTAATTTTCCCACTATATCAAGGTGCCTATCTGTTATCTCAAATTTGGACTTTTTTCCATTTTTTTAATTTGAGAAATTTTGTTTGAAAATTAGCTGCCACCAAGAAATTATTATTATTATTAAAGCTATCATTTGTTTGATCTGTTTTTGTCTGATTGTTTTAGTCATATCCAACTCTTTTGTGTGTGTGTGTGTGTGTGTGTCCACTCTTTGTGACCCTATTTAGGGTTTTCTTAGCAAAGACATTGGAGCATTTTGCCATTTCCTTCTCCAGCTGAGGAAACTGAGGCAAACAGGATTAAGTGACTTGCCCAGGGTCACATAGCTAGTTAAGTGTCTGAGGCTGGATTTGAACTCAAGACTTTCTGACTCCTTTTAAATGCTCTTGAGGCAGCTAGAAGACACAGTGGATAGAGTCCTAGACCTGGAGTCATCTCTTTGAGTTCAGATGTTTGCAAAATAAGCTCAAGAAGGGAAACAGCAAACCACTCTAGAATCTTTGCCAAGAAAACCCCAAACAGGGCCACAAGTAGTTGGACATGATTGAAAAATGACTGAGTACCAACTACTTCCTGACACCAAGCCTGGCATTCTATCCACTGCACTTCCTAGTTTCCCCAAAGCTATGTTACAGATAGATAAACTAAGGCATGAGAAAGTCAAGGGTCCTCTCCAAAGTCAGGAATAGACTGTGGTGAAGAATGGAATATAGCAAACACCCACCTCAACTCACTTCATCACTGTAACATACAGGTTGTCATTATCATCAATATCCCAGATATTTCTGTAAGTTTATTTCAATTTAGTAGTCATTGTTCCTAGGCCCACTGATAGAAAGGAGAATCTGGACAGACAAAGGATGAGGAGCTCAGAAAGCTGTCACAGAATGGAAATCACTTGTGCTATCATTTAGGGTTATAGTTGACTGGCCTCTCTAATCCACTTGAATAGATTAAGGAGAATCCTATAGGATCTTATATTGGATAGATGTAATTTTGAGTCTTCTGAATTTTGTTTCGTGACTATAGAGTGGAGGAACACTGGAAAATGATTTCTGCTTCAAGACGCTGGAAAACATGCCTTGAGTTAGTCCATAGACATCAGGCGAAGGAGGAGAGAGGGCCTTGCTTTTCTTAACCACAAAAGTTTTGCTCCTTTGCCATAATCAGCTAACCTGGCTCTGAGCCCAAGACTCCTACAGTAAAAGATGAACACAGTAAAAGTCAGTTGCAAGGCTTCCTCTCCTCATAGATGTATCATTAACTTCCTCTGGCTTAAGTCACTCTGTGTGTTTTTCATTTGCTCCTAAAGAGGGAGAAAAAAAAAAGTACATGTTTTTTTGCACATATAAATGGGGGCAGGGGTAGGTACAGAGGAGAGGGAGAAACACTTTAAGAAAGCAGCCTTGGGCCTCAACTCTTGTTCTTTTTGTCCACGAAGGCAGAAGACGCGGTTTTTGCATGTCAGGGAAATGGCGTTTTCATTTTTTAGCACTAGTTGATGTGGTCTCTGTTAAAGTGTTGGGAAATCAGTGCTTGGATCAAAGGCATAACCGAGGAATCCTATAAATTTCAGCAAAATCCTGTTTGCCAAAGACTTGGAGTGTCTTCTCTCTGTCCTTTTGAACTTGTTTCTGTTTTGCCACTCTTACAAAAAATGTATTTTAGAAATCTTCTGGTATGGCAGTTTCCTTCATGCTCACAAATCATGGGGTGGGGGTGGGGATGAAGGGAGATGAAGAAGGAGGGTATTGGATAGTAGTGGAAACTTCTTAATTATTCTTTTTCGTTAAGCTCTTATAAAAAGAACCTTAAATTTACACACCCAAATTTGGGTAGTTTCATTCCTTTGGATCTCCAACCATCCATTTCCACTTTTCACAATATTTACTAAGTATCTACTATATGTGAGATGCTCTGCTATGCACTGAGAGAGATGCAAATACAAATTAGGCACTGTGTTCATCATCAAGTAGAATCGAGGGAACTTGATGATTTATTAGATGTGAAAGGCAAGAAAGAGGAGAAAGCATTGTCTGTGAAGTTATTAGCATGAGTGACAGGGAAGATGACAGTGCCATTGACAGGGATAGAGCTCGTAAGATTTAGAGTTCAAAGGCCTTCAGATACCATCAAGCCCAATCCTCTCCCTTTACAGATGAGGACATTGAGGCACAAAGAGGTAAAGTAATTTGCTCAAGGCCACATAAGTACTAAGTAGCAGAAAGAACTAAGACTCCAGCTGAAGTCTTATGATTCTAAGTCTTTCTACTACACAATTATCTTGACCAAACCTGTTCTTCAACATCTATGCAGATTGGAATAAATTATTATTGTTGTTGTCATCTTCATCATCATCATCATCACATATTATTATATAGGGCAGCCACATGGTGCACTGGATAGAACACTGGGCTTAGAATCAGGAAGACTTATTATCATAAGTTCAAATCTGGCCTCAGACACTTATTAGCTATGTGACCCTAGGCAAGTCACTTGATCTTGTTTGCCTCAGTTTCCTCATCTGTAAAACAAGCTGGAGAAGGAAAAGGCAAATTACATCAATATCTTTGCTGAGAAACCCCCAAATTGGGTCACAGAGAGTCAGAAATGACTGAAAAACAGCTGAACAACAATACGTTATTATATACTATAATATGCCATAGTACACTAAGCTCACCCGTTCATGATCCTTCCCTCCTGCACTGGAGCCTGGCTTTGTTATTTACTGCCTATATGATGTTGCTCAAGTGATTTAACTTCAGGTAGTTAAACTACTTAATTGTCAAGTTATCTTTCAACTCTAAATCCATGATCCCATGGTCTATTTCCTCAATTACTCTGTGTGGTACCAGGACACAGGCACTCAAGAAAGTGGGATACTCTTGGAACAATAGTAAAGGAAACTCTCAAGATCAAAGTCATTAAGGGGTAGAAAGTGAACTGTGTCCGATATGATAGAAATAAAAACAGGATACAAATTATAATAGCAGGTTTAAATCTCAGAAAAACTCAGCTCTTCTTTTCCTTATTCTTGCTTTTCTTTCTTAATCTCAACCACAGATGACTGAATTGGAGGAAAGCTTCTTCTTCCACCTACAGTAGCCCAACAATTCACACAAAGTACCAACCAAGCCAACCAAGCCCCAAGCGGAGCTCAGTGCCCCTGCCCCAAGGAAACCTCCATCCTCACTGCCTTCCTGAGGAGAGCCACCATCGGAGCTCAGTTACTTGTGAGGGGAAGTGGGCATGGGAAGCTAGGGCACATCTTCTTTAGTCTACTGTTATCACAGAATCATCATCGTCAAAGTCAAATTTTATTTAGCACTTTAAAATTGGCAAAGCAATTTGCACACTTTCTTTTTATCTACGTACAGTCCAGTCCCCTTATTGCATAAATGAGGAAACTGAAACCCAGAGAGGTTAAGCTATTTACCCAAAGTTATAAAGGTGAGATTTAAACCCAAGTCCTCTAACTCTAAATCAAGTACATTTTCCCTAGGGGCTGAAATCATTATGTCATTTGTAAATTTAATCTCAATCTAATATTTAGACATAGCACTGCAGCTTCTATGGACTGTTAAGAGAAAAATTAAATATTAATGCCATGACAGCAAGGAAGACAAAACGTGTGGTGATGGGGGACTGAAGAAGAAAGGCATCAGGGAAAACATGTTGAATTCCAATATGGATTTAATATGAAGCTAGTAGATAATATGTTAAGACCATCCAAGAAATCCCACTAAATGCATGTGAATCAGTATTAGTAACAATTGGTCTCACGTAATTTAGTAATCTCTCTTTTTGGGGGGATGGAGAAGTTATGCCACTCAATTCCTAATGTCTAATCAATGGGCATTACTGCTTGAGAAAGGTCTTCATAGTCTCATTCAAAAGAATGAAGAGTCTTTTCCCTCTTTAAAAACCAAACTTTTCCTTATCTAGAAAACATATGATAAACTTTGGATATAGATCATTCAAGGTTTTAGTCACAAGTTATAGAAAAAAATATTTTTCGAGAGAAAAATGCTCCCTAAACAGTTCACATTCTACTTTAATTGCACAATTTTTTGAGTACTGACTATATGACTAGCACAGGATTAACTAACTCTTTCTTTTTGCTTTTTTTTTTTTGGAGGGCAGTTGGGGTTAAGTGACTTGCCCAAGGTCACACAGCTAGTTTTTGTGTGTGTGTGTTAAGTGTCTGAGGCCAGATTTGAACTCAGGTACTCTTGACTCCAGGGCCAGTGCTCTATTCACTGCGCCACCTAGCCGCCCCTAGGATTAATTAACTCTTTATCCAATATGCACAGTAAACTGGAAAGAACAGTCAGTCCATAAGCATTTATTAATCACTTACTATGTGCCAAGCATTGTGCTAACTGCTGTGCCATGAGACTTGAGATCACAGAGTTTGGAGTTTGAGTCTTGGCTCTGCTATGTGAGTAACCTCACATAGTCACTTAAGTCTCCAGGTCTCAGTTTTTTCATCTATAAAATGAAGTGGATTGAATAAGAAGAGTAGTTCCTAACCTTTTGGTTTGGGGTTTTTTTATTTGTCATGGACCCCTATGTAGTTTTTTTCAGAATGTTTTTAAATGCATAAAATCACATCCACAGTAACAAAGAATTAGAAATTAAGGGGATGCTTATCAATTGGGGGAATGGTTGAACAAATTGTAGTGCATGATTGTAATGGAATATTACTGTGCTATAAGAAATGATAATCCAGCTTCATACACTCTACCAAAAAAAAAAAACTAGCCATGGGACCTTGGGCAAGTCACTTAACCCCAATTGCCCTCCAAAATTTTTTTTAAAAAAAGAAATGATAAACATGCAGATTTCAGAAAAATCTGGAAAGAATTATATGAACTGATACAAAGTGAAGTGATCAGAACCAGGAAAACATTGTATACAATAACAGCAACACTGTATAATAAACAACTGTGAATGACTTAGCTATTCTCAGCAATACGATGATCCAAGACAATTCCAAGGAATTTATATAGAAAATTACTACTCAGGCCTCCAAAGAAAGAATTGATGGAATCCTAATGTAAATCAAAGCATACTATTTTTCACTTCCCGTATGTTTTCAAGTCTTTCCCCTCGCTTTGGGTCTGTCTCTTCTTTCACAATATAACTAATATGGTAATATGTGTTGCATGATTGAACATATATAACCTATATCAAGTTGCTTACTGAAAGGAGAGATTACGGTAAGGGAGGGAGAGAGAAAATTTGGAACGAAAAACTTTTAAAATTAATGTTAAAAATGTTCTTTATATGTAACTAGGGGAAAATAAAATATTGTTTTAATAAATAAATAGGTTAAATAACACATTCACAGAACTACAAAAATAAATTTTGAAGATTACCTCTAAGACCCCTCATAAATGTATAATAATAATAACAGTTAACATTTACATAGTGTTTACTGTATGCCAGGCACTGTGCTAAATAATTTACAATTCTTTTCTCATTTGATCCTCACAACAATCTGGAGGTAGGTGCTATTATTATCCTCACTTTACAGAAGAGGAAAATTAGGCATACAAAGGTTAAGCCCATATAGCTGGAAAGTATCTCAGGTTAGATTTAAACTCAGGTCTTCTTAATGCCAAACCTGGCTTTCTATCCCCTGCACCACCCAGCTGCCCATAGATAGACCTTTGGTCTATGATCTGTGTTTTCAGTGGGGTTTCTTGAGTAGTCATAGGATATTATCCACTAGTTACCTGTTCAGTTGATGATGGAGTCCAATGTCCGTAGTAGGGCTTTCTATAGGCTACAAATGCAGTGTGTCCTTAATTTCCTAAAATTAATCTTCTTACCTGACTTTAAAACATCATTTCTCAAGGCTCTTTCTATAAGTCCTATGCATGAATGTACTCCAGGGGAAAAAAACTGCCTGCTTAACACACTTTTAAGTTGAATTTGTCTTGGTTTTTTTGTCTGTGTTTTCTTTTACAACATGACCAACATGTAAATGTGTTTTGCATGACTGCACATATATAATCTATACCACATTGCTTGCCTTCTCAATGAGGGGGAGAGGAAGGGGAGAGAGGAAGAGAATTTGGAACTCAAAAAAATTTTTAGGTAAATATTAAAATTGCTTTTGCATGCAATTTGGGAAAAATAAAACATTACATTTTAAAAAGAAAATAATGGCACGTAGCAAACAGTGTTCTACTGTCAGGGGTTGTCTCTGTCAAATGCTTAAGCACCTATAAGAATCTCTGGGGTTTTCAGGCTGGGGTGAGAACCAGAGCAGTTACTGCTCAGCATCTTGCTATTTCCTTAAAACTCCAATACCTGTTTGAGTAAAAACTGCTGCTGGGGTTAGGGACCAGCAAAGGGACCTTGAAAGCAAAGGGGTGGCTTGAGTCAAGTTAACTAACACTGGACTAGCCAGGGTTCTCGGGTGCTAAGACATCAAGCAGGAGCAGTATCAGCATTGCCTCTATTGTCTCTTCCCTTCCCTCTCTCTGCTCTGGTTCCAAACTTCTGCCAAATACAGCTTCAGGTAAGGAGCTGGGGTCTGAGGAACAGATTTGGTCACTTTCTTTCTATGAGACAACTTCTATAGTAACTCCCTGTGTCTTCTGTTACCTTATCTGGGGTTTCTACTACTATTTATAGGGGATATATATGTCCCTGGTCCCAGTTTCCCACAAATCCTTGGGACTGTAGTAGCCTTACTTATTGGGGTTTAAGAGTAAAAGAGTATGTGTCTGTGTGTCTCTGTCTGTGTGGAGGCTACCTCTCTCAGGAGACTACATTGGCATGAGTCTTCAACATGATGACATTACCAGGTGAATACTCTTATTGGGTGAGAGACTCTAGATCATAGGAAGCCTCAGAGATAAGGAGCGAGGACCTACAGAGAAGGGGCTCACCTAATGAGAGTCACAGTGACTTGAACTCCGCAGTCTTAGACTAAGATAATGACTCCAGGTCTAAGAATGAGCTAGCTGAGTATCCATGGATGTCACTCTACATCTAGCCAACTCTCTAAGAATATAATTTACAAATGAGCTACCAGACTCCATTGGTAGAGGGAGTTTGCATACTGATTATTTCCCACAACAATGAAATCATAAGTCAAAACCCCAAAATAATAGGTATGAGAAAAATGAAAAAAATTACTATAATGTCACTTGAAATTTTGATAAAGTTTAAAATTTCAGGAGCCTGTCACTGCAAAGTCCTACCAACATTGCTCTCTATCAACCCCACAATTCTCAGTGCTCAGGACATAATTTCTTCCATAATATGCCACAGGAGAGTAGCTATTCCATTCTAGAATAATCGCCTTTAATATAATACCAAAAATTAGAAGATTGGGGTGTTTCCAAGATTTCATGAGTGAGGATATTCCCTTCCCATTTGAGTAGATGGCCTTTGTGAGTTGTAACCAGAAGATTTCATCACCTGGTGGTCAAATTCTGGTGAGGAGCTTCTCCAGATAAACCTGATTCTTGGACAACAGACAGTGCAGGAAAAGACCCAAACCTTCCATTACATTAGAATGTAAACACCTTGCTGGTAGAACTGCCATATTTTTCTGGTTCTATCTCCAGGGTATGGTGTCTGTCACTTAACGTCATCTACTAAGTGCTTTCAAAATTAAATTGAATTGCAACTTACTACTTCCTAACTTGAAGAAAGGAAAGAAATATTGATTAAACACCTAGTATATACCAGACAACATGCTAACCACTTTATAAATATTTCCTCATTTCATCCTCACACTGGTCCTGTGAGGTAGGAGTTATCACTATTTCCATTTTACAGTTAGGGAAACTGAGACAGACCAAGATTAAAGGGTCTTTAATTAAATTAAACTAATTAATTAAATTAAAATTTCCCAGAGTCACACAGCTGGGAAGCATCCAAGGCTGGATCTGAACTCAGATATTCTTAACTCTAGGACTGGTATTCTGTCCATTTCATGATCTAGCTGTCTTCGTGATTTAGAAGAAGGATCTGCCAGAGCTTTCAATTCACTAGCACCCTCTTTGAGACGTTAGGCTCATTTCTATGCCATGTTAAGGCATTAAAAGAGGTTGATGGTGGGGTTTCCAACATGTTTACCATTCATTAAGTTGGATTGGATTTACAAGGGTCTTCTCAAGTGTTCATTTCTGCTATAACTCTACATAAACCAGGGAAAAGGAATAAGCCAAGAAGTAACAGATATCCCTCATTTATTTCATATCACATATGTTTAATTCTTTTGCAAAGATCTCCTTTGCCAAAGGCAGTGTAATAATTGCTCAGCCTTCTGGTACAGTTTACTTCCCTGACCTCTGTAGATAAACAATATAGCCACGGGGTAAGTGGTGCAGTGTTGGACAGCAAGTCAGGATGACTTGAGTTTAAATCCACTCTTACTAGCTCTGTCACTTAATCTGTCTGCCTCAGTTTCTTCATTTGTGAAATGGGACAGCAATAACACCAATCTCCCAGGAGTTGTTGTCAGGATAAAACGAATCAATATTTATAATGTGCTTTGCAAATCTTAACATTCTCTATAAATACCAGCTGCTATTATTATTTTTAAACACTTTGAAGACTTAACCTCTCATCCCACTCCTCTTGCCGTCTCAGCAAAGACCATGTTTGGTTTTCTTTGTACGTGTTCATACTGTATTTTGCCTGGTGATCATTTGTGTGTGTGTGTGTGTGTGTGTGTGTGTGTGTGTTGCCTCCCTGGTGTTCCTTGGTGAAAATATGCATTCCCTTTCTCCCAGACTAATACTCTACTATTGTGTTTTCCCTGTCCCCTTGGCAACCACACAACTCCTCTTTTCTGGTTGTGCCAGTGAAGAAGCTCACCAGGCCAGAATTGTCTATTCGTTGGATTACTGACTAAATCAACATATTAATATAAACTTCTACATTCTTTCTAAACTGATAGAAGATATAGCTTCTCCAATAACTTTTTACTTGACCACGTGAAAGATACCTAGGATGGAATGAAAGAGGATAAGCATTTATATAATACCTATTATGCTCTAGGAACTGGGCTAAGCATTTTTTTTTCACAAATATCACCTCATTTGGTCCTCACAACATCCCTCTGAGGTAGGTGATGTTATTATTCCCACTTTACAGCTGAGGAAACTGAGGCTAAGAAAAATTAAATGACTTACCTAGGATAATACAGGCATAAAATGTCTGAGACTAAATTCGAACTCAGGTCTAAATGACTGCAAGACCTAAGCTCCACCTGCTGGCCACCAGCTGCCATGAGGAAGACTCATGAACTGAGACTTTCAGTGGGGGCTGATGTAAAATAAGCTTTGAACCTAGGGTAGTTTCAAGGATGCCGATAATTGAATGAGATCTGGTCTATATAAGTATATTAAAGAGGAAGGAAACCAAGCACTATGGGAGTTCTGAATGAGAAGGTCACTATTCACAAACCAGATACGGGAGATGGCAAGGAAAAAAGAAGCATTTGAGCTGCGCATTTTTTAAAACAGATGGGAACTGAGCTTAGGACCAAGAGGGCAAGGTCAGGAATTGCAAGACAATGGTGTCAACAAGTCCAGCCAACAAGCATGTATTGTGCTCTTACTATATATGCCAGGCACCCTGCTATGTGTGAGTGAAGAGGGGGACTCTGGAAAGTGGAGGACACTTTGGGTGAATAGAGTATTTGGCTGCAGTGTGCAATTTATGAAGTGAAATCATATGAGAGAAGTCTAGAAAGGTAGATTGGTACCAAATTGACATTCTAGAGGGCCTTGAATGCCAGGCAAATAAGTCTGGACTTCACTGAGTAGACAACAAAGATATTGGAGAAGTGACATGACCAGCTACATAAAAACACTGAGTGAGGCAGCAATGAGAAAACTGGATTAGAGAGTGGAGCCTGAAAGTTCTCTTTTGAGTGTATTGCAATAAGTCATACAGATTATAATGATGTCCTGCACTGACACTATAAATAAGAACAGAGAAGAGGGAACTGATAGGAGACATCTGGAAGGAGACGGGAAGCCTGTGGAGGAAGGGAAGGGAACAAGCAGCTATTAAGCACCTACATGTGCCAGGCACAGAGCTAAGACCTTGACAAATGCAAACTCATTTGATCTTTACAACAGCTCTGGGAGGTAGGAGCTATTATTATCCTCATTTTTACAGTTGAGGAAACTGAGGCCAACAGAGGTTAAGTGACTTACCCAGGGTCACACAGCTAGGAAGAATCCAGGTCCATTTTTGCCCTGAGTCCAGGCCCAGCACTTTCTCCACTGTGCCACCTGAGTGCTCTATTGAGACCCATAATGACAATGAAACACGAATAGGGGAGTCTGTTGGTTCTCCTTTTCAATGAAGATTAATTCTGAGCTTAGTAGCCACTCACCTTTGAGATGTTGAAAAGTTGACCTCAACATTTAAATCTTCAGAACTAGCAAAAGCCAATGCATAATCATGTCTCCCCAGTCATCCACATAACTCCCCACTGCAATGGTGGCAAATGAAATGGAGGGAAGAATATCAATCAATTAACATTTAAATTCACATTTCACTTTGACATCAGGCATCACCACCAGTTAGTCCTCAACCTGCTGTGAATGCTGCTTGTCAGTTTACCATCAAGGAATTCTGAATATCCAGGGCACCACTGGGTTTTTGTTATTTTCAAGTATTTGCTTGCTTTGGTCCTATATATTCTATTTGTTTTAATGTGAGCCCTTGAGGAGCAATGACAAGAAGCTTTAAGTATTTTCTAAACATATGGAAGACAACTAACAGAATAGTTTCTTTGAGATGTATGTTCTTTGCTGTTATTTTCCTCCTAAACTGGTTGCTGAAAGAGATCTTCTATAAAAGAGTTTAGGGTGTTGTTGGTTTGTTTGTGTGTTTGGTTTTTTTTAACGAATGTTGATCAGTCTACAATGACTTTGATGGATGCTCACCTGAGGGGGTAGACTAAATCAGTGCTCTGTAAAAGAACCATAGCATGACTCCACGGAGTGTACCATCAACCAATTAGAAGGTGGGAATATTGGTTGTATTGGATTCTCTTCAGGACTGCCAGTTGTGGGGCTTGTCTCGAATAGAATCCATTATCCACCAATAATGCCCTTATTTGACCCCTTCCTACTGCTATTCACATCCCTCAATCTCCTGATTTTAGTTTCTTGGAGCAATTATGACCTAAGGCCATATCAGGCCCCCTCAAATGGCAGACTTTGAATTCTGAGACAGTGACCAATGAATAAGAGTCCTCTCACACCACTATTTTCCATACCTCACATTTCCATTTCAAGTAGGATGACCTGAGGACCACAGGATCAACAGGAATGGATTCATTGTTATTTGAATGGTAGGTCTTACTATATTATCTTTCCCCAAAAAACCTCTCTCTCTTCCAAACTTTCTTATTTCTGGAAGACACTACCAGGCTTACTGACACCTTAAGAGTCAACCTTAACTCAATTTCACTCAACCTGTAGATCCACAGGTTTCCCAAATTTTATTGTTTCTATCTCTATATTTTTAAAAATATGTTCCTTTCCCAAAGGGTTGTAAAATTGTGCATACCCTTTGATCCAGCAATACCATTTATAGGTCTGTATCCCAAAGAGATTATGAAAAGAGAAAGGCACAAACATGTGCACTAATATTTGTAGCAGCTCTTTTTGTGGTAGCAAAGAATTGGAAATTAAGGGGATGCCCATCTATTGGAGAATGGCTGAACAAGTTGTGTTATATGAATGTAATGGAATACTATTGTGCTATAAGAAATGATGAGTGGGCAGATGTCAGAAAAATCTGAAAAGACTTACATGAACTGATGCTGAGTGAAATGAGAAGAACCAGGAGAATACGGTACACAGTAACAGCAACATTGTGGGATGGTCAACTATGATAGACTTAACTCTTAGCAATTCAACGATCTAAGACAATTCCTAATGACTCATGACTGAAAATGTTATTTATACCCAGAGAAAGAACTATGGAGTCTGAATACAGATTGAAGCATGCTGTTTTCTCTCTTTTCTTTCTCACGGTTTTTTTGCTTGTTTTTTT
>CM053594.1:183642318-183671637 GCA_028646575.1 Pseudocheirus occidentalis
GGAAGGAAGAGAGGAAGGGAGGGAGGGAGGGAGGGAAGAAGGAAGGAAGGAAGGAAGGAAGGGAGGGAGGGAGGAAGGAAGGAAGGAAGGAAGGAAGGACGATTAACATATTTGGAGGATGCAAGTTCAAAATTTTTTTAATAATGGAACATATGATCAAAAAATCTGGAGACCACTGGACTAGTTGACCTCTCAAAATCCTTTCTGTTCCCCAGGAGTCAACAATTTTTTTTAATTGATTTGTTTATTTACTTTTAGTTTATAAGATTCAGTTCCACAATCCCTTGAGTTTCAAATTTTCTCCCTTCCCTCTTCCTCCCCCCCCCCACATGGCAGCATGCAATCAAGTATAGGATTTGCAAATATTTTCACATTGGACATTAGTCTAGTTGTATAGAAGGGCTGTAACCAATGGAGTGAACACAATACTATTGTGCTATAAGAAATGCAGAGCAGATGGACTTCATATTTACCTGGAGAGGCCTATACAAACTGATGCTAAGTGAGAAGAGCGGAACCAGGAAAAATTTGCACACAATGACAGACACACTGTATGTATGAAGATCAGCTTTGATAAACTGGGCTCTTCTCAGCAACACACAGTTATAAGACAACTCTAAAAGTCTCAGAACAGAAGGAGATATCTACATTCAGAGAAAGATCTAGAAAGAACAAAGTTTAAATGAAGACTGAAGGAAACTACATGCTATTGTTCTTTTCCAGGTTTGGTTTGGTTTCTTCTTTCCCATTGTTCACCCCATTGGAGTCAACAGATCTTTAAGCAGAACCAGAAAATTGCATAATATGATCTCTTTTATGGTTAATATCTGACTCTTGACTCTGGGCATGGGGAACAACTATGGCTGTCACCTGAGGACCCGTTAGGCTTAATTAAGAGAGGGTCTTCAAAGAGTTAGTTATTCTGACTCATTACTCCACCTACCAGGATATTTGTGATTATAGGCGTCAGGACTCTCTTCAATGTGAAGTATCTGAGCCCTGTTCTTTCTTATGCCTAATGGCACTTCCCTAAGATTATGGGTGAAGGGAGAGTTTTCAGTTGCTGCCTTTCATACTGTCATTCACCTGAACCTGACACCTCTTTCTTTCCATGCCAGACCTGAGCAAATTTGGGAGCATAATATATAATTTAAAGCGGTCCTCACCACTCTCCCCAATCTTCCATTTGTGCATTTTCATCTCCCTTTTGTCACCTTTCATTCCTCATTATTAAGTATTCACCCCTGACTGATCATAAGCTCCCAATGGACAATTCTGCCTGGGTTTTCCCCCCAATAATGCTCTGTCCTCCTTCTTCCCAATGAAATTTACCCCCCATTTTTCAAGACCCAGCCAAAGCCAGCCCTCAACCCAAAAGAGGTGCTTTTTAGATAGGCTAATGGGAAGCCAAGGAGTTGTCAGTAGGTGAGGGCCTTTTTGAACCTTTAATACTACATAGTGTCATTCCCACTCTGTAGACCAGAGATGACCCTTGAGCACATCTTCCTTCCATGAGACTGTTTTAGCTTTTTTTTGGCTATTGCACTCCTGGAAAAATACATCAAAAATTCCTTCTTATCCTCTCTTCTTTGCTTATTTCACTTCCTATATAGCCTTGTTCAAGTCACTTAATGCCTCTAGACCTCACATATTCCATCTATAAAATGAAAATAATGATATTTGTTATTATTTAGATCACAGGATAGTGAGGAAAGTGATTTGCAAATTTTATCTGCTCCTTCTAAGCATGAGCTGGGATGATGTGTGCATATAAGGATCTCCTATATGTAAAGTACTAATGTTAATGTTAGCCATTATTACCGCTATTGGTATTAATAGCTCATTCTTCTCAATTTTTTTCTGTAGAGTCCAAATACAAATGGTGAAAGATAAGCTTCTGCTGCTTCTGTGCATTTGGCATTAAATAGAAGCTCTACTTTGTAGTCAACAGGACCTGAGTTCTAGTCCTGCCCCTATACACACTGGCTAATGTGACCATGGGCAAGTGATTTAATTTCTCAGTACTCTAGACAACTCTAGAAGGCTATAGTTCGCAGAAAAGGTGCCAATCTGAATGGACAGAGGCAGTTTCCTCATCTGGGTGTTCCTTATTTTAATGAAACCACAGGTCTAATTCCTCTCCTCATTATCATATGTCCTAGCAAAGAATCACAGGATCGTAGATTTAGGGTTGGAAAGGATCATAGAAGACCCTAGTTCAACCCTTGCCCCCAAATGTTACAGATGACAAAAGTAAGACCTGTTCAGATACTGCGATTTACCCCAGATCATCCAGGTAAAACCAAAGAGCTCCAGTCCCAGCACTCTTTTTAACGAACTACTCTGAAATAAAGCCCAATAAACGCTCCACAAATGTTTGGTGACCTTCCATTTTCGTTCCCTGTCTTTCTCAATCCACGCGCCCCGGGGCATCTTGCCCGCTGGAGACATCAGCACCAAAATTAATTATAGCCTTGTACCTCGGCATTTATAGGCAGTGGTGGGAAGTACCACGAACCTATTTGCACAAATGATTGCTTAAGTATTAATATTTATAGTTTAGCCTATGATTAACTATATGCCATCTAAAATACACAAAAGACCCAATCTGTCACTCAAGAGCTATTGTGTGTGTGTGTTTAACGCCAACAATGCCATATTGCAGATCTGAGGTTATGTTGACACGGTTTTTCTTTGTGTTGTGGGGTAAAATCATGTCCCCGAAGTTTTCGTATATTGCCGAGTTAGTTGTTTAACCTATACCTCTGCCATTCTCATGTTCTGGGTTGCTATACTGCCCCCTAGTGGTGAATATAAGAGAAAGATATTTTTGATGGACTAAGTTACAAGCACCATTCCATGGGATAACTTTACTTCGCCTTTCTGCTGCTCTTGGCTTTTGTGAAGGAAGCAGCAATATGTATATTCAACCAACTTTACAACTACTTGTTGGGCACCACTGATACCTTTAGTACTTGCTAGGTCTTGCGGTGACACAAAGAAACAATGAGGTATAGTGGATTCCCCGTGGAACTTGGAGTCTTGGAGAACCCAGGAGATCTGAGAGCCATGGCGTTTGTGGACAGAAGGGACTGTGTAGTGATCTTTAGATCACAGGGAGTATCCCCAACTCTGACATCTGGACAGGACACTTAAACACATTTTCCATTCATGAGACCATTCCAGCTACCTCCCTTTATTTAGTCGTTATGCTTCTGACAAAATGCAAGAAAACACAAGAAGAAAAGCTCCTTCTTCCTTCTTCCCTCTCTTTTTGTCTCCTCTCATCACATACAGTATCCATTAGTGACCACTCCTCTCCTCTCCTTTCTTTTCTCTCCTTTTTTCTCTTCTTTTTTTCTTTTCTCTCCTCTCATCTCCTTTCTACCCTTCCTCTTTTCCCCTTCCCTTCTTCTATTTTACTAGGCCTATTCCTAGTAATTTCATTATTTGTTCTTTGCTGCTGTCCAAAACTTTAGCTCATAAGTTCTGAATGGTTAAGGGATTGTGTCATTAGTGGGAAGAACACTGGCCTTGGAATAGCAAAACTATTCATTAGCTCTATGGCCTTGAGTTGGACTCTAGGCCTCAGTTTCCTTATCTACAAAATAAGAAAACTGAACTAAATGGCCTCTAATGTAACTTCTAGCTATTCTACTCTTACATTGTCCTTGGCCTTAAACTGCTTATTCTTAACTTAGCATCACCAACTGTTGTCTTGACTTGTGTCTTGCCATTGGCCTCCAATGACTCTGGTGAAGAGTAAGGCTGATACCTCACTTAAATTAAATTTACTTGCAAGTCAAGACATCGCCCTCCTAATGTCACTGGTCCTCTTCTAGAACAAAGGATGAACAACAACAATAAATCTTAACTTAAGGAAACAAAATATGTACATGTGAAAAAATTAAAATGAAAAACAATAATACAAGAGATTTAGCAAGGCAACATATGCTAAGTGCCAAGTGGGTCATTCAGATGACGGAGCATTGGAGTTGAAAGGAGGAAGATGGAAATCGAGTTGAATTCTTAAAAGACGATCAGAAGCTGCACAGGCAAAGGACAAAGAGAGAATGTGAACTGGAGGGGGCCCAGTGTGAGTTAGAGATAAAAATGAGGATAGTTGTTTAGGTAGAGTGGGGCAGTGGGTAGAAGAAACAACTGTATTAGGCACTAGTGGATGATAAGACTAAAGTTGCAC
The DNA here is from genome assembly GCA_028646575.1 of Pseudocheirus occidentalis. Classification (NCBI taxonomy): domain Eukaryota; kingdom Metazoa; phylum Chordata; class Mammalia; order Diprotodontia; family Pseudocheiridae; genus Pseudocheirus; species Pseudocheirus occidentalis. The sequence goes on from CM053594.1 coordinate 183,646,520, forward strand.
TAAGATCAGATTGCGGAAGATCTTTAATATAAAGCCAAGGAATACAGCCTTAATCCTGTAGGTAAAACAAAATTTCTAAGCAAGAATGCAACTGCCAGCAGTTTTCATTTATGCCAATTATTCAGTGGCTAAGTTTAAGGGGATTATCCATTTTTCATGATATTTCTGCCCTGGTAACAATGACTGAATCTGACTTATTAGCCCAGTTGTACATACTACCATCACCACCAAGGAAACAGGGTGCCCTTCCTTCACCCCCTTTATCTAGTGCCTTCCATTGGGCACTAGAAAAAAGCATTTCCTACACAACTACTTATGTCTCAGAATTGTCAGGGTAACTTCTGTACCTTCTGTTCTATCACACAGATTCAACAATAACACAGGTTGGAATAGAGGCTATCCAGGTGAGCAAGTCACCAACTGAGAGAGGCAGTCAATCTAAGAGTAGGCTGGGAAGAAGCCTTCTCTGTCCTGAGTGGGCCTCACAGCTCCTGATCCCAGCCAGGGATCCCTATCTTTACCAGAACAGAGGCTGAACAGTCCTATCCAGGAAACAAGATATTTGCAGATTTTTCAAAAACAGCTACATTCAGAGTGAAAAATAAAGAAATTTTATGTGTATATAACAAATATTTATATAGTGCTTTAAGGTTTATAGAGACCTTTACAAATGTTATCTCACAACAACCTATGAAAATAATGCTATTATTATTTTCCCATTTTACAAATGAAGAAACTACTGCTCGAGGGAAAATGGCTTTTCCAGGGTCTCACAGCTAGTAAGAATCTGAGGTAAGATTTGAACTCAGGTTTTCCCCTCCCCAAGCCTGGTATTATATTGATGATGCTGAGCTACCTTCAAGAAAGGTGAGAGTTTGAGAAAAACAACACTGCTCTTACTTTAGTATCACTTGGACTGCCTGAGCCATCACAAGGAAAAAGATAAATTGAAGAATATTCTTTCTTTTCATTGAATGGATATTTCCTGTGCTCCCTAATATCTTTTGCATTGATATAGTTTCACAAAATAATATTCCCCAACATCCAACATTGTTTAGTTTTAATTATAAAGTTCATTATTAATTGTGTGTTAAGTCCTACTTTGGGGTCTAATTATGGTGTTAAGAATGCCCTGGGTCCTTAGAGGCTAAGCTCTGACAAGTTCTACAGCTACAGTTCCGGCAACAGACTGACTGTTGTCCAGCAACCAGCCTACCCAAGAACAGAAAGAGGCAACACAAAAACACTGGCCATTTGGTCTCCTTTTCTAGTTGATTTCTCTGTCTCTGAATCCCATCTCCTCCCACTCCCATCCATCCTCTCCCTATCTACCAAAATTATTTTCCCAGAGTACAGGTCTGACCGCGTCACCCCTCTAAGACTCAACAAGCTCTAGAAAATCCCTGATGTCTCCAGGATAAAATTTTAAAAGTTCTTTTGTTTGGGTTTCCTACCTTTCCAGCCTTTTTTCACTATGATCCAGCACCAATGGCCTCCTTGTTGTCACTCAAACAAGACATTCCATCTCTTTACTGCAGGTCTTTTTGCTGACTGTTCCCCACCCCATTCCTGGATTTCTTTAGAACTCAGTTCATGTTCAGTCTTCTGCTGGAGACTTCTCTCCATCTCCCTCCACCCCATTTTTCCTGCTCCCTCTCACAGCTGGTGCCTTCCTTCTGAGACCATTTTCCATTTATGACAGACAGACAGACAGACAGACAGACAGATAGATAGATAGATAGATAGATATGGACGGATGGACAGACAGATCGATAGATAAATAGATGGATAAATGATAGAGATGTAGATAGATAGCAGTGTAGATATGGACATAAATGTAGGTTTAGATAGATATAGACAAACATAGACATATATAGAGACAGACAGACAGACAGAGACAGAGAGAAAGAGAGACAGAAACAGAGAGAGAGAGAGAGAGAGAGAGAGAGAGAGAGGTATAGGGAAGCTAAGTATAATAATGAGCAGAGAACCAGGCATAGAGTCAGAAAGAATGATCTTTTTGAGTTCAAATCTGGCCTTAGACACTTAACTAACTATGTGACCCTGGGCAAGTCACTTACCCTTGCTTGCCTTAGTTTCCTCATCTGGAAAATGAGCTGAAGAGGGAAGTGGCAAACTACTTCTTTGCCCAAAACAACTCCAAATGGGGTCACAAAGAGTTAGACATGACTGAAAAAAATGACTAAACAACAACAACAGATACAGGTATATATGTAGATAGCAATTAATAGAGATGGAGATAAGAAGTAAAGATAGAGAAATAAAGAGAAGACATGGTGTTCCAAAAGTTTTAGTGCAGTTTCAAGCTATTTTATTATTCAATATATGTAGTATACTTCTTAAATCACTATATCTTATATGTACAGAGTTATATGTGTACAAGTTGTCTCTCCCATTAGAATATAAACTCTCTGAGGACAAGGACTCTGCCTTGGTCTTTCTTTGAACCCCAGTGTATTTATCACAGTGCCTGGCACGTAAATATGCAGCAAATGCTCATTTATTGATTGAATGATCAATTGATGATCACAGCATCACAAGCTTAATCAATCCTTGTTGGTTGATGTCATCTCATGAAAATCCAGCTTGCCATTTCCATTGGCCTTCTAGATTTATTGAGGTTACATTCCTAAATAACAATTACTAAATTTCTAAATTCCCACAAACATTCCCAAATAACAACTACAATACAACTGTTATGATGTCAGTTATAGAAGACAGAGGAATCAATCTCCTCTCATCTGCTTTCCTCAGCATACTATGCCAAACTTCCAGCTGGGGAGCCTCACCAGCAGGTTTAGCCCTCATGCAGTTCAGACTCTTTGCTACTGCTTGTGAAAGTAGCCAACCTTCCATTGACTTTCCCTTGAACTGGCCTACTCTCATCCTTTGAAAGACTTCTCATTTTCTATAACTTAAAAGAAGAGGAATAAATGTGCTTCAAAAATTCTGCAATTGCCTCCTAATTGTTCTCCCTACCTCAAGCCTCTCCCCTCTTCAATCTGTCCTCTACACAACTGCTAAAGTGATTTGTCCAAAATATAGGTCTGACTATCTCAACCCCCCCTCCCATTTTGTACTCAATAAACCCCAATGATTTACTATCACCTTTATGATCAGATATATAAATTCTTCTGTTTGGTGTTTAAAACTCTACATTAACTCACCCCTTCGCACCATTCTAACCTCAATATACAATGTTCCTTTCCTTACACACTTTGATCTAACTGAGCTGGTTTTCTTATGATTATTATATTATGTTATATTATGTTATATTATGTCATATTATGTTATATTATATTATATTATGTTATATTATATTACATTATATTACATTACATTACATTACATTATATCATATAAGATTATATTAGATTATATATTATATTATTATTATTATTATATTATACTATGTTATGTTATGTTATGTTGTGTTGTTTTGTATTATATATTGTATTGTGTTGTATATTATTGTATATTATTATATAATATATTATATATTATTATTATTCTCATACCTGACACTATCTTCTGCCTCTTTGTCTTTGCAGTGACTGGGCTTCGTATATGGAACTCACTCCTTCCTCATCTCTGCCTCTCAGAATCTCTAGTTTCCTTTACGATTCAGTTCAAGAGTCACCTACATGAAGGCTTTTGTGGTCCTCCAAGTTTCTGGTATCATCTTCCCAAAATCATCTTATATCTATTTTGTATATATCTAGGTACCGTTTGGCTCCTCTGGTTAGACTGTAAATTCCTTGAAGACAGGGCTTTCGTTTTCTTTTTTTTATTTGTGGGTTTTTTTTTCCTTTATTTGGACACTCAGCACAGTGCCCGACACATATATTAAGTGCTTAATAAATGCATTTTGATGGATGGATTGGTTGAAGAATGGAACATAAGATCCACAAGAAGGCCATCTTGGCTGGAACAAAGAGACACAACCAGAGTCATGAGAACTGGTAGAACCTTTGAAGACAATGACCAGAAGTTGCTATCTGACTCAGAGAATTCTGGGAAGTCCCTGGAGGACCTGGGAGGGAGCGAGACTGAAGCAGCAGTAGGGGTGGAAATCAACCCAAACTTTCGAGTATTTAGGCTTCCTCCAATGTTGATGAGGACAGTGTGAAGCTGGGCTCCCTTTCTCCTCAGGCCGATCAGTGTGGGACCACCAATGTTCTGAAAGGCCAGGTTCCATTTTCCCCTGGTGTTCCCCAGAACATTGCTTTTTCCCATTCCTCTAACCCTCACCCCTGGTTACCTCTATGATTAAAAGCCTGGCTCAGAGCCTGACAGCAAGCCGTAGCCTCCACCTCAAAGGAAACCCAGTGTGGATGACCTTGTTAAACTCCCTGTGCACTGCACCCTGGATGTCAGTGGGCATCTCCCGGTGATTTACTGCCTTGCAATCAGTCTCCTGTTACTCAGCTGAATTTTCCATTGAGCAATAAGAGCTGAAGAGTTGCTCAAGGTTAGCAGCTCTCTGAAGCTCTCTCAGCCCGACAGACCTTCTTTCCTAATGGTATACATAGGAGATTTATTGGGATGTTTTTACAGGCCAGGAAATTGCTACATGATTCTGTCACTGACAAAGGAGCAAACGTCACCGCCCAGTCTATGTTGGACTTTCTCCACCTCATTAGGGCTTGCAATGGGAACACTTAAAATAGACAGCCTGATCCCTTGTTCAGTTATCGACTGGGAGGGTTCTGCCTGCCTGAACAATATTCTAATCTGTTTTTTGTCTCTCCTTTCAGGGGTTAGGGTACAGTGTATATTTGGATTTCCACTTGGTTTCCTGTTCTTGTGGGACTGGTAGCATTGCTCCAGGGCCGATGGTTGTCAACATGCCTCTTATCCAGTTAGTGCTGCATTATCGAGGGACCACACTAGTGTCAGCAGGAGTTTAGCCCAGGACATCTTGGCGGCACAGGCCGAGGCGATCTCTCCAAACCAGCTGTCTACATGCAGGTGTTACACAGGCACCTGTCCCTGTAGGTCATCCTGGTTTCTGTTTACTTCAATTCAATCTCTGTGTTAGTCACTGCATCTGACATCATGAAATGACTCCAAGATCAGGGCAGTGTCATCATTGAAGACTATGCCCATAGTCAGATTACTTGTCATATGACACGCTACAAAGGGACAGACCAGAACCCTACCCAATGATCTCAATGAACTTAAGCGAGACCAGAAATGCCAGTCATTTGGGGGTAAAAAGGTGGTCTTCTCTGGATGGGTTCTAAAAGATATGGTAAAGCCTATCACTGGCATTTATAGGGTACTTTCTCACAGTAGAAGGAACATAAATTCCTTGAGGGCAGAGACTATTCCATTTTCATCTTGGATGCCCAGAAAAGTGCTTAGCATATGGTAGAGGCCAACAACGATCCTTTCCAGTCTTGGTCTGCACTTCTCCTTTTCCCATGCTCCACTTCAGCCAGACTGGTCTTCTCATTGTTCTTCTCACGCAGCCCTCCATTTCCTGCCTTTGTTCCTTTGCAACGCCTGTGCCCCATGCCAAATATGCATGCCCCTTCCCCTCCACCTCTTGGGATCCTTTGTTTCCTTCAAAACTCACCTTAAGCTCCTGCTCCTACATAAAGCCTTTCATGATATCCCTTACTATCATCCAACACCTCTCCCCAGTCACCTTGTGTTTATTTTATATTGGGGGGAGGGCTTTCCCTAAGAGAAGGTAAGCTTCCTGCAGGCATCCCCTAGCACCTAGCATATAGTAAGCATTTAATAAATACTTACTTATTGCCAAATTGGATTGAACAGAATTTGTGGTTTATGAAGCATTTTCAATATTTCATTTGATCCTATAAATAGATCTATAAGGTACATAGTACATGTATGTGTATGTAATAGCACAGATATGATACAGACATTATCTCTATAGATATTATTCCCATTTTAGAGATGAAGAAACTGAGGTCTAGAAAGGTCTTAAGATCCTACTATCATAAATTTGGAACATAAAAAGATCTCAGAGACCATCTAGTCTAATTCCTTCATTTTATAGACTTAAGTTGAATGATTTGCCAAGGGTCACATAGCTATTCAATGCCAGATTGGTGAGATTGGAACTCAGATCTCTTCTGATTTCAGATCTAGGCATCTGGTGAGCCTTAGCTATTCACTCAGATAACTATCATTCTGGCTTTTCATACAAGTAAAAAGTGCCCCATTGAGCTAAAATGTTTGGAATACTTAGACAAATAGGCCTAATCAATAACTTCAGAGATTCATTCAACAAGACATGAATCTCTTAAAAATCAAGTTTTATACCTTGATGGGGAAGTGATTTAGTGTTGGTGAAGAACATCAGAGCAGCAGCCACTACACACACAAATATATGGATCTAGTATGTCAATGTGTTCATATATACACATAGCATATGTATGTATTCCTGTGTACATGCATGTGTGTATGTATATAATTAGGGTCTGCCCAATGCGCAGACACCATTATTTTGCTAAGACGGCATCATCCACATCAGTATATATGTATATGTATATGGATGTATATATACATACAAACACATGCATAAATACAAGTGTACATACACATTATGCACCCATGTATTTGTGTGTGAGTGCGGGTATATGTGTGTGCATCTACATGCATAATTTTTACATACATATAAGCACGCATGTGTATATATGTGAGTATGTAGATTTAGACACATTCACCCATTTACTACCCATGTGATCTTAATTCAACAAATCACCTTGATGGCTTTTGTTTTTTCTCATCTGTAAAAACAGGGGATTGAAGGCGATCACCCCTCCTAGCTCTGTATCCTGTGAATGGTGACAAGGGATGAACTCGCTGTTTGCTGAGGCAGTCCATTCCACTTTCAAACAACTCAAATAGAGAGGAAGATTTGTAGATCAAGCCACAGTCTACTCCTTGTAACTCCCAGCCTTGACCTCCGCCCTTTAGTAGCCTTTGGATAGCTCAGGAGTGATGGCAGTGGTGGGGGGAGATGGGGAGGCACAGAGAAAGAGAGGAGGATTGTGAATCATGGCAACTATTGGAAGGTCACAGGATGACATCGTTCCTTAGGCTGATCCTTTGTGTGAGTCACCCTTATCTGAATCATTGCACTCTTCCCCCTGGGTAGTTCTCCTAACTCTGCTCTGTGTAACCCCCCTCTCCCAACCTTGACTTTGGACTTAACTGCTACTAGGCTCACGCCGGACGTGGTTTTCCCAAAAATCAAGGAAGAGCTTGAAACTCACTCTTGTGACTTGACATCCAGGGTTCTTTCCGTTGTACCACACTGCCTCTCCCTGTTGACATACACACACAGAGAATACCTCCCCCACTCTCTCACTCACACACACACATTCTCCATGGGGCTGGGCTTACTGTAAAGCTCCCCTCCCTTCTTTTTTCTAACTCCCAGTTAAAGGACCGATTGCAAGATTAACTCCCACATATTATATTTCATCCCACAGAGCTGTAACTCGGGGGGTTTGGCTTCTGAACAAGAAAAGATCCGCTACTAAATATTAAGTTCCCTGGAAGAATCTTTGGAGGGAATTTAGTGTTGGTGAAGAATGTCAGAGAAGCAGCCATGAAGTCTGAGTTTGTGTTTATTCACCTAACAGGTAAAGATTCCAAATACTGTACAAACATCCCAGGAACACTATGAGCGTATGTCAGACGACAAGCGTAATATAAACTCCATGTAAAAGCCCACTGCCTTTCTGATCCTTGGATCACAACCTTTACATAGAACAATAACTTGGTTTATATAGCACTTAATACTTTTCAAAGCCCTTCACACGCATTGTCATCTGGATGTTCTCTGAGTATACACAGAGTAACGACGGTGGTAATGGTCATACGGACTTAAAAATATACACACTTGACCCGCTTTTGCTCAAAGTAATGAAAATCTTTTCTTAGAGGACTTACTATATAATTTCTGCTTTAGACCTAAGATCCTTTTTTAAGATGAACCATTTTCTTCCACTGTAAAATAGGAAGGCGAGTCTACCATTGCATTTATCCGATGGCTCTATGTTTGTGAGGGGGCCCTGATTCTATTGATCAGGCAGAAGAGAATAAATGCAACTACTCTCAACACTCCCTCTTCTAGGAAAGAGGAACAGGGCCTTCGTTGGAGGCTGGGGGAAGTTACCACAGTAAAATATTTGTTGGTTTGTTTTGGATTTTAGGATTTGAGTGAAAGCAAAAGTTTCTTTTATTTTAATAAAAGAGACTCAATAGAGTCAAAGTTTATTGATGATGTTCTAAGAATGAAGGAAAGCTGTGTGACATTGTAATAATAATAATATTAGCTAGTGGCTCTACAGCACCTACTACTCTCCAGGTGTTGTCTCAAGTGCGTTACAATTATTATTAAATTTGATTTTCACAACAACCTTGGGAGGTAGGCGCTAGTCTTATCCCCATTATTACAGCTGAACAAACTGAGGGAAAGAGAGGTTAAATAACTTGTCCAGCGTCATACATCAAGTATCTAAGGGTAGATTTGAACTCAGGTCTTGCTGACTCTAGGCCCAGAATTTTAGCTTCTGCATCACCTAGTTACCTCTATGTTGTAGACAGAAAGCTAGCTCTGAAGCCAGGAAGATGCGAGTGCGAGTCCCATCTACAAATTGTGTGCCGTTTTGGGATGGATAGAGTATTCAAGAGGACTAGAACCTCCAGTGGGAAGGCTTGCCAAGCCCTTTTCTAGGCTACACATCTACCTTTGGTGTCCCTCTTCATCCCATTCTCCAACCTGTGGTTCCAAGAAGTTGCAGTGTGCACAGCAGCGACGCATAAGTAAAACCACCCCAGCAGACGGGCTAAACCAGGCTGAGGGTTCAAACAGGCCTCAAAGCCATTGATGAGCTAGGTGGACATCTAACCCAAGCATGTGAATGAAGACTACCCCCAGTGGAAAGGAAGGGTGAGGACAGTTTGTTGCAGAAGTCATGAAGGCAGCTGAAGCAGGCACTTAGCACTTGGTCAGACACTGAAAATGCCAAGTTCATCTACTGCATCCTCAGCCATCACCAATTGTCCTGACTTCCGTCTCACCATTGGACTTCAATGACTCTGTAAGAGAGAGTGAGGCCGGCGACTAGGTGCTGCTCTGCCTCACTTAAATCTAATTCACCCACCAGTCAAGACATCGCCCAATGGTGTCATTGGTCCTCTTCAAAATCAAAGGACAAACCACAATTTACCTTTTCAGTGGATAGAATAGATGGGACCATTGGCACTTTCTACTTCTCCAGATTATCACACTTCATTTGCTATTTGGGTTAAACAAAAAACTCTGTATTTTTGTGTTTGTATGTTGTGTGTGTGTGTGTGTGCATGTATGCACAAATATTCACAAAACAAGAAAGAAAATCAAGGGTTGAAAAATCAAATCTACTTTCAGTAATGCAAAGCTATAAGACAACTCCAAAAGACTCATGATGGAAAGGGTTATCCACATCCACAGAAAGAATTACGGAGTATGAATACAGATGAAAGCACGCTACTTGCTCTCTCCCTCTTTTTTGTTTCGTTTCATTTTGGCTTTTTCGCGTGTGTTTCTTCTTTTTTTTTTTTTGGAGGGCAGTTGGGGTTAAGTGACTTGCCCAAGGTCACACAGAGTGTTTCTTCTTTCTTGTTGTTCATTCCACTGGTTATGACTCCTCTTTACAACTTGACTAATGTCTGGTGTGAAAGTACATGTAGAGCCTGTATCAGATTTCATGCAACCATGGAGAGGGGGGAAGGAAGAAAGAGGGGAGAAAATTTGGAACTCAAAAGCTTGTGGAATTGAATGTTGTAAACTAAAAGTAAATAAATTTTAAAGAGGGGGGGAGAAAAAGTAAATCTATCTCTAAAACTGTAAGTTGGGGAAAAAAAAAGGTCCTAGCTTTCACCGGTAGATGAAGTTTGCTTCTATGGGAATTCCCTAAACTAATAAAATCAAAGAATCAGTCCTTGTCCTATGTTGAGAATTTTGTAATTTAAGGGAAAAAATATTCAGAAGGAAATGTATACAAGCTTTGGAAGTTATATGTTGAATTTATTATATTCTTTAAAAGAAAACAAACCGTAAAGAATAAAGATTCAATTTCATTCACAATCATTTTTTTCTTCTGTTTATACATATATACACACACATATACATATAAATCAGAATGCTTGTTCTATTTAATGTTTGTTAGGCTCAGAATAATAAAAAAATTATTAAAAAAAGAAAAATATGAAAAGGTATTTCATTACTCAATGAAAAATTTAGATGTCAATCTTATTTTTAAAAGGTTTGCAGAATAGCTTTTTAAGGAACAAAAGCTGTATGACCTTAGGTAAGTCACTTTTGACTTAGTGAAAAGAGTACTAGATTGGAAGTCAAAATGCCCTGCTTTATCCCTTACTACTTGTGCAGTCTTGGACAAGTCACATCATCTCTCTGGGCCTCATTTATAAAATGAGAGAGTAGGACTAGATAATCCTAAAGGTCTCTTACAACAGTCTGACTACAACCATTCTTAGAATATGGGAAAGGAACAAAAGGAGAGAATAGATGGGTCTTTGCTAATTAAGGGACTGTCATTCATTCAACAAAGTTTTATGAAGTGCTTATTCAGAAGAATAGGGGCAAGCTGGTGGTACAGTGGACAAACCACTTGGAGTCAAGTAGTCTTGAGTTCAAATCTGACTTTAGACACTTACTAGCTCTGTGACCCTGGGCAAGTCACCTCAGTTTCCTGATTTATAAAATGAGCTGGAGAAAGAAATGGCAAATCACTTCATTATTTTTGCCAAGAAAACGCCAAATGGGATCACAAAGTGTTTGAAATGACTGAACAACAACAAAATATTCACTAGAAGTTCTCTGATCTCTTTTCCCAGCATTCCATCCCAAAAAGTAGTAAAAAAAAAAAACACATCCTATGAGACATCAACTCATGGAAGATCTAGGGAAAACCACCAAGAGTCTGAAAATTGTCTTCCATTGTCCATAGTTTCTGCATAATTCATCTTAAGGTGGAGGAAGTTTAACACTGCTGATCTACATTTTGAAGCACAGTACATTCTGAGAATTAGTCATGTTGTTCTGTTCAGTATAAGATAGAATAGTTTATGAGCAATTTGTAATGCATGTTTGATTTTTTTTCAGGTTTCCATCTCTCCATTGATTCAAGAGTTACCCTTACCTTTGAAAACATTTTTTATAAGGAAAGCAAAAGTTTTCCTTAAAGTGTGTGTGTGTGAATCCTAATTTAAAATAACTATGGATCTGGAGTCAGAAATAGCTGGATTCAAATTCTTCCTCATTGACTCAAGAGGGCAGAAATCATTTCAATGGACAGAAGTTTGAGAAAAGAATTTTGACTCCTTGTCAAGAAAAATTATCTAATAATTAGAGCTATCTGAAATTCAGGTAGGTTGCCCTGAAAAGTTCCTCCCTTATTCAAGGTCTTCAAGTAACGACTCAGTGACCATTTATTGGATATGTTGCAGAGTATTCTTGGTCAGGTAGATTGGACTAGATATTGTGTAAGTTCCTTCTAAATTTGATGCACTATAGGTTATTTCTATAATTCTGTGAATCTATTATGTTACTGATGAATCTGGAGGATAGAGTGAGGCTGATGACTTTGCACAGCCCTGCCTCACTTAAATCCAACTCCCTTTCAAGTCAAAACATCACCCTCCTGATATCACTGTTCCTCTTCGAGAACAAGGAGGAACAACAAAACAAATTATTATAAATTCTGTGATTTTGTTACATTATTCTTTTAATTTACATATGTTTATAAAAGGAAAGGAAAGGTATGTAATTTAACTTTAATAAACTAATAAGAGTTTGGTTTCATTAGAAAAAAATATCTTCCTCAGACACTTAACAGCTATGGTGTTTGTTAAGTGCAAAATTTTTTTAAAGAGTTTAAATATTAAAAAGTAAAGAATTTTTTTTCTTTATTCAATGCAAAGTTTAGATTCTCAATCTTCAGAAAGATACGCAGGATTGGGGTGGCTAGGTGGCATAGTGAATAGAGCACCGGCCCTGGAGTCAGGAAGACCTGAGTTCAAATCTGGCCTCAGACACTTAACACAAAAACTAGCCATGTGACCTTGGGCAAGTCACTTAACCCCCAACTTGCCCTCCAAAAATTAAAAAAAAAAAAGATCTGCAGGATGGCTCTTCAAGAAACAAAAGTTATCTCACCTTGGGTAAATCACTTTTTGCAAAGTGGAAAGAGCACTAGATTTGGAGTCAATTTCCTCCTTTATCCTTTAATACCTGTGTGACCTTGGGCAAGTGGCCCTGGACAGGCAATTTTCTAAACCTCAGTTTCCACATCTGTAAAATGGTAGGGTTGGACTTGCTGGCCTAGATGGTTCCTTCCTGCTCTAAGTCTAGCATTCAGTGAGCCACAAAGGTCAGAGGTTCTGGTCTCCCTGGTACTTTAATTTCTAACAACTCTATTGAACCAAGACAACTCCCCGAAGGTACAGATGGTAGGAGAGTTTAACCACCCCTGCTGAGACAGATAATTCTACAGCTAACTTCTTTTTCATTCTTTCTTCCTCTGGGCAGGCAGGTCCCAACACATCCTCCAGAGATAGGATCATTGGCACTTCCTACTTCTCCCTGATTATCACACTTCAATTGCTATTTGGGTTAAACAAAAAACTCTGTGTATTTGTGTGTGTGTGTGTGTGTGTGTGTGTGTGTGTGTGCAGATACTCACAAAACAAGAAGGAAAAGCAAGGTTGAAAAATCAAATATATTCCATAAGGTTTTTGTATTGTCCTCAAAAGTTACTGTCCTGTGTCTTGCCTTGCAAATGTAAACCCAAAAGTCAATCCTTCTAAAAGAAGGCAACAGTGGTAATGGTAATATGGACATAAAAACATACACATGTGACCTACTTTGGCTGACAGCAATTAAGGTCTTCTCAAAACAGGCTTACTAAATATTTCTGTAAATGTTGCAGAAGAAAGAGCTATTTTTCTAAGATGAACCAATTCCCCGTAATGTACCATTTGTTGTTGAGTCTTCTCAGTTGTGTCCGACTCTCCATGACCCCATTTTAGGGTTTTCTTGGCAAAGACACTGGAGCCGTTTGCCATTTCCTTCTCTCGCACATTTTTCACCCTCAAATCCAGACTCAGAATGACCCATGTTCAGAGAGCTAGTAAATATCGGAGACAGGATTTGAACCTAGAGTTTCTTGATTCAAAGTAGAGCTTCTGTGTATTATTCTGCCTCTTTGAGGAGTGCCCAGCATTTTCTCTTCCACAAGCATGCTCCAAATACCCAATAATGTATGCCTAATTAAATTGTTAGCATGTGACACAAAAGGTTTTCCATCTGAAGTTATTGCTACAAATAACGTCAAGTAATCAAAGTGCTCTTTCCACTTGAAGGACACTCCATTCTGCCAGCCTACGAATTGCTAGCTTTCATATAGCACTTTTAAGGTTGGCAAAGCTCTTTAACCAATAAATCGACAGACGTTTATTAAGTACCTACTATGTTCCAGGCACTGTGCTAAGCACTGGGAATATGAAATGAGGCAAAATACAGCCCCTGCCCTCAAGAAACTTACAGTCTAATGGAGGAAAAAAACATGCAAACAAATTTATGAAAAGCAAGCTATATACAAGAGAAGTAAGAAATAATTAACAGGAGCACTAAGTGGCACAGTGAACAGAGAACTGGCCCTGGAATCAGGAGGATCTGACTTCAAACCTGGCCTCAGACACTAAACACTTACTAGCCGTGTGACCTTAGGCATGTCACTTAACCTCAATTGCTCCACTCTCTCCCCTCCAAGAAAAAAAGGCAAAAAAAAAAAAAAAAGAATTAACAGAAGGAAAGCACTGAAATTAAGAGGGACTGGGGAAGGTTTCTTTACATAACTTATTTCTTTGAATCCTTACAAAATCCCTGAGGGTAGGTGCTTGTATTATCCCCATGTTACAGATAAGGAACAATAGTTAAGTGAGTTGCCGAGGGTCACACAGCTAAGTAAGTATCCAAGGCAGGATTTGAACTCAGGTCTTCCTAACTCCTGTACCAGTATTCTATTCATCGTGCTACAGAGGGAACAGCTGAGCAAAGGATGCTTTTTCTTACCCCATTGTAAACTGAGACTCAAGGTGGATAAGACAGCACTTGAAAATCTATCATGGGACAGAAGGATCTGCTTCTCTTGATCCCAGAGAGCAAGGTTTAGAAACAGAAGGTGGAAGTTGCACAGATTTTTAAAGTAAGGTTGGAAGTTGGGGGAAACTTGATCCAAGAGTGAAGTGGACTACCTCGGGAGGGGATGAGTTCTGCATCCCTGGAGGTCTCCAACAGGAGGTTAGATGAACACTCTAACTGAGTTTCATAAGGGTTTTCCCACCCAAAAACTGGTTGCACTGGGTGACCTTTGAGGTCCTTCTCCGCTTTGGGATTCTGTGATTTTGTTAAAGATTAAAATAGAGCACAAAACTTCAAAATGTCTTCCTGATTTTCCTTTTTTCTGGTAAGGTATGCTCTTTCCCCCAGTATAAAATTAGTTTCTTCAGGGCAGGGACTGCCTCTGTACTGCCAGTGACTGGCACATGGTAGGCCATTAATAAATACTTGTTGACTGAATTGTCATAACAACCACATAGCAAATTAATACCAATAATGATAGATGGCAACTGCATAACACTTTAAAGGACTGTGCTAATGTTCTCTCATTTGAGTTCCTCAACAACCCTGTAAGGGAGATGCTATCATCACCCCCATTTTATAGAAGAAGAAACTGCTAAGTATGTGAAGTGACTTGTCCAGGGACACACTGATACTGAGGCAGAATTTGACCCCAGGTCTTCATGATCCCAAGGCCAGTGCTCTCACCATGAGTGCAATTGTTTCTATTCTGACCAGAAACTCCGAAGGTCTCCCCCTCCCAGATGGATTCTTTTGTCGAGGCAAACCAGACCATTTTTTGCTTCTGTTTTTAACTAGCCTTTAACTTCTGAATGGGTATTGCTTCAGACAAATTGAGCCTTGGGAAAGATCTTGGCTTAAAAAGGCCAAGGTCTCCTAGTACAATTGGAACCATGACCAGTCATTGTGATTTATGTCTTGACATTGAATTCCAGTGACCACAGAGGATAGAGTGAGGCTGATGACTTTGCACAACCCTGCCTCGCTTAAATCCAATTCACTTACAAGCCAAGACATCACCCTCCTGATGTCACTGGTCCTCTTTGAGAATGAAGGTTGAACAACATCAGCAACAAACAACAATAGCAATGTTATAAGCCAGAAAGATGTTTGGTCTCACCTTCCTACATCAGATGCAGAGCGGAATCAAATGATAGAAATGTTCTTTTGATTTCTGTCTGATTCCTATGTCATTTATATTTGGTAAACAGTGGGTGTGGGTTCTGCCTATATGACCCCAAATAAATCACTTAACAACTCATAGGGTCAATCTCACACCAAGAGGCCAAAAAAACTCCCCAGGGAGACAGGAGTCAGGTGAATATGGAATTGGGAAATGTTTAACAAAATAAATGAAAATACAGTGCAACATAGATGATGTTAAGTTGTGGTTTTCTAGAGCAATACCCAACCCACAGGGATCTATTTCTCTTTGAGTTTAAAACCATTCTTTTAAGCAACTTTTTAAGTTATCATCATTTAAGTATCATGTCATTTAAGATGTCATATCATTTAAGTAGAGACTGGCCTGCATTGGTAAAGAGTTTTCTATACCAGTGAGACCACAAATTTACTCCTTATCCCCTTTCATTTTACTTCCTAAATCATTTGGAATTGGTCAGTAGCATGTGAAACATCTGCTGGCACTTGTGTCTTTCTTTGAGAGCTTCAGACTTCATTTTCCTGTATGCCAGATCATATTCAATATTATACAATGGTACACTGGCTTGGTCTGTATACATTTTTAATTTCTTAATTTACAACATGTAATATGACACATTTTTAGAAACCAAAAATAAAATGTTAGAAATTCTAGGAAATTAGAATCAATGGCTTTTTACTGAGATGATACAACCCAAGATTAACTTGGTTTTAATAATAAGTAGTTGGAGTGTGCACTTGGCTATGATTTTTATTGCTTTGCCTACCAGTGATATAAATATTTACACTGAACTTCTGTTCTGTGTAACTGAAGCATTGATCTTTTGCTAGACATAAATGGAAGGGTCAGTCTCCTTAGTTCACATGTGCATCCTAACCTTCAAAGCTACTTTAGTCCAGAGTGATAACCTTTCTCTAAAGTTGTATGACACTGGCATGGCCTTGAATTTTTCTCTAGTTCTTCTTTGTGCGCATATATATATATATATATATATAGTCTCCTTATCTAGATTATAAACTCTCGAGAGCATGAACAATGTCTCCTATTTCTTTGGTATCACTAGTACAATCCTGTATACACACACAATATATTCTGAAATGAATGAATGAATCATGCAGTTAAAAAACAAGATTTCCTTCCACTGTGATCCTACTTTTCCATATACTATGGGCCAACTTCAATAATTAATTATAGTCCAGCACATCATCTCCCCAATAGTGTTCCATGGAAGCCCAGGGTTACACATGGTACGGATAGTGGCGTGGTTACAACATTTTGATGGTAGTGATACTTCCACTTCTAAAATGTGGAATATGAAACCATACACTTCAAAATTCAAGGACACATGATTTCATGAGTATTAAGAAATTCTTCATTTGGCAATAATCACAATCCTTCCATCTCTTAAGAGATATTCTTAGGAGTTGTGTGCTAGAAAAACTTTGCCACCTTGTGGCCAACTTTCTCATCATCAATCTTCCCAAATTGAGCTAAGAGATTTCTGGGACCCGGGATATAGTCAGGCTCTGGGTCCGTACTCAGAGTATTTCTAGCTTCATATTAGCAATGAACACCCACTCACTGAAGATATACCCCTCCAGATCTCAGGATCACCTCCAGGACAGGATAAAGGAACCACAGTTGAGCTTTAGTGGGGAGAGCGAGAGAGGGGTGAACAGTAAAATTATATACATATCAAAAATAATGATATATCATGTGTGGCAATTGTGTCTGTTATAAAAATAGATTTAACCTTCTGTTACAAAAATAGATTTGAATTCTCCTAACATTTCTCAAATTCCCCTCCTCTTTGCCCGAAGAACATTCTGTACCCCAATCTCCTTCCCTACCCCAGATCAGCATTTATGGATTCCATTAGGATGTTTCAAATCCCAAAGTGTTCTGTGGACAATTTGGATTGGGAAATAACGATTTTAAAATTAATTTCCAAATTCCAGAATAGTATGACTAAATTTGTTTGTATTGCCATATAGCTAAGATGATTTAGTTGAAACATTATAAAATAATCTTTAATACTTTAATCTTGAAAAATATTAGAATCTATTAGAGGTAGAATGTTGGAGTGGCTAGAAAGCTGGCCTTAAAGAAGACATGTGTTCAAGTCTTACCTCTGAAACATACTGGCTACAAGATTCTGGACAAGTTATTAATTTAACTTCTCAGTACCCTCAAGTGACTCTCAAGGAGTACAAGTAAAATATTATGATTTTCATTTATATAACGTTTTAAATTAAAATATATGTAAAGAAAGTGCTTCACATATATAATTTAATTTGATTTTCACAACAGCCCTGTTGAATTTGTGTTCTTTGTCTCCCATTTTATAGACAAAAAAACAGAGGCTTAGCAAGGCTTATGTGATACAGTCTGCAATTACAATTTCAATGAGTATTTATTAAGCTCTTTCTCTATGTCAGGCAAGATTGGACCAAAATATTTTGTTTTCTAAGATTCAACATCTTAGAAATGTTAAGTTACTAAGTGCTTGTGGTCTCATCCATTTAAATGCAATTTTTTGAGAATCAAAGCAGCATATTACTCACCAGTCGTTAAATCAATGTTTATGATACCACTAATGCCCTTCTACAATCAGCATTTCATAGAGTCCCTGTGTGGCTTCTGCTGTTTTCAAACTAATGCTCTGTTTCATTGGCCTAAGTAAAGACTCATATCACCAAAATGGTAGCTCCAGGCTGTAAGAAAGTGGTTAGATTCCATGCCACTGAAAGCTTCTTTGAAGGAATTTGAGATGGTTACCCGGAAGAAGAGAAGACTTATGGGACAGATGAAAACCATGTTGGAAATTTTAAAGTGTTGTCATTTGGAAAAGGGATCAGACTTGTTTTGCCTAGTCCTGAGGAAGGGGATGGGGTGAGGAAGGAGAGGGAGGGAAGGAGAGGGAGAAAGAGAGAGAGAGACAGAGACAGAGACAGAGACAGAGACAGAGACAGAGACAGAGACAGAGAGAAGTAAAGAGTGGAAGCTGCAGAGGTAGATTCTGAATTAATAAAGGAAAATCTTCCTGGTGAAAAGCAGAATTCCATAAGTAGAATGAGCTTCTTTTTGTTCAGTTGCTCCCGGCTCTTTGTGCCCCATTGGACCATACTGTCTATGGGGGTTTCTTGGCAAAGATACTGGAGTGGTTTGCCATTTCCTTTGCCAGTGGCTTAAGGCAAACAGAGGTTAAATGACTTTCCCAGGGTCTCACAGGTACTAAGTGACTGAGGCTGAATTTGAATTCAGGTCTTCCTGACTCCAGGCCCAGTACTCTATCCTCTGAGTCATCTAGCTAACTCTAGAGATAAATAGTTCCCCAATCCTGGAAGTCTTCTAGTACAGGCATCTAGAGTGCACAGTGTATAGAAGACAGGACTTGGAGTCAGAGACCTAAATTCAAATCCTGCCTTAAACATTTGCTAGTTGTGTGACTCTGGGCAAGTCATTTAGCCTCTCACAGCCTCAGTTTCCTCAGCTGTAAAGAGTGGATAACAATAGTATCTCCCTCATTGGGCTCCTCTGAAGATCAAAGGAAGTAACATATGCAAAACATTTTGCACATAAATGCTATCTGTTATTCTAGCAAAGGCTAGATGAACATTATTAGTTAGAGAAATACTTGGACTTTTTTTTTGCGTGGTAGCCACATTTTATTTTGTCTGGCTAAAGCAAGTTGTTGATTAACAGCAAACAAAAGTAGGTATGTTCTAGTGGTTAGTCGTATGGCATAATTAGCATTTTCTATTTCTAACATTAGATGAAATTATTTTTTGGTCAGTGTATTTTCTCTATGCCATGATGGCTCTCATGTAAAAAAAATAAGATAAATGTAATTCAGAGAAGGTTAAAATTAATTCAAAGCAACATTCAAGGAAATATAAAATCTAAGACAACATTAAAAAATCTTATGCTGAATGTATAGCAATAAAATGAGAATTTAAAGTGCCTTAAGTCTGTTTTTAAAATAAGCAATTAAAATATGAAATATTTCATTTTATGGTCTAATTAGGATACTTTAGACAATATTGTGAATCTATAGCTTACAAAAGGAAAAATAAAATATTAATATCCTGTACTTAATATACATTATTTACGTGCTTTCATATGCACAATTCCATATAGTTTACAATAGTCTCTGAAGGGAAATAACAGCCCAGAAAAAGAGGTCCTGGTATAGTTTCATTTGGATTAAATGACGTCAAGGATATCTTTCAGCACTGAGAGACTGTGATTTCTTCCTCCCATTTACTTTTTTTTTTCTTTTTGCTTTTTGGAGGGCAGTTGGGGTTAAGTGACTTGCCCAAGGTCACACAGCTAGTTTTTTGTGTTAAGTGTCTGAGGCTGGATTTGAACTCAGGTACTCCTGACTCCAGGGCCGGTGCTTTATTCACTGCACCACCTAGCCACCCACTCCCATTTACTTTTACTCTCTCCTCCTTGACACAAATTCAGCTTTGTGATACACACAACCCCATTAATTCTCCCAAGTTCAGAGCAGATAAACGGAATCTTATTCCTTCCTGTCCCTTCCTTGCGGGCAGGGGGCTGGACTAAATGACCTCTTGAAATCTAGGAATCCTATGACATCAGTGAGACAGACATGAATAGAAACCAGAGTGCTGGGTGTCTGTTTCAGTGAGAATTTATTTAGTAATTATCAAAGCAAACCAAAGGTTATCACTGGGCTGGACATTTAGAGATTAAGGAGAGCTGATAAGCAGAATTATTTTGCAGGTAGCTTGGCTTTAGCAGTTCTGGGATCTCTCTAGTGGGAATGTGAGGGTGTTTATAATCCTGTATTATAATAGATTCCAGGTGATCCAGGAAAGAAACCTGAATCAGACCCTCTCTACTTTGATTTAAATGGCAGGAACCAGACCATCCCCAAAATGAAAAAATATATTAATGAGGGAATGCTTAAAAGGAAAGAGAGAAGACAAACTGATGGGAATCCTGGAGCACCAAGCCCAGAATGAGCTATAGCTCCCCTCCCCATCTCCAGAGGAAGGATCATAAATTACCGAGAACATTCAGCACCCTGGCTCCAGTACATGATCTATTACAGAATGAGGCCGCTTGTAAGCAGAGAACACTGTAAATGGGGAGCAGTAACATATGTGTCTTTGGTTTACATATACAATGAAGAGTAACGGGGGGGGCACAGGGGCAGAAAAATGAGATGCACATTTCAAGCAAAAGGCACAGGCGAACAGATGGAAGGTGAGATGAAGGCTGGTACTTGCCAATGTTCCTACCCCACACATACACACACACACACACACACACACACACACTCTCACACACACTCTCACACTCATACACACACACATTCCATTTTCTCCAATCAATCAAAAAATATCATTTAATGAGTGCCTACATGGCACAGTGGATAGAGAGCTGGACTAAACCGAGTTCAAATCCAGCCTCAGATACTTACTACCTGTATGACGCTAGGCAAGTCCCTTAACCTCTCCCATCCTCAGTTTCCTTACTATGAATAGGATATTAATAGGACGTGAGAGTGGCCTGCACTAGAGAGGTGGCAGTATGCATGGAAAGAAGGGGACAGAAGAATTTGTGGAGGCAAATATGACAAGATGGGTTAAACAACTGAATATACGGCATGAAAGAGAGAGTTGAGGATATCGCCAAGATTCAGAACCCAAGTGACTGGAAGGATGGTGGTGCTCTCAACAATAGGAAAGTGGAGAAGGAAAGAGGGTAAGAAAAAATAATGAATTCTTGAGTCATTTCAGTTGAATCTGAGTCTTCATGATCCTCTTTGGGGTTTTCTTGGCAAAGATACTAGAATGGGTTCTCATTTCCCTTCCCAGCTTGTTTTATAGATGGGAAATTGAGGTAAACAGGGTTAAATGACTTGCCCAGCGTCACATAACTAGTGTCTCAGGTCATATCTGAACTCATGAAGATGAGTCTTCCTGATTCCAAACCCAGTGCTCTGACCACTACATCTTGAAATGCCTGGTGCTAGATAAAAAAGACCTGAAAGTCATGTGCACAGAGATGATCATTGAGCCAAAGGAAGCTGATGAGATCACTAAGTGGGATTTTACAGAGGGAGAAGAGAATGCCAAGGACAGACCCCTGGAGGACAACTATGGTTCACGAAAATGATCCAGACAAAGATCCAGCAAATTAGCTGTCAGACACATAGGAGGAGAACCAGGAAAGAACAGTGTCAAAAGAGAAGAGAGAATCCAGGGCCAAAAAGTGATTGACAGTGTCAAAGGCTGCATAAGGGTCAAGAAGTATGAGGACTAAGAAAAAGTCCACTCAATTTGGCAATTAAGAGATCATCAGTAATCTGGAAAGAGCAGTTTCAGCTGAGTTATAGAGCCAGAAGCCAAACTCCAGGCTGACTTGAAAATAATTCAAAGTGGAAGTGTCAACAATAGATAACTTTTTTTTATCAAGGAGCATCTGTGAAGGTGGGCAGCTAGGTAGCACCATGGATAGAGTATCAAGCCTGGAGTCAGGAAGACTCATCTTCCTTAATTTAAATCCAGCCAAAGACACTTAGCAACCATGTGACTCTTGGGAAGTCCCCAAACACTGTTTACCTCAATTTCCTCATCTGTAAAATGAGCTGGAGAAGCAAATGGCAAACCACTCCAACATCTCTGCCAGGCAAACCTCAAAGGAGGTAACAAAGAATTGGATATGACTGAAACAACCGAAGAAGAAGAAGAAGAAGAAGAAGAAGAAGAAGAAGAAGAAGAAGAAGAAGAAGAAGAAGAAGCTGTGAAGGTGAGAAGAAATATCAGATGCTAGCTAGCAGTGGATAGCAGAAACCAAGTGAGTTTTTGTTTTTTTTAAGGAATGAGTACACATGTTGTTGTCACCAAAGAAGGAATCCGTCATAGATATGGAGATTGGAGATTAGAGGAAGGGGAAGGGAGGTGGGAGGTGATAATGAGAACTATCTTCAGAAAAGGGAAGGGATGGGATCAAGGGTACATGTGGTGGGGTTGGTCTTAGAAAGGAAAAGATCCACCTCCTCAGACTGGAGAAAAGGAAAAGATAGTTGGGGATGATGTCAGACATACGTGATATAAGAGGAGAAGAGGAGGGAACTCCTGGCAAATGGCTTCAATTTTTTTTGGTAAAATATGAAGAGAGGTCTGTAGTTGAGAGGGTGGGAGGCTTGAGGAGAGAAGAGAAGTTTTGGAATAGCTGCGTAATCAATTTATCATACTCCAAGCACCTATTACATACAGAAGAGTATTCCTGGACCCCTCTCCCAAAGCAAAAAGAACTGATATTTATATACAACATATTTTACATGTATCATCTCATTTGATCCTCACAAAACCCCTGTAAAGTAACCTGAGTCTCAGAAAGATCAAGGGATTTGTCCGTGGTCACATAAGCAGAAAAATATCAGAGGCAGAATTCCAGAACATAGTCCTCTCCTTATGCTGACACGCAATGACTAAACATGACGAGGTGCCTGCCCTCAGGAAGTTTATGATTGATAGATATTGATAAATATACAAAGAACCATAGCACAGCCGGAGTGTGGACTGTTCCCCCATCTCTGTAGGGTCCCTTCTCTCCTTCAAGTTTCAGCTCACGTATCCCCTCATAATTCATAAGAGCAGAAGAAAGGTACAAAGGGTTATGTGAGGCGTATAGATGGTACAGAGAATAACACACTGAATTTGGAATCAAGAAGAATTGAGTTTGAATGTCTCTTTAGACATTTACTACCTTTGGGACCCTGGACAAGTCATGTAATTTTCCTCATCCTCAGTTTCCTCATCTGTAAAAGAGGCATAATAATAGCACCCAAATCCTAGGGTTGTTGTGCCAATCAAATGAGAGACTGTCTACAAAGAACTTTGGAAACCTTAAAATGCTATGTAAATTCTCCTCCTTCTCCTCCTCTTTCTTCTACTTCTTCTTCTTCCTCTTCTTCTTCCTCTTCTTCTCCTTCTCCTTCTTCTTCTTCTTCCTCTTCTTCTCCTCCTCCTCCTCTTCCTTCTCTTCCTCCTTCTCCTTCTCCTGCTTCTTCTGCTTCTGCTTCTTCTTCTGCTTCCTCCTCCTTCTCCTCCTCCTCCCCTCCTCCCCCTCCTCTTCTTTCTTTTCCTTTTCTATGATAATATGGAGCTCTAGAGTAGAGGTACCTGCATGACACAATAAAATTCTATCTTAGGAAGTAAATATGCTTTAGCTTGAAGAGCAAGTACAAACACAAATAGAACTGATTTCTCCTTCTAA
The DNA here is from genome assembly GCA_028646575.1 of Pseudocheirus occidentalis. Taxonomy (NCBI): domain Eukaryota; kingdom Metazoa; phylum Chordata; class Mammalia; order Diprotodontia; family Pseudocheiridae; genus Pseudocheirus; species Pseudocheirus occidentalis. The sequence goes on from CM053594.1 coordinate 183,670,153, forward strand.
TGACAAGTCATTGACTGTAGAGGTGGGAGAAAGATATTACTAAAATTTTTGTAACTCTGGAATATTAGGTAGTGCAATAATCAAATGAATTATAATTAATAAGTAGCACATTCTGCTAATTAACGAACTGAAAAGCTCTAAGAGCAACCTATATTCATAAAAAGGTCAAAACATGAGACTCAACTTCCCTGGACATTCATTCATTCATTCATTTACATTTCTCAATATACAAGAATAGTTCTAAATCTGTGTTGGTCCACTGGAACTAAAGCAATGCCTGAGACCCAGAACCTTTGCTATGATATATGTCTACTTTGTCTTCCTATCTGGAGGCATAGAATCACTCACTTCATTTGTCTCTTACTGGAATTCTTGACAGTGTTCCATTATCTGGTCTATGGGGTCCTCAAAAGTGCCTGGATGGATGCAGTACCCTCTCCCTTGACTGTTCTCCTGGGCCTCCTGTCAGTCATCATTGGATCAGGAGTTCAAGGGGAGCAAAGAAGAACTTTCCTTGTTTACTCCTTGGTAGAACAGAGTTCTTTAGAGCATAATTTACATTTTCTTCTCTTCCTCCTAGAGTGCACAAACTTCCCTACATTTGTTGGTTATAGGTTGGTGGCTTAGGGGAAAGGAAGGATAACTTTGTTCTTTATATAAAATAACTCACCTAAAGACCAGGAGATTGTAGAAGGGTTTGAGGAGTGCAAGGTGGGGGGAACCAGAATCAGTGCTTGCTGATTTGTTTCTAAACTATCTAAGAATTTGTCTGTATCTACCTCAAGGAATGTTGTGAAGAGCACTCTGAACTGAGCCAGTGAAAGAAATAAAAAATACCTCCAAATAAGTCCCACTCTATCACCTGTTAGCTCAGAGACATACCTGGGTTTTGAAGGACCTAATAAAAATTCCCATTCACACACACACACACACCACCACCACCACCACCACCAAGGTATTACTGCCTCTTCCTGTTTCCACATACTCCTTAGAGACTTTCTTTTTTTTCATGATATTTTTTTTATTTGATTTCTTGTTTACATCATTCATTTTCATGACATTTTTTGCATTACAAATTTTCTCCACTTCTTTCCCCTGTCCCAACCCTAAAACAGCAATCCCACTGTAAAGCCCCTCCCTCTGCTCTGCTCTCTTACTTTCTGGTATGGCAGGGAGGGTCTCCCTATCCCAGCCCCTGTATATCTTAATTCCTAGTTGCAGGTATTGCAGAACTTTAAATTCTGGATTCTTTCAATTCCTCCCTTGTCAGCCACCCCCACTGGAAGGACAATCAATTCAATACAGGCTGTGGATGTGTGATTACACAGGACATCTTCACAGTGGACATATTGTGACAGTGATTATATGTCTCTCTTTGCTATCCCTCCCCCCCACCTTGTTCTGTTCTCTACCCTGTCCCTGTCCCTTTACTGAAGTGTGTGCTTCCAGCATCCCTCCCCCAGACCCTGCCCTCCCCTCTGTCCT
>CM053594.1:183672137-183704078 GCA_028646575.1 Pseudocheirus occidentalis
GAATGCTTTTGAGACTCTTTCTCCATCTGGCAAATTCGACTTTTTAAGGCATTCTTCTCCTCATTGGCTTTCTGGGCCTCTTTTGCCATTTGAGTTAATCTATTTTTTAAAGTGTTGTTTTCTTCAGTCAGGTTGTTGACTCTCTTTTCATGATTTTCTTGTATCATTCTCATTTCTCTTCCAAATTTTTCCTCCACTTCTCTTATTTGTTTTTCAAAGTCCTTTTTCAGTTGATGATAGCTTCTAGGCATTCTTCAAGTGTCTTGGAAGCATTTGGTGTGGGAGTTCTGACTATGTTGTCTTCCTCCCATTCCATGCTTTGATCCTTTTTGTCCACAAAAAAGGATTCTAGAGTTTTATTGATGTTCTGATTTTGCTTCCTTTTCCTCATATTAGCCAGTCAATTAATTGGTTGGGTTTTTTTTTCAACTTTGTGGAACTCTGCTTCCAGGGGAGAAAGCTGTGTTCCAAATTGCTGGGGTTTTCCCAGCTGCTGGAGCTATTAGGGGGGTGTTGCAACCCCCCCAGTTTTGGCTTGCTTAGAGTGCACCCCAGGACCACCACTGAAGACCATGATTCAGATCCAGGCTGCTCAACGCAAGAGCACTTGTCCCTGATCAATGATTCAGCCCCTCTGCAGGGTCCTCAGGCCAGGGGCTCTGAAGCAGCCCAGTGGGGGCAGCTGAGGTTTATAGCAGTTCCTGCCCTTCCCCCACTGCTTCCTTGCCCTGGGGGCAGATTGGCTGAACTGCTTTTCCTCCCCCAAATTAAGTTTCAAAGTTTCACTTTCACTGACCGTCTGTAATTCTGGCTTAGTAGATGTGAAAATCCCTCCGGGTGCAGTAGATCTTCTCCCTGGGGTAGACTCACACTGCAGCTTGGGAGGCTCAGTTCCTCCTGACTGCCCTGAGGCCTGGCCATGATTTAGGTTTTGGGGCTGATCTCGGCTCCCACCTGCCCACCTGTGCGATGAGCCCCTCCTGCCGAGCTAACTTTCTCTTATCCTTGTTTTTCACACCTTACTAGATGTGGAGTTTGCTAGAGGTGAGGTAGATTTTCTCATCTCTTCTTGGCTGCCCTGAGGCCTGTCTGAGGTTTCAGTTTCGGGCTGGGCTGGCCTTGGCTCCCAGCCTGCCATGGTGAGCCCCTCTTGCCGAGCTGCCTTCAGCAAGAGATGTGTTTTCTATATTTTTGTGAGTTTGAGAGTCCTAGAATTTGTTTAGGGTCATATTTTATGGGTGTTTTGGGTGGCTGGGTGGGAGCTGCAGATCCTTGCTGCTTCTATGCCGCCATCTTGGCTCCTCCCCCAAGACTTTCTTTTTGTATCTCTCCATAAAATATTAGCTCCTTGAAGACAGGGACTGTCTTCTTTTTGCCTTTGTATCATAGTGCTTAGCACAGTGCCTGGCTCATAATAACCACTTAACAAATGCTTTTTTTGTTTCTTCCTTCATGTGTTCCAGTCAGTTTCTCCCCATCTATAAAAGATAATTTCATAAAGAAAAGGCTCCAGCACACATACGTGCACACACACACACACACACTCAGAGAGGTCAAGTTTTTTTGAAAACTGCTGACCTCTTCAAGGACTCAAAGCCAAAGGAAGATGAATGGTGGAAAGTTTGGAGTCCTAATTCAACATAAAAGAAGTGTGCCTGTCTTCTCCTCCCTAAATCAGAGCTCCCTGAAGGAAAAGATGTCTTGTGCTCACATAACTTTGAGGAAAGGGCTCTGAAATTGGAGCCATTCAACTAGTCCCAATAACAACTTCCTATGTCACCTTGAGCAAATCACTTTAATTCTCAGTTTTCTCAACTATAAAATGAAGAAAATGGAATAGACAAACTCTGATGTTTTAGTGCTGTGTTACTCTAATAAGATCCTTTTAAAATTGACTGCTACTCTGTATCATAGTACAATGGAAAAATCACCAGGGTTAAAGGAACTGGGTTCAAATTCTGCTTCTGCTACTAACTTGGGCACCGAGGTAGTGCAGTAGCTAGAATTCCAGGCCTGGAGTCAGGAAGACCTGAGTTCAAATGTGACCTCAGACACTTCCTAGTTGTGTGACCCTGGGCAAGTCATTTAACTATCTTTGCCTCAGTTTCCTCCTCTGTAAAATGAGATGGAGAAGGAAATGACAAAACCACTCCAATACCTTTGTGAAAAAAAACTCCAAACAGGATCATGAAGACTGAGATGACTCAACAACTGCCCACTATGAGGTCATTTTTCCCTAGGAAAATTACTGCGTGTAAATCTCTTCAATGGCAAGCCGTTTTAGAGAACATCTCCAAAGACTTTCGGAATCACAGACGTGAACTCTGACGGAGCAAGGAGATGAAGAGCTCCCCTCTGAAGATTGCTGAATCACAGGAAAAGCCCAAACCAAGCAGGAAAAATATGCCTTGTGCTTTTTCACATAATTCACCTACTTTAACGAAGGGTGGTTATGTTTCCATGAATAGGGCACCCAAGGAGAATGGCTAATAACAGACTGATCCAGAAATGAGAAAGAATAGCATGGCATCTTGCCCCAGTCATGAATAGATGACATAACAAAGAGAGAGGAAAAAGAAACAAGAAACCCAGGACTAATGGGGAAACCAGGGCTCACCAGCCAAGCATCTTTGAAGCACAAAGTGTGGGAACTTTTACTTGCCTCGGGGACACATATTGTTTGTTGTCCAACAATGGCACTGCGAGGCAGAGGCAGACGTTGCAGCCCACGCGCATTTCAGAGGAAGGACTATCAGGGGTGCTGTGGCTCCACAGAGCACTTCTGGGAAAGCCTCAGAAGGGCCCATCACAGGCTCATTGCTGAGATGGGAAATGAGCGAGAGGAACAAACCATGCCACCCAGCAAGCTTGAGCTAGAAAGTGAATCAGAAGATTTTAGAGGCAGATTGACTCTTAGAAAATTATTCTCATTTTACAAATAGGGAAAATAGAGCTCAGGGAAGTGGAAGAAATTACCCACTGTCACACAGCTAGTTAAAAACAGGGCAGGAAGTAGGCGGCAAATCTCCAAACATCTAAGCCTCAGATTCCTTTCCAACTCACCACCCTCTACCATGCATGTGAATTACCTTTTTTGTTTTTTAAAGACTCAGATTATAGTAAAGTATAGGTATTATACTGAGTGTGCTTTCATCTTTCTTTAATGATTCAGCAGGCAAGATTTCAGTTTCATCATTAGGAACGTCAATTATCATCGTATAATAAGAGGCAGAGAAGCCTCTCTTGATCCCTAGTTGTTGGTGTCTTCTTCCTCTTCAAATTATCTTAGAATCACAGAATGAGGGAATTTTTCAGTTGGAAGGAATTTTAGCAGCTTCTGAATCCAGTCTATTTCTGACAAAGAATCCCTATCACAACATGCCCAACAAAGGCTTGTACAGAGACTCCACTCAAAGATCAGCCTCCAATGAGGGGCAACTCACCCAAGCAGCTTTTTGTCTCATATCTACTCCTGTCTCATATTATCTTACATATTACTAAATTTTTTACTCTATTTTTCTTTACCTGTTGCATCCTCCAAGTCTTGTTTGTGTCATGAACCCCTTCGGTCATCTGGTAAAGCCGATGGACCTCAGAACAATGTTTTTAAAGACAGAAAATGAAATTTACAAAAGGGAACCAATTATATCAAAATCCAGTTATTAAAATATTAAAAAATTTTTCACAGACCCCAATTTGAGAAGGAAATGTAAGTTCCTTGAAGACACTCTCTTTTCTCTGGGTTTCCTCTTCTTTCCTTTTGTTCTCCATCTACCTGTTTGTACTCTTTCTCAGACTCTTTTCCTGGATCATCTAGCCCAAATACTCTAAGGCCTAACCCTCAGCCTCGTGACTCTGATTCTGCATGTCTATCTCTGACTCTCCCAGTCTCCGTTTTTCTGTCTTTCTATCTCTGTCTCTGAGTATCTGTGCATCTCTTTTTCTCTGCATGTCTGTATCTATGAGTCTATCTATGTGCCTATGTATGTGCCTGTGTATGTGTGCCTTTGTGTCTATCTGCGTGTCTCTGTGTCTATTTGTTTGTCTGTCTGCCTCTGTGGATTTAGTCGTATTTTAGATATGGAGTACCCAGCCCTTGCCTGGGCCTCGTCCTTCTCCTGAGTTACATTCTCTGTATCACCAATTGACTATTAGATATTTTCAAGCAGGTATCTTGTAGGCATCTCAAACTCAACATACATAAAATATATCATTATCTTTTCCCAAAGGCTCACCCCACTTACAAATTTCCATGTTCCTCTGGAAGGCACCACCCTTCTAATCTCCCAGGTTCTCCACTTCAGAGCTCTCCTCAAACTCTTCATTCACCCCACCATATTTAATCAGTTGCCAAGTTTTGACAATTCTACCTCTATAACATCTTTCATATTGGTCTCCTTATCTCCATTTTCACAGCCACCATTCTAGTTCAGTCCCTCTTTGCCTCTGGCATAGATTTTTATAATAGTCTTCATTTGGGTTCTGAACCTCCAATTCATCTCCTCTCTGACATCCTCCAGATAGCAATTTTCTAAAAGCATTTCTCTGGCCACCATGCTAGACTATTGCTAAACACAAAGACAAAAACAAAAATCCAAAAACAAAAAATCTTCCAGGGCTCCCTATTCCCTTTAGGATAAAAATTCTATTCCAGCTGAGATTTATAAGGGTGGGGGGTCCGTTGCTTATACAAAAGCTGACTGAGATTTTCCAGGATATATGGGGTAAGAAGAACTTTTCTTCAAAAGTTCGAAGACGCTTCCATTACCCATCTCTATAAAAGTAAAGGAAATAGATTGTCCTGTGACAATCACGGTGGGGTCTCTCTCTTGGTCATTGCTGGTAAGATTTTGCCAGAATCCTTTTTCACCTGGAAGATGGTCATCTATCTGAGAGCCAGTGAGGCTTCAGAAAGGGCTGAGTCAATATGGTATTTGCTGCCTGACAACTCCAGAAGAAATGCCAGGAGCAGAACAGAAATTTGTTTGCAAACTCCTCTATTTCCTTCGTAAGCTGACTCTAGCCTACCTTTCTAGGTTTGTTACATTACTTCCCTTTGTACATTCTACAGTCCTCCTTACTGCTCCTTACACATGATATTCCATCTCCCACCTCCATGCCTTTGTATGTTGGTAGGGTTCCCATGCCAGGAATGTGTTGCCTCATCCCAACCTCCTAAAATCTCTAGCTTCCTTCAAAACTCAGTTCAAGCACCTCAACTCAAGCCTTTCCTGTTATCTTCAGCAACTTGTACCTCTGCCCACCAATAATATCATGCATTTACTTTGTGGATTTACTATGTGCAAGGCACATACTTACACTTAACTATGTGCAAAGCATATCATATTATATTATACTGTACCATATTATATTACATTACCTTATGTTATATATATTGTGTTGTATTGTGTTATGTTATGTTATGTTATACATGTTACTTCCCCTAATAATATATGAGCTCCTTGAGATCAGACTGCTTCATTCTAATCTTTGTACCCCAGCACCCCACACAACACCTAACACAATGAAGGTGCTTCGTTAATATCTGTGTGTTGACTGATTGAATGTGGTACTGGATAAACCATTGTTGTTGTTGTTTATCCTTCATTCTTGAAGACAACCATGACATCAGGAAGGTGATGCCATGACATGTAAGTGAATTTGGATTTAAGTGAGGGAGGTCCACACAAAGTTACCAGTCTCACTTTCTCCTCCAGGGCCATGTGGGTCCAGTGGCCAGAAATCTATCAGGATGACTAGAGATCGTCCCAGATGCGTGATTGATTGAATATGGTGCTGGACAAATCAGTTCTTACTGGACTATGCTACAAAAGCAAACTATAAATAGTAATGCCCTTGTTTTATCTATTAAAATGTATGATATTATTGATTAAGAATGCCTTATAGAGGACTGGTGACCCCACTCCAATACTTCAAGGTAGTCCTCCACCTTGACCTACTCTAGCACCTCATTGTAGGTGAGGTGACCTTGCGATTTTAAAAGTTCAAAGCTCTAGAGCTGGAAAGAGTCTCAGAAATCATCTAGCCCAACCCTCACATTTTACAGATGAGGAAGATGTAACCAAGGGAAGGTAAGTAACATGCCTGTGGTCATACATGTAGTAAGCAATAGAAGGATGATTCAAACCCATGTCATCTGACTAAAAATTCCCCACCATATAATTACAGCATTAACTCTGGAACTTATAAACTAGAGTTTCTTATAAACTAGAAGTTTCAGCTAGTGGATAGAGTACTGGGCTTAGAATCAGGAAGACTCATCTTCCTGGATTCAAATCTGGCCTCAGACACTTTCTAGCTGGTGACTCTGGACAAGTCACTCAACTCTGTTTGCCTCAGTTTTCTCACCTGTAAAAGTAACTGGAGAAGAAAAAGGCAAACCACTCCAGTATCTTTGCCAAGGAAACCCCAAATGGGATCTCAAATAGCCAAATACAACTAAACAGCACCAGTATAAAGTTGAACACTGATGACACTGTGTCTATGCCCTGAAGACCAGCCTAGCTGGATTCAGAGAGCACTAAGGCAGCTACAGAAGGATGGATTTTTCAGGTGTAGCAACTCTCAAAGTTAGTTTAAAAAGTGTGACAATCCCTATCAGTGAACAGAGAACTCAGGCAGATGAAATTATTTTTCCTTGATGAACTAAAAGTTAGTGATGTTCTGCATATAGAAGATTTTGCCAGCTATATCAACACAAACAAAAAAACTGACAAGCCCAAACTAATATTTTTGTTACCATGTCTCCCTGCTGAAAATGTACTGGGAATAAGGCTAATTGAGTCAGTGTTCTTTTCTGACCACTCAGAATTATGATTCACTTTGAGTGAATCAGCGAATGACTCTCTTCCCTCAGAGAGAGCTAAAATTACAGCAGAAAAAAGAACTAGTTGGAGACCTGAGCATTGGTCATCAAGTCAGGAACATTTCAAGTTTCTGACATATACTAGTTGTGCGACTGTGGTTGGAAGAGAAGGGAGAAGGGAATAAACGTTTATATGCTGTTGTTCAGTGGTTTCGGTCCTGTCCAACTCTGTGACCTTATGTAGGATTTTCTTAGCAAAGCTACCAGAGGGGTTTGCCATTTCCTTCTCCAGCTTATTTTACATAGGAGGAAACTGAGGCAACTAGGGTCAAGTGACTTCCCCAGGGTCACACAGCTAGGTGGTGCAATGGACAGAGCACTGGTCCTGGAATCAGGAAGACCTGAGTTCAAACCTGACCTCAAACATTACTAGTGGTGTGACCCTGGGCAAACATTTATGCTGCATTCATTTTGTGCTAGTGTAATGGGAATGGGAATGGGAATGGGAATCTGGAGATCTTTTGCATTAATAACCCTTGATAGGTTTAATTGACTCTGAGAACCTTCCCTGACTTGAAAATATACTCTGCCCCTTAAGAGGCTGAATGTGGTCATATGGAGCCTGTGGAGGGAGGCTTGTTCTTCAGGAATGTCCGCGCCTTATTACTTTGTGATTGGGCAGTGGGTCAAGAGGGTTGTGACATTCTCTGACCCAGGAGAAGGTTATGTATACCCTGATGTGACATTTTGCTTTGGGGCTTACTTTGAGAAGAGTTGTGTGATTTGGCCAGATGAGATTCTGGGAAGCCATTGAGCCCCCCAGTTTTGAAAACCCAGATGTTGGTACTTCCCTCTCTGGTAACTGACTAGGTATGGATGTCATGGTCAGATGGCTGGAAGTCCATCTGCTGATCTCTTTCTCTGTCTGTATTTTTTTTTATCTTCTTGTAACTTCCGTTTGTATTCTCTGAAGTTCAGGGTGCTGACTTTTCCCCTGAACTAGGTAAACGATACATGTTTGATTGATTCCAGTGAGACTGTTAACCCATTTTGAGTTGCTTTCCTTTTGACAAGCAGATCTAAGAACCTGTGTGAGCAGCCACCCTGGGTGTGCTGGGTGTGCTGGGTGCTGGCTGCTATAGCTAGGTATTGTACCAAGTGCTTTTGATAAATATTATCACATTCAATTCTCAGAACAACCCTGGGAGGTGGGTGCTATTATTATTCCTGTTTTACAGTTGAAGAAATTGAGGTAAATAGAGGTTAAGTGACTTGCCCCGGGTCACACAACTTCTAAGTGTCTGAGACTGGATTTGAACTGAGGTTTTCCTGACTCCAAGGGCCAGTCCTCTATCTACTGCACCTCTAGCTGCCAAAGGGACAAGTCATTCAATCTCTCATTACCTCTACCAACTCTTCAAGTTTCAGATAAATGTCAAATGTGTTTCTGATCTGCATTAGTGAAGGAAATTTCCACGTGGGGAGTTCCCTATACTGATAATTACCAATTCTCCATCAAAAAAATCCCTATAAAACTTAAATAATGGCAATATGATAACTTACACAACACTTCAGCCTCTCCATCAGTCAGTCAGTTAATAAGCATACGTGTCAAATACATGTCAAACTATATGCTGAGCAATGGGGAGGTAACTAGTGGGAAAGCATCCAAGTTCATCACATTAATGTGTGACAATCAGTCTAATGCTCTCCTCCATATCATAGAATCAAAGAGTCTCTGTATCTCAATCTCAGGTTCAAATCTTATTAGCTGTGGAATTCGGGTCAAGTTCTTAACACCTCTAAGTATCAATATTCTCATCCGTAAAATGGGCATAATGATTACCACACTAGCTATCCCTCAAGACTACTGTGGGAAAAGTATTTTGTAAGCCTGAAAGTGTTATAGATTATATGTAATTATATAATATTAATTGAATTAATATTATATAATTAATATATAATGTTAATATGTATTAGATGTTATATAGTATATTATTAATAGTTCTAACTTAAAATAATAGGTTTCAGAGGTTACCTAGGACATTCATTCCCAGACAATGCATGAATCCTTTCTGTAATTTCCCCAAGGGCTAGTTTAGACCCTACTTGAACACCTCCGCTAACTGGTAAGCTATTACCTCTCAAGGTGACTCAATCCATTTTCAAATAGCTGCCATTGTTCATCAGTTCTTTCTTACATTCAAATTAAACAAATATTTCCTACACATCTGCTATGCGCAATGCGCTGTACTGGGCACTGAGGATATAAAGATGAAAATTAGATCTGCCCTTAAGATGCTTAAATTCTACTGAGTGGTAGGAAGGAAGAGCAGCATAGACTCATGTACTCCATTTAAGTCTAAGTCGAGGTAATTTGAGGATAAAAGCTCTAGTAACAAGGAGCATCAAGAATAGCTTCATAGATGATGTTTCAGCTGTACCTTGAAGGAAGATGCAGATTGTGAAATTCAGGAGTCCATTCTAGGTTTGAGGGATAGATGGCTTGTATAACAGCAAGAGGACAGAGGATGGAAAGTCCAGTTGCACTCAGGAAACAGAGTTGTTCAGCTTGGTTGGAACAAAGTCTGCCTGATGTACAATTTTAATGCAAAATAAGGCTAGAAAAGTAGGTGGGAGTCAGGGCCTAGAGCGCACTGAATGTTAGACTGAAGAGTTTCTATTGTACTCTAAAGTTATGAAGCCCAGTAAGATGTTAGAGCGGCTATGTGATAAGGTCAGACCTGCACCTTAAGAAGAAAATTTGATATAAGTTGGCTTTGAAAGGTGAGGGTTTGGAGGAAGTGAGACAAAATTAGGAGCCTGTTACCATAGTCCAAGCAAGAAGTGAAGAAGATCTGAGCAAGGTTTGCAGCTGGATGATGGAATGCATGCCAGAGATAGGCTGGTGGGTCACTCAGTGGGATTTGGTCCTTGATTAGATACAGGGGATAGGAGAGGCTGAAAAGCCAAGGAAGCCCCAAAGGTAAGTGCCTGAGGAATTGGGAGGGTAGTTACTGTTTTTTTCAAGTCCTATCAGATACTTTGTGATCCCTTTTGGGGTTTTCTTGGCAGAGATACTTGAGTGATTCGCCATTTCCTTCTCCAGTTCATTTTACAGATAAGGATACTAAGGCAAAAGGGTAAAGTGACTTACTCAGGGTCACACAGCTAGTAAGTGTCTGAGGCTAGATATTTGCATTCAGGTCCTCTTGAATCTAGGCCTTATACTCTATCCACTGTATGCTTAGCTACCCCCTTGAAGGGCAGTAGTGACCTCAAAAAGAATAGAGAAATGTGAAAGAGATGAAGACTTGTGATCATAGCTCACAGAGTTAGAATTAGGAGGGATTTCAGAGGCCATGTAGTCCAAACCCTTCATTTTACAGATGAGGAAACAGATCCCGAGAGGCTGAATGACTTGCCCAAAGTCTCTAAGTGCCAAAGGCAGGACTTGAACCCAGGACTTCTGACTTCAAATCAATTGATCTGTTTTCACTCTATAACTTAGAAGGAACAATAATTTTCACTTTGGATATGGTGATTTTGAGATTCTGGGATGACAGATATAAATGTGAAAGTGCCCTCTGAGTCAATGTAGTCCAACATCTTCATTTTACAGAGGAGGAAACTGAGTGCCAGGGAAGTTAAATGATTTGCCCAACATTATACAGGTAGTAAGCATCCCAAGAAGGATTTTAACTTGGGTCCTGTGAATCCAAAGCCAATGTTTTCCCCAAATACCAATGGGAAATCCAGATTTGAAGGCTGTGCAGTAGACAGATCACTATTCCCAGTCAGGAAGATCTGAGTTCAGATTTGACCTCAGATACTTATTAGCTGTGTGATCCTGGGAAAGTCATTTTACCTTGTTTGTCTCTGTTTCCCCATCTGTAAAACAAACTAGAGAAGGAAATGACAAATTACACCAGCACCTCTGCCAAGGAAACTCCAAAAGGGGTCACAGTTAAGAACACCTGAAAAATGACTAAATCACAAAAACATCAGAACAATTAGGAATTGCCTCTCACAGTATGAAATGAAGGAATTTTAAGCAATAAGCCCATAAGCCTGATAAAATCACCAAGGTGGGTGAAGGGACCGTGGAGAAGTTACAAGAGGAATCCCAGGGCACATCCTTCAGAAACATCTTTCATTAAGGCACAGGGAGAGAGAAAAGAGCCAAGAAGGAATCATGTCACAGAAGCCAAGGAAAGAGATCATAACTAGGCAGATGCAGGAGGGGATTTTGAAGTCAAGAGAGGTCAGTGGGGGGGAAGCATGATAAAAGATGATGAGCAGGCACTGTTAGGAGAGAGAGAATGGTCCGTTCAGAGGCCGGGTGTAAGAGGCGGGAAGGCCATGGTGACCGGCACTAACTCCGTGCCTTTGCACATGGGCGTTTGCATGTTTTCTCTCCCATTCAACTGGGAGCTTCTTGGGAGCAGAAACTGTCTTTTGCTTCTTCTCATATCCATCCCTAACACTTAATTCAGAGCCTGGTACATAGCAGGGGTGTAATAAATGCTTAGTGAAGTCAGGTGCCAGACCTAGAGGCAAGAAGACTCATCTTCATAAGTTCAAATCTGACCTCGGACACTTACTAGCTGGGTGACCCTGGGCAAGTCACTTAACCCTGTTTGCCTCAGTTTCCTTAACTGTAAAAGGAGCTGGAGAAGGAAATGGCAAATGACTCCACTATCTTTGCCAAGATCCTCAGATGGGGTCATAAAGAGGTGGATTGAAATGACTGGATAACAATACTGATTGAGCGTTGAGGGAGAGAGAGGGAAAGAGGGAGAGAGGGAGAGATGTAGAGGAAGAAGGAGAGGGAGAGGGGGAGGGAGAGGGGAGGGAGAAGAGGAGGGAGAGAGAGGGAGAGAGAGGGGGAAGGGGGAGGGAGAAAGAGGGGGAAGGGGAAGGAGAGAGAGAGGGAGGAAGAGAGAGGGGAGGGAGAGAGAGGGAGAGGGAGAGGGGGAGGGCAAAGGAGGGGGTAAGCGCTTTGGGGAATGGCTACCTTGGAGTCAGGGAGTTCTTGTGTACCTCAGTCACTGCTGACCAGCAGGAGCAGGAGGTTTCTGCCACCACACCCTTCTCAGAAAAAAAAAAATGATACCTGACAGGATGATGAGTCCATACCGTGCCTCATCTTGCCAAAAGACATGAGCTTTGAAGTCATTGCTCAGAGAGAACAGAGTTGCTGTGAAAGTGAATGCTGTTCAGCAGTCCCACAAGAAATTTGTTTTGTGCCTTAGTGTTTTTAAGTAACGACCTCCTGGGAAAGTATAATAGAAGTTCTGCCTTCTTATTTCACATTCTCAGTGTTTTTCAATGTATGCTCTTGAGTGTTTTGTGCGTCAAACATTTCTCTAGTGTGGAGGAAAACACACATTGTAAACTGAATAGTTTTGTATAAGGGATCTTGATCGTCTCTTTGGGAGAGATCCTAGACATTAGATAAACCTAATCTTTAAGTGGTTCTCCCTAGAGTAGGGACATAATGAGTCAGAAGCAGCAGGAAAGAACCTGACTCCTCTCTTAAGAGCGAGCCAGGATGGACTGTGTGAACCCAGAGCTAAGGCCCCTTAACATGAGAGAAAACTCCGCTCCCCCTGGGCCGACTGGTTGTTGCTACATATTATGATGATGACAATAATTCATACATATAATGTTTTTGAGTTAATAAAATACTTTCCTTACAATTAGGGGTAGCACTCAGCCTCTCTGGCTCACCGTACTTTCATCCTATAGCTCACAGTCCTATGCCTTTAAAGAATACATGATAGCTTATGAGGGTAGAGTGTTGCAAGTTAAATCACACCCGCACCTACTCCTGACAACACACACACACACACACAATTTACAAACTAACTCACCGGGAAAAGGTTCTTGTTTTTTTCAGATGGGGAAACCGAGGCCTAAAATTTGTTATGAGATTTGAAAATGCCTTGCTACACAGCTGACCCTCTATTCATTTCTTTCCCTGACTCTTTTAATAAGTACATATTTCCCAAAACTCCGACCACATTTTGGTAACCCCATTCCTGATTGCATCACTGACTATTTCCCCAGCATGGTCCCAGGACAGAAGGCAGCTGAGGATTCTGGCACATGAGTTTGTGATAAATGTCAAATCATACCAAAGCTTCACATTGCTAGAGGAGCATCAAATCCAACTCAGGGTTTCTAAACTTGGGAAAGTACATGTAGTAGACATAAAAAGTGATTAGCTAGAAGATTCTCTAGGGGAGCACAAGGAAGTCTCCTTTTGTGCTAATCTTTAAACCATCTTTTTAACACTCTGTTTTCCCAATGCAACCCACGCATGCAAAACATACAAATAAAATAAAATATGAGAGACAAGAAAAAAAAAAGGAGAGAGAGTATTCACCCGCCATGTTCTCTTCAGTTCTTTTGCCTTTGGGACAAGTTTCCATGCAATGAGAAAAACCTTTCAGTTTTAAAACTCCTACTCTGGAGTCTCTGTCCTGATTACACCACCCACTACCTCAGACAACGATGCCTTGCTTTACTCACTGAACAGTTTTCTCTACAGCTGCCCTGAGGATGCATACATATTCTCTGCCCCACACTTTCCATTTTAGAACCATAGTCAAATCAATATTGCTATTACTGTAGGAAAAGATGGGCTGATCTTTGGGCCTGAGACAAGGAGGTGATGCAATGGATAAAGTGTTGAGCCTGAACTCAGGAAAACTTGAGTTCAAGTCCAGCCCAGACACTTACCACCTTGTGACCCTACACAAATCACTTGACCTCTATTTGCCTCCATTTCTTCATCTGTGAAATGGGGATTAAAAATAGTGTCTCTCTCCCACAGTTTTTATGAGAAAATGAAAGATTTTCCTTTCAAATAATGAAATAATCAAATGAAATAATAGTAAGTGCTATATAAATGTTAGTTATTATTATTCTACTCACCATCACAGTAATTTCAAAAACTGAATACTTTCCTCCAGTCCTATTCCAGTCATTTTCCCCATATATGTGTTACCTGCCCCAATTAGAATATAAGCTCCTTAAGGGAAGAGACTGTTGTACTTAGAGCAGTGCTTAGTATACAGTAAGTGCTTAATAAATCCTGTCATCCATTTATGCCTAATCAAATCCCTCCAAACTGGCATGCTAATCATGTTGGTTTGTTCTAAGATGGATTTTTAGGGACTTTCTCTCTTTGGGCCAGAAGGTCACACTAACAGTATGACCATCTTCTTGAGTTCTTTATAGAAATTCTCTACGTTTTCATCATTATAACCAGTTTTGGTGAGTAAGCTACAGTTATTTTCATGGTGGATGTTTTTTGCCAACACTCATCATGAGCACTGAAATAAGAGATAGACTAACATACCATTAAATAAAGCTTCTTGTTGCCTGTGGGCATACAATAAAACCAACATACCCATTCTTTTCTTTGCCTCTCCAGGGAATATTTGGGAGCCATCCTTTCATTTAGCAGCAACTTCGTCTTTCTTCTGTTTTCCTTTATTGCAAGAATGTCAAGACTAATATGATTCAGTCCTTCCAGTACACTCACTGATTATTGTACAAGGACGTCAGACTTGGAATAACAATAAAAACTTGAGTCCAAGTTTATAGACAGTCTAAAAACGATGCATTTCTTAGCAACCTAAACCCCCATTTCTGCCATGGTGCCACCCTTACTACCTTAGTGAGAAGGTACATTCAAAGGCCATTTTGGATTATGCTTTCATGGATTGCCACAGCACAAGAATTTATCACTGGGAGGTAGGTAATCACTGGTAATGCCCACTGTTCACAAGTCTCTCCATATTTAGCTAGGTTGGTCCTTGGAAAGCAGAGTTGGTCCATCACTAGAGCCATGCTCAAAACCTTTCTTGACTGATAGAAACTGTCTAAATTTACTTTCTGCTGGTATAGTCTTTGGAGCTACAGCTCTCTACCATAACACAATGGAGTAGGACTTTGGGGACTATATTGCTAACCTATAGCAGCCACTATGAATATGCATGTGTATTTTCAGGGTAAGTTCACAAATTATAAATAACTCTCTTCCAGGGGGCAGCTAGGTGGCATAGTGAATAGAGCACCAAACGTGGAGTCAGGAGGACCTGAGTTCAAATCTGACCTCAGACATTTAACACTTATTAGTTGTGTGACCTTGGGCAAGTCACTTAACCCCAATTACCCTGTCTTCCCCCCTCCAAAAAAAAAGACAAAAAGGAAACAATAACTCTCTTTCTCAAAGGCAAAAACAAGATATGTATTCAGATATCAGAAAGATAATTCCACCGTGGTAACAATGGAGTTTTTTCTTCAGTACTTTCTTTGGGTTTCCTTTAGCAGGCTGTTGACTTGCTTTTCATGATTTTCTTGCTTCATTCTCATTTCTCTTCCCAATTTCTCCTCCACTTCTCTTACTTGATTTTCAAAATCCTTCTTGAGCTCCTCCATGGCCTGTGACCAGCTCATTTTTTTCTTGGAAGCTTTTGATGCAGGAGTTCTGACTTCACTGTCTTTCCCCCATTCCATGCTTTGATCCTTTTTGTCCCCCAAAAAGGATTCTATGAGCTGATAGTGCTTCCTCTGCTTGCTCATCTTGCCAGCCAACTACTTGACTTTTGAGTTCTTTGTCATGGTAGAACTCTGCTTCCAGAGTGGAGATCTTTGGCCCAAATCACTGGGTGTTTTCACAAATGTTGTCAGAGGTCTGAGGAGGGTACCCTCTCTATAGATACCACATTGGCACACTGGCAATCCTCACCTCAGGACCACCACCCAAGACCATGATCCAGATCCAAGCAGGTCAAAGCAAGAGCAATTACTCTCTAAATGGTGGTTTGATTCCCCTACAATCTGCAGGCCAGGAGCTCCGGAGGCAACCATACGGCAGCAGGTGCAGCTGCCGGGCCTCTGCCACCTCTCACCCAGGGGGCAGGAGCTGGACCTGCTCTTCTGTCACCCTGTTCCAACAGAGTTCTCTACTGACCTTTTACTTTTTCTTTGGTGTTTATGGGTTGCGAAGTCTGGAAATCGCCACAGCTGCTGGTGATTAACTCTCCTGAAGTCTGCTTCAGCCAGCCTGCTAGTCAGGGCCACCCTGGGGCAGAACCGTGCAGCTCACCAGGACTGTGCTGGGCTCCCAGCACACTGTGATAGACCCTTCTTGTCTGCCTGCCAGGCTGCTTTCAGCAGGAGATTTGTTTCTCTATGTCACTTTGTGGGTTCTGTAGCTCTAAAATTTGTTTAAAGAAATATTTTACAAGTATTAGAGGTGGTCGTAGGGAGAGCTCATGGAATTTTCTGCTTCTACTCTGCCATCTCAGAGCTCCACCACCAACAAAGAAGTTTATATACATCACCAATCCAGGGAGCACTGACATCCCCAAGCCTTCCCTCCATTAGGCCTCCCCACAAACAAGCTCCCGTAGGCAAAATTCCTCCCTCTCTCACTCATGCTAGCTGCTCTGCCTCAGCTCTCTCCCAATTCTGCTTCACTCTCTTCTTCCTGCTCCACCTGTTTACAAAGTTCCTTCCACCATGGGCTCCATGAGACTCAAGCTCCATGAGACTCAGGCACCATTACAGCAATCAATCAGGCCTGAGCTCAAAGCAGGTCACATAGGCCTATTAATGGGCCAGAAAGATCTTCTTATTCCATTAACATTAGAGGGACGCAGTTGAAGATACCAAGAGGATATTTAGGAGGAAACGTCTAAGAGACATTGAAGGAATGATGTTTATTGGGGAAGAAGGGGTGGGAAAAGGCATTGAGATCTTATAAGTGTAGCGTATACAATAACGTGACTTGGAAGGCAAAACAAAGTCACTGTTAGTTTAGACTGCATTAAAGGAAATATGGGGCAGCTAGATGGTGCAACAGACAAACTCTAGAGTCAGGAAGACCTGAGTTCAAATGTGTACTCAGATACTTACTAGCTAGGTGACCCTGAGCAAGTCACTCAACCCTGTTTGCTTCAGTTTCCTCATCTGTACAATTATCTGGAGAAGGAAATGGCAAATCACTCCAATATCTTTGCCAAGAAATGGATTCATGAAGAGTCAGACACGACTAAAACAAGTGAACAACAAAGGGAAATGCAACATCCAGAGAAAATTTGGTGCTCAGCTTGAGGCATCACAGTTTTGAAAGGATGTTAAAAAGCTGGAATACATTTAAAAGCAGACGACTAGGAGAGTAAGTAGATTCACAAGTATGAGGAACATATGAGGAATTGTTAAAAAATGATAATAATTTTTCACAAACATGCCAGGTGACCCAGCCCTTTACCATTTACCAAGGAATTTTCCTACAATAACAACCCCATAAGATTTACATAGCAATTGATGGTTGACAAAACTATTTTTTTTATGTTCCTCACAACAGCCCTGTGAAATAGACAGTGTAAATATTCTTATTTCGTACATGAGGAAATGGGGTTGGCCCCAAAAACATAAAAGACTTTGCCAAGGTCACAAGCTTGGCAGGAGCAAAGTTCAGATTTGAACCCTGGCCTTCTGATGACAAGTCTAAAGCTCTATCCACTTGACCAGGCTGTCTTATTTGTGTATAGCTTTATAGTTTACCTGCTGATAAATATGGTTCATGGGTGTATCTTGTCTTCCTTCTCTTTGTATCTTAGCAAAATTCCATGCATATATTATTGCTTAATAATTAAGTTGAATTGGAAAAAAATCCAATAACCATACAAGGTAGTGTACATATTACTATTCCTGTTTTACAGATAACAAACCTGAACTTAAGTTAGTTACCTGCCCAGTCCCACATAGCTACTAAGTGGTAGGGTTAAGACATAAGCTTGTCTTCTTATTTCATATTTTCATATTTGTATTCTATCCCCTTCACCATGTTGTCTCCCTGGAAGAACTGAAAGTGTTTTACCCAGAGGGGAGAAGTCTTAGGAGGGCACATGATGGCTTTTTTCTAATATTAGAAGGGTTATTATGCTTGTCTCCAGAATGTAGAACTAAGGACAAAGGATAGAAGCCACAAAAAAAAATAGACTGAAGTTCAGTCAAAGAAGGGTTTCCTAACAATTAGAGTCATCCAAGGATGGAATGGGCTACATCAATACCTAATGAGGTCCCCACTACTGTCAGCTTCTGCACAGGAGTACAATGTACCTCCAACAGCTACCAAAAACAGTGTTTGATTATATACCCGGGTATCCCCATATGTGAGCTCTTAAAGCTTAAACTCACACAAACACTTTTAAAAGACCTTGTAGAATCCAAAGGTCTTCTTTGGATTGAAAAGGAAGGAGGAAATTACCTACATGTAGCCACCAAAGTTAAAAAAAAAACTGTGGAGAGTAGCTACAATATAGGGGGAAGAGTATCAGGAGACACCCAGATAATTAAGGGTTAAAAAAAATCTTAAAAAGGAGCAAATAATAACAAAGTGTGAATAAATAAGCAAGGGAAACCAGAGATTCTGATGAAAGAAACTAAATTTGCCTTCATAACTGTCACTGAAACTTAGCAGAGTCATTATATTTGTAATGGGGTTTTGTATTTCTTGCCTTCTCAATGAGGTAGGAAGGGATAGGGGAAGGTTCAGAATCTGGAACTGAAAATAAAATAAAATTGAATGGAAAAAATAAATACATAGTAACTTCAACATAAGAGAGAAGAGAGAAGAGAGAGAGAGAGAGAGAGAGAGAGAGAGAGAGAGAGAGAGAGAGAGAGAGAGAGAGAGAGAGAGACTTGGTAGAGTCAGACCCAGGATTGAAATATGGCTCTATAAGGCAAGAGTGCCTAATTTTTCTTATGTCATAGACGCCTTTTGGAAGCCTGGTAAAGTCTATTGATTGCTTCTCAGAATAATGGATTTAAATACACAAAATGAAATACATAGAATTACAATGGAAACGAATTATATTGAAATACAGTTGTCAAATTTTGTTTTTAAAAGCAAGTCAATGGTCCCAAGATAAAAAAAAAACCCTCCCATACCTTATTCAAAACGAACAGGATAAGTAAGGGGGATGAAGATTAAGTAGCACTGCATATTAAGAAGACATCTCATGCAAGGAAATCCAATAACCACAGGAAGGAATCATGGTGGAAACCATTTGGGTAAAGATTGATGGGGGCAGAAAGAGAAGCAATATTGTCATTGGAGCATTTGACAGACTATCAGAAAGAGGAATTAGATGAGGAGTCTGGGAAACGGACCACAAGTCAAGTACAGAGGCATGATATAATAGTAATGAGGGACACCAATAATCTGGATGTCTGCTTGAGCTCGCTCTCTCTCTCTCTCTCTCTCTCTCTCTCTCTCTCTCTCTCTCTGCATAATGCAGAATGGCTAATGGTTTCTTGGCTTTATTTAGCCATAATTTCATCCTTCAAAAGGTAACAGAATCATTGAAGTGAACATGTATTTTGCCTCTGATTCTCCTCAACAAAGAACTTGTGGATAGTGAGATTCCAAGGTAACCTTGGAAGAAAAAGAAAACTCTGAGAATTTGTGATAAAAAAAAAAGAAAAATAGGGTAGTATAACAGACTACCTAGATTGTAGAACAGACTTCCAGAGGGTACAGAGGAAGCATGTGTTGAATGGGTTTGTTGTCACATAAAATTCACAGGGAGATCAGCCCAAGAGAAGTGCAAAGCTCTCAAGACTGAAATTCTGAAGATGAAAAAATTTCAGTGAATGAGGAAAATGGAAATTGTCTAAAGATGCCAATATAGATATCCAGGGAACTTCTCAAACAACTTCAATTTTTAAAAGATATAAGGAAGATGGAAGCAAGGGAAGGTAACTAAAAAATGAAAGCATGCTATAAGTGGGAATAGCGTCAGGAGGGAAGATCATAATCAATCAACAAGCATCTATTAAACACATTATGTGCCTGCAAAAGTGCTAGGGATTGGGAATGGTAAGAAAAGTTAAGGACTAAAAAAAATGTTCATTTTTAAAAATAATCTTGGGGAAAAAGAGAATCAAAGAAAATATGTTGGTTCATATTGTGGGGCTAAAATAATGATAACGAACAATGGAGAAAGAGCAGAGTTGTTCAACTCTAATTTTGCTTCCATTTTATCTATCAAAGAAAATGTTCTTTAAATTAGGAGGAAAAGAAGAAAAATGGTCAATAGAAAAAGAAGAAAAATGGCTATTAGAAAGTTGTTGCCCAAGTAGGGAGATCAAAGGACCTGGATTTAGAGCTGGAAGAGACCTTGGAGGTCTTCTGTTCCAACCAACTCATTTTACAGCTCAGGAAGCAGAATCACAGGGTGTTTATGTGATTTGCCCAGTGACGTGGAGAGTCAGAGATCTTCCAGCTGTCTTTGATAAGTTCAAGTCACCAGGCCTAGATGAATTATATTTTTTGGTATAAATAAATTTGTGGCCATTATTTTAGAGTCATTTTCAGTAATCTTTGAAAGATCATGGAAAGTAAAAGAGATATCATAGGGAAAGGCAATTGTCCCAATTTTTTTTTTAAAGAAAAAGCCTACAAACTATAGGCCAAGGAGCTTGCCTTTAATTCCTAGCAAAATTCTAGAATAGATTTTTAGATTTTTGATTAGATTCTAGATTTTTAACTTTTTGCTTGTCATGCACCCCTTTGGCAGTCTGGTAAAGCCTGTGGATCCCTTCTCAGAATAGTGTTCATAAATATATGAAAAAAAATACATAGCATTACAAAGGAGAAGAGTTTTACTGAAATACATTTATCAAAATATTTTTAAAATAAGTTCAAGGATCCCAGGATAAGAACTTTTTGTTCTAGAATGTGTTCTTAAAAGATGATTGATATATATATATAGAAAAAGAAGCAATATCCACAGGAAACCAGACTAATTATATCAAAGACCTGGCTTTCCCATGTGACCTCAAACAAGCCACATAACCACTTTGGCCCTCAGCTTCCTCATCTGTAAGACGTGGTGGTTGGACTTTAAGGCCTGCATGATTCTTTCCAGCTCTAAATCTATGATCTACTCTGTGAATTGCATTTCCTTAAAAAAAAAAAGATTATAAGACTGATAGATGAGGGCAGGGATGGGGAACCTATGGCCTCAAAGTCACATTTAGCCCTCTAGGTCCTCAAGTGTGGTCCTTTGACTGAATCCAAACTTCACAGAACAAAGTTTGGATTCCGTCATAAAGCCATACTTGAGGACCTAGAGGGCCACATGTAACCTTGAGGCCAAAGGTTCCCCACTCCTGGATTAGGGAAGCCCAATCACCACATTTTAGCAAAGCATTTGACCAAGTGTCTAATATGAATTTTATGGACAAAATGGAGAGGTGTGAGCTAAATGATACGGATAATATAATATAGTTGGTTAAATTCATAACTGGTTACACAGATGAACACAAGTAATAATCATCACTAGTTCAATGTCAGCTTTGAAAGAAGACTTGTACTGAGTGCTCAGGCATCTGTGTGTGATCCTGGTCTCTTTAATATATTTATCAATGACCTAGAGAAGGATATAGATTCCATATTTCCTAAATTTTCAGATGATGCAAAGACCAAAGGGACGGTGAGCATGTTGATGACAGGATTTCCCCCCTCAAAAAAAGGGATCATAGCAAGTTAGAACATTGGTCAAATCTAGTCAAACAAAACCCAATTAAGCATGGTTAGATATCAATTCACCTGAAAAATATTGAGATTTTTTTCATGGACTGAAGCTCAATATGAATCAACAATACATATAATCCAGTTATATCAGCAACCAATTAAACTAATAAAATCTAGGCTACATTAAGAGAGCATAGTGTCCAGGACCAGAAAGGTGATAGGATAATAGAGCTAGAAATGACCTCAGAGGCCATCTAGACTTTTTTTTTTTGCTTTTTTTTTTTGGGGTGGGGGCGAAGGTAGGGCAGTTGGGGTCAAGTGACTTGCCAAAGGTCACATGACTAGTTTTTCTGTTAAGTATCTGAGGCCAGATTTGAACTCAGGTCCTCCTGACTCTGGGGCCAGTGCTCTATTCACTGTGCCACCAAGCTGCCCTGAGGCTATCTAGTCTTACAGATGAGCAAACTGAGGCCTCAAAAAGTTGTCAGTTTCCTAAGATAACATAGATTGTAAGTGACAGAGGCAGGATTTGAACTCAGATCCTCTGACTCCAGAGTAATTTCTCCCCAGTTAGACTACATGTGGATCATTATATTCAGCTATGGATGCTACATTTCAGTCATTAAGATGCAGTATTGTAGACCACTAGATTTGGAACCAGGAAGACCTGAGTTCAAATTCTGCCTCTGATATTTACTAATTGTACGACCATAAGCAAGTTACTTAACCTTCCTGAACTCAGCTTTTTCATCTGTAAAATTGTTATAACAATACCCGTGGTACCTAATTCACAGGATTATTGTGTAACCTTGGGCATCCCCTTTCATATATGAGACCCCTGGAATACCTACCCCGATTTAAGATGCCCTGTGCATCCACATTTGCTCAAAAAAGATTGCTCACTAGTCCATAACATTGAATATATTTTTTCCAAGTCAGTCACAAAGAGACATTCATTGAAAACAAGTATTTAATGAAAAGGAGAGTAAGATATTAGTAGAAGATTCCCCCCAATCCTATGGTGTATTTTTTCCACAAATATAGAAAACGAGTAGTTGTGGTTGTGATTTCTCCTTCCTTCTCAAAGAGGTCCATGACATCAGATGATGCCATGACTTGCAATTGACTTGGATTTAAGTGAGGGAGGGCTGTGCAAGGTCACCAGCCTCACTTGCTCCTCTAGAACCATTGGAGTCCAGCGGCCAGATATAGACCAGGACAACTGGAGATGGCCCAGCCTGCGCTGTTGGAAAGAACCCAGGAAGACCTAGGTTCAAATTCTGTTTTTGATGTATATAGACTGTGTGATGAGTAGCACAAGGATAATGCATGAAAAATCCACTCACAGGGAATACAAGTCAACTTATACCTCCAGCGTGGAAGGACAGTAAATATCGTCCTGTGATGTCCTTATGCTGCTTTGACCGAAATGATCAAGTTGTTGCTGTTTGACTTATTACTCTACTGCAGTGGTTCTCAACCTTCCTAAGGTTGCGACCCTTAAATACTCCTATGTGGGTGTATCTGCATGTGGGCAGACCCACCTGGCAACCGATAGAGGAGCCGTGTCTTGGTTCCCAAGACCATCGGAAATGTGTTTTCCAATGGTCTTAGGCGACCCCTATGACACCTGTGAAAGGCTCGTTCTATCCCCAAAGCAGTTGTGAGAACCACTGCTGAGAACACAGGTTGAGAACCACTGTTCTACCGGCTCATCTCTTCAGAGCCAGCCTATCCATACCAACTTCACTCTGCTGGGGTATAGTCACTAGAAACTTTCCCTAATAAGGGCAAGCTAACAGCCCTTTGTGGGCAGCTAGGTGGCACAGTGGATAGAGAGCATCAGGCTGGGAGTCAGGAAGTCTCATCAGACACTCACTAGCTATGTGACCCTGGGCAAGTCATTTAACCCTGTTTGCCTCAGTTTCCTCATCTGTAAAATGAGCTGGAGAAGGAAATGGCAAACTACTCCAGTATCTTTGCCAAGAAAATCCCAAACAGGGTCATGAAGAATTAGACATGACTGGAAAAACTAAAAACAAAAGCAGCTCTTTAGTCATAACTATGCCATCAAGGTAACAAAAGTCAGTGTCAGGTGCTCTAGGTTAAGATTAGGTCTTTCCTTTTCAGTCTCTTGGAGAAGATCAAAGCTTCTCTTGCAGATAACTCTCTGATTTAGGGTCTAAACTGTCTTATGTATTCCCAGGTTCCTTTATAGCTTAGTTTAGATTTGAACCAGAAGAAAAGGGAAGCTCAGGGGGCCAAGCTCTCCACCCACGTTGCCAGCATTTCTGTTTTTATCGCCTGTCTTTCAGCAGCAAAGTCAGACAAGTTTGGTGCAAGATCTTGCACAGTGAAAAGCCTGTCACCCTATATTTGTAAAGTGCTTTGTAAACTTTAGAGCATCATGTGAATGTCAGGTCTCTTTATTATATTGCTGGGGAAATGGACCAACATGTTACAAGTACAAAATGGTTAGGTGACCTGAATATTAAAGATCATATAATTAGGTGGCACAATGAATAGAGCACTGGCCCTGGAGTCAGGGAGATCTAAGTTCAAGTTCAGCTTTAGACACTTAATGGCTACGTGACCTTGGCAGAGTCACTTAATCTCTGTTTGCCTCAGTTTCCTCAACTCTAAACTGAGGATAATAATAACACTACCTCCCGAGGTTGCTGTGAGGATCAAGGGATATAATATACATAAAGCACTTAGCACAGTGTCTGGCACACAGTAGGAACCATATACATGTCAGCTACTATTATTTAAATTAGAAAAGTGAAGGTCAGGGGTCTTTTACAACTATGGCTAAGGGGTGAATTCTTTTTTTTTTCAAGTTTCACATCTTTATTCATCTGTTAAAGTCAACATGATTTCATGCAACATGAGGGACAAATCAAGCATTCCCTAATTGTGTGTAGAATTGTGGGGACAGCTTGTGGAAGACCTTTATTCTCAGCAGCTGAAAGCTTCGCTTTCCCTTAGAAGTCCGGGCCTTCTTTCTTCAGTTTGCTGTAATCCACATTCACTGAGTAGAACTTGTACTGGTCAGTGGGGCTCATCTTGTTCCAGGGCTCCGGGTTGTTCTTTCTGTCCCAGCTGACGTCGGGGTTGAAGAGCGCCAGCCGCATCACGTAGAGGGTGGCCCCGGTGCCCCCCGCGCTGACGAACAGGAAAAGGGGCATCAAGCTGGGGTGCTTCTTGGCCTGGTTGATGATCATGCGGAACATGGCGGCGGCTGCGGGGCTCAGCGGCTGGTTTCGCTGGTTCGCTCCCGGCCCAATGTCACCGCAGAGAAGGAGGAGGAGGAGCAGGAGGACACAGGACGGCACCAGGGGTGAATTCTTAATTGAACAAGGGATAGAATTTATTACAAAAGATAAAAAAAGATCATTTCGATTACATATTTTGTTTAAACTTCTGAATAAACAAAATTAAAGTGGGCAAAGCACAGCCATGTGAGAAAATATAATCACAAATAATAATAAATCACCAATAAAAGAAATTAAAATCAAAACAACCTCGCACCCAGCAAATTGTCAAAGATGACAAAAAGACTGTATTTGCCAATGTCAGAGATGTACAAAGATACTAATGCATGGCTAATGGAACTGGGAATTGAAAAAAACAATCATTGTGAGAGGTTTTTTTTTATTAAATTTTGTTTTAATCAACGAAAGTCTACCTCCTCCATAGTAGGCAACAAAGCTGAAAATGGCACCAGTCCAGGCATCCTATACAAGGTCAAAGTGCCTGAACATGAGTTTGGGATCTCGTCTTGCCCGGGTACACAGTCTCTGTCATCTGCCAGTCCCTGGGCACTGTAATTAGGTGCAGAACAGTAGTACCTCATGGTTAGATCTTGCCCCTAGTGCCCACAGACCTCTTTTTTCTCTTTGTGCCAACCTGGCCTGGATGTGACTTTTTCTTGGTCTTCCCTATTAGGATTTGATAGATGGTTGGTAGAATTTTATTAGGGGGAAGTAACTATGCATCTTCCTGCTGCTCTCCCATCTTAGTTCATTGGACCCCTCGGTCCAATCATTTTTTTGAAAATAATTTTGAATTATGATTTTAAAAAATAGTGCCCAAGATATTTATACATGCTAATAAATTTCTTATATATGTATACACATATGCCTTTTGATCCAGGTATATGATTGCAAGAACATTAATGACCAAAAAAAGGCCTATATGTGCGAAATATTTGTAGCAGCACCAGCAGAAACAGAGAACTCTACATAAAGTGGATCTCCTTTGATTGGGGAGGGACTAAAAAAGTTGTGGTACATAAATGTAATGGGCTATTTTTCTATTCACAAAAGGAACTATAAATATGATGAATATAGAGAATCATGAGAAGATACATCAGCAGACATATATCAAAACAACTTTACAAAGACCTAGGTTCATGTTTCACCTTTCATTCTGACAGGCTGAAGGACCTTGGATAAGTCATTTAAACTCTCAGTGTTCCATAAATTATGAAGAAAGTATCAACCTGCCCTGGTAAAGAGGAATCTCTCCTTATGAGAAAATTGATAGTGGAGAAAAACCATAAAGTAATGAATGTGTAAAAACATTCCAGTGTCCCCTGTTCTCTCCTCAGGCATCTATGTAAGAAACTGAGGCCTAGGAAAGACCTCAACTTTAAAAGGTCATGGTCTACTGCATGACTCCAGTCATGCTAATCTATATCTGGTTACTGGACCCAGATGGCTCTGGAGGAGAAAAGTGAGGCTGGTGACTTTGTATAGTCCTGCCTCACTTAAATCCAATTCGCTTTCATGTCATGGCACCACCTCCCTGAAGTCATGGTTCTCTTTCAGAAGGACAAACAACAACGCCAGGCATCAGCTCCTGCATTCTGGAGAGCAAACCCCTGGAGGTAATCAATACAGGGAAACTCAGGTTTCTCTCCAGCAGAATTTAAAGCATGAAAAGAATTTTAATGCCAGGACACTTTCCCTTTTGTCTCTGTATCCTGATTGCCTAACAAAATGCCTGCCAAGTAGTCCAAGCTGAACAAATACTTCCTTAATTGAACTGAATTGAATTAGTCTAGGGTGAAACAGAGTGTTCTGTAAGACCCAAAAGTGGGAAACTCAAGATAAACAATAGACAGTATGATGCAGTGGAAAGAATGCTGGATGTGGAGGAGACAATGTGGGTTCAAATCCAACTTTTGCCACTTGATACCAGTGTGAGCTTTCAGTAGTCATTTAACTTCTCTGTTCATCCTGATCTGTGATCAGATCAACATTACTACTGCTTCTGGAAACTAATTGTTGTATTGCTCCACTCACAATTTCTGACTTCACCTTCCCTGGCCACCACCCCACTCTGTGTGTTGTCTCCCACTTTTAGGATGTAACCTCCTTGAAGGCAGAGAGTTTCTCTTGGATTTGAATCCCCCACTCTCAGCACAATGATTCACACATTGTAAGCACTTAATAAATGCTTTCTCATTCATTCACTTATTCACTCATTCGTCTACAAAATGTTGAAATTGGAAGAGATCGCCTTAAAGGTTCCTTCCAACTCCTCATCTATAATCCTGTGAACTTGGAAGCAACACTAAAGTCAACCAATAATAGTGTTGAAGGTTGGGAGTCCCAGAAACAGGAAGTTGCAATAGTTCAAACAAACTTGACAATTGCTTGGAAAAGAGATAAGGGAGGAAAGTCAGACTCTGGATTTGGGGAAGCAAAAAGCATCAAGATTTGATAAGACAGATGGTCAGAGCCAAAGACTAAGTCAAAAATTAGCGTGAAGTTTCTCAGTTTGGAAGCCAGAATTGTAGTTTCTCTTCTCAGTATGATGTCAGAGGAGTGGCCTAGACCCTAGTAAGGATCTGGAGGGGAGCTGACCAGGAGTGTCTGCTTAGCTACAACGTGTCAGCCCACAGAGCTATGGTCATCTAGTATAGTACACAACTAGTTTCAGTAAGAGGAATTTGGCAATCTCTGTTCCCAGTTGAGAATTTTCTAAATTGCCTGCATACTTCTCAGTATAGCTTGTGTTGTAATTTAGGTTTACAGGATCCTATCATATGAGAATGCCCCCATTGAGGGGAAATGCCCCCAGTCCCAGTGCCTTAAATAGCACTGTCACAGCCATGTTCCCATAGTTCCATCTCTCTGAAAGAGAATGGTGGCATACTAAGACTTTCCAACATGCAGAAGAAATATTTGGGTTATTACTTTGTTATTTTGTATTTATTTTTCACTCATGCCTGGCTATAACTGGTGAATTGTCCAAGAGAATTGTCAAAGCAGATGTTTAAAGACCTCTTAAAACCCAGAACCGGTTTCATGAACACAGAAAAGTTCAAGAATCATTTTCTGGATGCTAATGGGCTCATGGGCTAACCTGAAGACCCCTTAAGACTACCAATGAAATGAAATTTCACTGTTAAGTGAATTCCAAGGGAAAGACAAAGCCTTCTTTTCTCTCTCCTTTATTTGAATATGTTTTTAAGTGAACAGGCACATTTTGTGGCATTTGTACATGAAGAATTCAACCCTGACTCTTTGTTGGAAGCTGTGTGGCACTTGAGTTGAAAATCCAAAGTGTGTGTGTCCATCAGAGAAGGTTTTCTCACCAGGATTGGTGAGCCAGGTGATTGAAGTTCAGAGGAGCTATGGGCACACCACAAAGGGAGGTTGTGTTCTAGGTTTCATTAACGACCTTTTTTTCAGCTAGTCCCATATATGCACTTTGAGATCTAGAAGGGGAGCTGGGAGACCTCCTAAGTGCAGACCTGCTGCAGGATTTTCTCAGTCAGAACACTGACCTTTCCTTAAATCTTCCTGCCAAAGGTAATTGATGAAAATAAGAATTATATTGGCAAATGGATTTGGAGAATACAGGAGTTCAGCTTGGTGAAGGATAGACTTCTAATCCATTGAGCCCCTGTAGACAGTGTTGGGCTGTTATAGGATACTCAAGTTTTTTATATGAGGTATCTCCCAGGCTGGGAATCTCTCCTTCTTACCTCCCCCTCTTGGAATCCCTACCTCTGTTAAAGAACTAAGCTTGGGGCTGCTAGGTGGCATAGTGAATAGAGCACCAGCCCTGGAGTCAAGAGGACCTGAGTTCAAATGTGACCTCAGACACTTAACACAAAACTAGCTGTGTGACCCTGGTCTTAACTTAGCCCCAATTGCCCTACATTCCTCCCTCAAAAAAAAAAAAGAACTAAGCTTACTGGCCATTTCCTTCAAGCAGCCTTTAGTGATTAGGATTCTCCTCCATCTCCTTTTGTGTTTAGCTTGTATTTATTTAATAGGTACACATTGTTTTTCCCCCACTAGCATTTAATTTTCTTGAGGACAGGTGAAATTTTTCTCTTTGTTTTGTATTCCCAATGCTTAGCACAGCCCCAGGTACGTAGTAGGGACTTAATAAATGCTTATAAAATTGAATGGAGTTGGGCTAAGTCTTTTAGGGATGAGCTTTAGATCCAAATCCCCCTGCTCCTCCCAGCCACAGATATGACACTGCCCAGTGTTTCTTCCCAGAAGAAGCTTGTGCTCAGATACAAGGACACTGTAACATCACAATAAAATGGTATTTCCACCTTAAGCTTGGCTGATAAATATGTTCATTGACTACATGACATATAATAAGTTACCAGTGCAGAGGAGGACCTACAATTTAAACAAGATATATTGAAGCCAACAATACTTTGACCAGGAATCTGTTTTTAGACCAGGTCATGACAGCACTGAACACTGCCAGAAAAGTAACTAGGACACTACATAAACAAAAGGAAAATAAAGTACAAGGATATCATTACTGTGGCCTACCAGGGCAGGCTTCTCCTTTATTAATGTAATTCAAAGAAGGAGTGGTCAAGTATCAAAAGTTCTAGAGGCCAAGAAGATGAGGATTGAGAAAAAAAAAGAGTTTGATGGAACAAAATGACTAATTTGGAAACATGTTTTACACGATTACATATGTATAACCTTATATTAGATTTCTTACTATCTGGGGGGCAGGGAGAGGTGGGAGGGAGGGAAAAAATTTGGAACTCAAAATTTAAAAAGAAAAAATGAATGCTAAAAATTAATTTTATGTGTAAATGTGGGAGGGGGGTTACAAAGAGTTTTATGTTTGCTGGAGAGCAGTTTCATTTAAGACTGGGAAACTGAATGGCAAAATATGATTAGGCAGTGCATAAACACAGGCTGAACATGGAAGGTTTTTTCCTAAGGAGTTTATGAAAGGGAGGAAAGCTATGAGAGAGCTGGAGGGGATAGGAAGGACAAGTGAAGGTTTTTAAGAATGAGGAAGCAATGGCATGCTTCTAAGCAACAGGAAAGGAGCCAGCAGATAGGGAGAAACTGAAGAAGAAGAAGAAGAAGAAGAAGAAGAAGAAGAAGAAGAAGAAGAAGAAGAAGAAGAAGAAGAAAGACCATCCTTATTTTCATAATGTTTTATGCATTTATTATAGATTGTTGATTTTTAGCCTTTTAAAATTCCTGCAAATTGGTTGAAAGCCTATCTGAGAGAACAAAAAAATCTTTCAAACAAAGTTTTATGGGGAGGCTCCCACCCAAAGAATTTACTTATGCCCCTACTCATGTCCATCAACTTGATACATTAAAATGTACATGGATCCTAAGCTGCCAGCACTTCAAGGCCTGCCTCACAGGTTGCAATTTTTTTTGTTATTATAACTCAAAAAAAAAGGCCTTACATATCACACTAAAAATAATCTTAAAAGATTCTATTTTCTAAATTGAGGCTCATTATTCTTTTTAAAATTTTGTATTTTTCAAATTAACTACATTGGACCTATAAAGGAAGATGCTAGCCACTTTCAGAGAAAGAACTGATAAATAGAAGTATTCCTAGTATGGTTTTACATCTATCCATACACAAATGTATGTGTATGTGTATGTGTGCCAAATGATGACCTTCTCTAGTGTGGGATGGGGAGGGAGGGAGATAATTCAGAACTTAAAATGTAACAAAAAGATAAATTAAATTAACTTTAAAAAACTTTTATTAGGGGACACTTTGAAAAAACAAAAAATAAAACAATCGTTGTATTTTGAGTTCTACTTGGCCAATTATCTAGGCCCTTGTGAGTGTTGGGGTAGGTCTATGTCACCCTCCTATTCAAAGGTCCTTGAAATCAGTTGTTCCTCCCACCATTCAATCCACATGCGGGGTGGTTGGAGAGCAGAGGAAGCTGTTGCTTTTCTAACTCCTGTGTTCTTAAAGCCTAATAAGAAAACATTCCATCCTGCCCTGGGCATGACAGTGGGGGAGGGTGACAGCTTCACTTCACTAACCTTGTTAACCAGTTAACTGTAGCCACACTATCTATTAATAATTGCTAATAATAAAAATGGGAACTATAGTACTTAAAGGTTTGCTATTTACCTTACATATGTCACCTCATTTGAACCTCATAGCAGTTCTGGAAGGTAGATGCTATCAGTACTCCCATTTTACAGATGAGGAAAATCAGAATGAGCAAGTGACTTGTGTAGAGTCACTCAGCAATAAGTATCTGAGGAAGGATTTGAATTCAGGTCTTTCTGATTGCAAGCCCAGTGATCCACTATACCTATTAGAAAAGCCTATCGGAAAATCCAGCACTGACTGTAGTCAAAGCCAAATGATATGGTAAATCTGAAGGTAACTTTCATTTTAGGCATAAGCAATGGAAGAAGGACATCTAGTTCATTCTGAAAGCCTTTATCCTGAAAGGCTCAAATAATAAAAAGCTGTCTCTTGTGGTATCTCTCATGCCTTTTGAGGATGTAAGGTTTTATAGAAATCTAGCTATGCTTCAGAGAAGCTTGAACTCCAAGGAAACTCAAATTAGGATTTTTTTTTGCTTTTTTGGAGGGGAGAAGGCAGGGCAATTGGGGTTAAGTGACTTGCCCAAGGTCACACAGCTAGTAAGTGTTAAGTGCCTGAGGTCAAATTTGAACTCAAGTCCTCCTGACTCCAGGGCTGGTACTCTATCCACTGGGCTACTTAGCCACCCCTCAAATCAAGATATTTTTGAAGCAAGCCAGAAGATTTTTCAACCAGGGCTAAAAATCCAGATACTGTATGAAGACAAGGGCATCATTGATACAACCTGAGGGAACATTGATTCTGCTCATCTGATTTCAGACACGGGTTTGGGGTTGATGTTTCCATCCTTCTGAATTCCATTAGATAAATCAGCTGAATGCAATATCCTGCTGCTTTAAAATGTCACATTTATTGAAGTAACATTAGTAGACAATGAAATCCACAATCCTTTTTTCTCAGATCTAACAATAAAAATACAAGTTGTACATTTTTCTAATTCTTTAAAAGCAATATTATTTTTTAGGAAAAAACGGATGTTTCCTGAGATCTTTTCTCCCTGCATGCTGGGCACTGACTGCTCTTGATATGAATAGCTAACTATATATAAAGTAAGCCACAAAGCAAATCAGAAAAGAAAGAAACAAAGAAAGAAAGAGAGACAAAGAAAGAAAAGAAGAAAGAAAGAAAGAAAGAAAGAAAGAAAGAAAGAAAGAAAGAAAGAAAG
>CM053594.1:183704578-183738391 GCA_028646575.1 Pseudocheirus occidentalis
CCAAAAAATCCCATCTAGCATTATAGACTAGCAGTTCTCAAAGGTGGTCTGAGGACACTTGGAAGACCCTGAAACTCATTCACAGCATCAAGGTCAAAAATATTTTTATAATAAGATACTAAGATGTTATTTCATAATAATATTATGAAGATGTTATTAAAATACCCTTCCTACATATCTGTGTGAGACCAATTTTTCTTCATATACTTCAATCAGAACAATATATCCCAAGAGATTGAATGCAGATGCAGATATGAGAATCCAGCTGTCTTCTATTAAACCAGACATTAAAGAGATTTGTAGAAATACATAAAACAATGTCACTCTTCTCAGTAATTCTGTCTGAAAAATATAGTCATGTTTAATAAAATGTATTATTTCTATTCAGTCATGGTTTTATTGTTATCTAAATGAATTGATACATATTTTAAAATTTATATTTTATTTTTAATACAGTAAATATCAATAGATGTGCAGTGATGTGCTGGTAAATGTTTAACAATCAGCTCTCCAGAAAAAATAAACATAATATACTTTTAGGTATAATCTGCAGTATTAACATTTTCTCCATGACTTTAAGTCAACCTTTAATCGGTCTAATTCTGAGATATAAAATGCTCACACATGCTAGCTGGCTCCATCACACTCCCTGGATATAACCCACACAAGCAAAATCTCTTTGAGGTCCTAAATAATTTTTAATAGTGTAAAGAAATCCTGAGACCAAAAAAGTTTAGGAACCACTATTCTAGACTGAGGTTAGTGAGCATTGTTTAACGTTGAGGTTGGCCCCTGGATGTTTATGATTGATATTTAGTCCAGAGAAGACTTAAACCACACTAAGTAGCTGGAAGAAGGGCTAGCCTTGTCCTTCTTAGGTCCAAAGGATAGAACTAAGAGCAATGAATAGAAGTTATAGTGAAGAAAATTTAAACAAGTTAGGGGAAAACTTTAAAAATTATTACTATCCCGAAGTGGACTGGGTTGTCTCAAAAGTAGGTTTCTCCTTACTGGTGATTATTTTAAAAAAGATTAAATGACTCCTCCTCCAGCACTGAAATTCTATGAAAGCATTTATGCCTATGCAAAATGTGGACATTACCATCTTCATTATGACTACCATTATAGTTCATAAGATTAAAAATTTACTGTCTACTACAGATGAATATACACCCAAAGACTGATGTCTATCTAAAAATATATTGTCCATATAATATAAAAATATAATTATAAATATATAGATAGATTCATGTATCCATATAAATATATGTATATATGATACACAAATATATGGTTATCCCTTTCACACCATGAGGGTTAGGAGCGCAGCACTTCCACAATCTGGAAAATCCACATAAAATTCTTTGGCCCTGCCTTCATACCAAAGAAGAAGTCTGAATTTTTTTTCTTTTATGGAGTATTTACAGTACCTTATTGTAAAATTTGGGTTAAGTATTTGGTCATAGCCTTTGCATGTTATCTATGACTTCCATAAAATTCTCCCAAAATTCCCATTTAATTTCTTATGCTAACCTATGATATATCAAAACAGTAACGGGGAAAGTCACAGTGTGGAAGAGACATCTCCCACCTTCCTGGTAGTTAGCAACCTTTCAATTCCAGAATCCCCAGAATCTAGCAATGTATATAAAATTTGGTGTCTAAAATCAAGTGGCTTCTAGATCCTCTATGGAAGATATATGTGTATATATTATATATTATTTCATTATCTTATATAATACTGTAATTATATAATGCAATATATAATATATAACATATAATGTGGTTATATAATACATTAATATAGTACATTAGTTAAAATAATTGATGTATTATATTAATATATTATATACTCATCTCTAGTAGACAGCAAGATTTGAATCTAATGAATTATAATTATGGTGGTGATGAAGATGGCAATGTCAATATTTTGCATTTGCACATAATTTCACATGTATTTATAAACATGTATACTATTTGTATTTGCATAGAATTTCACATGTATTTATAAATAATGTATATATGTCTACAAATATATATTTCTGATTTACATTTACGTCCTTGCTGATCTCAGGAAATCAAGGTACTTCATTGCTTTGGCTCTCTGCCTCAAATGAAGGAAAACCTTCTTCGTTCCTGGCAGCTGAAACAATACAGCCAAAGGAAGAAGTCGTTTTCCCTGAGAGATTTGGAGGTCACACTACTGAATTTAAGATCAACTTGCTATAGTCTCCTTTCTCAAGTGCTTAACACCATGAACTCCATACCCATCTGGTTTTCTAATGTGATTTTTCCTGTATTAGAGATGATTACCTCACTTTTTCCCCCTCTCTTGACTATTACCAAACCAAATGGTCTTTCAACAATTATGGCAAAATGAGGTCCAAGCACTTTGAGGGTTTCATTCAGTTTATTACAAGCAAATTCTCACTGCCATACCTGGGAATGACAAGATCTCTAGACATTAACTCAACTGATGCCACTTGGTTTGGGGAAATTTTACCATCTTGTACTACTGGGTATTTGGCAATAAATTTTTCTTCTTACTTCATATCCTTGGGATGGAGATTGTTTTCACTTTTGCCTTTGTATTCCCAATGTCTAGAGTGTCTGATACATAGCAGGTATTTAGTGAATGCTTTTTGATTGATTTGTCCATTTGTTCTTAGGTAACTAAGGAGACTGCTCACTCAGCCCTGTGCTTCTGGGAGAACAAATGAATGTTAACCTACTCTGAGAGCTGTATTTTATTAAAGATTAGAAATTTTATCTTTTATTCCAATATATCATCACAGATCCCCAGTCATCATTCAGCAGTACAATCTCCCTGACAGTAGTCTAACACTTCAGACATGTGTCTTTTGGGGGAAGACAGAGGAAATGACACTTCTTAGATCCACTGGTTGATCTTTTCTGTAAAACCTTGGCTATTCCACAGACACAGCCAGACATTTTGAACATCTTGTTAAAGCAAGACTCCGAATTTTCTTCAGTTTGCTACCAAATCCAACTCTGTGGGACCTACTTTCTGCCTCAGTTTCCCCATCTGTAAAAATGGAGTTGCTATTTTCTTTCTATTGTTAGATTGAAGGTTAATCCAAATTTACTAAGCAGCAAATTAGACTCAAAATCTGAGAGTTCTTTCTTGAAGCCTTTGTGGGTCTATTTGTGGTATATGGGAAGCAATTCAATTAAATGCAACAAATAGTTATTATTATGTCTACTGTAGTCAACATTGTGGTGGATTCTGGGAACACCAAGATTAAAAAGAGCACAGACCCTTCTGTCAGTTAGCAAGAAGCATGGTGGAGATCATTAAGTGAAAGAGAAGTCCAGAGTGTTCTAGGAAAATTTGAGAAAGAAGAAATCACTTCAGCAAAGTGGGGAAGCAAGGAAAAACACTTGAAGAAGGGAGCATTTGAGCTGGTCTCAGGAAGTAGAGGATTTCAATAGGTGTGCATGTGGGAGCTGTACATTCAAGGCATAAGGCAGCCCATGTAAGGGCATGGAAATAGGAGCATGAAGGATGAACCTGGGGAACAGCCAACAATCAATCAACTGTGACCAGAACGCAGAACATATGAAATAAGAATAGAGTAAACTGAGGCTGGGAAAGTAGAAGGAAGACAATTGTGGAGAACTCCAAATACCAAACAAAGTGTCAATGTTCTATAGTCAGTAAGGAGCCACTGAAGATGTATGAAAAAAAGAGGCACAAGCAGGTCTATACATTAGGAAGATGATTTTTGACAGCCGTATGAAGGACAGATTCAAGAGGAGAAAAACTGGATGTGGGGAGACCAGCTAGGAGGCTACTCCAATAGTCTAGGTTAGAGATAATTAGGAATGAAACTAAGAGCATGGCAGTGTGAATTAGGAGGAAGGGACTGGCGCCAAAAGTCTCGTGGACCGACTATTTTACAAATCTAGTAGAAAGGGAAATCGAGAAAATATAAACACAGAAAAAAATACATAAAGAACTGAAGGAAAAAAAGAATACACGTTACAGGCAGAGATGAACTGGGTTTGTTATTTCACATTTCTTTCAATGACCCTGATACTTCCTGGTGAATGTGGGACACAATATTTTCATGGAATCAGGTTTTTTTCCCAGCAGAGGAAACCCTAAGTTGCCCTTTCCATCTTGAATATAATATGTGTGCGTATGTATATTTAAAATCTCAATCCTTCTTTAAACATTCAGACAAATTTCCTGAAAAGTAATGGAGCCACAGATGATGGAATTTAAAGCTTAGAAATCAAGAGTGGGCCTGGATGAGTAGAGTAGCCTAGGGCAGTAAGAGTATCAGAAAGAAAGCTGTGTGAGTCCTCAGGGTATATCTGAGACCTTTGGTGAAAATGAGGCTTGGAAAACTCATCACCTTACTAGAGATTCTATGTCCTAGATGGTAATTCCTGTTCCTTTCTCTTAGCCCAGTTACAGTGGGGTCCTGGTAACACGGAATCCCCAGGAGGCCTTGTGCCCTATCACTTTTCAACACCGGGGAACTCATTTTTATTTTTGGATAATGAGAAGCCATTTTGAACCCTCCTCTACCTTAGTCAGGACTCATATATTGAATAGTGGGATTACAAAAAAGATTGGGAAATAGCTGAAGGATCTCCAGATGAGTAGAGGTGGAATTAAAAATATATACTTAGAAACAATGAGTTTTCCTTGCAGAGAGCACTCAAGAAATTCTCATCTAGTACACTATTTGATTTCTTGGCTGAAAAGAACCTCTCAGTTGGCCCTGCATTGCACATATGCAAAATATTGACATTACAATCTTCATCATCACTACCATCATCATATAAGATTCAGATCCTATTGCCTACTGATGAACTGCCCAAAGATACATATATCTAAACATAAGTGTATATATGTACATATATATGTATATATGTATATAAATGTATAAAATATGTTACTATAAAGCTATACATATGTTATTTTTGTTGTTCAATAGTTTTATTCACATCTGACTCTTTGTGACCCCATTTGGAGTTTCTTAACAAAGATACTGGAATAGCTTGCCATTGCCTTCTCTAGTTCATTTTACAAATGAAAAAACTAAGGCAAGCAGGATCAAGTGACTGGCCCAGGGTCACATGCGGAATAAATGTAAAATAAAATGTCAAAGGCCAGATTTGAACTCAAGAAGATAAGTCTTCCTGACTACAGGCCTGGCACTCAAGTCCTCTGTGCCACCTAGCTGCCCCATACAGATATAAACATGAATATGCAAATATGTGTTTCATATGCACATGTATATGATACTAAAATATATAAAGATATACATGCATACATACGTATTAGATATTTTTATATATTGTGTCCTCATCTCTAGTAGACAGGAAGATTTGGATCTTATGAACTATAATGACAGTGATGAAAATGGTAAAGTCGGTATTTTGCAATGGTGTCAGAGAATTTCCTATGTATTTATAAATGTGTATGTGTACATATGTCTATAAATATATACATATTTTTCTGATTTACATTTATGTCATTGTTGATCTTAGGAAATTAAGATATTTCATTACTCAAGCCCTCTGAAAAAATGGAAGAAAATATTAAACATTTCATCAGAAAAACAACTGACCTGGAAAGTAGATAAAAAGAGACATTTTAAGAATTATTGGACTGCCTGAAAACCATAATAAAAAATGACATCATATTTCAAGAAATTATAAAGGAAAACTGTTCTAGTAACTTAGATCCAGAGAGTAAAATAGAAATTGAAAGAATTCACTGATCACCTCCTGGGAGAGATCCCAAAATGAGAACTTGTAGGAATATTATAGCCAAATTGAAGAGCTTCCAGGGTAAGGGAAAATATTGCAAATAGCCAGGAAGAAAGAATTCAAACATCATGGGGCCACAGTAAAGATCATTCAAGATTTAACAGCTTCATATTAAAGGAGTTGAGGGCTTGTAATATGATATTCCAGAGGGCAGAGGATCTAGTATTACAACCAAAAATATTCTAACCAGTAAAACAAAGTATGATCCTTCAGGGTAAAAAAAAATGGATATTTAATGAAACAGAAGACTTTCTCACATTCCTGATGAAAAGACCTGAGCTAAAAAGAAAATTTGACATTCAACACAAGAATCAAGAGAAGCATAAAAAGGTGAGCATGAAAGAGAAATTATAAGAGATAAAATAAGGTCAAAGTGATTATATTCCTCTATAGGGAAATGATACATGTACTCCTGAGAACTTCATCATTATTAAAGGAGTTAGAGGGAGTCTACATAGACAGAGGGCATGGCTATGAGTTGATTATATTGGCATGATCTCCAAAAAAGAAAACAAATGATGAGAAAGAGGAATGTGTTGAAGGGAAGAGAAGGAAAACGAGAAAAATTATCTCACATAAAGGCAGCACACAAAGAAGAGTTTTTACAGTGAAGGAAGAGATGCAATAGGTGTGTTTGTGTGTGATGGACAATGCTTGAACCTTATTCTCACTGGAATTAGTTCAAAGAGGAAAGAATTTGTAGATACACATTCAGTTGGGCATAGAAATTTATCTTACACAACAAGGAAGTAGAAGAGGAAGAGGATAAGAGAAAAGGGGCCATGATAAAAAGGAGGATGGACTAAGGGAAATAGCAGTCAGAAGCAAAACAGGTTTTTGAAGAGGGACAGGGTAAAAAGAAAGAGAAGGAGAAACAGAATAAAATAGGATAGAAGGAAAAACACAATTAGTAATTATGACTATGAATGTCAATGGGATCGACTCAACCATAAAACTGAAGTAGAGAGCAAAATGGATTAGAAAGCAGAATCTAACAATATATTGTTTATAAGAGCCTTGAAACAGAAAGCCATACTCAGCATTATCTGTATTGGGGATAAGGCTGAAACTTTCCTAATAAAAGCAGGGGTGAAGCAAGAATATCTATCATCACTACTATATTCAATATTGTACTAAAAATGCTGGAAATAGCAATAAAACATGAAAAAGAAATTGAACTATTAAAAGTAAGCAATGAGAAAACAAAACTATTAACCTTTGCAGATGATATACTTAGAGAACCCCAGAAAAGTGAGTAAAAACCAGTTGAAACAATTAACAGCTTTAGCAAAGTTGCAGGATATACAGTAAACCCATACAAATCATGAGCATTTCTATATACTACCAAAAAAAACCCAGCAATAACTGATAAAAAGATAAATTCCATTTGAAATAACTGCAGACAATACAAAATACTTCAGAGTCCACCTGCCTGCTAGAACAAACCCAGGGATTATATAAACACAATTACAAAACATTTTTCATGAAAATAAAGACAAATCTAAACAACTGAAGAAATAGTAATTGTTCTTGCCAAAGTATGTGAACAGTCTGCCAAAGAAGAAATCAAAGCTATCAACAGTCACATAAAAATTTTTCTAAATCTCTATTGATTAGAGAAATGCAAATTAAAACAACTCTGTGATACCTCCTCACACTTATCAGATTGACTAACATGACAGAAAAGGAAAATGACAAATGCTAGAGGAGATGTAGAAAAATTGGGACCCCAATGCATTGTTGGTGGAGTTGTGAACTAGTCCAACAATTCTGGAGAACAATTTGGAATTACACCCTAAGGGCTATAAAACTGCATAGCCTTTGACCAAGCAATCTAGGACTGTACCCCAAAGAGATCAAAGAAAAGGGGAAATTACTATTTGTACAAAAATATTTATAGGAGTTCTTTTGTGGTGGCAAAGAATTTAAAATCAAGGGGATGCCCATCAATTGAGGAATAACTGAACAAGTTGTAGTATATGATTGTGATGGAATATGCTTGTGCTTTAAGAAATGACAAACAGAAAAACATGAGACTTATATGAAATGGGGTAAAGGATAGCGAGCAGAACCAAGAGAACATTGTACACAGTATCAGCAATACTGTAAAGATGGCCAGTTGTATAAGACCTAGCTATTCTGATCAAGACAATTCCAAAGATCCCATGATTTAAAAAAAATGTTATCCACCTCTGGAGAGAACTAAAGAACTCTGAATGCAGATTGAAGAATTTTTTTAACTTTATTTTTCTTGGGTTTGTGGGTATGTATGTGTGTGTGTGTGTTTTCTTTCACAACATGGCTAATATGGAAATATTTTTTGCATGACTTCACATGTATAACTGATATCAAATTGCTATTTGCCTTTTCAAGAGGAAGGAAGAACAGGAAGAAAATGGAGAATTTGGAACTCAAAAGTTTTGAAAATGATTGCTAAAATTTTCTTACATGTAATTGGGAAATATTGAAAGAAACAAATATAAACATCTTTAAACTGGGGAAAGGCTGAACAAGTTGTGGTATATGATTATGATGGAATACTCTTGTGCTGTTAGAAATGACAAGCAAAATGATTTCAGAAAAATCTGGGAAGACATATATGAATTGATGTAGAGCAAAATAAGCAGAGCCAGAAGATCAATGTACATAGTAATGTACAATGTTACAGCAATAACATAACAAAAATCAACAGTGAAAGACTCAGATACTCTGATCAAGACAATGATTCAGGACAATTATGAAGGACACCTAATGAAAAATGCTATATACCTCCAGAGAGATGTGAACTCTGAGTGGAAGCGTAATTTTCCCCTTTATTTTTCTTGCCTTTTTTTTGCAACCTTGCTAATTAATTTCATAATGTGTTACTGAGATCACATTGCTTTCTTTCTCAATGGGTGGAGAAAGGATTGGAAGAAGAGAATTTGAAACTAAAAGAAATGTTTTTTAAATGCCAAAAATAAATTAACATTTTTTTTTAAAAAAGAATGTCTTCTCACCCAATCAATATATCTGAGCTAAATGGGGTGGAGGCAATTGTTGACCCTTACAACCTTATCATGGAATAATCAAAAAGATTTTGGAGTTGATTGCTGAGCTTATTTTGGTGAAGTTTGAAGAATTTTAGAAAATGAAAGACATTTTTCTGAGGCATACAGGAAAAAGGAGGAGGAGAAGATGAAGATGATGACGATGATGATGACGATGATGATGATGATGATGATGATGGTGGTGGTGGTGGTGGTGGTGGTGGTGGTGGTGGTGAAAGAAGGAAGGAAGGAGAAAAGGAAGGAAGGAAAAAAGAGAAAAAGTAGGAAGTAAAGGATTTCATCTTGACAATTTAGGATCATTAGTTTAACTTCAATTCTTGGCAAAATTTTATTACTTATGATTACAGGTAGGATTTGCGAGCATTTAAAACAGAAAGCAGTGATCACTAGTAGCAAGTATGGCAAAAACATGGCATATCAGGCTAACCTCATTCCTTTTTTGACAAGCTTACTAGATGGATAGAACAAAAGAATGTCATAAATAAAGTATACCTGAATTTCACTGAGGCATTTGACAAAGTCTCTTATTATAGCTTTATGATATCCATATGAAAGCACACCTGGAGAAATATGGAATATGTGATAGTATAAACAGATAGATTCCTAACTGGTCAAATGACTTGATGCACAGAGTAGTCATTAATGGATCCATATGACCCAGCACATAACAGGGAGCATGATTAGCATGAAGGCATAAATGACCTGCTCAGCAAACTTGCAAAGGATAGAAATCTGAGAAAAGAAGCTGGCTCACTGAATGAAAGTCAGGATCTGAAAATATCCTGACAAGCTGGGACAGTGAACTAAATCTAATCAGATGAAATGAAATATTAATAATAAGTTCTATACTTATGTAAAAGAAATAATTTCACAAGTATCAGATGTGGGGATGGTATGGGTATGACTAGAAAGATAATAAGCTATAAGCTCAATATAAATAAACTGAGACCAGGAATTCCTCTTTCTTCCCCTCTATCTCTCCACTTTCCAACTTCTCTTTTTTTTTTTCCTTTTTGGAGGGCAGTTGGATCACACG
The DNA here is from genome assembly GCA_028646575.1 of Pseudocheirus occidentalis. NCBI lineage: Eukaryota > Metazoa > Chordata > Mammalia > Diprotodontia > Pseudocheiridae > Pseudocheirus > Pseudocheirus occidentalis. The sequence goes on from CM053594.1 coordinate 183,714,473, forward strand.
GCTAGTTTTTTTGTGTTAAGTGTCTGAGACTGGATTTGAACTCAGGTACTCCTGACTCCAGGGCCGGTGCTCTATTCACTGCACCACCTAGCTACCCCACTGACTTCCCTTTTTCATTGTCTTCACTCATTAGATTTTAAACTCCCTGAGAGCAAGGAACTTTTTTCTTATTTGTATCCACAGTGCTCAGCATAGTACCTGGAACAAAGTAGGTACTTAATAAATATTTTTTGAATTAAATGAAAAAGCTCAACAGCTTGGTCTGGTAGCCAACAAACCTAATTAAATTCATCATCATCATCATCATCATTATTTGGTGAGGGAATCTATGTCTAGGATTTCATTAGTATGGAGACTTCTGGTCTCAACTCAACCCCATAAACTGATGCAGATCAATATCTGTCCTGTAATTAATAATTTCAGAGAGTTGCCTGGGCCATAGAGAGATTAAAAGAAATACATAAATCAGAGACAGGACTTGAACCCTGGTCTTGGTGGATCCACAATCAGTCTTCTATCCATTGTGGCACTGTGGCATGATCCCCTCCAATGCAGTAACAGATATGATTGCGGCAGGGGCAGCTAGGTGATGCAGTGGATAGAACACCCTCCCTGGAATCAGAAGGACCTGAATTCAAATTTGACCTGAGATTCTTACTAGCTGTGTGAACCTGGGCAAGTCACAACCTAAATTGCCTTCAAAAAATAATTAATAGAGGCACACATTACATGCATGCAGACTGAGAGGCAGAATGATTCTATGTAATCTATTGTAATCATACTACAGGAGAAGCAGTGTGCTCAGTCTGGGGTTCTACATTTTAGAAAGGGCATTTACTAATTGGAACATGTCCAGAAAAGGGCAGCCAGGCTAGTGAATAGAATGAAGATCATGCAACATTAGAGTTAGTTGGAGGAACCAGAGACACTCAGCTAAGAGAAAACCTATGTCCTTTGGGCATAATTCCAAATTGTTCTCCTTATGAGGAAACATTTACTATATTCAAGTGTTTGAAGATCTGTTCTGTGGAAAGGGCATTTTTCTTGTTCTTCTTGGTCATAGTAGATAGTGGGTGAAGGGAAAGGGGAAAGAAGGAGTGGTTTGAAGAGAGGCTAACATAGATCTGATAAAAGGAAAACATTCCTAGCAATTAAAGCTGCTCCAAAGTGGGATGGATTACTTGCAGAGGTAATAGGCTCCTCATCAATGGAGAACTCCAAGCAGAGACAATCCATGGGGGGGGGGGGTTAAAGGTTTCTTCATGAGTCCTTCCAACTCTGAGGTTTTGTATTCTGTGTCATATCTTGTTTTGTATCCCTGGCACCTAGCACCAGGTACTTTAAAAATGTTTCTTGAGGGGTGGCTAAGTGACACAGTGGGTGGCAGCTGAGTAGCACAGTGGATAGAGCACCAGGCCTGGAGTCAGGAGAACCTGAGTTCAAATCAAGCCTCAAACACTTGACATTGACTAACTGTGTGACCCTGGGCAAGTGACTTAACCCCAATTACCTTTCCAAAAAAGAGTTTGTTGAAATAAAATGAGAAGAGAACAGAATAAAGGCCAGAAGGAATCACTGCCAAAAAGGCCTGCTTTGAAATTCACACATTGAATTTATTATATACTTAAATTGAAAAGCAAACTTCTATATAGGAGATTCAAGCTCCTCCTTGTGCTCAGAAATGTATATGAAAATGATTATTTTATTTGGGGCTTATCAAGACCAGAATAAACTAATGCATATGCTTATTTTATTTGGGAAATGCTCGTTTTGTTTGGTGTTTCTCAAGTCCAGAATAAAAGATATATAGTGTGTATATATACACATATATGTATATGTATGTACATGCATATGTGTGTAGATATATGTGTGTATATGTATGTACATATCGTTATGTATGTATATACATATATCTATATATGAATGACTCTAGAGCTAACAGGGAGTCGTTGGAGTTGATTGTGTGTCCAGAGAGTGACAAAGTCAGACATTTAGGAACATTGTTGTTGCAGCTGGTTGCAGAATGTATTTGAATGGGGACAGATCTGAGATAGGGAGAAACATTTACAATGGCTGTAAACCAGAGGGGATGAATACCTAAATGGGGGCGGAGGGGTGCTGCACAAGAGAAGTAAAAGGTCACATGTAGGAGATGATGTGAAGTTAGGAATGGGAAGATTTGACAACGGATTGGATATATGAGGTTATTAAGAAGAAAGAGTTGAAGACAACACCAATGTTGAGAATCTGGTTGGCTAGAAGAATGGTGGTAGCCTAGATAGTGACAGAAAAGTTGGAAACTGTTTGGGAGGATTTAGGGGAAAAGTAATGAGATCTCTTGTTTGGGTTTTTTTAATCTGTTTTGAACAACTTGAGTTTGAGATGCCTATGGAACATCCAGTCAGACAGGGAGAAGAAGACACAAGAGAGAACAGATGTTACAAAAACCTGGAGGTGAAAGAGTATCCAGGAGTAGATGGGGGATCAACAGTGTCGAAGGCTATAGAGCAATGGTTCTCATCCTTTCCAATGCCACGACCCTTTAATACAGTTCCTCATGCTGTGGTGACCCCCAACTGTAAAATTATTTTCGTTGCTACTTCATAACTGTAATTTTGCTACTGTTGTGAATCGTAACATAAATATCTGATATGCAGGATGTATTTTCATTGTTACAAATTGAACATAACCCACAGGTTGAGAACTGCTGCTATAGAGAGACCAAGAAGAGTGATTAAGATGAAGATTGAGGTAACACCACTACATTTGACAATCAAGATCATTAATAAGCCATTCCCTAATAGTTACATGGCTAAAGGAGCTCTCAAAATATGAATTACCAACTATTAAAAATCATGTGAGGAAATGAGAAACACATCATCACCTCACACCCTGCAAATTGACAAAGATGGTCAATGATGTCAATGTAGGAGTGGTTATGGGAAGAAAGACATATTAATGAATTGCTGTGTAGTTCTGAATCAATACAGCCATTTGGCTTCTTATACAGTTCCTATTACTTTTCCCTCAACCCTACCCTTCACCTCCAGTGCCCTAAAGTTTTACACAAAGTTAGCAGTTAGTAAGTGCTATTGAAATTTTGACATGGCAGCAGCACCATAGCTATCATCAGACTTCATAAGGCAGCTAGATGGTATAATAGATAAAGTGCTGGACATGGGGTCCAGAAGAACCCTATGCTGGTCATCTAACCTTGGTCAGCCTCAGTTTCCTCATCTGCAAAATGGTGATAATAATAGCACCTGCTTCACAGGGTTCTTGTGGGGATCCAATGCAATCACGTACATAAAATGTTCTGCGAACCTCAGCATGCTCTATAAACATTAGCGTCATAAGCAACATAATGTCACTGAGATGAATGGAACATGTAGAAGACTATGTTCAATGCTGCCATAACTAAGAAGAGACAAAAGATACCCTCCCTGTTCTCAAGACATTTAGAGACTAAATGGAGAAGCAGAACACATGACACAATACATGTATCATGTAACCCATGCTGAATGTGTCAAATAATTATATATAGGCAAAAGGTGCTACATCTGTATCCATGGGCTCAATTATCATTTCCAAGATTTGTTTATTTTATTCCAATCTCTTCCCTTGGCTTTATCTATCTGTCTGTCTGTCTATGTATCTATCTCTCTGTCTGTCTATCTATCTCTCTGTCTGTCTATCTATCTGTCTGTCTGTCCATCTATCTCTCTCCAGCTGCCTACTGGACATCTGCATGTAAATGTCCTGCTGATAACTCAAATTCAACATGACCTTTACAAATCATTTAATCTCCCTGGGCCTATATTTTTTCATATGGAAGACGTAGGATTTGGATAGATGCCATCTAAGGGTTTTTTTTTTCCAGATCTAAAACTGTAGTTTGTTGTTGTTGTTCAATTTTCAGTCATATCCAACTTTTCATGACCCCATGTGGGGTTTTCTTGGCAAAGATTCTATAGTAGTTTGTCATTTCCTTCTCCATTTCATTTTATAGATGAGGAAACTGAGGCAAACAGAATTAAGTTAATTTCCCAGGGTCACACAGCTAGTAAGTGTCTGAGGCTACATTTGAACTCAGGAGGATGCATCTTCCTGACTCCAGGCCCTGAATTCTATGTATTGTGTCACCTAGCTGCCCCTCCAATCAAGACTATATTCCAAAACTGAGCTTGTCCTCTTATTCTGTGAATCCTCCTCCTCTCTAATCTTCTCTAATTTTGGTTATGGCAATACTATTCCACTAGTCATACAAGATCAAAACTTTAGAATCATCTTCCATTTTCCCTCTCCCTCATCACCCACATTGAATCAGTTCTTAACTTTATTTTACCTTCACAATGTTTTCTGTATCCATCCCTTTCTCGCCATTCACATAGCCATTACTCTCATTAATCTTCTCATCACCTCTAACCAGAGTTATGTTCCAGAAAATCCTAATAAGCCCCTAATTTGTCACCCTGGTTCATGGATATTATCTTTCTAATCAATCTCCACGGTTGCTAAAAATCCTCTTCCAAAAGACCCAGTCACTCCCTTGTTCAAGACCTTTCATTGGTTCCCCAGTGCTTGTACAATAAAATATGAACTCCTGGTTCCAAACTATCTTTCCTATAAATAGTCTAGCTAAGCCACCCTACTCGACATTCCCCAAATTCAACATGCAGACTATCTTCATACATGGGGTTATGAAATTCAATCAATTCATAATCAAAATCAACCAACTCATTCACAATCAAAATCAATCAACTCATTAAATATTTACTGTGCACCAGATATTGTACTAAAGGCTAAAGAATACAAAGAAAAAACAAAAACAGCCCCTGCCCTCAAGGAGTTTACATTCTAATGGGGGAAACAATATATACACATATAAGCATATAAGAAATATGTACAAAGTAGACCCAAGTGCAAGACTTTACTTTTATTACTCATCAATATCATCTTAGCTTCAACCCATTGTTCTTGCCTAGATAGGATCTTCTTTGCATACCAGGTTTGTGATCCAATGTATTAGGGTAATTCAGACAAAAGCAAGCTCTTCCCCTTGATTATCCAGTACTTTGGTACTGTTCTCTGCTTTGCTTTAGTTAGGGCAAGGTGGGGGGGGGGGGAGGGTAGAAGTGGCCTACAAGATTTATGACTTCCTTGACAAAGGGAATATTACATGCTTCATAAATACATTGGTGAACTTGTTTCTCTGCAAATTTATCAATTTACCAATAGGAAATTCTTGCTTAATATTGAGATAATTTTCTGGTGACTGTTCTATGTCATGAATATCAAGACTGTTCTGTTTAACTTAGCCAATTAAGCCAAATGTTTGTATTCATTCCATGAAGACAAGCCCTCTGAAAAAGAAAGAGTAGATATTTTATTTCCCTTAAGCCACCTATGTTGTTTAGATCCTGAAATTATTGCACCATGGTCACTACTCAGCTATGTCAATGCCAATAATAATAACTAAAATGAAGTGTTCATGTTGGCAAAGTTCTTCAACTACATAAACTCATTCCATTCTCACAGTAGTGTAATTACGTACAGTGATTACTCAGGACCTTGCTGCCTGAAGTCTAGATGTGTTTCATTTTGCCATTCCCCAGAGTTCTCTGGTACCTTTCGGGGGTGGGAGTGTCTAGTCTCTGCCCATCTTTGGCTTAAGCTTCCACACATCCACAGCATCCTGGTTCCATTTAATGGCATTATAGTCAAATTAGTTTTTATAGAGGAATATTTACTTCAAAAGTATAACAAAGACAACATACAAACATTCCACCCCTGATACCTGGGAAGCATAATACCCCCCCCTACATTCCCTCAGCCTCTGGGAAGGGAAAGGGGAAATGCTTAACTGAGTTCCTATATAGTATCAGTCCCAGGCACATTCCTAGATCACATAAGATGGACTCACCAATGTGGGAGACAGCAGGGACCAGTTTCTGGGAGAAAACATTGTGTTCTCCTAATATGTGAATAGGAGTATCCTCTTTCCAATGGCTGCATAACATAGTCTTTAAAGCTACCAGACTCATAAATGTGTGTGTGTGTGTCTCCCTCTCTCCATTCACTCCTTTTTCTTTCTCCTCCTCTTCTTCTTTCTCCTTTTTTTCTTTTCTCTTTCTCCCTCTCTCTTCTCTGCCTCTCTCTGCTTCTCTTCTGTCTCTCTATCACTCTCTCTCTCTTCTTTCTCTCCCTCTTCTTTCTCTCTCTCCCTCTTCTTTCTCTCCCCACCTCTGACTCTCCTGTATGTGCCTTTCCCTCTCCCTTCTCTGGTGTTCTCTGTCCCCCTCTCTTCTCTCTTCTCTCTTCTCTCTTCTCTCTTCTCTCTCTCTCTCTTTCTCTGTCTCTGTCTCTGTCTCTCTCTCTGTCTCTCTGTCTCTGTCTCTCTCTCTCTCTCTCTCTCTCTGTTACTCTTTGTCTCTTTCTCTGTCTCTGTCCCTCCCTTCCCTCCCCTCAGACTATGGAGAGTGAGTTAGGAGGGATTATGCCACCCAGGTATCGGGAAAAAGGTTCTTATTATAACTTTGAAGTAAATATTCTTCAGTAAAAGCTGACTGTTAAGTGGTTAGATGGAACTGCTGGAGGTACTGCTGTTGTCATTAAGTCGTATCCCACTCTCTGTGACCCCATTCAAGGTTTTCTTGGCAAAGATACTGGAGTGGTTTGCCATTTCCATCTCCAGTTCATTTTGAAGACGTCTAAAATTGAGGGAACACAATTGGTGGTGTCTTGAGTCAGTCACAAAGATTAGAATTACACACACTCCTCTTAAAGCTACCAGAGAACTGTGAGGGAAGGATGAAATGTAATTGGAGTCAGGAAAATTTAAATTTAAATCCAACCCCAGATGCTTAGTAGCTGCATGACCTCAGGCAAGTTATAACCTTTGCCTCAGTTTCCCCATCTGTAAAATGAGGATAATAATAACACCTCCCAGGGCTGTTGTGAGGATTAAATGAGATGACATTTGTAAGCTCTTAGTACAGTGCCTGGCACACAGTAAGCTATATAAATGTCAGCATATTTATAATATAAATATTATAATAAATAATAATTTTTATTATTATTGCCAGAATATTCACCTGAGAAGCAGGTATTACAAGAAGTCATATCTCCATTTTACAGATGAGGAAGATGAGGCTTCAAGAGTTTGTCTGAATGTGTTTTCGTAATTTCAATAGAATATTCAGCAAATAGTGGTAATTTCCAATTTTATCATTGGTTAACAGACATTTATATACAGACATACATATACACACTCTTATACATGTCTCTCTATATATACATATACACATATACATATGTGTGTATAAACACATACATTTGTGTGTTTTCATACATACATATACATGTTTGTATATCTGTGGGAAAACCAAAGCTCCTTAGCCCTTAGGCTCTTGGGTCTATTTTGGGATTTGACTGAGGTGTACTTTGTCCCCAGAAGCAGACAAGGAAGGACAGGTGACATCAATCCCCATTCCACACTGTTGTTCTTTGTGAACTTGGGTCTCTCCAGCCACAACACTTGGAGGAAATTCCACACAAACAGAGGAAGCCAGACTCTTTCTGGGAGAAATTAGTAGCTGACTTACTATGCTCAGCACTGATGCCTGCAAAAGATAAAACCTGGGAAAAGACCTCCAGTTCCTTTTCTTCATTGTTGCTGCATGGGCTCCAGCTCCAACGTCTGAGCTATGTACATATTTCACTGGGTTAGGTGGGGCGCCATCAGTGCATTTACATGGGCCTAGATGGTGACAGGATTGCTAATGTTTACAGTAACAGGTTAGCTCAGCTTTATGCCAAAGAATTCTTTGTTTTTTTCTTCTTAAAAACTGGAACAATCCCATCCCCTTCCCCCTATCCATTGTTGCTTGCTAGTTTGGATTTGCAGAAAAAGGAAACAGTAAATTACTAAAGAAAATAGTGTGCATCTTGCCAGGGCTCACTGCTTTGAACTTTGATGATGTTACAATATCAGTTAGATATGTTGATATGTAAAACACCGGGCATCCCTGGTTTGTGATGAGCTGGTGCTAGGAGCTGAAATGAAAACATCCCATAAGCAGCCCCTGTCTGCCTGGGTTTGTTACTACAGGGTTCATGGAGGCGGTGAAGTACATCCATTTATCCCGTCTAACCAATCCAGAAAGCCAAATTGTAAATACTACTACTAATGAGAGCCAATATTTATGTACCACCTACTATGCACCAGACACTGTGCTAAGCGCTTTACAAATATGATCTCATTCAATCAGTACAACAACCCTGGGAGGCGGGTGCTATTATTACCCCCATTTTACAGTTGAGGGAACTGAGGCAAATGGAAGGGAAGTGACTTCAAGGTCACAGAACCTAGTGTGTGGCCAGATTTGAACCACCCAGTTGCCTCAGATAAATAGGTAGTATCTAGTGCTCTGTTCAGTCACAACTCCATGACCAATGAAAGTGCTAAGATCTAAAAGGTCTTCAGAGGGCAACTAGGAGGTACAGCAGATAGAACTGCCAGGCCTGGAGTCAGGAGGGCCTGAGTTCAAATTAGGTCTCAGACACTTACTAGTCATTTAACCCTGCTTGCCTCAGTTTCCTCATCTGTAAAATGAGCTGTAGAAGGAAATGGCAAACCCCTCTAGTATCTCAGTCAAGGAAACCTCAAATGGGGTCGTGAAGAGTTAAACACAATTGAAACAATTCAACAACAACAGCAACAACAACAACAACAACAGAAGATCTCTTCTTGGTTCTAATACCATTCCCATTTCAGGATTAGGTCTGTAGCATCTATCTCTTTTATAACTGTATGCTCAGGCAAAGCACAAGAGCAAAAGACAACGGAAATATGTTTTACCTTGTCATTTAGTTGAAACCAAGCTGAAGCTGGAGCCAGGAGACTACATTTCTAATCCCAGCTCTGACATTTTCCAGCTCTCAATATAAGTCAACCTCACCAAGTCTTAGGCTTCTAAGCTTTAAAATGTAGATAAAAATGCTTGCACTGCCCACATCTAGTATTGTGAGGAAAGAGCTTATTAAGCTTCAAATCATTATGTAAATAGGTATTGTTATAATTTGTCTTACAGCCCGGGCTACCATCAGATCACGCTATAGAAATCAGTGTTCAAAACAATCCATAGCCAGCATCTAAATCAATGAGCACCCATTTATTGTGTGCAATGCCCTGCACTAGGTATTTAAGATACAGTATCTGTTCTCTCCCTTCAAGGACTGATTGAGAGCTCAGAGAGTAACTATTGTTAATAAAATCAATCAACCAACAAGCATTTATTAAGCATCTACTCTGTGTCAGACCCTGTTCTAATGTAACAATCCCTTGTCTCAAAAAAGCTCACATTCTATTCTATAAGGAATGGCAAGCAGTCAGGTTTCAGAAAAACCTGGAATGACTTGCATGAACTGATTCAGAGTGAAGTGAACAGAACCAGGAGAACATTGTACACAGTAACAGCAATATTTCTCAATGAAGAACTGTGAATGACAGCTACTCTCAGCATTGCAATGGTCCAAGACAATCGCAAAGGTCGAATGATGAAGCACACTATTCACCCTCAGAGAAAAAACTGATAATGTTTGAATACAGACTGAAGAACACTATTTTTTACTTTCCTCCTTTATTTTTTTTTCTTTTATTGAAGTCTTCTTGTACAAAATAACTAATATGGATATTTTTTACATGACTGCACATGTATAACCTATATCTGACTGCGCATCATCTTAAGGAATGGGTAAAGGGTGGACAAAGGGAGGGATCAAATTTGGAACTCAAAACTTTAAATAAAAAATGTTTAAAAAATTGTAAAGATGCTCACATTCTAACTTTTTGACTCCTACTATTCTCTACAAAAACATGAAATGTGCTTTTTCAAACCCCAAACTAAAATACCTGCCAAGCTTATTAACACAGTTCAAATATTCAGCTGTTTCCTTGACTGAGTGTAGTTAAGATTACCACATCCGAGAAGGAACTGGACTGATTGACTTATCTATACAGAAATATCACTATAAAGGAAAAGCTCTGACAGAAATAGAGGTCTATTGCCCAGATGGGGGCCACATATGGGAGGATAAAGAAAAGTCTAGTGAGGATCATTTTGGTGTAGGGCTACACCTGGGATGAGGATACATTGTATTCTACAAGCTGGAATCTTCATAAACTAAATATAGTCATACAGGCTGCTAGAAACAAGATTGAGAGGAAAAACATCTGTCTTGCTTATAGTTTAGCACAAGTTGGGACATTTTTAAATTTTTTAGAATTTCAAACTAAAAATAACACCAAATCAAACAGGCAGTTTTACAGAAATGTTGAGTTTTTTCAGTCATGTCCAACTCTCTGTGACTCTATTTGGAGTTTTCTTGGTGAAGATACTGGAGTGGTTTGCCATTTCCTTCTCCAGCTCATTTTACCTATGAGGAAACTGAGGCAAATGGGGAAGTGACTTGCCCAGGGTCACATAGCTAGCATCTGAGGTCAAATTTGAACTCAGATCCTCTTGATTCCAGACCCTACACTCTATCCATTGTGCCATGTAGCTGCCCATTTTAGAGAAGTAATAGAATAGAAAAATAGAATTGTGCATAAAACTCTGGGTTTCTATTTTGGACAGTTTATCATTTTTAAAAGTTATCCACTCTGCCTATGATTTTCTCTGGCCTCCCCTCTGTTTAGATTCTGCTTTTTAAAGTTCTACAATCCCTTTGGTTTATCATTTTGTTATCTGGCTCAGCATTCAGCTCCTGACCATCTTCCCTGATACTCCCGCCCAGGAATATCTGCTCAGTCTTCAGAACTTGTATACATATTATTTGTACCACTCTTGACTAGAACAATTAGCCAGGATAAGATGTAGTTATCCTGCCTTGTCAATGTTTTTTTTGTATTGTTGTTTTATCATTTAATATCTTATATACAAGAGTTAGGTAGTGATTTTTATTATCCAACTAAGTTACCAGCTCTTTGAGGACAGGCATTGAAAACAGGCATTCAAATACACATTAAACAAATAAACTGATAAGGAAAATAGGATTTCCAAAATAAAAAACAAGACTGTTTTTCTTTTATTGTTAAGTCAGAACAATAATTCACTATAGATCCAAATATATCTCTGGCTTTCAAACTTCCATGTGCCCACCATGCTTTCCTATGCCTTTTATACCTTAATCCACTGTGATCATAAACTTTTTATATTGTTTGGTATTATAATGACTTTGTTGTTGTTCAGCTATTTCGCTCCTGTCTGACTCTTCTTCTCCTTCTTAGCAAAGGAAATGAAGAAGTTTGCCATTTCTTCCTCCAGCTCATTTTCCAGATGAGGAAACTGAGGCAAATGGGGTAAAGTGACTTGTCCAGAGTCCCATAGCCAGTTAAGTGTCTGAAGCCTAATTTGAACTCAGGTCCTCCTGAATCTAGGGCCAGTGCTTGATCCACAGCATCACTTAGACTAAGTGATCCTAATGCCCATAGGAACATATTCTTTTTTAACAAAACATTGTTCTTTTTCATTGTTACCTCTGTGTCAGGTTTATATGGCATGTAGTTTTTGAGGGGATGAATTCATGACCTGCTACAAGGACCTTGAATCACTCTCCTTTTGCTGCCTTAGTTAAATGTTAGATCCTCTCATCAATTTGTAGCAACTCCCCCACCCCAAGCTTCACCCAAACCTGATCAATAAGGGACACCCTCACCCCACCACCAGAACTTTTCCAACACATCTGGGTCTGATAAGGAATGCCATCTCCCCAATTTGGCACCAATTACCAGTCTTCAACTAAGTCCCTTTTTAGGGTATATAATCTTGCCACCTAAACTCCAATTTTAAGTATGTTCCCTCCCCAACATATCTCCCATACTCTCCAGTTGGAGTAAGTTTCTTGCCTATGCAGACAAATTTCTGTTTATATTGCCATACAATGTGTGTATATGCTTTGTTTGCTTCTCACATAACAATAAAGCTTGTGATTGTATCATTTCCTGAGCACCAGTTTTCTGGAAATCCCAAACCCAGGTAATTGCTTTAAACCAAATAAAGTACCCACCCTACCTTTATTCCACCCGTTAAAATCTTACCCTTTCTTGCAGGCTAAGTTAAAATACAGTCACCCCAACAATGCCTTCCTTGATTTTCCCAGACAGGAGTGATAGCTTTTTCCATCTCCCTCCCTCCCTCTCTCTCTCTCTCTTTTTCTCTCCCTCTTTCTCTCCTCACTCTTTCTTTAAATCACAAATCACCTTGTTTATTTCTATTTTATGCATTTGACTGATATGTAGTATTTTTGAAGTACAATTGTGTGTATATATGTGCATATATGCGTGTATAGGTGTATAAATATATATATGAACAAATATGTATATCTGTATACATCTTCCCCTAGATTATGAGCTTTTTTTGAAGGTAGAGAATAGGTCTTCATAGGACAGTACAATTAAACTGGAAGGAAGATGGCAGATAATCTAATTCATGGGATCTTAACCTTTTTGTGTGTCATGGACTGCTTTGGTAGTCTGGTGAAACCTACAGAACGCATCTCAAAATAATATTTCCAAACAATTGAAGAAACGACTAAATATCAGTTAGAGATTAGTAAAAAAAAAATATGGTGACAATAATAAAGATGGACCAGGGGAGGGACTCTACAGTGGGATCGCTGTTTTGGGCTTGGGGTAGGGGAAAGACGGGGAGAAAATCTGTCATTCAAAAATCTCATGAAAATGAATGATGTCAAGAAGAAACAAATAACATTTATTACATAAAAAAACAAAAAGACAATAATAAAGATGAACTTTTGCCTCATACAAGTTCATAGACCACTTGAAACCTATCTATGAACCCTTCAAGGATCCACAAACCCCAGATTAAGACCCCCTGATCTAGTTAAACCCAGTCATTTTACAAATAAGAAAAGTCTTATTTAATTCTGAATTTCTCCCAATCACAATTACAAGGCCTTGCAACATAGCAGTTACTCAATGTTTGGTGAAGAAATAAATGAATGTGTGAATGAATGAATGAATGAATGAATGAATGAATGAATGAATTCTCAAGGAATCTCTCCACTTGAAATTATTTAAAGATAATATTCATCAAGCATTTTTTATTAGCAATCTTCTCTAAGAAAAGTTATTATAATTGCTCAGATTTTCTCTCAAATGTCTCATTTTCCACCCATCCTTATCCTTGTTACCTTCATATTTTTAAAACTCTCAGATTTGGCAAGGATTTAACCTCCACCTCCATTCAAGAATCCTTCTACAGGCATCCCTTGCAGAAATAATCCCAGTCTTTGCTCAAACATTTCCAGCAGCAGCAAACTCCCTACTTCATGAGGCAACCTAAACCATTTATGAACAACAATCATTTTAGAACATGTTTTCTTATACTTAGTTGAAATCTGCCTCCTTGGATCTTCTCCTTTGGGACTAGTTCTGCCCTCTAGAGGTACAAAAAGTAAGTCAAATCCTTCATGATAAAAATCCTATAAATATTTGAAGACAGATAAACTGTCCAGGAGGAACAATGTCTCTGCTTACTGCTCAGGTACACACGCATACATGCGTGCACACACACATGCACACAGATGCACATAAACACAAGCACGCACACATACACACATATCATCTTTTTTCAAAGTATTGACCCTTAGTTCCGTTGACCATTCCTCTTGTGATACGATCTTAAATCTCTTCCACATCTAATTTCTCTGGCCATATTGTAGCTATTCAGTATTGTTCTTTAACTCTGATATTCCACACTACTGGTCTCAGTAACTCAATGTTGTTGTTTAGTCATATCTGACTCTTCTTGATACCATTTTTGGGAGGTTTTCTTGGCAAAGATACTGGAATAGTTTGCCATTTCCTTCTCCAGCTCATTTTGCAGACGAGGAAACTGAGGCAAACAGGGCTAAGTGACTTGGCCAGGGTCACACAGCTAATAAGTATTTGAGGCCAGATTTAAACTCAGGAAGATGAATCTTCCTGGCTGCAGGTCCTGCACTCTATCTACTACACCACTAGATGCCCAAATAGCTCAACAGAGTGAGACTATTGTCTTCCTCATTCTGGGCACCATATTTCTTCTGTAAGTGTAGCCTAAGAGACTGCAAGGTATAATGGATATAGCAGTGCATTTGAAGTTGGGAAAATCTGAGTTTGAATCTTGCCTTAAATACCTACCAATTGTATTACCCAGGGAAAGTCTTGAACTTCTCTGGACCTCAGTTCCCTCATCTATAAAATAAACAGGTTGAACTTAGCCCCTTCCAGCTCTAACTATGAGATTCTAAGAAGGCCATATTAGCTTTACTGGAAACCACATCAAACACTATAGTTCATATCAAATTTGCATATCCCACCTCCAACTCACCCCCAGAGTGCATTTATACAGTTGCTTTAAAAAAGGAAAAAAAAGAAAAAAAGAAAAACTCTGGTTACTGATAGTTTTCTGGTCATTTTTTTTCTTCAAAATTGTATTTTAGACTCAAACGCCAGAACACAAATAGAGAATAGAGAAAAGAAGCAAAACATATCATGAACTTAAATACTGAAACTTAAATACAAAGTTAGAAAGAAAAAAAAGTATGTCATGTGCATAGTAGAACACGAGAGGATTGAAAACATGGAACAATAATTTTTATTTCAAGAAAATCTATATGATAAATAATGCTCATTGTGTTGAAAATTATCCATCTCTACTTTGCTTCCCCATGAGTTTCTTTTGTTCTCCGCTGTGCACGTTTCTATTTTGTTCTTTTTTCCCCTCCCCAGAAGGCCACAATAAAGTTTAGATATGTTTCTCCATAGCTATAGATATATACATCTATACATGCATATATAGACCTATACTTTCCCAAACCTATTTTACACCAAAATTGAACACAGAAGTCTAGAAAGCATCTAGTCAGAACTAAAAGTATGTATTTGGTTATATGCATATTGGAACAGGTCAATACTGTGCTGTTTTTTGTAAAAAATAGTACTGATTCACTTTTCAACGAGAAGAGTAACAGTCTCATTCCTATTTCTCAGTAGGACAACATCCACAAAGAGACAGAGCAAAAGACTCATGGCAAAACATGTAACCAAAATGATGGATTTTTAAAAATTATTGCAAGTAGTCCAATTAATTTTTTAAATGCTTAAATGGATGAATTTCCCTGCTTCTCAGTTTCTATTTTCAATAAAAGGTCAGGACCACAGGTAACCTTGGCATCAACTCAAAATTTGAGTTTTATATTCCATTTTTCAAGGAAATCAAAAGTATTAGGACCTTTTTACTACTTCTCCTTTGGAAAGTCTTTAAGGCTACCAACAGGGATGTACTGGAACCTTGGAAGCATTGTTAAATTTTCACTGAGAGCATTTACACCTTAGAAATCAGTAAACTACAATTCAAGGTCTGATTTATTTTATTGTTGATTGTCAAGACTTAAGGAAGTTTTAATGATGCAGATTAAACTTTAAAATGTATACACAATTTTTTTGAGACCCCTGTGGTTAAACATTTACCAGCACACCCCTCTCTGAATTGCTCTATAAACATTGTTTGAGTTGAGCCAGAGTAAAGTAGAAGACTCAGGGAATGAAGTCATCACTATATTGAAGACCTCATAAGCATAAGCTAATAGTAATAACAATAACTGGCATTTGTACACTAAGGCTTTACATCTATTACCTCATTTAAGTCTCACAATACCCCCTGGTTAATGGTAACATTCTCCTGAGTTATAGATTTTAAATTATACAACCTTTAAATATTAATGCATGCTAAGCACTTTGCATTAGACACACAACCCTCCACATGTTTTAGTCATAGAAATGGAGTGAGAAATCACATCATTTAACCTACTTATTCAATATTTTGGCATATCATCACATCTATATTTTTTTACATGAATCCTAATTCCAGTGGGTTTTTTTAAATTTTCTAGTCCTAATTAGATTTGTAAAATTTATTCATTTTATTCAACCATTTTTCAGTCATGTCTGATTCTTTGTGACCTCATTTGGGATTTTCTTGGCAAAGAAACCGGAGTGTTTTGCCATTTACTTCTCCAGCTCATTTTACAGATGAGGAAACTGAGGCAAACACAGTTAAGTGACTTGCCCAGGGTCACACAGCTAGTAAGGGTCTGAGGCCACATTTGCATTCAGACCTTCCTAACTCTGAGCCCTGCTCTCTATCTACTGCACCACGTATCTGCCCAAAATTGATCCATAAGAATATGTTATTAATGTGATTAATTCCCAAAGTATCAGTTCCTGCCATTTCAGCTCCTCTGTCCCTAAAGGCTTGGCTACTCAGTAACAAGGAAAACTGGGGTTAGTTTCACTTTTCAGCCTCGGCTTTCTAGGCTTTCATCCCACTTTTTGCAGAGTTCATTGCATTTTAACAGGAATAAAAGTATTGAAAACCAGCTAGATGGTGCAGTGGTTAGTTATGCTGGACTTGGAGCCACGGATCGCCTGAGTTTGAATCCTGATTCAGATACTTACAAGCTGTGTGACCCTAAACTAAGCAAGTCACTTAATCTCAGCTTCAGTTTTCTCATCTGTAAAATGGGGATAATGATAGCACTCATAAGGTTGCTGTGAGATCAAGGAGATATCCTATGTAAAATGCTTTGAAAACCTGCATGAATGCAAGCTAACAATATAATGGTGATGATGATATTTGAGCAAAGGTTTTCCCAAACAAATAAGTGCTCATGATGAAATGTAATAGATCTGAGATGGACCTTCATGCTCCTCTCTGAATCCAGGAAGATCCCTCTAAGTCTAAGCTGGTGTGTTTATGATCCTTGGTCTAGTTTTGGTCCACCAAGATTTTGAGATTATTCTCTGGCATACTTACATATATCTAATAATCTAGTTTGCATTCTTCTCTTCTGATTTTGAAATCTGTTGATTCTAACCAGCCTGGCTCAGAACCACATAGCAGGACTCTGAACCTCCAGATCAATAGGCCTGAGTTTCCTTACCTGCAAAATAAGAAGAATGGACCAGAGAACCTCTGAGGTCCCTTCCAGCTCTAAATCAATGCCCCTATGATCTTAGGAAAATACCCAGGCCTCAATTCAAGCTGACACTTGTATTCTTCAGCTAGATTAGTGGATAGAGCTCCAGACCTGGAGTCAGAAAGGTCTACTTCAAATCTGGCTTTAGATACTTCCTAGCTGAGTGACCCTGGGAAGTCTCTTAACTTGGTTTACCACAGTTCCTCATCTGTAAAATGAATTTGAGAAGGAGGAGACAAAACACTCCAGCAGCTTTGCCAAGAAAAATCCCAAAAATGGAGTCACAAAGCATCAGACACAACTGAACCAAAAGAAACAACTATACATAATCTCATTTGAGCCTCACCAAAGCCTATGAAATAGAAGCAGTATCATTCCCATTTTATAGATGAAAAAACTAAGGCTCAGAGAGGTTAAGAAATTTAGTCTCCCAGCTAGAAATTCTAGGCGGCAGGATTCAAAACTAGGTCTCTCTTGTCTCCAAATCCAACACCATTAAATCCAACACTATTAAATTGATGAGATGTTCTCATTGATTGACCAAAGCAACTATTTGTCTTTCCCACCTTTCATCAGTATCCTCTTCTTCCCTCATCATTTAACTGAAATTGGCTGCTCCAAAGTCATTAATGGTTATCAGTCACCAAATCCAATGACCTTTTCTCAATCTTCTTTCTTGGTCTCTCAGCAACCTTTGGCACTACTGATAACACTTTTCTCCTACTCACTTCTCCCTCTAATATGATTCTCTCCTGGTTCTCCTCCTTCCTGTCTGATTGCTCCTTCTCATTCTCCTTAACTGGATATTTATCCATGTTAAGATCGCTAATCATAGGTATCCCCAAGGTTTTATCCTGAGAACTCTTCTTCCTCCATACTGTTTTGCTTCGTGATATCATCAGTTCCCATGGAATCAATCATCTTTATTCTGATGTTTCTCAGATATACTTATCCAGCCTTAACCTTTTTCCTGACCTCCAGTCTCATGTCTCCAACTGTCTATTAAACATTTTAAAGTAAATGTCCAGTAGAGATTTTAAACTTGAAGTGTTCAAAAATGAACTCATTATCTCCCACCACCACCAAGCCCTCCACTCCTTCTAATTTTCTTATTACTATAATGGGGACCACCATCCTCCTAGTCATCTAGGTTTGCAAACTAGATGTTACCTTCTACTCCTCAATCCTTCTCATTCCCTCATATTCAATTACGTGCCAAATCCTATTGTTTCTACCTTCAAAGCATCTCTCACATACTCCACCCCTTTGGCCACTTCTGGGGCAAATCTTCAACACCTCTCACCTGGCCTGTTGCAATAACCCACTGGCTAGTCTGCCTGCCTCTAGTCTCTTCCCACTCTAGTCCATCTGGAGTACCCAAGTATCTTTAAATTGATCTTCCCAAAGCACAGGTGTGACCATGGTATACCCTTATTCAATAAACTACAGTGACTCACAGAAATCAAATGTCCCTCTTCTACCTTTCCAGTCTTCTTACACCTTATACTACCCATGGATTCAATCATCATTTTTATTCCATTTCTGAAGTTCATGCACTCTGGATAACAGTAACATTGGCCCCTTTTTTGCTGATCACAGAAGACGTTCCATCTCCCAACTACATGCATTTTCACTGGCTGCCTCCCATGCCTAGAATTCTCTCCATCCTCCTCTCTGCCCCCTTTTGTCCTTCAGGTCCCAGCGTAAGTCCTACCATCTGTAAGAGGACTAAGGACAGTCATGTATTTCTTTCATGAATGTGTGTAATTATATCTAATTTAGATGGATCCTTATAATTCAGTCCAGGGGTGAGGAATCTGCAGCCTCAAGGCCATATGTGGCCTTTTATCAAGGGGATTTGTTCTGTGAAATTTGGATTCAAAGGGCCATGGTTGAGGACCTAGCGGGCCACATGTGACCTTGAGGTGGCAAGTGCCCCACCCCTGAATTAGACTATAATCTTTTGAAGGGTAGATACTGGGACTTTCTCTTGCTCCATGAATCTGCTCTACATTATGATATTTGTCAGTGAATCTATCCTCTAGCTTCATTGAATCTCTCAACAGATTTAGTGATTTAAGCTAAATTTACTATATTACTCACACTTATGGAATTAAGGAACTTTAGGTAGGGTTCTACCCCTCCCTGAGCAGCCCATGAATAATAAGTCATCAAAAGGAACCTGGGGAAATGGGCAGGGCAGACAACCTGAGTCAACTTGAATACTCATTGAATTTAGGACATCCTACGCACCTCCAGCCTACAAATGAGTTTATATTACAACATTATGGATTCTAACCAGGAAGGGACTTCAGTGGTCACCTAGTTCAACCTCCTCATTTTGCAGTTAAGGCCCAATGAGTTTGAGTAGCTTGCCAAAAGCCATACTAGTGAATATTGAAAAACTAATTCTGTCACTCAGATAAGAATCAGAAATTTAATGGGAAACCCATATAGGAACACAAGCTTTGGAAAGAGGAAGAGATGAAGCCCAAGGGAAGAATCTTTTTAGGGTAATTAAGAAAGTACCTTCCTTATTCAATCAGTCAGATATTATGATGTAATGTTGTTTAGTTGCTTTTTAGTCATGTGCCACTCTTTGGAATCCTGTTTGGCATTTTCTTGGCAGAAATACTGGAGTAGTTTGCCAGGTCCTTCGTTAGCACATTTTTATAGATGAGGAAACTGAGGCAAACAGGGTTAAGTGATTTGCCTAGGGTCACACAGCTAGAAAGTATCTGAGGCTGGATTTGAACTCAGAAAGATGAGCGTTTCTAACTCCAGGACTAGCACTCCATCCACTGTACCACCTAATTGTCTTATGATGTGATACTTGAAACCCAAATATAACTGAAAAGAAGTTGAGCATGGCTTGGGGACAAATGGAATGGATTAGGGTCCTATACTTGGAAATAAGATTCTGGAAAAGATTGAAGATCCAACCATATTTGAAAGTAGTCAAATCTAAGTTTATTACTGAAACCTAAATTTAAGCATCTTTATTTAAGCATCTATTCTAGGCATTCTTAAACTTTTTTTGTGTCATGGATCAACTTTGGCAGTCTGGTAAAGCCCATCGCTCGCTTCTCAGAATAATGTTTTAAAAGGTATAAAATAAAATACATAGGATTACAAAGGAAACCAATTATATTGAAATATTGTTCTCAAAATGTTTTTAAAATTCATAGACTCCTGGTTAAGAATCCCTGATCAAGACCAAATGAAAAAGTTCTTCTCCACCAAGACATTCCTTGAATGTATGGCTTTGTCTCTCTCCTCCAGGGGCGGCCCAGTGTCAAGGAAAGTGTTGGCCCTTAAGTCAGAATACAGGACCCAATCTCAGCTCTGCTACATATGGGCTGCCTGAACACAGGCAAGTTAATCCATTGCCCAGGGTCTCCGTTTCCTCATTTGCACAGTGACGGGGTTGCATTGGATAATTTCTCTAGTCCCTTTCTGCACAATCTTTCTTAAACCCTTTTCTGTTCTTAGCACTCCCCTTCGATGAATGTGCTAGTGCAGACTGGATGGTGCCATTTAGGAAATGTCATAGAAGGGATGCATGCAACCACTAGGAGGTCATACTAAAGGAAGTTCCCTTCCAGTTCCTTGAATCTTTGTAATCTTTTGGTTATTTTCAGGTTTATCAGATGAAATATATTTTTACCACCCAGCAGTCAGTATACCTAAGGTGCCAGTATATATGAGGTGTATGGGTGTTCCAGGAGGACTAGAATCTCTGGTGTGAAGGTTTGCTGAGCACTTTTCAAGGCTGCTCATCTACCTTTGGTGCCTGCCTGGCACTCAACTCTCACCTGTGGCTCTAAGAAGCTGTAGCATGCACAGTGCCCACATCTCAACAAAACCATCTCAGCAGATGGGCTAAACCAAGTTGAGAGTAATCAACAGGCCTCTGACCCATCCATTAGTTAGAGGGATGTCTACTCCAAACATGTAAATACTTCCCCTTCAGAATGGGTAGATAAGAACAGCCCTGGAGTTAGGAGGACCTGAGTTCAAATCCAGCCTCAGACACTTAACACTTATTAGCTGTGTGACCTTGGGCAAGTCACTTAACTCCAACTGCCCCTTCAAAAAGCAAAAAAAAAAAAATTTTTTTTAAAAGAACAATTTGTTCCAATGGCCATTAAAGGTGACTAAAGCAGGCACTGTAGAGCACTTAAACTCTAAGCCTTAGAGTTTCATCAGATATCAAAAATGTCTGTATCCCAGGTCATCATTAGTTATCTTGACTCTTGTCTTGCTGCTGGACTTCAACGACTCTGGAAGACAGGGTGAGGTTGATGACTTTGTGCAACTCTGCGTCACTTAAATCCAACTCACATGCAAGTCAGGACATCACCTAGTGATGTGATTAATACTCTGAAAATTAAAGACAAACAACAGTATATATACTGTCTCATAGGGAGAACAGTATGCCTTTGGTGGTCAACTGTGGTTCAGCAGTGAGAACAATGAAATTAGGGGAGATGAATTAAGCAATGAGTGACAGTATTGGGGCTGGATATGGACTTAGCTTCTTATAACTTGTCCATTCCCTCATATAAACATCCTCTGTACTCAAAGCACAAGCACAACCAGCTCTTAGTTATCTACTTTATAAGGAGTGAGAGAAGGGATGGAATGAATCCAAAACCAAGCAAACAGCAACAACTAAACCACCTTGAGAATCAAAAGTCATTCTTGAATGTCTCTTTCTATTAGTATGGGCAGAAAGGTAATGCTAACTCCAGGAACCTGGCAGAGGGGATGAGGAGGGGGAAATGGCATTAAAAGGCTAAATCCACTGCATACTACAAGAGAGTAGCACTGAAAGCCTTAGGATGGTGAAGAAAGAAGTCAGACCAGGTAAATAATCCACCTGGAGATAGAAAGAAGTTGACCACAGTCAACTCCACAAGAGTCAAAAGAACAAAATACTTAAAGACAGACACAGCCAGACTATGAGAAGAATGGACTGAGGGATGATAAATATAGCAAAGAAAAAGGGGGAAGGGATTGAATGAGTAACAAAAGTTTCCCAAGAGAGCAGAGAGATGTATTTAATCTGTATGTAGTTCAAGAAAGAGGCAACAAGGTATAGTGGAACTATCACAGGATTTAGGGTCAAGAGGACTTTGGTTTGAAACTCCATTGAAAGCTCCACTATTTACTTGTGTGACGTCAGGTCAGTCCTATAACTCTTCTAGATATCAGTGGTCAGCTCCAGCTCTCAACTCTATGATCCCAGGCTTTTTGGACATTTTATGTTTAGCTTCACAATTTTGGCGATTGGACTTTTTTGCTCTGTGTCCAATGAGAGACAATACTTTCTCCTGAGGCAATGTGACCCCGAGAAACAAGCCTTGGTCCTTGGCCTCTGTATTTGCTCTTTTTCCTTCTGGATAATAGAAGAGCTTCTGTTCTTCTGAAAAGAAGAAAAGTCTATTGAAAAGTCAGAAGAGGACTTTTCCAGAGACCAAGCATACAACCAGCATAGGAAGAAGTGAGTCCAATACAAGATAATGTTATGCAGTCTCATCTGACACAACAGTCTTTTTTCTTCCCTAATTAACTCATCATCCTCCCAACAGGATTTATTCTTTTTTATTTTATTTTTAATTTATGGATTAAAACAATCATTCCATTACATAGTACAATGAAAAGATTATACATGAAATTGCAAATCTACTATGCACAACTTGCTATTCCTTTCAAATATACAACAAAATTATCATGTAAATTTCTTTTTCTTCCCTTCCCCTCCACCCTACCCTAAAGATGGCTATCATTAGACACAGATAGACAGAAAGAAAGATAGATAGATGTGTGTATACACATACATATATGTATGTATATACATATATATCCGTACACACATCCATATATATGTAAAATTATTTTATATATACTTCTATTTAGCAGTTCTTTCTCTGGACGCAGATAATGTCTTTCTTCATCTGTCCTCTATAGTTAATTTGGGCATTTATATTAGACAAAATAACTTATTTGCTTAAAATTATTCTTTTTCTTCAAAATTGTTCTTAAAACAGTATTGTTGTTACTATACACAGTGTTCTCTTGTTTCTGTTCATTTCCCTCTGCATTATTTCATGCAAGCCTTCCATGGTTTTTTTAAATCATTGAGCTCATCATTTCTTATAGCATAGTAATATTCCATCACAATCATATATCATAACTTGTTCAGACATTCCCCAATTGATGGGCATCCCTGCAATTTCCACTTCTTTGCCACCACAAAGAGAACTACTATAAACATTCTAAAACAAAAGAGGTTCTTTTCCTTTTTCCCTAATCATCTTTGGAAATAGGCCAAGTAGTAGTACTGTTGGGTCACAGGGTTAATAACTCTCTGGACATAATTCCAGATTGCTCTCCAAAATGGTTGGATCAGTTCACAATTCTTCTAATAGTGAATGTGTCCCAATTGCCACAATCCTCTCCAACATTTGTCATTTTCCCCTTCTGTGATTTTTTGAAATGGAGTTTGACATCTCTGATCTCTATCTCCCCCTCCTTTCACCAAGAGATCTTGCCTCATTCTTTACTGAAGAAGTTGGGGATCTACCCATTTCTACACCTCAAATCTCAATAGCATCATCTATCCTCTCCTCCTTTGTTACAATATCAGAGGAAATGTTGTCTTTTCTTGCCCATACCAGCTTCTCAATTTGTATCCTTAATTCCCCTCCCCTCCCATCTCCTCCATGGATTGTTCATTTGTTCATCCTCTTTCTCTCCCAAATCTTCAATCTCTCTCTATAATCTTCAATCCCTCCAGTCCTGCAGCCTACCAACATGTCCACAGCTTCACCAACCTTAAAAAAAAAAAAAACTTCACTTGACTCTCAT
>CM053594.1:183738891-183758691 GCA_028646575.1 Pseudocheirus occidentalis
CCCTCCCCTCCCATCTCCTCCATGGATTGTTCATTTGTTCATCCTCTTTCTCTCCCAAATCTTCAATCTCTCTCTATAATCTTCAATCCCTCCAGTCCTGCAGCCTACCAACATGTCCACAGCTTCACCAACCTTAAAAAAAAAAAAACTTCACTTGACTCTCATTGCCTGAAGCTACAAAGCCAAAACCTCTTTTCCCTTTCACACACAAACACCTCCAGAAAGCCATTTATGTTCAGGACCTCTTTTTCTTCCCCTCATCTCACTCATTTCTTAAATCCTGGCAATTTGACTTCTGATCTCATTACTCTATTAAAACCTTTTCTCTCCAAGGTTACTAATGATCTCAATTGCCAAATCGATGGCCTTTTCTCATTTTCATCCTTCTTGACCTCTCCACAGTATGTGACACTATTGACTAACCTCTTCTTCCTGGATTTTCATGACACTTCTCTCTCTCCGTTTCTGACAAGTCCTCAGTCTCTTCTGTTTGATTACCATCCATGTGCCACTCCTTATGCATGAATAGACCCCAGAGCTTTTGTCCTGGGGCCTCTTATCTTCTACCTCTACACTCTACACTTGATTGACCTTCCTCACACAAAACTTTCACCTCCAGACTCTGGGCTTTTTCACTGACTGTTCCCTATTCCTTGGATGCTTCCCCTCCTCACCTCTACCTCCTGCCTTCCCTGGCTTCCTTCAAGTCTCAGACAAAATTCCACCTTCTGCAAAAATGCTTTTCCCAGCCCCCTAAAACTTAATGCTAGATTGTTCTCTCCAAGATTACCCCCAACTTATCTAGTCTATATATCATATTCATTCATAGTTGTGTTATCTCCCCCTTTTAGACTGAGTGCCTGGCACGTGGTATTTAGTGAATGCCTGTGGATAACTGAGTGCCTTCATCAGCTTCCAAAGTTTTGCTTACTATTAATAGAGATAACTCCCTTCCTCATACCTTCCATCCACATCTCTATCCTAAACACCAATCCCACATCACTAAATGCCTCTAGTCATACTTACCTGGATATTCTATGTGAATCTCAAACTTAACACATCTAAAAAAAAAAAACACCACCAAACCCTCAGTATCTTCCCTCCCCCTCCAGCCACCCTAGATTACCTCTCTCCTAACATCTTCATCCTTCTAGCCATTCATAAATTTAGAGTCATCCTTGTCTCCTCTCTCACACTCAATCCAGTTACCTAGTCTTTTCAAGTCTACCTTTATAATACCTCTCACATAAATCCCCTTCTCTCCACTGACCAAGCCACCATCAATAAACATATAATATAATTTAAATTAATAATTATAATATAATAATATAAATAAACATATAACATAAAGAAATAATATAATTTGATTTTATTATGGAGTTAATGTTTTCTGGGGTTCCCTCATTTTGTCAGTGTCCAACTCTTTGTGACTCCCATTTGATGTTTTCTTGGCAAAGAAAATTGATCAATTTGCCATGTCCAACTCATTTTACAGATGAGGAAACCAAGACAAACAGGCTTACGTGACTTGCTGAGGGTCACACAACTAGCATCTGAGGTCAGATTTGAACTCAGGTCTTCCTGATTCTAGACCCACTGTGCTACCTAGCTTCCTGGAGTTAATTTTACTATAATATTAGATAACATTTTAATCCATGTTTTCATAATAACCATCTACTAGATTCCCCTGCCCCTTATCTCTTCCTTTTCCATTCTATCCTCCATAAAACTGCCGAAGTATTATTCCCCCCTACCTGATATTCTCCCTCTTCTCCCTCACTCAGAATTTCTCTACCTCCACTCAAATATCAACTCAAGTGACACATTCTTTACAAGGTGCTCCAGGTTGCTAGTGTTTCCCAGTCACTACTATAAATAAAAATGCTTTGTATTTTTTTGCATATATTTTGTGATGTATAATGTATGTGTATTTTTAACTATAAAAATTTAATTTACACTCAAAATATTTTTAAATGAATGCTAAATTTTATCTTTACATGTAACTGAAAAAAATACATTTTAAAAGATTTTTCAAATGTAATTTCTACTCCCACCCCCAACAAAATGTGAACTCTTCAAAGGCAGGGACTGGTTTAGAGTTAGTACATTGGTTTGTTTTGGTTTGATTTTTGTATGCCTAGCATCTCAAATATGCCAGACTAGAATTTAATGAAGGCCAGTTAATCAAATTGATTGGTGGAAAATGAGCTCAGAATTGCCCTAGGAAAATGGCCATTGAGGAAGGACAATCCCTTCAGAGGCTGCCTGCAGAAAGTCCCAAATCTGGGTTAAATACCTCCTGGGCCTTGGGGAGGCAGTTGTTAAGAGGAAAGGCTCTACAAACCCAACCAACAAAAGAGTCCTAAGTTAGGACACTGGAAAAAACTGGCACCTCATTCCTTCCCATAAAGCCCCCTTTACCTTACAGTCCGTGCTAGCATTACTGATGAGGAAACTGAAAGACAGGGGGGTTAAGAGACAACATTAGTAAGTAGCAAAGGAAGGATTTAAATTCAAACTTCAGATCGACCACTCCTTCCATTCTATCCCACAGGATTTAGAAATAGGAGGAGGAGGAGAAGGAGGAAGAGGAGAAGGAGGAGGAGAAGGAGGAGGAGGAGGAGGAGGAGGAGGAGGAGCAACAGCAGCAATAGTAGTAGTAAGAAATTGCTATTATTTATATAATACTTTGAAGTTTATAAAGCATTTCACACAGCTTATTTCATTTGATTCTGACACAATCCTGTAAGGCAGGTGATATTATTATCCCCATTGTACAGATAAGGAAATTGAGGCTCAGAAGGGTTGATTTCTTTGCCTAGAGACACATAACTAGCATCTGAGGTAGGATTGGAACTGAAGTCTTCCTGACTTCATCTGGCTACTCAGAGCTTTATGGGAAAAATATATTTCTTTGAAAGGAAATTAAAAGCTCCAGAAATATGTTGCAATAGAAAAATCCAACAACTGGTGGAGATTCCTTAGAGCTGAGGTATCAAACACGTGCCTCCACACACAACACTCCTTAGTGACATCTGAACCAGAATAAAGTATAATCGGGAAATATTTAACAAAATAAGTTAAAATACAACAGAATATAATATAATATTAATGTGTAAGTAGGTTAATAGGCAGCTAGGTGGTGTGGTGGGTAGAGAGCCTGGCCTGATGAACTCCTCTTCCTGAGTTCAAATCTGACTTCAGATACATACTAGTTATGAGGCCCTGGGGAAGTCACTTTGTCCTGTTTGCCTCAGTTTCCTCATCTGTAAAATGACCTGGAGAAGGACATGGCAGACCATTCTAGTATCTTTGCCAAGAAAACCCCAAATGAGGTATGAAGAGTTGGACAAAACTGAAATGACACGATGTTAATATGTCATTTTCTAAGTCAATAAGAAGCACGTGGGGATCCTTATACATGGTTTAGCGGCCCCCTCATTTCTCTGCGCCTTTGAGGCCACTGCTTTAAAGCAAGTGCTCTTAACCTTTCCCACGTTGTGGAGCATTTTGGCAGTCTGGTGAAGCCTATGAACCCCAACTCAGGACAATATTTTAAACGCATTAAATAAATGCATAGGAAACCAATTGTGTTAAACTACAGATGTGAGGATTTTTTTTAATTCATGGAACCCAGGTTAAGAACACTTGCTTAGCATCTTTTCATTTACATTCGTTTCATTAGTTTCTAAAATACCCACCTTGAACACAGAAGCGCAGCAGCAAATGTCCACTAGAGGGAGACTTAAACCTGCTTTTTCCCCCTCTTTTGGCTTATTCCAATTTGGTTATATTTCTTCACAGCCAAACCCTCTCCCAAAACTCATGTAGTAAAAAATAAAAAATAAAAAAATCTTGGTAAATTGTCAATTCCACAAAACTAAGCACTCCAGGAAGGAGAAGAGTTTTATGGCTCTAGAGTGATACCTGGGGAGACAGGGTCAGAAGGAAGAGAATGGAGAGAAGCAGAGAAAAGGGAATGTGGTTGGTTAGCCATTTTTCAGTTGTATCTGACTCTTCATGATCCCATTTGGTGTTTTCTTAGCAAAGATCCTCCCACTGCTTGCCATTTCCCTCTCCAACCTATTTTGCAGATGAGGAAACTGAGGCAAACAGGGTTAAGTGACTTGCCCAGGGTCACACAGCTAGTAACTATATGAAACCAGATTTTAACTCAGGAAGATGAATCTTCCTGACTCTAGGCCTGGTACTCTGACCACTGTGCCACACACGTGCTCCAATGATGGAGTAGAAAAATCTAAATAAAAATGGAAAGGGGGTGGGAGGTTGGGGATGATAATCATGAACTCTTGAATTATGCCTGGATTATCAGTGATAATCTGGGTGATGTTTGATGACTCTGGAAGAGACAATGAGGCAACTTGAGACTTGAGACTTTGTGCAACTGTGCCTCACTTAAATCCAATTCATTTGAAAATCTCTTGATATCACCTGTGATAGCATTGGTTTTCTTCAAAAACGAAGGACAAGCAATAACAATTTCTGGATTCATGTTGTTCCTCCCACCCTGTAGCAGCAACCACACTGGCATACCCAGGATGGCTGCTAGCACAGGTTCTTAGATATGCTTTACTAGGAAAGACAGCTGTGTAAGGGGTCAACAGTCTTTTTAAAATTACATTCATTTGTTCAGAGGAAAACTGGCACCCTGAACTTCAGAGAAAATCCAAATAGTGAAAATACAAGCAGAGAAATAAAGACCAACAGACAGGGCTTCTAACTGTCTGAGAAATTAGCACAAATCAACAGCCAGATCCAAATATCTGACCAAGGCAATACATACATAGTTACCAGAGAGGGAGAAACACCAACATCTTGGTTTTTCAAAGCCAGAGGTTCCATAACAGCTATCCAGAGCCTCATCTGGTCAAATCACAAGAATACTCTTCCAAATGAGTGAGTCCCAAAACAAAATGCTCACCTTGGGGTATATATACCCTGTTTTAGAACCAGAGGGCATCACATCCTCCTAACACAATGTCTAATTAGAAATTAGCAAAAACTGTGAAAACCCTCCTACAAGCAAGCTACCCTTAATGGGCTCCACCTGAGGCTTATTAATGGGCAAAGAAGATCTTAAATCCCATCAACATTATAATCCTACATGCAAACAGGTATAATATACTTGAGGGCAAGGCCTGCTCTGATTTTTTCTTTGTATTCCCTGTGTCTGTCACAAGGCTGGCAATACAGAAGGCATTTAATACATGCTTTTTGAATGACTCTTAAGTGAAACTTAAGTAATGCCTCAAGAGGGATGTTGTGAACACCCACCTTAAATTGTTTTCTTCATTTTTTTCTTTTTCAATAAAATTAAACATATACAGTGCTGGAATAATTAACAAATCATGTTTTCATGTAAAGATTCTCTAGCCTCTTGAAAATGAGTTTGGGGCTGATCTTGGTTAGACTCAACAGCCTCTTTAGGTCCCTTCCAACTTTAACATTCTGTAATTTTTCTACTTCTCTTAAATAAAACCTCCAAATCAGATCCTGAATACAAATACAACTTCAATTTTACTTCTGGCGGCAAGTATTGATGCCTGGTTGTAAAGTCTAATGACCCCTCATTTTTTCCCATGGTTTTTTTTAAACATTTTTTCTTTCTACTAATTGGGAATATTGGCATAGTGGAAGTAATAATAAGGATAACAAGAGTGACAATAGTAGCTAGCATTTATATGGCACTTTAAGTTTTGCAATTCACTTTATAGATGTCATTCCATTTGAGCCTTATAACAGCCCTATAAGGTAAGTGCTATTACTGTTTCCAGTTTAGAGATAAGGAAACAAAGACAGATAGAGGTTACCTAGTATAACACCTCTAATAAATGGATTTAAACTCAAGTCTCCCTGACTTCCAGGCCTGTGCTGCTCACCTAGTTCTATAATATTGGACGAGGGATCAGTGAGTCTTTTCTCTACTTTGTTCCTAACTAGGTCAATGACTTTGAATGGGTCATTTGGTCTCTCAGGGTTTTGTTTTCCTAATCTATAAAATGAGGGGTCAGACTAGAGGATCTCAAAATTAATTCTAGAGATAATGTTCTATGACTTAGATGGATACTAGCATTCCTTCTGGATCTAGAATTTTATGATGCTAACAAGCAAAAAGAAAGTTGGATCAGTGGTAAATCCTCTTAGTTCATGAAGACAAAAGAATAGCTTAACAATTACTCTATGGAAAGATGGTCAAATGCACTATGCAGTATCCATATAAGATCCCAAAAAGGACCCCACTAAGTTTTCATTCTGGCTACTATACTTCTTTCAGTAGTACTAGATAATAAAAATCCTTCTTTCACTCATATCTGACTTTACAGGATCCAAGCACAGTCAATCCAGGTCCCAAGCTCAAACTTTCTTTTCAGGCAATTTTGAAAAACAACTGTTGCTGTTCAGTCATATCCAACTCTTAATGATTTCATTTGGGATATTCTTGGCAAAGTATTTTGCCATTTTCTTCTCCAGCTCATTTTACAGATGGGGAAACTGAGGCAATCAGGGTTAAGTGACTTGCCCAGGGTCACACAGTTAGTAACTGTCTGAGGCCATATTTGAATTCAGGAAGCTGAATCTCTATCCACTGTGCCACTTAGCTGCACTATATTTGTAAAAATATAGAAATGTAAAAATTCACTAACTCACAGCCAGATAAATTTCCTTTGTCAATATAAGATGCCAAATATAAAGAGAGGATCAAACTCCTTCACAGTAAACTTTCTCAGAAAAATCCCTACAAAATTTTATAGAAAACAAAAGACCCAGCTCTCAACTATTCATCTTTCTTACAACTAAGCAAGGGAAAGTACTAAAATAAACATATCCCTTTGAAAATCAGTTCCAGCTCATTTTTGGACAAAGGCTTATCTCTAATGAGATATCTTTCTCTATGCACTAACTGGAGTTCAGGTCATAACTTTGCAAATCATATTACACCCTGGTGAAATTAACCCAACTCAACACAGTCATTTCCCCAATGGGAAATTCCTAGACTATCCTGGAACATTTGAGCTGATCTTCTGGAATGGCCTTAAACTTCAGGGTTCTGAAAGTGATTAAAGTGATAAGATTCTTTGTCCAATACTCAAAGCAAGCCACTGTGGGGGTTCAAATTGCCAGCTGGCGTGACTTGAGAAAATAGTCTTATAACCCAATCTAAGAACATGTCTTCAGATTTCTCTCTCAAATTCATTACAGAGAAGTGGAAAATGGCCCTTCTCAGAGTAATGCTTGGCTCTGCAACCTCCTATGGTGAGAGTCTGCATGGCAGGAACAGCAGTCACTTCTCCCAGCTTTATTCCAATATGAACAAAACAGATCAGGGAGCTTTCAAAGCCTGGTAAAACTTTATGAACTGGCTCAAAGGATCATCATTTAGAACTATAAGGAACCTCAGAAGTCATCTAGTTTAATGAGGAAATTGAGGCTCATAGAGTCACTTACCCAATGTGGTCTTTTTTTTTTTTTAAGGTTCGGACCAGTGATGTCACCATTGGAGGGATTCTATGAAGGAAACTACTTCTATCAATGAAAAATCTTCAATTCTACAACTTAGAATATTGCCTTGGGGAACTGGAAATTGAGGGGATGCCCATCAATTGGGCAATGGCTGAACAAATTATGGTATATGAATGTAATGAAATACTATTGTTCCAATAAGAAATGATGAGCAGGCAGATTTCAGAAAAACCTGAAAAGACTTATGTAAACTGATACTGAATGAAGTGAGCAGAACCAGGGGAATATCGTACACAATAACAGCAACATTGTGCGAGGATTAAGTTTGATAGACTTAGGTCTTCTCAGCAATGCAATGATCTTAGACAATTCCAAAAGACTCAAAATGGAAAATGCTACCCACATCCAAAGAAAGAACTATGCAATCTGAATGTACATTGAAGCATACTAGTTTCACTCTTTTGTTTTTTTCTTTCTTGTGTTTTTTTTCCTTTTGTTCTGATTCTTCTTTCACAACATGATTAATGTGGAAATATGTTTAATATTAGTATACGTGTATAACCTACATGTATAGGTAGGCATCTTGGGGAGGGGAGAGGGAAGGGAGAGAGAGAAGAAAAAAATGGAACTCAAAATCTTACAAAATTGAATGTTGAAAACTATCCTTACATGTAATTTGAAAACAAAAAATTCTATAAAGTGTGTGTGCCTGTGGGGAGGGTGGGTGTGAATGGTGCCTTGAGGGATTAAGTGGTTAAGTGAGCAAGGTCACACTGCCAAGAGGAACCTTAGAGAACATTTGAGATAAGGAAACTGGAGCCCTGAGGAGTTAAGTGACTTGCCCAGTGTCACAAAGTCAGTAAGTAGCAAACCAGATCTCTCTCTTCTTCTCTTCTCTTCTCTTCTCTTCTCTTCTCTTCTCTTCTCTTCTCTTCTCTTCTCTTCTCTTCCCACTCTCTTCTCTCTTTCCAATTGCCTTCTATCTCTCTGTCTCTCTTTGTCTGTCTCTGTGTCTCTCAGAAATAGTGCCCCACCTTTGTCATCTAGCTCATAGGAAGGACAGTAAATTCTAAGAGTCTCAGGTAAAGGTGTGTGATGCCCTGGCAGGATGGGAAGCATTTGAGCCTAGGCAGTGCTGCCCCTTAAATTCTACCATCTAGGTACCCCTCGCATAATGCCATGAAAGCCATTGGCTACTTTATGTAGTCCAAGAGCCAGGACTGGTCACAATAACTATTGAATGCGATGTCACAAAGCTAGAGAAGTCCCATTTCATTCTCCTCCAAATTCATATCAATAATGGCATGCTACAGTTTACCCAGGGCTTGCTCTGCTCCTGTGAGCAA
This sequence comes from Pseudocheirus occidentalis, assembly GCA_028646575.1. Taxonomy (NCBI): domain Eukaryota; kingdom Metazoa; phylum Chordata; class Mammalia; order Diprotodontia; family Pseudocheiridae; genus Pseudocheirus; species Pseudocheirus occidentalis. The sequence continues at coordinate 183,747,720 of CM053594.1, forward strand.
ATAATCCCCCAGAATAAAGAGTTGTCCATAGGCAAGACAAAGAAAACTTAGGGAGTTAAAGAGAAACATTCAAGATCAAAGACAATACCCATTTTGTAGCGAAGAGAGAATCTATATCAAAAAATGCAAAGTCCATCTTTTCCTTCCCCCTTTTTGCTCACACTGCAGGCTTGGGGGAGGGAAGTGGGAGCCCAGAATGTTATCTCATCCATGTGAATTTCCATAAGAATAAACAGTCCCTTCTGTGTTATTACTATCGTTATTGTTGTTGCCTGACATTTATCGAAAGCCAGACAGGGTCTGGGTGCCCTGGCAAATACAACAACCACCCAGGCCCCTTCCCAGGGCAGGAAGCCCAGAGCTGTGGCTGGCGTGAGAGCCTGGGATTCAGAGACTGAGGTGTGGTTCGCAGCTCCTGTGGAATCAGTATGGCACCATGTCCCCATTACTGAGCCTCTCTGGTCTCATTTTTCTACTTCCCTTGCCTCTTGGGGATGTCAGGGGACTGTTAAGATAATCAAATGCACATACATCGAGGAGACAAAGTGCACATTGCTGAATCTGAGCTTGGCTCTGCCTATCACAGACTCCATTTCATTTTGAAAACAGCGTTCTTTCTTTGCCTTTGGGGAGATTTTTTAGGAGGTCATGTACCCATAGATTTTCCTCTACGCAAGTCTATGTAACCAGTATGTTTCTGCAAAGAAGTGTGTAAATTACTCTTTGCTGGCATTAAATCATTTCTGAAATGCACTAAAAGAACTCAATATTTAAAGGAGTCCTGTGTCAAGACCTTGTCATATGTGAATTCAATCCCCTTTTGCTTCTGTTCTGGAAAGTTGAATTTGAGGAATATCTGATTTCCTTGAAATGGTGTCTAGTAAGAGCCAGAATAATCTTGCCTCGGTCATGAGTTTTTTGTTTGTTTGTTTGTTTTGTTTGGGAGGTGGGGTGGAGGTGGAAAGTGGGCAACATTGAGCTGATACCTGATTCTAGCCTGAACAATGACTCCATGAGGTTACTTTAGTGAGAGCTGGGAAGAAAAGCTGGGTAGCATAGCTCACCCGGGTCTAAAAAATACCTCAGCCTAGTATACACATACACCTGACCCAGAATATGAGGCATCTTGGTGGCCCAGTGTTTAGAGCACTGAACTTGGAACAGGGAAGACTTGTGTTCAAATTTGGTCTCAGACACTGTGAAATTTCAGGCCTGTGAAACTGAGTAAATCTTAGCACCTACCTCCCAGGACTGATGTGAAGATAAAAAGAAATAATTATTTGTAAAGCCTAGTAATGAGGCAGACAGGTGCTGGTTTCTTTGATCTTAAAACAGTTTCAAATCCCCTCACCATTAGGGAGGTCCTGTCTACATCAGCTTCCTCCATAGTTTGATTAAATGACCTTTGCCAGGGCAGCTTGGAGGTGCAGTGAATAGAGTCAGGAGTCAGAAGGACCTGAGCTCAGATCCAGCCTCAGACACTTGACACTAGCTGTGTGACCCTGAGTAAGTCATTTAACCCTGATTGCCTAGCCAACAGATAAATGACCTTTGCCAACATTTGTGTATTGTATAGTGAACTGTCACCTGGACTTTTTAAAGCGATGTGGATTTGTTTTACTAGGTGACACAAAGGGCCTCTCTAAACCAAAGACAGGAGATCAAATTTTAAACTCCCTCTATGTGTAAAACAGAAGAATAGAAAAGATCTGCAAAGATGTTTTAACAAAATTTTTCACCATTAAGAGCCACAGTTTTACTTTATCATCCTAGATCCAGATGTGATTACAGAGGAGAAACAGACACGGCACTAAAAAGTAGGAAAAGCAGCTGGATTAAACCCAACATATATAGGAAAGACTCTTGTTAAAGGTAACATAATTATGAAGGTGTTGAAGGACCACAAGGCATCTGAAACACTAGGCTTTTATGTAATCAATCTTGACTTTCTAGTTACAGATAAAAACAGATGGAGGAAGAAAGGTCTAGGTGGATGGATAGATGGTTCAAAGAGTATCTTTGGAGAGGCAAATAAAGGAGTCGGTAGCATTGGTTTGATCACACTCTCAGAAGCAACGAGAAACATCATCTCATTAGACATTTAATCAGTTCCTATTGTAGCATTTATTAAATACCTGCTATGTTCCAGACACTGTCCTGAGTGCAGTGGGTACAATTAAAGGTACAAGTTAGCTTCAAGGAGCTTACAGTCTAATTAGTGAGATGAAATGCAAACAATTATTTACAAACAAGCTCCATAAAGATAAATTGGAAATAATTAACAGATGGAAGGCACTGACATTAAGGGGGATCAGGAAAGGCTTCTTGTAGAATATGGGATCTTCCAGGAACTTGAAGAAAGTGAGGGAAGTTAGGGAGAAAGAGATGAAGAGAGAGAGTTTGAGGCATGGGGGGGGGGGTAGACTATTCCCCATGAAAATAGTCTGGAAATGGAACATCTTGTGTGAGGATCAGCAAAGAGGCCAGGGTCACTGGATTGCAGAGTACATGCAGGGTAGTAAGGCAGAAGAAAATGGGAAAGGTTGAGGAAGACAGAATATAAAGGATTTTTTGCAAAAAGACAATGATGAAAATAATTGCAAAGTATAAAGAGATAGAGAAATTCTACAAGCTCAAAAAGATCTTGTATATTAAACCAACGTATACTTTGACATTTGGTAGTGTTAAGGCAAAGGTGGCAATAGATGAGGTCTGCAAGAAATTTGTTGGAAAACATGGAACAGGAATAAGAATGACACTTCAAAGACATGCAGACTCCACGGATGCCTTACATTTATATATCAAGAAGTACTTTGTCTTCAGAAAAAAAGTTAAATGTTAGACCCAGCAAACGCCAAGTATCATTACAAAAGCACTAAATTGATTCCTTTTTAACAGACAGGAAATGACTCATTACTGGTGTGGCAGCTATTTCTGAATCAGGTTTTGTGCAAAATAGTAGAATAAATATCAAAATCAATACAGAGGTAAAAGAATAAAAATGAAAAAAGATGTGTGTTGTACAATTAAAACTCTAAACAAGTTACTAATGGTTTAAAATGGGATGCGTCTATGTGGGACATAGACACAAATTAAAATAATTTCCTTCAGAAACGTGTCTTTTTCCATTACTATAATAAGGAGAATGAAATAAATTTTAAATGCCTTTGTCAGCAAACTCTTGATTTATTTGGCAAGTAGAGAGCTTTAGTATCCAAAGACAATACTAGTTTGGAATATACATTGATCTTTAAAAATCTTATGGAAAATGAGCAAAGATTATGGTCAGTATTGCTTCATAAAGCAATGAGAAGTGGTAGAGGTAAAAACTAGTTTAAAGAAAGTTTGGCAGGAGACCCAAATAAGCAAAATAATTCCAAGAGTATTAAGGATGAAAATGGAAGGACAACAAACAGAAGAAGAATAGAAAAGATCTGTAAAGATGTTTTAGCAAAATTTTTTACCATTAAGGACCACATTTTTACTTCATCATCCTAGATCCAGATGTGATTACAGAGGAGAATGGCACTAAAATGCCACTAAAATGGCACTACAGACATGGCACTAAAAAGTAGGAAAAGCAGCTGGATAAAACCCAGCATATATAGAAAAGACTCATGTTAGAGGCAACATAATTATGAGGGTGTTGAAGGACCACAAGGCATCTGAAAGAGAAACTATCAAAGGCATGGAAAAAAATCTTGGACCAGCCCTGAGGAACCAACTGTTTGACAGACCCAGCAGCATACCTAATAGCCAAGACATCAGCCTGAAAGCAAGGAAACTAGCAACCATGCCATACCCAGAAGGGAACTTGGAGGGGTGAATTTTTGGTAGTCATCACTTTAAAGTTTCAATTCACTCTTCCTAGGGGTCAAGTAGATAGGTAAAGAAAACAGTGTGAGCCAGGGAAGTATTTATACTTCTGCCCTTGCTACACTCTCTCAGCAAACAATACAGTCAGAGAGACAGAGAGAGAGAGAGGGACAGAGAGAGAGGGACAGAGAGAGGGGGACATGGAGAGAGAGAGAGAGAGAGAGAGAGAGAGAGAGAGAGAAGGAAAGAGAGAGAAATAAATAAATCTTGTATCTTACTAACACTCAAAAAAGCAACCAAGAAAACAACTAACCCATATACCGATGTTCCCATCTACACAATTTTTTTATTCATGAGAATCACTACACAGACATAGTTAAGGATAATAGTAGGGAACAGGATAGCTTTCACAAGTAATTTTCTATCTTGATTGAAATGTATAAATAATAAAATACCCTGCTATGTTTATTAACTATTAAAAAAATCTTTCATTGGTAGAGCAAAACCTTGAAGTGTTTATATCACTATTATTCAGAATTTCATGAAAGACATAAAAAATAGGAATAATTTTGTTCAGAAATCCTCAGATCTCTAATATCAGGCAAGGCACAAAACAAAGATACATATGCTTAAAAAGGTGCTCACCATTGTCACAGAGGGGATCAGCGCTGCATTCAAGGTAAATAGGGATTCCCAGTTCCTCTAGAAGTTCCTCTAGTGGATAAAATCATGACAGTTATATCAAGTCCCAGAACATGGCTGAGCCTCCTGGACAAGATCCATAACATCACTTTAAAGTTTAACCTAACTCATCACACTGGAAAAACCAAGTGAATGAAGAATTTCTATCACCCAGATCATGACATTCAGTTAGATAAGACAACCTACTGAGCTTATCCATTGGTATGTATATCCTGGACAAACACTACAAATAGACAATTATCATCTCTATGATGAAATTGTCAAATCTACATGTCCTGCCCTGACCGCTCTCCAGACTTCCAATATCATATCTCCAACTGCCTTCCAGACATCTCCAGCTAGACATTCAATGGACGTTTTAAAGTCAAGTCCAAAACACAACTCATTATCTTTCCCCCTAAATCCTCCTCCTCCTCCCTTCCCTATTACTGTAAAGGGGCAACACCATTCTCCTAGCACTTGAGGCTCACAACCTAGAAGTCATACTAGATTCTTCACTGTCTCTCCTCATCCCCCCAACCCCACCTCCACCCCTTCTTTCCAAGCTGTGGCCAAGGTCTGCTGATTTCTCCTTCTTGGAATCTCTCTGATATTCCCCCTTCTCTCCTCTGATGCTGCTGCCACTCTTGTTTGGCTTTCATTGCCTCACACTTGGACTATTGCAGTAGCCTGCTGGTGGGTCTGCCTGCCTCAAGTCTCTCCCCACCCCAATCCATCCTCCATTCAACCACCAAAGTGATTTTACTAAAGCACAAGTCTGACCACATCACCCTTCTACTCAATAAATTCCCAGTGGATCCTGATGCCTCCAAAGATCACATACAAAATGCTCTGTTTGGCATTCAAGGTCAGAACACCATAACCTAGCTGTCTAGTACCATTCCAGTTTTTTTACACTGTACTCCCCAACATATACCTTTCAATCCGGTGACATTGGATGTTTCATAAACAAGACACTCTATCTCTTGGCTCCTGGCATTTTTTCTGGCTGTCTCCCATGCCTGGAAGCTCTCATTTCTCAATTCTGCCTCAGTTCAATGGCTTTCCTGACATCCTTTAAGTTTCAACTAAAATCCCATCTTCTACCCTAAGCCTCTCCCAAACCCTCTTAATTTCAGTGCTTTCTCTCTGTTAATTACTTCCTCTTTCTTCTAAAACATGTTCGCACATAGTTGTTTGCTTATTTTTGCCCCCATTAGACTGTGCAGTCCTTGAGGGCAGGGACTGTCTTTTGCTTTTTTTAGTATACACAGAGCCCTGCATATAGGAAGGGCTTAAAACACAGGTATTGCCTGACTTGTTAAAGGATTAAATTAGGAGAACAGGCCAGTTTGCCTTTGGAGAATTGAAAATTTCCTTTAATGACCCCAAACTCTACCCAGAAACAAAGGCTTATGTTTTTAATACCTATATTCTATCAATATTATAAACTCCAAAGAAATAAAAATCCATTATCCCTCAGGGGACACTAGAGAAGGTTATAGTGGATATGAGCTACTCATAATAGATTAGGAACTGCAAAGAAGAAATGGAATAAAGGAACTCATTAAAGAAAGGTATGTTCAAAAAAGAAGACAGGCTCATCGCATGGAAAATGCAAGGTACGACCAATTCATATCATCATGTGCCCAACTGGTATCATGATTTCAGAAAAAAGCAAGAAAGATCTCACACACATTGAGCGGACCCTTCGTGGAAAACATGAGAAAACAATGAAAAGAGACACATAGAATGGGCAGGTATGGATGGGTTGTGAGCTGCTTCGTTGAAGGAAATGAGCACATTGATAAGACTGCAGATTCCCTGAAGCATAATATATCCAGATGAGAAAAGCTGATCCATTAGTGACAGGATTTCTGGGGAAAAAAACAGCCTATAAAGAGAAAAATTGTTTTAAATTTACAATGACTACTAGGGACTTTCTCATCACAACACTAACTACAATGAATAAGTTGGTGGTAGACTGATACAGTCAGGAATAAGTCCCCAAGGATTTAGCTGTAATGAGGCAATCCCTGTCTCACTATTTCTGAAGTATAAGGAAGGCCTCAGCACCTAACATGAATGAAAACTGCTGATCTGGAACAGAATCAGTGCTGGCAGAAATTGAATTCAGAGAAGCACTTTTCAGAGTAAGGTAGTCCTCTTTAAAGATCTGTGCATGCTCAGGCAAGAGGAGAAGATGGCAAAGCATAGCCAGCTGCAAGAGGAAGCAAGCACATTAATTCTTCATCTTTCAAGAGAGAACCACGTGATAAAACTGCTCCCAGAGCCAACTACTAACCTCCCTGATGTGATAAGAGACTCTTGTCAGAGGGAGAGGAGAGGAGACTCTAACCCTGAGGTTTTGGGTTTTTTTGGCCAGGGACTTGTGATTCCGTTGCTATCTGTGACAATGCAATTCTGTACCTATTCTACAATGTATCTTCTCAAAGGGTTGCCTGGGCACTCAGAGGTTAATCGACTTGCCCAGGGTCAAGTTGAGTCAAGTCAACAGACATTTATTTATTTTTTAAATTTTATTCATTTTATTCTGATCTTAAGAAATAAAACAAGCATTTTCATAAAGTAGTAGAGTAGGAAAAAAGACAATTGTACATGAAACTGCAAAATTAATATGTACAACTTGCTATTCCTTTTAAATATATAATAAAGTTATCACTTAACAAACAAGCATTTATTAAGCACTTAATCTATGTCAGACACATGTGCTAAGCTCTAGGAATACCCTCCCCCCCCACAAAAAAAGGCAAAAATATGAAGCCAGCTAGGTGGGGCAGTGAATAGAGCATTGGTCCTGGAGTCCGAAGGACTTGAGTTCAAATTTGACCTCAGACACTTGACACACTTACTAGTTGTGTCACCTTGGGTAAGTCACTTACCCCAATTGCCTTGCTTTCCCACCTCCAAAAAAAAATGAACCCTGCCCACAATCTAATTGGGCAGAATATAATGAAAAATGGCCCTGCATTTGGGTACCACTTGTTGTTTAGAAGTTTTGGTGGTGTTGGGCAGGGTCCTCTGTGAAAGGGGGGCTTAATTCCTGCCCTTCCTATTTCCACAGGTTTGTTGTGGAGAATAAATAGTAACATATATATAGTGCTTTTAGCACTATATAAAAGTGAAATATGAATAAGTGGCTAAGGGCTCTGCCTACACCCTCATTCACAACAGCCTGTGTACATCAGAGGCAAGACTTGAGTCCAGGCCAAACTATTCATCAGGCCATGGGATGTCTATCCCTGAGTTAATGGTTCACAAGTTAGAAGCTTAGTGGGAAACTGAGCTGATTATTTACCCAGTGGTAACAGGAGAGAGATTCTTTTCATATTTTCTTCTTGCCACTGGGCAAATTTAAAATAAATGGAGAGAACTGCCCAGAAGTTAGCAAAAAGGCATTAATTACTCGAGAAAATTAAAGATTTCATTTTACAATGTTCGGAGAATCTACCACCTAAATTTGCAGCTTCACAAAGTTAAACACATAAGTTAAAATCTGTATTCTATCTTTATGGACCTGGGTTCAAACCCTGACTCTGCTACTTACAACCTGTGAGACCTTAGGCCAATGGTTCTCAACTTTCCTAATGCCACGACCCTTTAATATAGTTCCTCATGTTGTGGTGCCCCCCCCAATCATAAAATTATTTTCATTGCTACTTCATAACTGTAATTTTGCTACTGTTATGAATCGTAATGTAAATATCTGATATGCAGGATGTATTTTCATTGTTACAGATTGAGCATAATCCACAGGTTGAGAACTGCTGCCTTAGGCAAATCACAATGTCCTCATTTTCTCATCTCTGAGCTAAAGGGGTTGGATGACAGAGAGCTCCTAAGGTCTCTTCCAGCTGTAAATCTACACTCCTATGATTTCACGATGCCACCCCTTCATGAAGTCTTTTTGGTTTCAACATCATATTTAGATACCCTCAGAAAGAACAGAAGGCTCATAAGCGTTTCCAATTCTTCATCAGCCTTTTTCCTGATCCAGTACAAATGTTTGCTTGTTCTCTGTGCAGGACAAACACGCTCTGTGGAGCTCTCCATGCACTGGAGGCTTGACCTCTAGATTTTTGTTGTTATTCAGTCGTTTTTCAGTCACTTCTGACTCCTCATGACCCTATCTGGGATTTTCTTGGCAAAGATATTGAGTGTTTTGCCATTTCCTTCTCTGTTCATTTTACAGATGAAGAAACTGAGGCAAACAGGGTTAAGCAACTTACCAGGGATCACATGATTAGTAAATGTTTGATCAGAGAGATGACTGACTCTAGGCCTGGTACTCTATCCACTATGCCACCTGACTACCTGCCCTGAATTTTTACAAATTAGTACCAATTTTCCCAAGCTTGTGTACTCTACCTCACCCCTACCTACTAAAGCAGATGCTAAAGATTGAGGGGACCCTAGACAAAAGGGAAAGCAAAAAGGAAATAATCAGAGTGAGGCAAAACAAGGATGAGCCCAACCGCAGACCACACCACACACAAGACTGGTTCCTGAGCAGTTGCCCAGATCAGGCACAGGTGATAAGAAGATGGTGTGGTAGAATGGAAAGTCAGAGGACTTTGGAGTCAGAGGATTTAGGTTTGAATCTCAATTTTGATGTGCTTCCTTTGTGACTTTAGTCAAGTTGCCTAACCTCTTTAGGTTAATTTCTTCCCCTATAATTTTAAATGTATTTAAATTTTGTAATGGCAAGCAAAGAAGTATTTAGCACCTTGTTTGAGTTCATGTGTCTTTGAGCCTTGCCCTGATTATATAAAGTCTTTATTAAGAAACAGAACTTGTAAACCCCTATTGCTGATACTACAGAAAGGGGCAGAACAGGATGGAGCTTAATGACCATATATAAAGAGAAGCCCAGGCTGGGAGAGAGCAGAAATGGAGAGAGCACTTGTGGTGGCAGATTTTGGAATGGGAACATTTGTGGTGGCAGTGCTCTGTCTCTTCTTTCTGTGTTGATTTTTGTTTGTGATGTGTGTTGAGTTCTCAGACCTTGTTGGTGGGTCTGTGTTGATTTCACAGGCAGATAGTGAATTGATGATGGTGCCAGCAATGTGAATGAGTGTTATTGTGGCTCTTTTAAGCTTTGTCTTCCCAGAAACAGAAACTGCGAAGGACTTGAGGTGGACTAGACACTGAGCTTCAATATGGAATGGGAACTGGATGAGGAACTGGACGAGGGGCTGGAAGAGGAGCTAAGAGCTGCCTGCCTTTGAATCCAGTGTTAAGATTCAGGTAGGAGCTAGACCCATGGAAGAGGAACCATGGAATCTAAGAGCCAGCCTCAAGTCAAGATGAAAAGACCTCTTCTTGAGTATCTAATGCTGACTGAGAAGATTATGATTTACTGTGACCTAGGGGGTGGAGAACTTTGACCTTTTTACTTTGTGTCCCTTAAGGAGGCTTGATCCTTAAGGATGATTGAATTAAGGACTTACTGAATGATTGTTCTTTTAAGTTTTGACTGAATGATATCTTTTGCTTAAAACTATGTGGCCACTTTAGTGATAAGTTGCTATGTTATAACATTGTGAATGCTATACTTTGGTTTCTGTCAATGTTTTGTTTTAGTTTATTACTGAATAAATAGAGGGTTCACTATACCATGTAATTGGAACCTTAAAGCTGTTCACAGCAGCAGGCCTCTGGAAAGCTGCTTGTGCTTAGCTTTACAATTTAAACATAAAAATGTTAATATACTTAATATGTTTTTAAATATTTAAATTCATGTAAATTTAAATATTGAAATTTGAATTTCTACAAATATAAATGTAAAATACAATGATATAATTATAAATAGTTAATTTCCTCCCTTATAAAGTGAGGGGGTTAAACTAGAAAGTCTCTTCAGTCTCTTCCAGCTTTAAACCAATGCACTTAGGTTTCACAACTAAACTCATTATCATTCCCTCTAAAGCCATGTCTACTTAACAACTTCAAGGTTATTAGAGTCAAAAGTTCAAAGATGCTACCAGATACCAGTTTTTTCTGTCTATTTAATCATTGAGACTATAACCCATAGCCTAATAGTTGCCCCTAAGCTCTAGGCTTACATGGACCAAATTCAACCTTAGGTACAACTCCCTAAATCTACCTCTTTGACTCCAGAATTTATGTTTGCAAATCTTAGAATATAGGTTGACTATAATTTGTGTTCAGGTCTCCACAGTTGTGGGTAAGCCTCCAAGTTTCACACATACACTCAACAACTCAGTAACAATGCATGTTGGGTAGAAGAAAGCTTTTATTCCACCCCACAAAAAATGCAAAAAGACATAGTAGTACTGTTATCTCTTCCACATTGTGGGGGGTAAGAGTGTTAAGAGTGAGGCTGCCCCCACAATCTGGAAAATCCATATAAAATTTTTTGGCCCTCACTTTATACCAGAGAAGTCTGAATTTTTTCTTTTTATTTTTTTGGGCTGTTTACAATATCTTATCA
>CM053594.1:183759191-183770347 GCA_028646575.1 Pseudocheirus occidentalis
GGAAGGGATGATACTTTAAAAGGCGAAATTCTGAGGTGGGAGAGGACTAGAATGAGAGGAGACAGGGAGAGACAAAAATGGGGTTAATCATCCCATATAGAAGAGGCAAGGGATAACTGTTACAACTTTACTTTCATTTACTCTCATTGAATTTGGCTTAGGGAAGGAACGACATATACTCTAAACTGGGTATCATGCCACACAGGAGAGCAGGGGGCATGGGGATGAGAGGCGGGATGACGGAGGGGAGGGCAGGGTCTGATGGAGGGTTGCTGGAAGCACACACTTCAGTAAAGGTAGAGAGAAAAGGTAGAGAACAGAACAAGGGAGAGGGGCGGGATAGGAAGGAGGGACATATAATCAACCTCTCACAATATGTCCACTGTGGAGATGTCCTGCATAATTACACATGTACAGCCTGTATTGAGTTGCTTGTCCTTCCAGTGGGGGTGAGTGACAAGAGAGGAACCGAAAGAATCTACAATTTAAAGCTCTACAATACATGCAACTGGGAATTAAGATACACAGGGACTGGGGTAGGGAGACCCTCCCTTCCCTACCAGAAAGTTAGAGGGGTGTTGGAGGAGGGCACAAGAGAGCAGATCGGGGTAGGGGCTTTACAGTGGGATCTCTGTTTTGGGGTACGTAGGGGAAAGACGGGGAGAAAATTTGTAACTCAAAATCTCGTGGAAATGAATGATGTAAACAAGAAAATAAATTTAAAAGAAAAGAAAAGGAAAGAAGAGGAAAAAAATCGCAGCTATTGTTATTACAAAAAAAGAAAAGAAAGAAATATCCTAGGGAGAAATACTATCCCAGTACAAAGTACTAGAAAGAGTAGAAGAGGATCAAGTCAGAGAACCTCTAGGCAGATCATTTCATCTCTCTGTACCTCAGTTTCCCCAGTTGTTAAATGAAAGAGAATGACAACTTATTTGTTATAACTTAACTTATTTGTTATATTTGTTTTATAATTGTTATATATTGTATTACTATGTATAACTGTTATATCAAAAAAGAATGTGAAGACCTAAAATTCTAAGCCTCTAGAATAAAATGGGAGCCATGGAATGAGCCTAAGGCCACTGGACTGTCATTTGACTGAAAGCAGTGACTGATCAACTTCAAATAGCATGTAGGAAGAAAGGTCACATTCGACCTTGTCTCCAGTAAACTGTGGACTTCTACCATACTGCCTTTAATTAACCTCTCATGTGGATGTTAGAGGAGATCCTCGGAGAGGTAGGTTAAACTGTTGGCATTCAAGCCCTAAAGTATCACCTATCACCACTACGGTGGGATTGGGTCTATGCTTGAATCTCATTCCATATATGGGATGAGTTACAAAAATCACTCTGCTTCTCATTACTTTCACAGTTACCACTGGAATTCATGCTCTCTTTATCTCTCACCTGGATTATTGCGATAGCACTATAATTGGTCTTTAGGAAATCAAGTCAATGGCAGAGTAGTAAGATGAGGTACAACCCAATGCCCCCATCACATTTCCTCCACAAAAATACAGGAAACACAACAGACTGAATTTTGATCAGGAAATTCAAGAAAGTCACAGCGAGTCATTTTTCTTGCCCAGGATGGTTTGGGGAGCAGGCAACATCTACAGACACTGGGGATGGGGTCTGGCCAAAAGCCTGCAGCACATGCAACATTTCAATATCCAAGAACTAAAAAAGGGCCAAGACAAGGAACTTTGAAGGAAAAGAAAAAAAAAGGACTCCTGAACAGTACGGGGTGTGGGAATGGTTGCCATCTGCTGGTTCTGTTGCTCACTACCCAGTTCTGGGTCATAGATCCAGTAAACACCGAGGAGGGGGCCTTTTTATCTAAGTATGGAAGAAAGGAACAATTATAGTCACAGGCCCTCACTGAATACCAAATGAAGAACAAATTCATAAGCAAACAGTAGCTGTATGTTTTTCTGATCCTAAGAGCAGAGTAAGGACTAAGTTCTAGCCCCTAGTCCAGGCTAAAGTGTACAGTAGAATAATTAGAGCAGGAATTCTAGACCCAAAGGGAACCTGCAGTTCAGCTGCTCTGAATCTGCACTGCTTCCCAGCTGCAGAATCCAGAAATAGTGTACTGAAAATTCCAACCAGGGATGAGTCCATAGATCCAAAATGGATCAGTAACTTGTAGAGCTCAGAGCAGAATGTCAACAAGTTAGATCACATTCGTGCTAGATCACATTATTTTGGGAACATGAAAAGCTTGCTAGTTTCTGGGATGAACTTTGAAAACAGTAGACAGATGCATTAGGACAGAAGTTCAGTCCAGATATCACCTCCAGAAGTCTGTAGAACCCAGTCCTAAAATCAAGTGCAAAGTCAAGAAGCAGTTTGGAAAAACGGAAAAAACAAAACACACACCAAAACCAGAATCCCACTATAAAAAGGGATCACTGTGACAGAGAAGCTCAAGATGTGAACATTAAAGAGAATGACTTGAAAATCTCTACAAGCAAAGCCTCAAAGAAAAATGTTACTTGAACACAAATCCAACCAAAATTCCTTGAAGAGATTAAAGGATATTTAAAAAGGGCTAAAAATATGATTTCAAAAAACAAACAAGAACAATACAGGGAAAAAATGAGAAAAGAGGTAAGAGCTACAGGAAAAAGATATGAAAAAAAGAATCAGCAGCTTAGAATAAGAGGTGCAAAACCTTACCCAAGAAAATAATTTCCTGAAAATGAGAATGGATCATATAGAAACTAATGATTTCACAAGACACCAGGAAATATTAAAAACAAATTCAAACAACTGAAAAAAAAATGTGAGGTAGCTCATAGCAAAAACAAGTGACCAAGAAAACATATTAAGGTCAGAGAATTTAAGAATCATTGGACTATCTGAAAGCCAAGATAAAAAAAAAACAAGCCAAGACACCATATTTTTAGAAATCACAAAAGAATACTACACATAACTCTTAAGACAAGAACATGAAACAGAAATTAAAGAATCAACTGGTCACCTCCTGAAAGAAAATTGCCATGAATATTATAGCCAAAGCCCAGAGGCCACAGGTCGGAGTAACTAGAAAGAATTCAAGGGCCAAGGAGAGATCATTAGCAAGACTGGTCTCCATTAAGCTTCTCTCCTCTCCAATACATTTTCCACACAGCTGCCAAAGAGGTTTTCCTAAAATGCAGATCTAACCATGTCATTCCCCTACTTAGATAAGCCAAGAATCCACTGGAATTTAAACTAATTTCAGAAGGCAACTAATTTACAACAGAGACTATTTTTGATTTTTTCTTCATATCCCAAGGACACAGTACAAATCCTTGGCACACAGGACAAACTGATAAATGACATAAATGATAAATTGACACTTGATAACTGCTTGTTGATTACTTTTTCTTGCTTAAAATTTTTTTTTTTGCTAGGGTGAGAAAATTTTTTGCCATCTTAGAGAAAATATTTTCAACTAAAAATAATGTAATTTCTGGTCAGGAAAGGTAGAACAGAAAGAATGGAAGATGTGGGGGTCAGATCTGGGCTCTAAATCCTGCCTTTGATACTAGGTATGAGACTTTTGGCAATTCATCTAATGTCTCTGAATTTATATCCTTGCCTGCAAAACTGGATATAGTATTTATAATAAAAGTACCTACCTCACAAGATTGTTTTGAAGATTAAATGAGATAGTATGTGTAACGTCTTTTGGAAGCTTTAAAGTGCTTGGTAAATAGCTATCATTATCCTCCTTTCTTTAGTATTAAAGAAATCCAATTCTAATAGTCAAAACAATCAGAACAAAATTCACCAAAGAATAGCTTTCTGAACATGCCAAAATATAAGACAGGAGAATAAAATGATTCCTAAATTCTAGATAACAGATATCACTACTGCGGTAAAGCTGATGCATAACTGAACCCTGCATTCAACCTAAGCTAAAAATAGTATGGGTTCCTTCCTTTTGAAGGGAGTAATTCACAATGCAATAAATGAGACAGGAGAGTCTAGAAGCCAAAGAGAATTAAAGTATATTTTCAGTTTTGAAATTAGCTGTCCCACAAAATACTGCCAATATAAAATGCTTCTAAAAATTTAAGAATATTTAAGTTTTCTAATGAACTTTCCTATATTTTTAAATTAAGATTCTGAAATGGATCCTAATTTATCATCAAGTCAACTAAGTCTTTATGTATGAAAAAACACTGCTCATGATTTAGCATGTGTTAGAGAAATAAAAATATTGATTTCTCTATGAAAAATTGTTAAATCCCATTTTTATGTAATATAATTTTAAAAATAGTTTATTAATATATTTTGCGTTGTAATAAGACCAGTTTCTCTCCAGCATTTTTCCTCTTGCAGAGAACTTTTCTAGTAAAAATGCAAAAATGTCTATAACCATTTTAATACCTGTTAGAATTCTAACATAGCAAAATGGATTATCTAATAGAAAAATTGTAAATGTATGTTTTGTTTCACATTATTGATAGAATAAAATGATTAACATTAATAAAACAGAAATTACTTTAATGAAGCCATGATGTGAAGCCAAGATATAGCATACACCAATGTATGTTAATCCCCCTATGCCTTTCCATCACTATTGTTGCTGATAAGAATAGATCACCACAAAACTGTTACTTTTTATGTCTCTTAATCTTCATTTGGTTCACTGTAGAAAACAGGAAATGGTGACGGCTGTTTTCACTCTCCCTTCCGGGTGAAATCTGTTTCTAACATGTTGTCTATTGTCTGTCTGGCTTTGGTTCTGTCTCTCTCTCTTGCCAGTTGGTAGCAGCTGGTGTTGGCTGTGGCAAAGCCCATCATCCCGGGACAATGACTTTGTGGACGAGGCTAGAAGCAGAGTCAGTGGCCTGGGAGGCCCTGATATTCCCTGAGCTCCTCATAATCTTGGAGTCATCTTTGACTCTTCCCTTTCCCTTACTCCTCATATCCCATCATCCTCCTTCTATAGTATCTGCTGGACCTAGTGCTTTCTTTCCAATGACATAGCCATCACCATAATTCAAGTTCTTAAACCTCTTGCTTTGATGAATAACTTCATTTTTAGCCTCACTGCTTTCAATAACTTCCCTCTCAATCCATCTTCTACCCAGTTGCCAAAATATTTTTCGTAGAGCATGCCTCTGATCAGGTCACACCCAGAGTCAAAAATGTTCAACAGCTACCCATTATCTACAGGATAAAACACAACCTCCTTAAAATTTGGCATTTGATGTCTTCCACCATCTGGCTCTTACCTACACTTTCAGTCCTATTTCACATCATTTCTCTGCAAGAATTCTTGTAGCCAAACTAGTCTGCTTGCTCTTCTCAGAATTCAATAGGTCATCTCTCACTTACTGTGTATCTGTACAAGTTGCCCACTTCCCCAGCCTGGAATGTACTCTCCTCATCTTTACCTTTCAGAATTCTTATCTTCCTTCTTCAAGACTTAGTTCAGGTGTCTCCTCCTCCATAAAGCATTCCTTGATCCCCTTCCACTTGAGTATTTTTGCTCTCTCTTACAATTTTTCTTGCATCGTTCTTACTGGTGCATACATTATTTCTTTCAACCACATTCTACCCTACTATAGAATGCAAGCTTCTTGAACAGAGGGATGACCTCTTGAGAAGAGAGACCATCTATATTCTCTGTGTCTAGAACAATGCCTGGCATCTGGGTAGACACATAATGTCTACTGAATTGAATCTGAATAAATTTTCTCTACAATATATTTCAAATTCTAAGTCAATGATCTTAAGAGACCACAATGAAAATCACAATCTATGATTAAAAAATAATCCCAATCACACATATGAAACATTTAAGTAGGTCAAGTATTCAAATGTGTATTACTGGAGGAAATTTATAAATAGGTGGGATCACAAATACATCTGGGTACTGAGTAAGTAGGTCAAAACTATGGAGAATGGGGAAGTAAATTAAGAAGCATGTATAATCTCAAATCAGAAGAAAACAGAATGTAAATGTTTGGTTTGCCATCATTCTAATGCAAGCACTTGAGGTAAGGAAATATAAAGCCTCTATCTTTAAGATCAGTATGGACTTATATTCTTTTAAAATGGTATAGAAAAAAATTGGCTACAGTGTTCAGATTCTTCATCTCAATATGGTACAAAATTAAAATTACACTTTGGCAAGCTAAATAAAACACAAGATAGGCCTTTAAGCTATAACAAAGGAAATGCACATTCTTATTTCTCAAACAAAACACTTCTACATTTTAGTTACATAAAATATTTGTGGTATTCTTTAAGTTTATATACTTATATTTGAAATTCCAAAATAAATATAAGATTACAGTATCTCTTTACTAATCTCCATCCCAGATACTGTTAAACTTCTGCTGATGGATGGACAATTTGAAGCACTTTTCTAATATACTTGGTATTTCCAATAAATCTTCAGCATCAGAATTTTTGCAACAGTTGATAACTTGGGATTAATGCAATAACAAGAATACTAGACTTGATCTGGGTGAATAAAAGCTACAACTAGAAGTAAACTAGTAGACAAAGAAGCCTTTTGAGATATTCAACAATCACTTTACTAAATGCTATAATTCCAGGTATTAAGCAACATCCTGTTGCCTGGTTAATTCGCCTCTAAAAAGTGAGTACTTTGTGTTTTCAGTAGAATTCCACTGTTTTTCTTAAATATCTCTCATCAAAATGTATAGTGTGGTTAAAAAGGATATGAAAACGCCATGTGTTAATGTGAAATAAACCTGTGGAACTCCTTGTTTCTGTATCATTGCGATTAATTTGGAAAATCCAAAGGAGGCAACCTTCAGAAAAGGTCTTTTTGGTCAAAATAAGTGAACTAAAAAAGACCCTTCACATTAAGCCCGGGCATGCTATTTTCCTACCATAGACCCTGGAAATTAAACCCAAATTGTTGTCAAAAATACATGATTTCCTCCTGTTCATACAAGTAAGACTTAACTCTTATCCTCTTACCTACCACTCATTACTACTATAGCTACCTGACAGGAATTTTATTGTTCAGTTGTTTCAATGGTGTATGACTCTTTGTGGCCCCCTTTGGGGTTTCCTTGGAAAAGATACTGGAATCATTTGTCATTTCTTTCTCTAGTTCATTTTATAGATAAGGAAACTGAGGCAAACAGGGTTAAGTGACTTGCCCACGGTCACACACCTAGTAAGTACTTGAGGCTGGATTTGAACTCAGGTCTTCCTGTCTCCAGACCCAATGCTCTATCCACTGTGCCACCTAGCTACCTGAGAGTAGAAGATAAAAGGAACAAAAAGCAGGTTGGAGGGCTGGGGGTAGGGTATAGGGGAGAGAATAATCACACTGTTTGGAAAAGAAAAGCATATATTTTCCTTTATGCAAGATTGATCTTAGGGATATGGTTAAGAAGCATCTTCTTTGGAATTAAAATTACTCCTGGCTAGTAAGCATATTAAATTACAAGCTATAACCCAAAAGAGTTCTCTTGACTACTTGTTCTACTTCATTGTATAATGGTAATGGGAAAGTGAAGATCTTCCCTGTCCCTTAATACGCCTAAGGGAATTTGAAGATCTTCCCTGCTGCCTAATAGGAGGAACATAATCACATGGAGTCTCTGGATGGGGGAGCTTGCTAAAGGATGGAGCAGAGCCCAAAGGACTCTGCCCAAAGTCAGAGCAGCTAGCGGTTCTCAATCTGTGGGTTATGTTCAATTTGTAACAATGGAAATACATTCTGCATATCAGATATTTACATTACGATTCATAACAGTAGTAAAATTACAGTTATGACAAGTTGTGGTATATGAATGTAATGGAATACAACTGTGCTATGAGAAATGGGAAGGAGACAGTCTTCATATTCACCTGGAGAGCCTTATACAAACTGATGCCAAGTGAGAAGAGTAGAACCAGGAAAAATTTGTACACAATCACAGACACATAGTATGTGTGACAACCAACTCTGATAAACTGGACTCTTCTCAGCAACACACAGTCATAAGACAACTCTACAAGTCTCAGGATGGAAGAACATATCTACATTCAGAGAAAGATATAGAAAGAACAGAGTATTTGAACTCTGAAGCAATCTACATGCTATCATTCTTTTTCATGTTTGGCTCTCTTTCTTTTTTCCCCACTGTTCACTCCATTGGTTACAACCCTTCTATACAACCAGACTAATGTTCAATTTGAAAATATTTGCAGATCCAGTACTTGATTACATGCCACCATGGCGGGGAGAAGGAGGGGAGAAAATTTGAAATTCAAGGGATTATGGAACTGAATATTGTAAGCTAAAAGTAAATAATCAAATTTTTAAAAAGAATATAAGGGGACGGCTAGGTGGCGCAGTGAATAGAGCACCAGCCCTGGAGTCAGGAGTACTTGAGTTCAAATCCGGCCTCAAATACACTTACTAGCCGTGTGACTTTGGGCAAGTCACTTAACTCCAGTTGCCCTCCAAAAAAAAAAAATATATAAGATAATCATAATATGTGAAAAAAAAGAATTACAGTTTGAAGTAGCAATAAAAATAATTTTATGGTTGGGGGTCACCACACCATGAGGAAATGTATAAAAAAGTTGCAGCATTAGAAAGGCTGAGAACCACTGAAGATGGTGGGAGAGAGAAGAAGAACCCAGGCAGACAGCTAGGCTTGTGAGTGTTGATTTATGGCAAGGCTAAAGGATGGTGTGGCTCTCTGCTGTGTTATGGTGTATTAACTTCTATGGGGCTATGATGAATTTGACTTTCTGGTGTTGGGATGTGTTTGCTGGTGTCTGAATAAATGTTTTGCTTCGTCTTCTATATGGAGAATCTGTTATATTTTACAATTGAGAACTATGCCAGCATATTTACAGTCACCATTGGCACTGTGAATATTGCATTGGTGCTACACACTAGAGGAAACATAAAATAGATATGACATAAAACCACCTACTTTAATTATTAACTACAAATGAAACTTTAAGAGCAACTTCCAGCGATCAACAAAAATGCATTTTGTGTGTATATACACACGAAATACATTTAAGAAACTATAGTCCATTTGGGCTATCTAAAGGGTTTACAAAAATTGGCATGGAAGTGAAGGCATACCTACCAAGCTAGAAGGACTTCAGGGATAGGCCTTATAATATTCTGCATGCCTGTCATTGAAGAGACAGCCTAGCTAAATTCAGAAAGGTCTATCAATCGAAATTGAGCCATTAGTAATTAATGCAATTAATGCTTTCCAATCACAACTTGAAAAAAAAACTACCCTACCAATGGCATAAATTGGTTGTTACCTGCACTGCTGGAGGGAGTACCCAATCTTCAATGATATTCAAAGATACTTCAATCTTCAATGAATCATAGACCCTTGAAATTTCAAACTTTAGATAGCTTTTTATTTCTCATTTTTTAAGATTTAGTAAAGTACTTGGAGTTCCTTGATGGAAATACCAATAGTAATGGGATAACAAGAGCTGATCTTCTGTAGACTTTCAGTGCTATTTCATTTGATTCTCAAACAACGTAGACACTACAGGTACTATTATCCACACTATACAGAAAAAAAAGAATTCTGATTGTTTTTGTGACTTACGTTTCAGTCAAAAGATTTCAATAAAAAACACAGAAACTGGGGCAGCTAGGTGGCACAGTGAATAAGAGCACCAGCCCTGGAGTCAGGAGGACCTGAATTCAAATGCAGACTCAGATACTTAACAGTTACTAGCCATGGGACTCTGGGCAAGTCACTTAACCCCAATTTCCCTGCCCTCCCCCCTCCCAAAAAAAAACCCCATAGAAATTTAGAGCTGACCTTTAGAGGTTCTTTTATTCATCTCTTCCCCCTCTTTTGAAATTAATTATAACCTAGGAAGTTAAGGGACTTGTACAAGATCACAAAGACAGCAATGGCAGAGCCAAGACTAAAATCTTTGATTTTCTCTCTAATGCTGAAGTCCTTGCAATACATTATTGCAAGAATATTAAGTAACTATTTTAGAGAGTGGGTAACAAATTTCAGAATAAATATTTAGACACTTAGCAAAACTACACATAACCTTTTAAAGACCTTGGCAGAATTGTACTGACTTTATAAGATCACTTTATTAGACTCTTAAACACTCCATAAAACTTTAATGACTTATGCTTACACTAAAGAATTAAATAAGTTAACTAAAGTACAACTTAACTAAACATTAAATCATCTGCTCTACAGCTCTAGAAGATCTTTTCTGAGTGGGAAATATTTTTTTTCCTAACAAAAACAAGAATTGAACCTAACAACTTTATAAATCTACCAACCATTATATTATAACAAAGTTTTGTGATTTTGTCAAGTAATGGAACTCATTCCTTGAGGCAGAATGCAACTCATCTTCAACACAATAAGAGGTCTTAGAGAAGAGCCTGATAATCAGAGAGGTTAAATCAATCATTTTACAAGTATTGATCAGGCACCAATTATGTGTTAGGTATGTGTATGAGGCCTGGAGTCAAGAAGATTCATCTTCCTAAATTCAAATGCAGCATCAGACACTAGTTTTGTGACCCTGGGCAAGTCACTTAACCCTATTTGCCTAAGTTTCCTCATCTGTAAAATGAGCTGGAGAAGACAATGGCAAAATACTCCAGTATCTTTGCCAAGAAAATCCCCAAGGGAGGATCATGAAGAGTCAGACATGACTAAAACACAGCTAAACAACCAAATATGCTAGGTGGTGGAGACCCAAAGACAAAAATGAAACCGTTCCTGCACCAAAGGCCTGGACTTTCTATTGGTGAAAATACCATGTAAATATATATGCATCCCCAAAAACATATATACACATATATTTATTTTTGTATTATACCTATAATTTCTTCAATACAGAGATCTCTTATGGAACTTACTCCCCAACATTTGTTTTAAAGAGTTACCAAGGGTATTAAGAAGTTAAGTTACAGCTTCCTTCTTTCTCTCTTTTCTCTTGGCCTGGACGGCGGCAGCATGGGTAAGTGCTGTGGTCTTCGTACTGCTAGAAAGCTCCGCAGCCACAGGAGAGACCATAAGTGGCATGACAAACAATACAAGAAAGCCCATTTGGGCACTGCCTTGAAGGCCAACCCCTTTGGAGGAGGATTTCATGCAAAAGGGATTGTCTTGGAAAAAGTTGGTGTGGAAGCCAAGCAGCCCAATTCTG
>CM053594.1:183770447-183803513 GCA_028646575.1 Pseudocheirus occidentalis
ATCAGGAAGTGTGTGAGAGTTCAACTGATAAAGAATGGCAAAAAAATCACTGCCTTTGTTCCCAAAGATGGCTGCTTAAACTTTATTGAGGAAAATGATAAAGTTCTGGTTGCTGGATTTGGTCAGAAAGGTCAGGCTGTTGGTGATATTCCTGGAGTCCAATTCAAGGTTGTAAAAGTTGCAAATGTTTCTCTTCTGGCCTTGTACAAAGGCAAGAAGGAAAGACTAAGATCATAAAAATTGTATGATGTCTTTGTCATAGTAAAAAATTTTCATGTAAAAAAAAAAAAAGAAGTTAAGTTACTTTGCCACGGGTCACACTGGATGTGTCAGAGGACGGAAGTGAACAAAGTCTTTCTGACTCCCAGGCCAGCCCTCCACTATTTCATGCTGCCTTATATATAACATATACATGACAGATACCAGGACAAGTATGTTTTTAGCGGGGCAGACTTCCTGTAGAAGATGGTGCTTGAACTAAGCTTCTAAAAGGAGTGCATGTCAGGCATGGAAGACAATCTGTTCAAAAGTTATCCACCTATCCTACCTAGTGGTGACTCCCACAGTAGGTTTGAATAAAGTTTTGTGAGAAAATGTTGTTTCTCTCTAAACAATAATTTTATATCCTTTCTTTAAAGTCAACCTTATTCATTTAACAAGTAACAAGAGTCAAAATCACAAAATTTCAGTCCTTCCACTAAGGGAATGACAATCAAGTTGAATAAGCACAATACAAACAAAACAACTAATGAGCAATATGGATTCAACATCTGAGGAAACACTGGACAAGTCGGTATAGAGCACATGCACAAACTGTAGAGGGAGTGCAGCAGAGCATAGTGGAGAGATCACCAGACTGAGAAGAGTCCTGGGTTCCATCTCAGGCCTGACACTTATTTGACAGCTGGATAGATACTGGATATACCATTTACCCTCTCTGAGCCTTAGTTTCCTCACCTATAAAATGGGAATACTACCAATTATACTATCTACATGGGTTATTATGAGGGATTTTCTTTGTAAACCTTAAAGCACTATATCAAAAATTACTATTAGTTAAGGAAAGCTTCATGGGGGAAGACTTGAAGGACCTCTATTGGCAAGAAGCAAGACTACATGGAGGGAAGAATATGTCTGTGAAGAATCTGCCAATGCTCTCCCTCAAAATTATACTGGTTATAACCTCTACTTCTCTGAAGATCAAAGGTTATCAAATGTGAACTCTGTCAACATATATTAAGCACCCAGGTGTTATTCACTGGGAATACAAATGCAAAAAGTGAGACTATCTCTGTCCTCAAGGAACACATTTTTTAGTGAGATACAACATGTTCAGAGATTAGGAAATATAGTATACATACAAAATAAATACACCAGTTTGGGGTTGGAGGTGGTGCTGATGACTGAGAAGTACAGGAAAAGGTCTCTTCAAGTAGGAGGCACTATCTTAAAACTGAGTCTGGAGGAGGAATAGGGATTCTAAGAGACAGGTGGAGGATTGAGAGCATTCAGGGCATGAAAGACACTGTTTGAAAGCAACCTAGTGGGAGAGGCATTAGTGTACATTAAGTACATAGAATATAAGGTAGCGAGTTTGGTTAGAACATAGCATACTTGATGGGAAATAATATGTAATTAAACCGTGGAAAGATAAACTGGAGTCAAATTGTGGATAGCTTTCAATGTTAAATAAAGAAATCTTTATTTTATTCTAAAGACAACAGGGAGAAATTAAAGAGTGGTTTTTGTAAATCCCAAGTGTAAAAACTAATAAAACAGAGAGTCTTTTGGGCTTTTGGGTCAAGGAAAGTCAATGATACGGATAAGACATTAATGTGAAATGGAATCAAGATAGTGGAGTGAGAGTCAACATTTTTGCCTAGCTCTCCCCACAAACCTCCAAAATAACCTAGAAAACTGGCCTGAACAAATTCTGACTGGGAAAGCCATGGAAAAGTCACAATGAGTCATTTTTCCAGTTTAGGGCAGCTTAGGAGACAGACATAGAGGTCTGGGGACAGCAGAGTGGGAACTGGGCAGGAGCACAACATGGTAGCAACGGCAGCAGTGGTGGAACCAGAATCATTCAAATACCCAGGAATTGAGAGGGACCCAATATAGATCACCAAGGCAAGAAAGAGATCCCAGGGCACCCCTGAATTAGCACTGGGAGCCTGAACAGCTGCTATCTGGCAGCTCTGTGATCTAATAGCCAGTTCTAGAAGACAGACTGGGGAGATCTCAACACAATACCCTAGCTGCATACTGAACACAAAACAAATTCCCAAAACTTAGTTGTGTAACTGAGCACAACAGAAGGGAGGAGACTCAGTTCTAACCTTATTTCCAGCATATAAGCTTACAGTGGAATAACCAGGGCAGAAAACTCAAGACCAGAACAGCAGTGAACAGACTTCTCTCCACTTTGGAAACACTGAAAACCTGCAGCCCCACATTGAGCTGTGAAAACAGGAGAAGTTCAGATCTCCCTGAAATAGAACTCCACATTAGTATAAAGTCCAAAGTTGAGAAGTAAGATGGAAGAAATGAACAAACAAAAAAGAAGCCAACTACAAAGAGCTAAGATCAAGTGAGAAACATAGCAGAAAACGACTTGAAAATATAAAATATAGGCTTAAAGAAAAACGCAGACTGGATACAATCACAACAAAAATTACTATATAGGTGCAGCTAGGTGGCACGATGAATACAGCATCGACTCTGGAGTCAGGAGGATCTGAGTTAAAATCTGACCTCAGACACTTATTGGCCGTGTAACCTTGGGCAAATCACTTAGCCACAACTGCCTTGCTTTCCCCCCTCCAAAGAAAGAAAAAAAAAAGTCACTAGACAAAGCAAGTGTTAAAGAAATAAGAAAATAAGAAAGAGCAAAAGATGATTTTTAAAAACAAATATGAGTGGTTGAGGAAAAAAACTAGAAAAGGAAAAGGTCTACCCAAGAAAGTTATGAAAAGAGAATTAAAGCTCCTCAAAATACTTACTGAAGAAAAGAATGCCTTAAAAAAATTCCTTAAAAATTTAGAATTGGCTAAATGGAAGTCAATATCTTTAGATGTCAAGAAATAATAAAACAGAAACAAAAGACTGAAAAAATGGAACAAAATACAAAATATCTGACAGGAAAAACAACTGACTTGAAAAACTGACTGATGAGAGCTAATTTAAGAATCACTGATTTACTCAAAAGCAATAAACAAAAAACCCTTGACACCATTTTAAGAAATTATTTTAAAGGGAAATGGCCCAGATATCTTAGAATCAGAAGATAAAGAAGAAACTGGAAACAAACAAACCACCTCATGTCCTGAAATTTAAAAAAATCCTATAATGAAAGCTCCTAGAAATATTGTAGCCAAAATCCAGAACTCCTAGATCAAACAAAAAATACTTCAAGTAGCCAGAAAGAAAGAATTCAAGTACCATGGAGCCACAAGCAGGATCATGAAAGATTTAACAACCACCACTAAAAAGGAATGGAGGACTCAGAATCTGAAATAAATAAACATCAAAATTATAATAGTGAAGGACCTCAATTTAAACCTTTCAAACCTAGATAAAGCTAATCATTAAGTTAAACAAGAAAGTTAAATAGATGAATAGAATCTTAGAAAAATTCAACATGACAAACCCCTAGAGAATATTACAGGGGAATAGAAATGGGTACAGCCAGATTTTGCGTAATGTATATAAGTGGACCATTCTGCACACTTATTCTTCCCCTTGGGGGACATAATGTTTAAGGGGGAGTGTGGCCCCACACCCTCTGTGAACCATTGCCAGAACACTAACATGCAGAACCCCTGGCACAGTGTTGCACAGTGCACAAGCATTGCTGCTAGCATGGGGTTTGCCTGCCTGGGAGTTGAATTTGCATAATGCAAATTTACTTAAAGCAAGAACTGTCTGTATAACTATTTCTCAGCTATATCTGGCACCTTCACAAAAGTTTACATGTATTAGAGCATAAAGATCTCACTAATAAATGCAGAAAAATAGGAATATTAAATGCATTTTTTCTGACCATAATGGAATAAAAACTACATTTGAGAAAAGATCTTTAAAGCATAGAGTAAACATTAATTAGAAACAAAATACTTAATCCTAAAAAATGGTGGGTCAAAAAACAAATCACAGAAACACTCACTAATTTCAATAAAGATAATGACAACAATGAGACAATATACCAAAATTTGTAGGATACAATTAATGCAGTATTTAATAGAAAATGTGTAACTAGAAGCAAAAAAGAAAAAAAGTGGGTCTATAAACTGGGTATACAGTTAAAAAAAATAAGAAAACCAACAAATTAAAAACTCCCAATTAACCACCAAAAGAGAAATCCTAATGCTCCAAGGAGAGATTAGCAAAATTAGAAATAAGCCAAAAAATAAAACTAGGAGATGGATTTTTTTAAAAAAGATAACTATTGGCTAATTGATTTTTTAAATGAAAGAAAACAAAATTGCCAGTATTAAAAAAAATGAAAAAGGTCAATTAATAATCAATGGAGGGGAAATAAAAACAATTATTAGGAGTTATTTTGCCCAACTATATGCCAATAAAACTGACAATAATATTACGAAAGTATAAATTGCACAGATTAGCAGAAGAGAATACTTAAAATACTTAAATAATCTTATTTTAGAAAAAGAAACTAAACAAATCATAAGTGAATTTGTTAAGGAAAAAAAAATCCAGGACTGGATGAATTTACAAGTAAATTCTGCCAAACACTGAAAATTAATTTCACGATGACATAAATTATTTGAAAAAAACAGATAAAAAAGGAAAACTACTCCTAGGACACAAATATAGACTTAACACCTACAATTGAGACAAAACAGAAAAAGACAACTATAAGTCAATTTCCCTGATTGATGCAAATGTTTTCAATTAAATACTAACAAGGAGATTAAAACAACGTAACAAAAAAACTGTATACTATTACCAGTGTGGATTTATACGAAGAAGGCAGAGATGGTTCAATATGAGCAGAACTATCAGCATAACTGACCACATTAACAACAAAACCAACAGAAATCAGATAATTATTTTAATAAATGCAGAAAAAGCTTTTGACAAAATACAACATCCATTCTTGCTATAAAAAAAAACCCAACCCAACAACTTAGAAATTATGGCAGTAAAAGGAGCTTTCCTTAAAGTGATAAGTATTACTGATTTACAATCAAGAACAAGCCTTATCTGTAATGGGAAAAAACCAGAAGCTTTTAAAATAAGATCAGGGTTTATTCTAGAAAGCAATTTGGAACTATGCCCAAAAGGCTATAAAACTGTATATACCCTTTTATCCACCAATACCACTACTAGGGCTGTATCCCAAAGTGATCTTAAAAAAGGAAAAAGACACCCATTTATAAAAATATTTATAGCAGCTCTTGTTTGGTGGCAAAGAAATGGAAATTGAGGTGATGCCCATCAACGGGGAACGGCTGAACAAATCATGGTATGTGAATGTAATGGAACACTATTGTTCCATAAGAAATAATGAGCATGCAGATTTCAGTAAAACCTGGAAAAACTTACATGAACTGATGCTGAGTGAAGTGAGCAGAACCAAGAGAACATTGTAACAGCAACACTGTACAATGATTAACTAAGACAGACTTAGCTCTTCTCAACAATACAATGAATGATACAAGACAATTCCAAAAGACCCTATGATGAAAAATGCTATATAATCCAAAGAAAGAACTATGGAATCTGAATATAAGATTGAAGCATACTATTTTCACATTTTTTGGTGATTTTTCCCTTTTCTCATTTTTCTTTCACAACATGACTAATGTGGAAATGTTTTTTTTAACATGACTGTACATGTATAAACTATCTTAGATTGCTTGCTGTCTTGGGGAGGGAAGAGAGGGAAGGAAAAAAACTTGGAACTCATAATGAAAACTGAAAATTATCTTTACATGTAACTGGAAAACATAAAATACTATCAAGTGTAAAAAAATTGTAAAAAGAAAATAAAAATTTTTTAAAATAAAATCAGGTTAAAGTATTATTATTAGCAGTATATTATTAATATACTACTAATATAAGTAGTACTATTAGTATAATATTAGTAATGTAGGCTTTAATAATTAGACAAAAAAGATATTGAAGAAAATATAAACAATGAAAAAACAAAATGATTACTATTTGCAGATGATATAATGGTTTATATAGAACTCTGAAGAGTAAAACTGAAAAACAAATCAAAATAATTAACAACCTCAGAAAGTTGCAGCATACAAAATAAACACAAAATCATCAGTGTTTCTATATATTATCAGCAATATCCAGAAGGAATAGCTAGAAAGAGAAATTACATTTAAAATAATTACAGTCAGTATAAATACCTGGGAGTTTATCTGACAAGAAACACACATAGAAACTATATGAACACAATTACAAAACTCTTCACACACATTAAACCAGACCTAAATAACTGCAAAAATAGTAATTGCTCATGGGTAGGCTAAGCCAATATAAAAAAATGAGAATGCTACTTTTTTCTTGTAATATGGATTTTCTTTTCCATGTCTGCACATATTTTAACGGGTTTTGTTTTCCTTGACTTGTCAGTGTTGAAGGACGGGGAGAAGGTATTAGGAATTGAAAATAAAATTTTTAAAAGATAAAGTATTCATGTAAGCAAGAGACTAAAAGGGGGATAGAAGGAAAAAAAGCACACTATTGAGTATCTTTGTTTCAATGAGAGAAGCAAATAAGTGCTATGTGAGATACAGAACGTGAAAACAGAAATGAAAGAGATTATTTCCAGCCTGGTAGAATGAAGGGAGAAATCAGGGCACAATCTCTCAATCTTTGGTACCATAGCCATGATTCTATTTCTTCATTTGGGGACAATTCTTTCTCAGAATTCACAGAAGGAAAGGGGCAGGAAAGAGGTGCTGATGGTAACGGAATGGATACCAGCTTTTAATTCCAAATATGATTAAAAACTAAAAAATGGGGGCAGCTAGGTGGTGCAGTGAATAGAGCACTGACCTGGAGTCAGGAGTACCTGAGTTCAAATCTGGCCTCAGACACTTCACACACACACACACACACACACACACACACACACACACACACAAAACCTAGCTGTGTGACCTTGGGCAAGTCACAACCCCAACTGCCCTCCAAAAAGCAAAAACAAAACTAAACTAAACAATGTGTTTATATAAAAAACATTTTCTCTCTTTAAAAATATACTTTACAATAATTTGCAAACTCACCGATCTTCCAACACTTTAATGGTGTCATGAAGGGCTTTCTGTTGCTCTCTCAGTTGTTGATTTTTGGTAAAAAATTCTTCCAATCTTTGCGCATCTCTTGAGAAAAAAAAAGTATTTTTATGAAACAAATAGCCCTTAGAGGTCAAATATTATTACTATGGGATTATATGGAATTATTTCAATTCTCTCCCACTTTATTAGAATTTTGCTATGTTTAAACATCTGAAATAATCAGACAGAGCTTGGAAACAAAATTGTATAGGGTTTCAATTGTACTGGATAAGAATGATAAAAACTACCTTAAAATTCAATGCCTTCTTACTGGTTTTCCACAAAAGGCTAAGTGGTTGAAAAATATTTATTTATTAGTATTAAAGGCATGAAAGGGTATATAATATGAAAAATGTTCAGATATCAAAAAAATTAAAGAATGACTGCTTTCCATTATTTGTAACAACTGCTATAAAGCGTCAACTGTAAGCAATTATAACGTACCTTCTAAACTACATAAAAACTCATGACATAGCTGATTCTTTTAAATTGCTGTTTCCAGTTCAGCAGAATAACCAAACATTTTTTAAAGTTCCAAAAGGTCCATTTATACCTACTCAAATATTTAGCTCATGAGAAATAGACCACAATTTGTAATTTTAGGTAAATCTCAAAAAATCAAACAACTCAATCAAGGTTTTAGAACATAATTAAATTCATATGCAGGATAATCTTTTAGCTTCTGTGCTACTGGATCCTTAAGTAAAGCATTAAATCTAAATGGTCTTAAAAGTGCCATTATATACTGTGTATACACATACACACACACCACCAAATTACAATTCTACATACTTTTTCATAAGAATTTATGTATTGAGTGAAAAGTATATATTATAAAGATTTTTTTTAACTATGAACATAATGAAATACACTTTACATTACTATTTGGCTTTCTGGTACCTATATATTCTATTATACCTCAGAACAAAGAATCAGTAAATATTTCTTAAATCTAAACAATGTCATGAAAGATAAATAAGATAGCTTTAAAAGTATAAAACTAGCATCTCAATTACTTGATAAATGATTTTCTTCAACCCAGGTATAAAAATAATGGTCTTTATGTAAACTTATAAATTCCTTAAGGAGATAATATGATAACCCTTAAACTGTCCAAAAAAGTCAGGCATAAAAAATTTCTAAAGACATACAAATGAATCTACCAAATAGTTCAAACAAATGAAAAGAATATACTGGAGCTTTGTTCTAACAATCAGGATGCAATGTAATAAAAGAGACCCATAGTGGAATATATCCAAAATGGGTTAACTATACAAAAAGTATTTTGCTTTAAGGCAGTTTTGTCTATAAACTTATACCAATGTACATATTCTCAGAATATCATCAAACTGATGACTCAGTGTAATTCTCTGGGTTAAATGGCTATTTTGCTGAGTCAATGGAGTATTTTGTATTCTGTTATACAACAAATATATATATAATGTTGCAAACAAATGATAAATTGTAGGTACAAAAACTATACAATTATGACTTTAAAGTAGCAAGACTGATTTGACAAGCCAAAACAAAGCTGCCTCATTACTTTAGTAGGTCAAGAAAAAGAACTACTCTGAATAAAAGAAAACAAGAAGAAGACAGTTAAATCATTATGAACCTGACTCACCACAAAGAAATTGCCATAATAACTGTGATAGAAATAATGAAAAACTAAAAATTCTTTTGCCATATATTCCATCTTAAGACAGAAAAAAAAGTATTTAACAAAATTTTTATTTATTCAGAGTCTTTGGTTTACAATTTTAAACATCCACGAGTAAAAGAAGGGATTTTCTTGAAAAATCCCTTGTAAAGGAGATTTGCAAATGCAAAGTGGATGGTCATAGTAGAAACTTTCATAAAGAAACTAAAGCACTAGAATATAGGAAGACAGAAGTCATCTTTTCACTTAACATTGCAAATGGAATGACCTCTTTCACTATTTAACTATAACTTATTAAGTATTTACTATGTACAAAAGCAGCATTCTAGATGCTCCCAAACAGATTACAATTCTAATTCCAAAAATTTTCATCTCCTCCGACAAAATTATTCATGTCTATCAGTTTACTTAAAAAAAAACAACTAAATCCAATTAATCAACAAATATTTATTAAGCACCTACTCCAACCACATTACTGTATTAGATGCTGATGATACAAAGACAACAATGGAACAGATTCTGGCTCTTATGAAGTAAAATTTATGCAATTGCAAGTCAGCATGGTTTATGATAAAAATATAAGTCTGGGAAGATTAAATGATAACATACTTAACTGTCACATTCCTTTGTTTCACAGAGGGATACCTATGGACAAGAAGCCTCTGGAAACAGAGGAAAAGTCATAATCTTGTCAAAATGGTATTTGGCAGTATGAGGAAAAAAGACAAAAAGGACTAAAATCAGAAGAAATCCAGACTCTGGACTGGAAGTGGACTCTTAACTTACTCTGTGGAAAGTAGAATCTTAGTAGTTCTCTCATTTCTCAAAGTAGTCACATATACATTGCAGGTATATGACCCCTAGGGGTACTTGGGTACAGCACTATCTGTACATAGCTACATAGAACTTATATTGTAGTTATAACCAGTCTGTCTTCATACCTGGTATGTTATTCATAGACTTCACAATATTTTTATGCAAGTCATATAAAGTGTCATATTTAAATATATAAAGAACTTTTTCCTATTTCAATAAAAAAGGGGTATCTGTGCAGGGGCTGTCATTGTCAGGGTAAATATACATTAGCATTTTGTTTATAAAATTTTAAAAATTTAGTTACCTGATTTTTAATTACAAATGAGCATCTATAATCTCTAAGTGAAAATACTTTCATTCTGATAAAGTGATAAGAAGTAGGAAGTAAAAAAGGGAGTCTCCAGTGGCTTGTAATAGGATTTTGTGTTTGATATTCTGTTATTTA
This sequence comes from Pseudocheirus occidentalis, assembly GCA_028646575.1. Taxonomy (NCBI): domain Eukaryota; kingdom Metazoa; phylum Chordata; class Mammalia; order Diprotodontia; family Pseudocheiridae; genus Pseudocheirus; species Pseudocheirus occidentalis. The sequence goes on from CM053594.1 coordinate 183,780,688, forward strand.
ACTTTTTTATTCTTTATGGATAAAGTCACAGAATGTTTGTCATATCTGCAGATGACACACAGCTGGGAACCAGGATTCAGAGAGTTCTTTGATAGGTTAAAACACTGGACACAGAATAAAATGAAATTCAATAAGGATAAATATACTCTCACCTTAAAAAAGTCAAGTTCAAGATAGAGAAGATAAGGCTAGACAAAAGCACATCTGAAATATATGGGAATTTTAGTGGATTTGGAAGTCAATATGATTAATAAAGTTATCTTAAGCTGGGCTGAGAGACCTGGTATCTAGGAATCAAGAGGTAACAGTCTAATTTTATTCTGCCTAGTCAGAATACATCTAGACTATTTTGTTCAGTTGTAGGTACCATGATTTTAAAGAGACACTGACCAACTGGAGAGTGTGCAGGGGAGAACAACCAGAATAGTGAAGAGACTTGAGATTATGATATATGACAACTAGTGTAGGAATTGGGAATATTTAGCCTGAAGAGGAGAACTAAGGGAAACATGATAGCAGTCTTCAAGTACATGAAGGGCTGTCTTGTGGAAGAGAAAATAGATTTGTTCTGCTTTTCATCAGAACTAGAAACAAATGAGTAGAAATTGTAAAAAGGTAAATTTGGCCTGAAATAAATAAAACTTCCTAACAAAAAGAATTATCCAGAAGCATCCCTGGATAGTCTTGAAAGGTCATAGGTCCTCCCTAATTTCAGGTCTTCAAGCAATGGCTGAAAGATCAACCACTTGCAGGCTATGGTTGTGGAGATTTCTGGTCAGTAAGAGCTGGATTAGATAGACTGATGTCCCTTCCAACTCGAAGATTCCACAATTCTGTGATTATGAGACTATCAAAACTTGGTATATACTGTTAATATTTCAGGTTTATGGAAGTATTGCTTTAAACATTTAATTCCTCAACAAGTAACATATACATGTTATTGCCAGGCTTACTTTAAGCATCCTTTGCTGTAAAACTTAAGCTTCCTTTGAGAAACACTTTGGTAGTGAATATAACTTAAAATTTACAATCACCAGCTAATTCAAATACTGCTTCACCAGAATGACTGACATTTTGGCTCTGAAGGTAGTATTCCTAATGAATGGTCTATGACCCAGCATTTACAAGATCATTAGCTTCAATGTTGAATGAAACCACAGCATAAGGGACTTATTGTCCACCTAGTTATCAACTCTGAAATATTAAACCTTAGGTATTCAAGAGTCAGAAGGAACAAGAACTCCTATATAAGGCTATTATACATACAATGAGAGGCTTGTAGAATGACTCCAGTGAACAATAACTTGGCTATTTAGTCTGGTATGTATTAAGTCACAAATAGTATGCCACTGATAACACTCATCTTCTAGAGATGATTAAAAAACTGGTAGCAACTAAATTAAATGTATTCACTATTCAGGCCATTCTGATTATAAAATTAGTAACATAATAAGTAAACTTCATAATTCTAAAACTGAAAACTATTCTAAAAACACTTCAGAAAAAATTTTTTTCACCATTAACAAAAATGCCTATCTTTTTCTGAAAGTAAAACATACATTTTACCTTTGGATTTTCAATGGACAAAATAGTTATAAACCTCAAAAAAACAGGGAATAAACAGGTAGTAAGAAATTTTAATGATGCAACCAAGAATGAATGTTACTTGATTTTATCCTTTGACTGACGTTTTAAGAAATCCAAGCCCTATAATCATGCAAATAATTCTTTAAGTAAAAAGACAGCTAGAAAGTGCAGATGATAGAGAGCTAGGCCAGGAGTCAAGAAGACTCACCTTCATGACTTCAAGTCTGTCCTGATGCTTACTAGCTGTGTGACTCTGGCCAAGTCACTTAACCCTGTTTGCCTCAGTTTCCTCATCTGTAAAATGAGCTAGAGAAGGAAATGGCAAACCACACCAGTATCTCTAGCAAGAAACCTCCAAATGGAGACACTACTGAAAACAACTGAACAACACAAAGACAAGAAATCTGGCTGTGGATTTTTCACTGCAGCTCCTTGCCATTAGTGACATCAGAAAAACAGTAACTGTCCACAAAATGAGCAGAAAATTTATGGTTTTTCTCTACACTGTGAACATACTGAGCATTCAATATTACATAAGCAGGAACAACTGTATAAGAAGTACAATGACTATTCACTCAAGTTATCCCAAAACCCTGCAAAAGAGCTGCAAAACCCTGCAAGAGCTGCAAAAATGTGGTCTGTGTACCCATTCTTGAGTCTTCTCTTCAGAAGAAACCTGACGGAAACTTCTCTCTAAGTGAAGGAAACTGGGAATGAGCAGTTCTCTCTTGTAGTAGAACTTCATAAGAAAATACGATATGTAAGTTAAATAAAGTGTTCTATAGCAACTCTAAGCTATTTTTAGTCATATTCTAATAAAAATTTATTTGAACTATCCAACTGTAAATTTGAGCCAATCAGCTCCATTCATACTGCTTACACACTGCTTCAACTTTGACTCCACTATTATACTGTACCTGACTTCACAGAATTTCAAGTTCAGCATGCTACAAATAGATTCTAGGGAACTAGTAAAAAATTTAGCATAACCTATGACAGGGAAACTATGTCAAAGTATTATTTTCTCTTTGCATGTATCTTCAGATTAGAATATAGAAAAAAAAAGAGAAAACTAAAGTGTTCCCAGGTACATATCCAACTATTCTAGCTCTTCATCACATCCTTGGCTATCTGAAAGGAAAGGAAGAATTGAAACCACTTGATACAAAATGTAATACTGAACAAATATCCACAGGACCAAAGGGATGAAATGATCTCACCATCAGGATACAGTGTAAGTAGTGGTACTAAACCTATACCTGCCTATAAGATGATTATAATGTGTATTAAGATATTAGATGATAACAGGGCAAGCAGGTCTAAAATCTGGAAACTGTAAAACACTTATGCAGTTGTTGCTGTTTAGTTGTGTCTGACTTTTCAGGACTCTACAGACCACTGTCCATGGAGTTTTCCTGGCAAAGACACTGGAATGGTTTCCCATTTGCTTCTCCAGTGGATTACAGCAAACACAAGTTAATTGACTTGCCCAGGGTCACAGTTAGTATCTGAGGCCACATATGAATTCAGGTCTTCATGACTCCAGACCCACAACTCTTTCTACTAAGTCATTTACTTGCTTGCATTTATGCAGTAGCTTCTTATAATATGAAGAACTAGATAATTACAGTGTGACCTAAAAAGATCAATAAGGAAACAAAGCAAAACTTGAAAAGAAAAAATTCGTCTTCTAAAAATGTTACATTTGTGAATACTAAGTTTTATTTGAATAAATTTTTGCAAATCAATGTTTCTCTCCCCTTCTCACTGCTAAAGACTCATGTCAGCATGGTATAGTGAAAAGAACACTGGACTGGAAATCAGGAGACAAGCCTCTACTGCCACCTCGGCTACTCTCTAGTCACATGATCATGGGTAGGAAACATTCTGTACTTAAGTTTCCTTATAATGAGGGAAACTGAATCAGATGAATTTTTTCCAGCTCAAAAATTATAGCTGACTATAAGAAAAATAAAATGTTATTTTTCTTTTTAAACAAAAAAGTACTGATGCCACATTACAGATACTTACAAAATCCGTTCCTTTTTCAGCTTGGTTACTTTGATCTGTAAGGCTAAAAGTGGGGAAAAAAAGAACAGCTGTAATTTACTGATTTATTTCACAACTTCCATCTGGTATTTGAATAATGATAACATTAATATGTTTTCCCTTAAAATCTATTATGCTTAATAGACTTTTTAAAATGGAATTTTATTTTTTCCCAATTATATGTAAAAACAATTTTCAACATTTGGTTTTTTTTAATTGAGTTACAAATTCTCTCCCTCCTCTCTCTTCCCCCTCATTGAAAAGCAAAGCAATTTGATATAGGTTATACTAATGACTATGATACTGAGGTCACTAGGGCCCACTGATTAAATTATTCCTTTCAATTCATGACATGTTACTATATAGTTAAAAAAAAAGCCTCCTTAAGCAACTAATTTACTCCCTTAAGAGAAGTTTCAGACTTAATGATTTTAAGTTTTGTGTGTGTGCATATGCACAGATATCTGTACGCATTATATAAACTGTTTTTGTTATGACATTTCTCTGACAGCATCTTTTCCAGAACCTACAAATCCTATCTTTCATTTTTCCAATACATTAAAGTCACTTAACCAAGTTCTTTAACCTATCATTCATATGTGAATAAGCTTCTTTTTATGCATTTATAAACTGCTAATGAGAACTGACATGGATACATAGTATGGTATATGAAATAGGAGAGGGATCCCAGGAATCTTATGCCTTGATACTTGGCCTAAGTCCCTAACAGGGAAAAGAAACAAAGCAGGTAAATAGCCTGGGTCTTGAACAGCTTTTAAGAAGGAATTATGTTGATGGGAAGAGAAATTGCAGGGAAAGACAAAGCTACCAAAAGTTTCTTGACTCTAGCTTCATAACTTTTCCTGATATATAATTTTCCTATTTTAAAAAAAAAGTTTTTTTATGTACTCTGGCCTCAGAAGGTAGAATTAGCACTAACAGAGAGAAATGTAAAGAAGCAGCTTTCCTTTATTACATAAGGAAACACTTTCTAACAGCTATAGCTATTAAAAAAATGAAAGAGATTGCCTCAGGGAACAGCGAGTTTGCCCTCATTAAAGGTCTTCATAAAGGGGCTGGACAACTAGGCACGTACTGTGGATGCTGTAAAAAAGTCATCATTTAGGTATGAACAGATAGAGGTCAGACTAGATGGTCTCTTGGGTCTCTTGTACCTTTATGATCCTACTTAAATTATTATTTTAGAAAAGCTTTTCATGATATGAATTGGAATTTATAATACCATCATCAATACAGGTGTCTGACAAAAAATTAGCTACTCAATCTTTTAAAGACTCTATCTTAGATGTAAATTTTCCCCCTAAATTTTCCTAACTGCTAAGATAACAATGTCAAGTGAGATTTTTGTTTGGTTGGTTCTTTTTGGAGACTGGATCTCATTTTCATCTAGGCTTGAAGCACAGTGGTCATAGGCCAATCCCATTAATGAGCAACATGAAAGTTTTGACTCATTCTGTTTTTGAGCCTGGCTGGTTTGACCCTCCTTGGGCAGTATGGTGGCCCCCAGCTCCAGGGGAGGAAGACTTAGTATGGACATTAGATCAATGTTATCCCTACTACAACTAAGAACTCCCAAAATGAAGTAATCTACCAGCCTTGCTGCCCCATTTTCTCCCAACACAGGGATTACATGTGTACAAAACCACACCCAGCTGATCCTAACTTTCTGTATGCATCCAAACTCTTCCTTCTTTCTTGCCTTACTATTTTTTTTAAGTCTTAACCTATTTTTCTCCCTGATAAGTAGTATGGAAATTAAGCATTTTTGATACAGATACTGATATGGTGGTCACATTTCTCTGGTGCTCCATATTGTCCACAGTTTATTCTTAAACTGTGAAACTTACTCTTGTGGAAAAATAACATCCTTGGAAAGAAACAAGATTAATGTTATACTCTTGGTTATAACACTCTCTCAGAGGGTGAGATACCACTTAGAGATAATGTACATTTCTTTGACATTTTTCTTGTTTGTTCTCCATGAGGAAGTAGAATTTTATGAATTAAAACATTTTTTTCTCTTTCTTGGGTAATAGTGATGAATTCATAAGCCCTTTAAATTAAGGGTTTTACAACATACTAACATTTAATCTTAAAGAACTACCACCAATACATGACCTTGTTAGGGCGGTATTTGGAGTTAGAAATCTTTCTTCTCACTCTTTTTTCCTTCCAAAGAATGATTACATGAAAATTTACTTGTTGACAAGATTTCCTTGGCTTTTTGTTTTGGCCGACCCTCTGAAATTCAGACTTGCACTTGAAAAAGGAAGGTGGAGGCAAAGATAAAATGGATTCTAGCCAAGGACCATTTCAAAAAGGAAAGGTAACAATGAGATACAAAAATCTGTATAGACTTCAAAAGAAAATTCTTGGGAAATATGGAAAGACTACTCTTTTATCTTATAAGCACTCAACACCTGTGAGACATTTGTTCTGTCATGCAGATCAGTCCAGAAACAGAGGCTGATGTTTTTTTTTAAAGTGCTTGCTATTCATCAAGTCAATTAGGCATCTGCAATTAGAACCCCTATAAAGTGTACTTTAATCCTGCTCCACACCCATCGGAAGGAATGAGGCTGTACAACAATGCAGCTCTTGTATGAACAGGCATTCTGTTCAGCCAAGTATTTGGAATTGTAACAGTGGCAACCTGAGCCACCAGTTCAAGAGGCACTGCTCAAAAGGCCAAACATCATGCTATAAGTAACACAATCCCCAGTTGCATAAGAATTTAGGAGCAAGAAAACTGATTAAATATTAGGTGACTATATGTATGCTTAAAACACAAGCAAATTAAGTTTAAATAAGAATCCAGCGATGTAGCAGGAACTGTTATCCAAAAAAGAATAATGTCAAGAATTTGACCCTAATTCCCATTTTCATGCCCCTATTCTCCCTCCAAAATATTCAAGTGAACTGAATGATCCAAATCACTTGATTATAAGATCAAACTATATGCCACTGGAACATTTAAAAAGATATGTGCATAAAATCACTTCCCTCTTAACAAGAGATTAATTCGGGGCAGATTAACTCATTTGATAATGTTGCTAATGTTCCTTTGGTGGATAGAAATTTCAAAGTTAAAAATTTTAAATCCATTATTTGCCCATATTTGCGACATATAAATGTGTATCTTAATCACAAATAAATAATTAAATGTGGACAGTTGTATCTACATGAAATTAAAACTTTTTTATTTACTGATATTTATTAACAGAACAAAAAAGAATGAGGTCACATTCTTGTCACTGTGGAAATGCTGGCATATGTGGGAAGCTACAATGAGTTATCCTTGAAATTCACCTATCATTCTGCTTAGAAAGACTTCAATACTACACTAAAAACATACTACTTCTCTTTTAAGTGTTTATAAAAATCTCTAGAAAGCTGTTCTGTACTTTGGCAAATTCTAATGAAATCATGGGAAATTACAGAAGTCTAAGACAGTAGATTGTGACATTATGGAGAGAAACGGTGTGCTATTCTCTTTATTTTTAGTCCTCATCTCACCATATTATTGTTTGTGAATATTAATGTGATTGATAAAATAAGTGTAGACGTTCTTAAGAAACTAATTGCACTATTTGTATTCTTTTAGGAGCAAGATAAAAATGAAAAGAAACATTTTTTTTCTTTAATATGACAGTCCCACTCATTGAAAGTCAATAGGCTAAAAAATATGATGTAGCTCTAATTTTATAATAACATTTGTTCAGTTTTCTATGACCTCCTGAGCAAAACTGCAAGTTGTGGAAAATGCTTTTAGTACGGTATAAGAACACAACTGAATTGAGAATCTACAAGATACATATCTGTAACAATAATGAATCCGGGAAATAAAATTTTCTAAATTTTAATTCATCATTAATGCATTTTGCACGTGAAAGTAATTAGACAAATAAGAATACATATAGAAAGGAAGAGGAATCCAAGAAATCCAAGACAGGTTATTCATCAAGAAAATAAGGAAATTTCAAAACATAATTTCTATAAACTATGAACAAATGAAAATTTTCATGAGACATTTCTAAAATAATGAAAGCTAAATAACATTATTCTGTAAGGTGTTCATACATACATGATATCTGGTACAATACAATTATAACACACTGTGGAAAGTAAAGTCTTTAGTATGAAATAATTTAACTGAAGGTGTTAAAGCAAAAACTTCATTTATGAAAACCTGTTTTCATGTCCTATGAACATATATGGGATGAAAACAATCTTTAAGAGAAAATCTTCAACCATCATTACACTATGAAATGGTATACTAATATATAAACATATGACCAAATTTTGCCTTAAGATACATATGGTAAGGTCTTTGGGTGCATGTAAATATTTATCTGTGAATAGGATATTCAACTAAACATGTCATTTTCTTCAGGTGTCACTATTTATAAAAACTTGTTTTTTGCTGACCCCTAGATTTAAAAGAAATTGGTCAATTTTAATCTCTATTTATAAACTTCAAAACAAATACAGTTTGAGCAAATTCATGTTTCATGTCTCTCAAATAGCCTCTTATGCTAGTTCTATAAGAGAATCCCCACCTTCTTAAAAAATTAACTATCCTTCAGGCATGTCTGATATTTACACAAAAGTTGGATGAGAAATACTAACAAAGAACTAAGCATGAAAAAGTCTGCCCACTGGCAAATTTGCCTGAACCTATGGAAAGTATGTTTTTAAATGACCTTTAAATTAGCACTGAAAAGCTTTAGGAATCTATAAAATACCACCAAATAAATGAGGAAAGACATTTTTGTACATTAATCTATAGAAGTTTTCCCCTTTTCTTTATTATTCATGGTATGCAAACAAGCCATGAGTTGCCAGATTGACTTGCCTTGGGAATGTTTTTTATGAATTCAACTAATAATAGCACTATGACTGATTAGTGTTTGTAGCAATTATATAATTTATTATCTAGAGGATACAAAAAAGCAAGCTGTATTATAAAGAGTTATACTGCTATATTTTTCCCCCATGAGACTGTCATATTCCTTGAAAGGGGACTTCTTGGAAGATAAGGCATCTCAAACATAAAATGCGATTTTTTAAAAAAGCAATGCTACTGAAAAATTTAAGTTAAGAATCTGAAAAGTATACACACACACACACACACACACACACACACACACATATATTAGGGTGTATATAGGACACATACTGCATATATAGGAAATATACTATAATTCAAACTTGCTGCAGCTCTACTTGATTTACCCACACTGAAAGCCACAATAAAACATTCTCTAGAAAAGCTCATCCCAAGAATGGAAGGGAGGTGGGTATGTTATTTGGTAGAGAGTGGTAATTGCTTCTTTATATTAATGGCCTTATCTAAATGTCTGTTTAATCTAAACTTAAAGTGAAAATTGTTTTCATAAAATATTGTAGATGGGACAACTAAGTTTCTCCATAATTTTCCTTCACTCATCTTCCAGATCTAGCTCAAATCTTTTAACTGATAGATCCCCCAAACTCAAGTATCTTACATCATTTATCCACCAAGGCAAGAAAGATGATATAGACTTTCATCTGATAAGACTTTCATTTCAGATGCAGAAAAACTATTTAAAGCTCATTCATTAACTGTCACAAGGTAATATGACAAGACAATTTTTTAAAAAAGGAACAAAATGTAATATTGATGGCACTCTTCAGCTTTATTTAGTGTGTTGCCATTCAAAATTTCAAAGGAATAATGAAGTCTAGTAAAGTACAGAACTCTAATTATATTACTCTGTTGAACATATAGTCATTTGGGAGGTTAAAAAAAGTGAAATTTAACTTTAGAAGTTGAATCAACAATTTTTAAAGTTACCGACTAGATTAATAATTAATTTTACATAAAACATTTTCTACTAAAAAGTAAACCTAATAAAACTAAAAATCATAGAAAATCCAAAAACCTAAAGAATAATGCTATAGCATTAGTATTAGGGTCTCACCAAGTTATTTTAAAGTTGAGGCTATACCATCATAAGGTCCTTCAGATAACTAAATTGCCTTGGATACTGCTCTAAAATTACCCTGGATGTTGCTCTAAAATTAATAGATTTTATAATGAATCCCATATTACAATGGTTCAGGTTTTAGTGACATTCCAGCAATAAATATATAACAATCTAAGAATTTTAGAGTTAAAAGAAACAATCTAGTCTATTCACACTACTAACAAACCATGGAGAGGAAAATATTTAACACACAATTATTCATGAATACAAATGTGGTTGTTTGAACACCAAAGCTAATTTAACTGCAATCAAAATGGAGCACTAATGTCAACTGAAGTTAATTACCCCTAGCAAAGTGATCAAATCTCTTTGGCATTCAGAAAGTAAGGACTTTTTCTAGACTCAGACAACATTCAGTTCTTTTTTATCTGATATGTATCTTTATAATATCATTACTTAAGAAAGGTAAAACAACATTGAAAAAAAAATTACCTTGTACTTCTTTGTCATGACACTCCTTCAGTTTTGCCCAGAGATCTTTAAAATCACTGACTGTTTCTGCAGAACTGGGACTACCACAACTACTTGCAGGAACACTCATCTTGCTTTCTCTGGTCCCAATCTTCTGCTTACCTGATGTTCTCTCCTCACCTTGCTGTCACATTATAGTTATAAAGTTGTCTCTGTGAAGACAGTTAGGACACCCAAATGAGAAGTGACAACATTTTATAAATGTGTGACTTGCAGTAATGAATGAAAAAGAACTACATGGGTTTTGTTTTTTTAAAAAATGTATGTAAAATTAATCACCTATAAAGTGGGGGAAGGTGGAGATAGGTAGAATGACACCAAAACTACAGGAATTTGGTTTTGAATTAAATTGTTTTTCAGGTAATCATTTCTTTTCACAAGAACTTCTGTAGAAGTTATGTTAAATTAAAGACATTTTGACTGAGTCTAAACCACATAGGGCGTATATAGATTTGTCTATATTCTTTTACTTTTTCTATCATATCCAATGAACTTTTCCCTTAGTATAGAGGAAGTGGCTATTTTCATATTCAGGATACGTAAACACTGGGTAGAAACTTGGACACATTCTATGAAAATACTAAATTATGGGGACAATCATCTCAACATAATATATACAAACAAACACACAAACACACACACACACCCCATATATACATATATAGATTGAAAGTGCTAAAATTTAAAAACAGTACTTTCAGGTTTGTGAAGAGCTTTTTATATAATATCTCATCTGATCCTCATAATAGCTATAGAGGAAGATTCCTAAACTATTTTCATTTTACAGATAATTAATCTGTGTTCAGCTAAGTAAAGAAACTTCCCAGAATCACATAGCTACTAAATGTCAGAAGCAGCTTTTATGTTCAGGTCTTCCTGACTTCAAACTATAAGAAGACTTGATACACAAACTGTAGCCAAGTTAAAGTTACATTGTCATTTCAGTTATCTGACTGCTTTTTCTCTTTAGGAAAGGTGAGAAGAGAAAGAAGTTGACTATACAGGAATCAAAAACATGTGGAACTGTAAAGGGCTACACAAACAAGTATGTTAACCAAGAATTTTAAAGGAGGTTAATGTTTAGAGATCCAGCAAAGGTGTGTTTATCTGTATAACCTGCTGAAAGTAGATACTTATGGAAGTTTCTCAAGACTAATAAATACTTTGAATTATTAGTTACCAAGCTGAAAAAAGGTCATCAGATATATACTATGAACTAGTCACCATCAGAACATTACATACATAACAAATCTGCTGATAATCTGCCAAGTCTCATTTTGGAGTTTCAACATCACCTTCTAACAAGAAACCCCTTACCATAGGTGAACAAGATACTGATTTGAGTCTTCCATTAAATGATGTTAAATCTTCTAATAAAGGTGATATTGAATCAAGGAATTCCTAAATATTTATTAAGCAAAGTTTACATTTGAATGGGGAAGATGATAATATCTACAAATATATATAGCCTAAATATAAAGTAAACAAACACAAATATATTCAAAGTAGTTTGGGAAGTAAGGCACAAGAAATTGGGATAGTTAGAAAAAGTTTCATGTAGAAAATAGTGTTTGAGCAGCAAGTAATTCTCTTTCAAGAAGACAAGTACTCTATTAGGACGGAGTTCATTCCAGGCATGATGGACAAGAGGTGAAGAGAGGAGAGAGTAGATAGACTAAGATGGTAGCTGTGTGAGTGGTGAGGAGTTGGATGTGAAAGATGTTGCTTGGATGTACTGAGTGAGGGAGAGTGAGAAGTTCAAGGTAACATCAAAGTTCTGAATCTGTGGGACTGGAAGGATGACAACGTCTTTAAGGGAAATGGTTTAAGGGAAAAGATAAGAGTTCAGTTTTAGACATGCTGAATTTAAAGTGTCTCTGGGGTATCCAGTTTGAAATATCCAATAGGCAATTGGTGCCATGGGACCAAAAGTCAGAGGAGAGACAGACTGATTCTGTATAGATGTAGGAGTCATGTGCAGAGAAATGATCATTAAATTCATGGAATTTTATGGGGTTCCTAGAAACAGGGAGGGAGAAGAAAAAGGAATTTAGGAGAGAATGCTGGGGAACATCTACAATTAGGGAGCATGATAAGGTTTATGATCCAGCAAAACAGATAGAGGAGTGATCAGAAAGGTCAGTTAACAAGCTTACTAGGTAGTCCTAACCACTGTACTAAACAATGAAGACACAAAGACCAAAAAAAGTCCCAGCTCAAGGACTTCATTAGTGTCAAATACAGCAGAGGTCAAGCAGGATAAGGACTGAGAAAGGATCACCAAATTTGGTGATTAAGAGATCAATGAAAACTTCAGAGAGCAATTTCAGTTGAGTGATGGGTTGTGAAGTAAAGGGCTGAAGAGTAAGAGCAGAGAAAAGCAGAGAGTATGGATAGCTTTCACAAGGAATTTGGGTGAAAAAGGGAGGTGAGATACAGAACAAAAGCTTGTGGAGGATAGAAGAGTATAGTGAAGGTTTTTTCAGGATGAGATGAGACTCTGGTATGTTTCAAGGTAGTAGAAAAGAAATTAGTAAAAACAAGGGACTGGAGAAGAGGGAAGGATCATGGATATCTACCAGAAATGGGATAGGATCAAGTGCACATGTAGAGTAGCTGATCTTGGCAATAAGGCCTTCTTTCTGCCAGAAACCGGGGGAAAAGGAAAAGAGGAGAGAATGGGAGGTAATATCAAGGGATTTTAATATTAAGTAAATGGGAAAAACAAGATTTCAAATTGAATAATCTCTATTTTCTCACTGAAAAAGAAAGGCCCTCAGTTGAAAAAGGGAAGGTATAGGACAGCAGAGGAGGGAATGAAATAACTTTTGTGTGGAATGAAAAAGAGAATCCATTAGGGAGGAATAAGAATAAAAGTACAGCCTTGTTGCAGGGAGGATCCAGTTGAGGTTAGATAATATGATAATGTAAAGTCAGTCAGCATGGGTGAGAATTTCTATATTTCTATACCAGTGTCCAGCAGCCCCTCAACAGTAGAAGAGCTGGATGATAAGAGGAATCCAATGCTAAGATCTGGCAAGAGGTGAGTGGCAACAGGACAAAGTAAAGGGACAAGGAAATCAAGAACAAGGAACAGTATAGAGCTGAAATGGTTAACTACTGGACAGATTACAAAGAGAGAAAAATGAAATCAGAGCAGGCTTAACAGGCTGAGAAAATACTGAGGGACAGAAGTACTGAAGGAGAATAATTTCTGGAGATCTTAAAGGAGAACATATTTAGGAAAGATGGAGGCATATGGCATTATGGTCAGAGAGGAAAATGTTCTAATTAGGGAAGCAGAATATGTGAGGATAAATAGCGAATTCTAGTTTGTTATCCACCCCTATATGTGGCTGAGGTAAAGGAGTCATAGGGCTTTAGACAGAAGAACTGAGAGGATGGAACATTTGTGGATATTCAAGTCCCCTAGTAAAACAGGAGTTGGGAAAGAAATGAATAATGTGAAAAAGGCACCAAACTAGCCAAGAAAATAGGGAAGTATGACTTGGGCAATCAGTATAACACAATGAGTAAAATGTGGATTCTGTGAAGTGTTCAAAGGAAAGTAAAAATAGAAAAGAAATTGATAGTCCTAAACAGGGGGGAAAGGGGGAGCCCTAAGTGGGCTGTTAGATCTAATTCTCTACAACAAAATTTCTGTAGGTGGCAATAGAGATGAATATTTATAAAGTATCTCTAAAAGATACAACATGTTTTTAAGATAACAGAAGTGGAAAAAAAAGCTGTGAAACAATGCATTATTTTAATATAGTCCTTGGCTTTCAAAAAAGAAAAAGTCATGAGTGATAAAACTTTATAATCTCCCACCTATTCTTTAGGCCTACCAGTTTATAAAAGGGAGCATTTATTTTATAGGAGTCATCCTACAGAAAAGACATGATTATGTATTCTTCTCTGCAGCCCATTTTATTTTCATAAAATTCTAAAATCCTTTATCAATATCACCCCATGCTCTAAAATCAGCTCTAAAATCTAAGATACTATGTGGAAATTCTAACTTTCAGTAATCCATTCCTATCCTAAATTTCTATAGCATTTACCTTGTCAAATTCTTTTAGGTATTTAACATGTGCTGCCTCCTTCTCAACTAAATTTTAAGTTCCTCATGGGACAAATATTGGGTTACTTTTGTATTTCCTAGAACTGTGCTAATCTGTTATCCTGAGTGTAAAATCAAGGAGGAACCTTATCAATTTAGCCAATATGTTAATGACCCACTAGGTGGCAAAGCAGTTATCCTTAGGATACACAAAGATGAAAGAAAGTCTCAGTCCCTGAGGAACTTACAACCTAATGTGATATATAAGTCACACACAATAACAATCTGTATACATGATACTTATCCCTTACCCTTCACTCTAGGGGCAGCTTGATGTGATGAAAGGTGTTAAAGCTTGCAGTTAGGAGAGCTGTGTTCCATTCTAGCTCCAATATTTTACTAGCTATGTAACCACAGTCAAGTCAACTGAGTGTCAGTTTACTTATCTGTAAAATGGGGATCAGAATTTCATAGACTTGGGGATGGATAGGATCTTTGAGGTCACCTAGTCTAACACCCTCATGTAATTACTGAGGACAATAAGGCTCAAAGAAGTCAAATAATCTACTTAAGATCACACAGGAAGTAGCAGAAGAGCCAAGACTTGAATTCAAGACCTCTGACTGATCCAGCACTATTTCTACTGTAAATAGTTGGATTACCTTGCAGGATTGTTTTTAGTAAGGACTTTATAAATCATATGTGTATGTGTATATACATTTACATATGTAATACTTGACAAACCCTTTATGTATACAAAGCATACACACACAGACACAAATTTTATGAAGTACTAGATTTGGAGTCAGTACATCTGGGTTTAAATGCCAGCTCTGCAGGTTAGTTAGCTACCTGTATTTGGGTAAGTTGTTTCCTTCTCTAGGCTAGGCTTAATCATTTAAAAAATGAATCTCTAAAATCTCTTTTAACATTAAATCTTATCTAAAAGATCTAGAGAAAGTGCTAAGAAAAACACAGAAACAGATGACTTTTGAGGGCTGGGGCACATAGGTAAAGAACACTTTACAGAGGTGGCCCCTGAGCTGAGTGAAACTTGAAAGAAGAGGTTGTGAACAAAAAATCTATAGATTCTTGTATGGGGGGGCGGGGCAGGCAGTCTCTGCATATGGTAGGCAGAAGCATCTAAAGGTGAGTAAATGGGAGTACAAGTAAAAAAACTAGCAAAGGTAGTTTGGAATCAGATTCTGGAGGTCTGAGTTTGTAGTTTATCCTACAGGCAAAACTGGAATGA
This sequence comes from Pseudocheirus occidentalis, assembly GCA_028646575.1. Classification (NCBI taxonomy): domain Eukaryota; kingdom Metazoa; phylum Chordata; class Mammalia; order Diprotodontia; family Pseudocheiridae; genus Pseudocheirus; species Pseudocheirus occidentalis. Next base: position 183,796,160 of record CM053594.1, read on the forward strand.
CAAAATCAGACCAATGCACGAGAAGGGTCATTTTAGCAGATGTATAAAAGATGTTTTAAAAAGGTTAGAGGCAGAAGGCAAAGACTGCTAGTTAGGAAACTTAACAGTCCATGAGAAAGGTAAAGGGGGGAGGAGTTGCCTTGAACTAAGGCAGTAGCAATTTGTGTGGTTAGGGGGAGAAACTGTCTCTGGAGATACTCCTAAGGTAGAATCTATAGGACTTGGCAATTAATTAGACAAAGCAGTTCGAAAGGCATTCAGGGTTTGGAATTCAATTTAGGACACGTTGAAATTTAGGCATTAAAGATGTCCACCACAGTTGGAAATACAAGGTTTCCCAAACATCTTTTCAGTTTTGGTTTAAAAATGTGTTAAGACTTTTTGGATGAGCCTATAGAGATATGGGAGTTATCCCATTCAATTTAAACGGAGGGAAGGGAAGGGAAGGGAAGGGAAGGGAAGGGAAGGGAAGGGAAGGGAAGGGAAGGGAGAAGAGAAAGGAATGGAAGAGAAGTGGGAGGGGGAAAGAGGAGAAAAAGAAAGCTGAGGGAAGAGAAGGGGCAGAGAAGAGGGAAGGGGAAGAAGAGAAAGAGGGACGTGCAGAGAAAGAGAAGACACAATGAGATAATCTCTGTACTTTACAAGACCAAAAGAAAAGGAAAAGCAACCCAGTACTGGAAACAGCACTGACAGGAGATTATCTTTTATCTAAACTTTCTTTCTTGGCCACTCCACCTGGCACCGGGCGCCGCGGGCACGCAGGGACGCAAACTGAATGAAGGCGCCTGGCCCGGGTGCTCGTCCCTGGGTCACTCCTCTGGACATGTCGCTTCATTCATCTGGGGGTGGCTGGCCGGCGACCAATCCCACGGGGGCATCAGCGGGGTCCCGCGCCCCAGCGCTCAGCGAGCGTGGGAGGAAAGCGGGCGGGAGGGGTGTTAAGAAGATCCCTCTGGTTAGGCGCCTACGCGACCAGGAGTTGGGGCCAAGCCCAGCCCCTCTCTGGGCCTCAGTTTCCCGGTCTGGAAAACGGAGGCGTGGAACCGGAGGGTATGCTCCCTGCAGTCACTTTGAACCTTACACCCGGAATCCCAGCCTGGAAGCCTCGGCACTCGCGGCCCCCACCTCCCGCTCCCGCGCACTCCTAACGCCTACTCACAACTTACCCCAGAGAGCACTCGAGGGGGGGAGAGGGGCGTCCTCTCACCGCCCGACCGGAAGTGGGGGGAACTCCAGGGAAGAGGGACCGAAAGACCCGGGGAAACGCGGAGTAGCCGGACTCCACGCAAAGATCTCAGGTTGCTTGCAGGAGCGAGGAGCGTCCCGGTAAAGGAGAAGAGCCCCTCCGGGCGCTGAAGTGAGGCGTTCGCTCTCTCCACTCTTCCCCCCCCCCCCTCCCCCAGCATCCGAGCCGGGCCAGCGGAACCTCGGCCCTGGGGCCAGCCCGCGCTTTTGGGGGGGAGGGGAAAGGGAGGGGAGGGGAGGGGAAGAGGCGGAGAGAAAGACAGCTGGTGCGAGCTGCAAAGAGCCGGCTTGAGTCGGCCCCGCCCTCTCATTGGGGACGCCGCGAGACGTCACGAGGTTGGGTTTCCCCAGTCCTCCCTCCGCTATGGCTGGTTTCCCAGGGCTCGCGCCAGGCCCTGCCCCTTCGCCCCTATATAAAAGGGCGGGCCTCGAGGGGGTTACAAGACTTGCAAGTGCGCGGGCCGGGCTGGTTTAGCTCAATCCTGACAGTTTGGGTCCAGGAGTGCCAGGCTCGCTCGGAAGTAGAGGACGGCGAAGATTGGTGATACTTGGGGAGAAGAAACCCCTTAAAGCAGGAGTATTTCACTTGGAATCTGTGCAGAGCTCTCAGCAAAGCTGAACTTGGATGGGAAAATATACAAAGCCTAACAAAACTTAATCTTTCACTTTCACTAACCTTTAAGTGAAATTCAGCATTTCCTGCAGTTATGAATTGAGTTTTTTTTTTTAAACCCAAGACATTCTGAGAAGGGATGCATGGGCTTCACCAAACTGCCATAAGAGCTTTATGGCACAAAAAAGGTCAGGAATCCCTTGGTTAGGGGAATTGTAGGATAGACTGAAAGAGATTTTAAAGTTTATATACAAGAATGATAGAGGGTTTGGGATATGCAACGTGCTTTATGCACATACATTATCTTATCTGATTATCTGTCCTAATAACTGTGAAGTAAATGCTTTTACAGTTGAGGAAACTGAGGTCCCAAGAAGTGCAAATTCAGCATTTCCTGCAGTAATAAATTTTTTTTTAAAACCTAAGACATTCTGAGAAGAAAGTAATCCAACTAAATTCTATATTCTGTTTTACATAAACATGGAGAAAAATGAACCCAAAATCAAATAGAAAATTAAGAAGAAATCACCTTTATGTGCCACTGGAGGCTTGTTTTGACAATTTTGAGTTTGTTTTTTATCTTCTGTAACTATTACATCTATAGACCAGAGAAGGATTAAGTTGTTTGATCTAACAGAACCTAGTAGGATTTTGTTATCTGAAAACCCAATAAATTTTGCTAAGAACATATTGAAATAATTATAAGTATAGGAAGCTGGTATGTTTTGAAAAGCTAAAAATTTTTAACTATGGTACAATAATTCTATGCAGTGGTCCAAAGTATTCACTTTATTATAGCACTTATGGCAAGATTTATCTGACTTTAATGTTTTTTTTTAATGTTTTCCACCCACTTTGCATGTGAAGAAAGTTTTTTGTTTAAGAATAACCAAAATTAAGCCAAGGAATACTGATTAAATAATACTTATTTTGTTCTTTATGTAAAATTGTTATTTTTGCTAAACTTAAAGTTGAAAAGCATTAAAATCTTAAGTATTTTTAAGGATTGGAATAAAATGCTTTACATTAAGAAAGGAATTCCTGCATTAATTGGGTTATTGTATGTTAAATAGTAGGGTTGAGAGTCTTTTTCTTTTGGGGAAGGAGCATATGATTTCTTTCCTTTCTTAGCCTACAGACAGTAACATAAGAAGCTGAGGTATATCCAGCAGGTACTCAAGCAGAGGTATTATGCATCTTTAAGTAAGGTGGCTTGTAATACCATCATCTAACTGGACCTAAATTCTATATGACTAGTTTCACAGCAAGAAAAAGGGGGTCATTTGAGAATTCATTATAAGAAACACTTTTAACTTTTAAGAGTGAAGAAGGTAACTTACAGGCCACATGATCTTGGGGAAGCAAATGCGATTTCTGTGTCTTTTTTTGGTGACCTCTTCAGAGGCAGCATATGAGGGAGGAGGCAAAATAGAAGACTAAAGTCCTCATTAAAGTCCAAGCAAAAGGGTAGCTCTTTAAACAAGAATTCATGCTCAGAGTCCAAATCGTCAGATTGTAAATTCCTTTAGAACCTTCCATCTAATAACATTTACATCCTCCATAGCTCATAGCACAATACTATACACATAATAATAGCTAACTAACTGTATATAGTGTTTACTAGGTGCCAGGTACTGTGCTAAGTGCTTTAGGATTATTATCTCAATTGATTCTCACAACAATCCTGAGAGGCAGGTGCTATTCCTTTGTTACAAATGAGGAAACTGAAGCAGAGATTACTTGCACACCCCTAAGTAAGGGTCTAAGGCCAGCTTTGCACCTAGGTCTACTGACTCCAAACCCAGTGCTCACAGATTTCTCTGAGTCTCTTATTTGTAAAGCAAATTAGCTGTCTGCTCTCCATGTATGTTGTATTATTTTATGATGGTGAGCTTGAGTAGGTTAGAAAAATCAACAAATAAGAATGGGAAAGTGTTGGAATTATTTTATAGTGATTTCTCAAGGAAACCACAGTTATAGATCCCCAGAATCCAGTGAACTGAGATTTGAATTATAATTCCAGCCATCTTGGGGTATATAAATTAAATAACCTGCCTTTGGGCTTCTTTCAAAGGAATATTTTACGGCTAATTAAATAACTGTAAAGTACTTGTATGAATACAGTAAAGTATTAATTAATAAAATGAAAAAAGATAATTCTGTCTGTTTTCATATATATATATATATATATCAGTGATCTTTTGGGGGTAATAGAACAAGTTTTAAGATACAGTTAGATTAGGTAAGAGGCAAGTAATGGTGACTTCATTAAAATTCAGAATTGAGATCAGTGACTGAAGTTCTTCAGCTTTATGAATTCCTTCTCTAGAATTAAACCATTTAATTCTCCCCTCCTCTTTTCCCCCCCTTCTCCCAGGAAGCTGAAGTATATTATCACCCTTTATCATTTTGGAGGTACATGTCAGTTGTTCCCTTGGGGGCAGAAAAGGTTTAGGAGTTACTGCTTTAGCATTATTGTGTGCCATTTGTTACATTGAGAAATCCTGACTTAAGCAATCAGATCTAATACCAGGTGCTTAAAACAAACAATTTATATACATATAAATGTGTGTATTTTTGTGTGTATATCTATCTATATGTATGTGTAGAAGATATGAACTATTCTAAAGTTAGGTTGCACATGGTGAACTTAAATACTTATAATAAGCTAATTTTGAAGGTTCACTGTTTACCACACTCTACTAGGCATTTAATTTCTTAAAGAATTCATGACTTCATTGCTATGGATTGTACCTCATCCCACTGTTCACCTCCCATATCCCTCACCCACAAAGCACACTAAGCCATTGAAGTGGTAAAACAGATATCATTAGGTCTGAAGTCAGGACGACTTAAGTTTAAATATGGCCTCAGACACTTACTATCTTGGTGACCCTGGGTAAGTCACAACCTCTGTTTATCTCAGTTTCCTCATATGTAAATTGAGGATAATAATAACACCTTACCTCAGTGTCTTTCCCAAGAAAATCCCAGATGGAGTCACAAAGAGTCAGCCGTGATTGAATTAACTAACAACAACTCAGGGTTGGTTGTGAGAATCAGTGAGAAAGTGTTTATAAATAGCATAACCCAGTGTCCAGCTCTGGCACATAGTGGGTACTATATAAATTGTTATCACCATCATTATTATTATACTGGATCCCTCTTTAACTTATGGTCTTAAAAGTGTTGTAGGCAAAAAAAAATGATCACCTTGTGGCCAGCCTGGTGAATAGCTCCCCTTCAAACTTGGCCTGGCTGGTTGATGCACAATGGATTATAGTCTGTCCCCTGCCAGCAAAGCTTTTCCAGCTTGGAGGGACCTGCCAGAACTTGTATTCTGCTTGCCTAGCCTTTGAGAGGTCAGGATCCCCTCCAGAACATGATGAAGCATTGGAGAAGGACTTCAGTGGAGGAACTACTAGACACTGCAAGAATTTTGTTTCATATTATTTTAAACCAGGTAGGAAGAAGACCATGACCTAAGGGCAAGATAAGAGAAACCAATGAGTGCTTTTATCTCCAGACAGAACTACCAGTCCTAAAGTGAGTTATGCACTAGGGCAATTTGCACTGTTGCAGATAGAAAGAAAGTAAAAATAAGACAAGAGGATAACTGCTTGAGGCAGGGGGAAAGACCTGGAAATGAGTTCTAGGCTCATGAATCTGGAGCTAATAGAGGTCATCTAGACTAACTCTTTATTTTACAGATGAGGAAACTGAGGCCCATTGTTGCATAACTTTTGTAACAAGTGAAGATTCAAACTCAGTTGTTCTGACTCCTTGTTTCTGCATTTCCCCCCACTATACCTTTAAGTGCTGTCTCTCTAGATTTAATGTTATAACAGAAGCTGTAGAAACAATGTTTGCAATAGTATGTAGAGGGTGAGGAGTAGAATATTCAAACGTGAACAAATTGCTGACCCTTGTCTCTCACTGTAATTGGAGCTGTCCAAAAGTAGAATGGCTTCCCTGGAGAAGTGATGGATTTCCCCTCTTTAAAGGTCTTTATTCAGAGGCTTTATAATAACTAAGGAATGGAAATAACAAATGATGTCAGCTCAGTGGAGGGCTTCATCCTTGACTCCTTTAGGGCCTCCTGCATACCCTGGGTCCTGTGTTTCTGGAAAATATGGCTACTCAAGAAGACAGATTAAGTTGGCTTCAGGGTACAACTTGTTAGGAGTGAGATAGACAGGATTCCTTCATGTACTGAATGAATTAGACAGCTGATGAGGTCTCTTCTAACTCTCAAATTCTGTGACTGTTATTAAAATTGTCAGTCACAAGAGCACATTATTTCAGGGTTCATTGCTTTTTTAATATAGTTTTTAAAAAAAAGATTTATTATCTCTTAAAATTCACTAATGTCCTACCTGAATGCTCTTATTGTGTCATGGAAGTGACCATGAGTTCTCAAAGGCCATGCCATCAAAGTGTGAACTCTAGCAAGTTCCACCAAGCTAAAAAAGCTTTAAGAATTTTAACTCAGTGATAAACTATTTTCTGAAGACCAATGCAGCTGCCTAAGTGTAATCATCAGATTAATCACAAATAAGGGATTAATTTTTAAGCCACAGTAATACATTTATGAAGGTACAGAATGGTTGCAATCTCTTATGGTGGAATGAGAACAATCACAGATATGAAATTATAGTCCTTAAAATATTGAAGTAATATTTTTAAAAGCAATGAGACTAATTGCTAATTAATGTTTTTCATTGTTGAACCAGAGCTAAAACTTTTCAGCTAATGATATTTCTCACACACACACACACACACAATTTGTATTCCACATTCACTATTGGAAATATTCTCAGATTCCTTGTTCTTTCAACCTATTCTAAAACAACTTAAGAAAAATTACACCCTGGTTTCAGAAATTGGCCCTTTGCTTTTCCTGATTAAATTATTCAGCCTGAAAGGTTAAGAAAACTATGTGTTGTTGTCATTCCTAACATATTTTGGGATCAAAATTCAATCAAAACACTTCCTGGGTCTTACTTGCTTCTTGTTTCAATTCTTAGTTACTGTATCAGTGGAACTGTTCAACACCCAATTGTGAAATTAAATCATATTCTCATTCATTTCTTTCTTGTAAGTGTATCTTGCTCTTTGTGGGCTCTTAAACTGATCCAGACTAAAAATAACATTATGTTATCTTGGTATTAAAAAGCTAGACTTAAAAACCAAGAAAAAATTAATACAAATCAATATTTTATAGAAAACTAACTTCAGAAGACTTGATTGATTCAGTGACAAATCATGATGCCAGAGGACAGATGATGATAGATAATGAACTCAAGGTACAGAATGAAAAATAAATTTGTTGAAAATGGAGACTATGGGAAGGGAATTTGGTTTGTTTGACTATGCTTGGTTGTTACAAGGGGATTTTTTTCCTTTAAATTTTTTTGTGTACTTGGGGAGAGATGGGAGGAGGAAAAAATAAATTGCTAATTAAAAAATTAATGATACCTGAGGTGGCTTGGAGCT
>CM053594.1:183803613-183875761 GCA_028646575.1 Pseudocheirus occidentalis
ATTGACTCCTCCTGAAGACCCTCCTCAGACTCCTCCTCTGAACCACCCCTAGATTCTTCTGTATATAAGACCCCATCTTCCCTCCATCTTTGTGGGTGCGCCATGAAATGGCCTAGCTCTGTGAGAGCGCCATTAGGATAGCTTAGCACAGACTTGTTCCATAGAACAACCTAGCATAGACTGGCTCCTTAAGAGTCTACCCCATATGGTGAACTTGAACTTTCAATAAACTTTAGTTTTTCTTTGGCTGAGAAGACTTGAGTGGAATTCTTTCAGCAGGACCCAGGCATGTGGGTATTTTGGGCTCTCAGGCAGCCCTAACCCTCTTTGGGCACCCTCTTCACTATCTTTCTGAAAGATACTAGAATAACAAAAGGAGCTCAAAAAACTCTTCCTTTGTAACCCAAAATATTCCTTAAAAGTTATATGAACTTAGGTAAAATTCTCTGAATTCAATTATCATCTCTATACAGATAATTCTCATATTTATTCATACAACCCTAACCCTTTTCCTGACTTTGAATCTCAGATTGCCAAAGAAACATCTCTAATTCAGCACATCTCAAACTGACCTCATTATTTTCCCCTAAATCTCTCCCTTCTTCCTAATTTGCCTCTTACTGTGTAGGGCTTGCAACCTAGGTGCTATCCTGTTTTCCTCACTCTTAGTTTCCATATCAGTCTGTTGATACAGATTGATACCGGTCCTGCTATTTTAACAGATTAATACTAAATCCTGTTGATTTCATATCTCTTGTATACACTCTCTTCTCTTCTGACACCACCAGTACCCTTCTCCACCTCACACCTGGACTATTGTAATAGTCTTCCATTCGGTCTCCTTGCCTTGGGTCTTTCCTCACTTCAGTTATCCTTCACTCTGCTATTAAAATAGTGCTTATAAACTGTAGGTCTGACTAAGTCACCTCCTAAGCAACAGTGGCTCCCGATTATCTCCAGAATCATAATATATAAAATCTTCTGTTTAGTCGTAAAGCCTTTTATAACCCAGTTCCTCCCTATCTTTCTAATCTTACACTTCACTTCCCTCCATTCCTTGTTCTTTACAATCCAGTACCAGTGGCTTCTTTGAACTTCCTAAGACACCCTATTTACTGACACTCCATTCCTGGCTGTCCCCCATGCCTAGGATGTTTTCTTTATCTCCACCTCCTGGATTTCCTTCTTTCAGGTCAAAGCTAAAAATCCCACTTTTTTGCAAGAAGTCTTCTCTAGCTTCCCTCAATGCTAGTGCCTTCTCTCGATTATCTCCAATACGCCTTTTTATATCTTGTTTTTACAGAATTGTTCCCATATAGTCTACTTCATTAAACTGTGAGATCTTTGAAACCAAAGACTATTTTTGCCTTTCTTTATATAGAGGCAGTTGGTGGCACAGTTGAGTGTTCGACCTGGAGTCAGGAAGACCTGACTTTAAATCTGTCTTCAGATACTTAGCTATGTGAGCCTGGGCAAGTCACTTAAGTTCTGTTTGCTTGAGTTTCCTCAACCATAGAATGAGTCTAATCAAAGCACCTGCCTTGTGGAGTTCTGAGTTTCACATGAGATAATAGCACTTAGCACAATGCCTGACACATAGAAGGTACTCTATAAACATTTATTCCTTTTACTTTCCTACTAAACACTTAGCACAGTACCTGAGACTACTGGGTGCTTAAAAATGCTCGTTCACTGACTGTTGTATATCATAGGTAGAGATAACACAGCAAGCCCTGTAATGGTTATATGCTGTCCTGCTTCCTTCCTAGTATTAAGCATGGTGTCTTTAACATTGAGAGTACTCTGTAAATACCCGATGATTGAACAAATGTTTTTGAAACAAAGATGTGATATTCCTCTAGCTGTCCCATGTGGACATCACTTACAGTGGAACACCCTTCGTGTGTGATTTTATAGGAGACATCTCACAAATACACAAAGAATCCCTTTTGCAAGTTTAGTCAGCTTTTTCAGTGTTCCTTCTTCATTTTAATAAGTGGTTTGAGATATATCATCAGATAGAATCTCTTAAGTAGCTGAGTAATGAATGACTGAAAGTGATTACTAACCAGAAGCATGCTTATCAGTGGTCTCTCTGTTTCTTGCACACCTCAGAAATGTTTACATAGTAAGACATAATTAATCACCCCCCTTGGATGTTAGTCAGATTTCAGAGGCCCCATGTTGAGTAGGTATGAAACTAAATGGAGCACTCTTAGTCTGGCTGGGGATATTAGTAGAGTTGCATGGGGATGCTTTCACTCGTGTTTCTGTATGTTGTTTGAACAAATTCTAGATGCTCACTCCCTGACTTGCTTATATGAAAATTTAAATATATATTGATATAGATATAGATACATATGTGTATATACTAATAATGGTAAAAAGAAAAAAATGACTGAAGCTGTTTTTTCCTCAACTCCTTTCTTCTCCCTCAAAGGAATGCAAGCAATGTTGGATAACAAATATTAGTGTTCGTATTGTTAGAGTCAGTTTTAAGCCAGTTCAAGTCAACAAATATTTATTAAGTGCTTATTAGGTTCTAGTCACTGTGCTAAGCACTGGGTATACAAAGAAAGGCAGAAAAAAAAATCCCTGCCCTCAAAGATCTCACATTTGAATGGGAAGGACAACATGCTAGACAAACAACTATGCATATATACATATATGTATATGTATGCATATACATATATATATACACACACACACACACACACACACATACACACAGAGGATAAATTGGGAAATTTTTGTGGTTCAGTTGTTTTAGTTATGTCCAACTCTTTGTGACCGCATTTGGAATTTTCTTGGCAATAAAACTGGGGTGATTTGCCATTTCCCTCCCCACCTCATTTTACAGATGAGGAAACCGAGGCAAACAGGGTTTAAGTGACTTGCCCAGTGTCACACAGCCCGTGTCTGAGGGCAGATTTGAACTCCAGATGAGTCTTCCTGACTCCAGGCCTGGCGCTCTGTGTGAAATGGCGCCACTTAGCTGCCCTGAAATTGGCAGTAAGAAGGCTGGTCCTTCCACAAGGAGTAAGTCACGGAGCATTGAGGGAAAAGCTTCTTTCAAGTAGTACTTGAAGGAAGTCAGGAAAGTCAGGAGGTAGAGATGAGGAAGGAGTGTGTTCTAGACTCGGGAGGACTGCCAGGGAGAATATTTGGAGTAAGGAAATGTGGAGGGTTTTGAATGAGTAACAGTAAAGAGACCAGTAGAATACACAAGGGAAAGCATAAGAACAGACAAGGCCTTCTCAGCTGCATCAGGTTGTTGCTTCTGCCAAACAATGAGTTTTGAGGTCAGTGGCTTGGTAGACTTGCTGGTATTATTAGATCAGAAGCCTTCCAAGGAGTTGTTTTAGACTCTAGAATCCTTAATCCTGTCTGGCCCAGCTTAGAGACCCTCTGGAAGCTGCCAGTGTGGTCTATTGCCACAAGTACAGATCTGGAAGATCTGTGTTCTTGCTTGTTTGGGCTCAGCCCCTGTGACCTGGCTGACCCTCAGGACTTTAAGAGAGGCTCTCTAATCTAAACCCTTCATCCTTGAGATGAGAGAAACTCATATAAAAAATTGTCCCTGGTTGTTCTAAGTAATTAAAAATCATTTACTTAACTTGAGTTTCTGAAAGACTCAATTTCCAGTGTGAAGGAGAAGGCATATATTAACAGGAATCTGATCTGGATCTTGAAACGTATGGGAAAATTGGTGAAAATTTGTGCTTATTCCTTTGTGAGGGTGAGTTCTAGATTTCTAGCAATGCTCAATGAAATGTGTCTCACAGAGCTTACTTATAACAGTCCTGTATCCTATGTCCTTTCTCTTATCTATTCATAAGCATTTATAAAAGGTCACAAGGATGGGGAGCCTGTGACCTTGAGGCCACATGTGGCCTTCTAGGTCCTTGGGTACAGCTTTTGACTGAATCCAAGTTTGATAGAACAAATCCGTTTATTAAGATTTGTTCAATGAAGTTTGGATTCAGTCACAGGGCCACACTTGAGGACCTAGAGGGTCCTCACCCCTGGAAGATATTGATAGAACTTATTTTAATATCACTTCAAATAACCAAAGAAACTGTGGCTCTTTTAGTATAGATTTTCCCAATCATCTTTAAAGTTGCATCAAGTTCGTGAGCAAACATGATAGTTACTTAAATAAAATAATAAACATCTATGCAGAAGATGTTCAGTTTTTCATCTAACTACTTGTGCCTTGTTTATAATATGGTGTTATTAGGCTACATCACTCATGGTATAAATAAGTTTTCAAAAATGTATGATAAATGCCCTTAGACTAAGTCCGAGAGACTTCATTGTGGGCAATTTATTTTCATTCAGTTGTAAACATACTGTATTTCTCTTATAAGCAGATAAATCATATAGACTAGTGTTCGAAATAACAGTACTTTCAGAGTACATGTTAACTAATGTGCTATGGCTCAGCACCTTAACAACCAGTAAACAAGCTAAGGAGGTGATCATTTACTGTTAATTATAGAAAACATCAGAAAATAACTTTCTCACAGAAGATCAAGTTTCAGTATCTCTCAGATTTTGTGGGAATGGATCAAGCAAAGGCAGGTTTTTTATCTTTATACTTGTACACAAAAAAACTGAGTTTATGAAATTAGCCTAGTAAATTTCTTGACAGATTTATTTTGATAATGTAGCTATGAAGTAAAAATTCAGAGAAATTGTTGACCAGAAAATAGATCCAAATATTTGATGATATTAATGCCATATGAGATGAAAAGAAACTGAAGTGACACCCAAAATGACCCAGAGTCATTGCTAGAAAACTAAATTCATGAAGTTTCTTTTGTATAGACTGAAAAGTTATATTAATAATATGCTATCATTTGCAAATAAAAACAACATTACTAATATGGTCAATAGAACTATGCTTTGAGTTGCTTTCCAGTAGTAATGATTGATTTACATTAGGGCATCTATGAACTTTTTTTTCATTTTCTGATCAAAGATACAGCCTAGATTAAGCCTGTGGTTATGGAATGGATTGAAGCTAGCCAAGCCACCTATGGACTAAATCTTGATTTTAGGAGTTCTTAACCCAGTGAGATGACATGCCACGGACAAGAGCATCTGATTAAAAGGAAGTCCTCTAACTTCTATTTGTCTTTTCATAATCATTTGGCTCTTCCCCTGAGGAAATGTGGCTTGCCATTACTCATTTGGATCTAGTTCCAATATTAAATCTAATTTATGATTCTGGGGAACTGCTGAGAATTTCATTAATTTTTTCCCATTTAAGCTTTGTAGGTAGAATTAGAACAGTATGTCTTTCAAATCAAAGATGTAAACATCCACCACACCTAGACAAGTAAAACTTGGGCGGGGGGAGGGGGGGAGATATTTGCATTATTACAGAACAACTGACTAAGGATCTTTCTTTAACATTTGTCCTATTAGCCAAGTTCTAGGATAGTCTTCCATGTTACATGAAATAGTCAAATGAAATGCAAATACATTATTTAAATAGCTCTCAGACCAGAAAGCAAAATCTGGACAATCCAATTAAATTCAATAGCGTTTGAATATTTCTTAACTTAAATATTTACCCATCTTTGTGTTTTACCATTTCAAATAATCCTGACTTTTCCCTTTAGATATATACTTTTTTTATTATATTAAAAATTGTTCCACCCATGCCCATATCTTGCAAGATTTTTAGCATAAAAGTTGTATTTTCTATTGTATTTTGTCAGATACTTTTTTTCTGCATTTATTAATGTTATGTTGTTTGAGGTTGTTAGGGAATTCTCTCAACCAAGAAGGATGAGACCTCTTAGAAGAGGGAGTCTGGTGTTTTTGTATCAGATAGAAGTTCAGACTGAAAGCAAAGGAAGGTATTAGCATGCTAAGGAAGACCGCTGATAGTAGCTTCAGCTACCTCGGGTACAGATATAGTTTTTATAACTTTTCAGGTTCACTTAGAGTACATAGTCAATCAGCAGCATTCTGCAGCAACCTTTCAAAGGAAAAAGAGTGGTAGAGAAAGGGAAAATCATTTAAGGGAAAAAAGCGGGACTTCTGAGTCTCTTCATATTTGCCTTGCAGCTGGCAGGATTTGTTATCATAATAAGACATTCGCTGTTCAAGGGCAAGAGATTAGACAAGGTGACCAAATATTTTTATAACTGTGAAAGAAGTCCTTTTAGACAAAACTGCAGAGTTGAGGCAAGACTACAGGTGTCTCTTATCCTAGAACAACGAATAGTTTTTAGAACAATGGATGAGACTATTCATTTTACATAGTTTGTTACATTTTATTTTTCCTTACTTTTCACTACTAGACCACCAGATGGTTGGGGGATTTCTATGTGATTAGGCCTTCAAGATGTCATGAAATGATTTTGGCTCCCACAGGGGTATTTTTAGTTGTAATATGATTATTTTAATTATTTTCCTAAGGTTGAATCCTCCTTCTTATATGTGTGTTTATTCATTTCAGTCATACCTGATTCTTTGTGACACTATTTGGGGTTTTCTTGGCAAAGATACTGGAGTGGTTTGCTATTTCCTTCTCCAACTCATTTTACAGATGAGGAAACTGAGACAAATAGGTGTAAGTGACTTGCCCAGGGTCACACAGTTAGTAAAGTGTCTGAGGCTAGATTTGAACTGAGGAAGATGAGTCTTCCTGTCTTCAGGCCAGGCACCCTATCTACTATGTCACCTAGCTGCCCTTGAACCTTCCTTACTTCCCTAATATAAATCTCATTTGGTCATGGAAACAATTTTTAGATAGTTCTATTACCGTAGTCTTTTTTGCTAGGATTTTATTTAAAAAATTTGAATCTCTTTCTGTTAATGATATTGGTCTATAGTTCTCATAATTTTACCCTTCCCTGATTTAAGTATTAAGACCTAAGGTGATAGGTGAAGTTTTCTTTCTTAACTTATGAGCGTAATTTGTATGGTATATATATATTAGTGTTTCTTTAAACATTTGATAGAATTCAAATCTAAATCTATATAATTCTCCTGTGAATCCATCTAGACCAGTGATCTTTTTCTTTGGTAGTTCCTTTATGACTAGTTCAATTTCTTTTTCTGAAATTGGGTGGTTTAAGACCTCTATTTAGTGTTCTTCTGTCAGGGTACATTAGTTTTTGTAAATAATCTTCTAGCCCTCTTTTAAATTCTATTTTGTTGGTATATTATATTCTGGGTCCTGATAATTCTCTTTATTTCTTCTGTGTTGCAATTTTTGCCTTATTTATGTTTTCCTTTTGGTAATTTGATCTTCTTCTCTCTCTTCTTCTTAATCAGATTAGCTAGAGATTTTTATCAATTCTAAAGCTTTTTTCATTTTAGCTATTTCTCTTCTAATTTCTAAGAGTTCTTTTATGCTTTTTTGAGTTTATCTGTTGACTTTCTAGTATTTGAATATATTCTCTAATCGTTATCATTCTTTGTCATGTCGCATTTATTTTTCTTTTCTTTCTTCTTTAATCCATTCATTGATTAGTATGTCAGTATGAAGTCTTCATTAAGTCCACATCTTTTGCTTTTGTTTACTGGATTAAATGATAATCATCATTTTAACTTTGTCAAGCCTTGTAAAATGTGTTTAGTGTTTCTGCTTTCCTACATTTATTTATCATTTCTCTGAGCCCTAGTAAATGCTTTATTTTTGTAATGGTGCCATGTGGTCCTGAAAAAAAAGTATATTCCTTAATGTTCCTATTCAAAAGATGGCATAAGTCTTTTCACTCTAATTTTTGCAGACGTTTTGCCAATTCTGTATTTTCCTTCCTTTTTCTTTCTATTATATCTGCCCAGCTCAGAGAGAGGTATGTAAGGGTCTCCTATAATTATTGTTACTATCTATATCTTTTAAAAATTCAATTTTTCTTTATTAATTTAGATGGCATTACATTTAATAACAATAATAGCTGATATTTATATAAAAATCTCAGGTTTATAAAGCATTTTCTATATAGAATCACAAAATTTGAGAAATGGAAGGTACCTTAGAGGCCATATAACCATGCATGAAAAGGCTCTCCACTATGATATACTTGGTAAGCTGTCATCTAGTCTCTACTTAAAGACTTACAAGGAATAGAAATCTACTACCTCTGGGGGTAGCCTGTTCCACTTTTGCCTAACTTTTGATTATTAAATCTAAAACCAAATTATTAAAAATTTTCTTAACATGAATTCTACTATTACTTCTGGTTCTGCTCTTGGAGGCCAAACAGTACAAATCCGGTTCCTCCCCAAAAAGAATTTTTCAAATACATGAAAATAGCTTCCATGTCCCTCCTTGCTCTTCAATTTTTCAACTAATTCTATTATAACAAGAACTCAAAACCCTTCATCTGGTTACCTTCCTCTGGACATTCCAATTTCTTAGTGCCCTTATATTGTGTTGCCAAGGAATAAACACAGTCCTTTGGATGAGGTCTGATGAGGAAAGAGTGCAGTGGTGCTATCACCTGCTTGTTCCTGGAAGCTTGGTCCTTCTTAATGCGGCCCACAATCTCATTAGATTCTTTTGACTGCTCTGGTACACTGTTGACTCATATTGAGCTTGCAGTCCACCAAGACTCTTAGATCTCTTTCAGAACAGCTGCTATCTCATCCTACCTTTCTTACTTTATACTTGAGAATTTGATATTTGATTTGTTTTTATCCCCATGCAAGGCTTTATATTAATCCCCATTGAATTCCATCTTATTAGATTCAATTTAAGGCTCTAATCTGTGAAGATTATTTTGGATCTTGACTTTGTCATCTTTATATCAATTATCCCTCCTACCTTTGTGTCACCTGTAAATTTGATGAGTATGCCATGCATGCCTTTATCTAAGAGTGATAAAAATGTTAAAATGGCATAAAACCAAGCAGAGACGCCTGAGATACGCCATTGGGAACTTTCTGCCATATTGTCATTGAATCATTATTCTTTGAGTCCAGTTATCCAGCCAGTTCTGAATCCATCTAATTATGTCATGATCTAATGCCTGTCTCTCCATATTTTCCACAATAATGATATGAGATACTTTATCAAAAGTTTTGCTGAAAGCTAAGCAAACTATATCCACAGCATTTTCCTCAATTACTAGTTTAATAACCCTGTCAAAAAAGGAAATGAGATTGGTCTGCATGACTTGTTCTTGACAGTTACGCTAGCTCTTTCTATGCACCTCTTCCCTATTTAAATTTTTGCCAACCATCCCTTTAAACTGTTGTAGGGTTTCTCTAGGAACTGAAGTTAAGCTCACTGACTTAGAGTTTGCAGACTGTAATTTCTTCCCTTTTTTAGAATTCAGGACATTCTCTCCCCTGCCCCCAATTCTACATACTCCATACTACAGTACTTCCATTTTTAGTGATCTTTCATATGTCAATAACAGTACATCAGCAATCACATCTGCCAATTCTTTCGAGATCTGTGTAAGTAAATATATATTGGCCAGATGATTTGCATTCATCAAGATAGTGAAGTGCCCTCCAACTATATCTCATTACTTATCTTGAGTATTAGCTTCCTCTTAGACATTTTTTTCTGTCTTCTCCAGTTCTGTCATTTTCTTTTCTTTTGCAGAGAAAACAGAAGCCAAGTAAGAAAGGAGCAGCTGTCTTCTCTCTCTTGTCACTTATTGTTCCATCTACCCTAAACAAAGCTCCTCTCCTTTCTTTGATCCTCCTTTTTCTCTCCATATAGCTTAAAAAAATCCTTCTCATCTTCTTCAACTTCTTTAGCATTCTTGACACTATTTTACAGGGTCAGGATATACTCATATTCATTCTTTGTTATCTGGTCTTATTTCTCCACTGTCTACATTTGTCTTCCCAGTTAGAATGTAAACTCCTTGCAAGTAGGGATTATTTCATTCTTTATATTTGCATCTCTATTGCCTAGCACGCTGGCAGACCCAGGGTTGACATTTATATAATGGTTGGTCATACTTAATGGTTGATCAAGTGAATCTTAAAAAGCAAGATGAATGATCTATAGGTTAGTAAATTGTCAAGTATCAAGATGGGGGGATATGGTCAGAATGAACCTGAAAGGAAAAAGGCCCTCCTAGTGTTTTAGAGAGCATAACAAAAGCACACAGTACTGAAGAGGATGGTAAAGAATGTAGTATCTTCCTTCTTAGCAACGCACAGGTTTAAGACAACTCTATAAGTCTCAGCATGGAAGGAGATGTCTACATTCAGAGAAGGATCTAGAAAGAACAGAGTTTAAATGGAGACTGAAGCAATCTACATGATATTGTTCTTTTTTATGTTTGGTTTTCTTTCTTTTTTTCCTATTGTTCACGCCATTGGTTACAACCCTTCTATACAACCAGACTATTGTACAGTGTGAAAGTTTTTGCAGATCTTATACATGATTGCACGCCACCATGGAGGGGTCATGGAAAGGAGCAAGGGAGGAAGGAGAAGGGAGAAAAGAAAATTTGAAACTCAAGGGATTGTGGAACTGAATCTTATAAACTAAAAGTAATAAACAAGTCTATTAAAAAAAAAGAATGTAGTATCTTCTAGAGGGAGTCAGGTTTCTATGAAGGCAGTAAGATGAACAGAGTATGAAAAGAAATAATTTGGCATAAAGGGAAGTTTGTTAATGATTGCTATCACAGGAAGTGGAAAGACCATTGAGGCCTTTGAGCACCAGAGTTTTGAGTTGTCTTGTTTGCATATATTTGATCCATTTGTGCCTCACTACCATCATACTCTTTAATACGTAAAGTTTCTTCCCCCTTTTCTCAGGGACACTGAGTATATCTGTGGAATAAGCATAATTTTCCTCTTTTCACAGGGAGGGGAGTAGGACATAGTGGTAAGAACATTTTATTTGGTGTCAAAGGACCAGAATTCAAATCCCATCTCTGCTACTTACTACATACTGCCTCAACCTGGGTTAGCCCATCTATGGAGAAGATTTTACTGGGGTGTGGCCACCATTCATTCTGTAACTTCTTGGAGCCACAGGTGAGAATTGGATGAATCAGGTGGACACCAAAGGTGGATGAGCAGCCCTGAAAAAAGCTTGGTAAGTCCTCACACCAGAGGTGCTGACCTTCTGACCACCCAGGCCTCAAACTTATTGATGAATTAGGGGAATGTCTACCCCAAGTACGAGAAAACTTTCCCTGGCAAAAGTGGCCATGAAGGCAGCTACAGCAGACACTCTGGGAGGCTTATGACTTGGTCATACATCAGAGATGCCAAGATCATCCACTGCATACCAGCATACTGCCAGTTTTCTTGACTATTGTCCTTTCACTGGACTTTGATGATCCAGAAAGATAGAGTGAGGCTGATGGCTTTGTGCAACTCTGCCTTACTTAAATCTAATTAGTGAGCAAGTCAAGACATCATCCCATGATTGTTATTGGTCTTCTTCAAAAATAAGGACAAACAATAACAACACATTGCCAGTATGATCTTAGCCAGATCCCTTAAACTCTTCCTCTTTAAGTGTGAGAGTTTGGAATTAGATAATATTTAAGGTCCCTTCTAGCCCTAGATCCTATGAAAACTCAAGGTATTCTTCTATTATTCACATCTCTGAATGACTTTTATTCTTGGATTCTGTTGTATCTCCAAAAAATAATGAGTTTCAGTGAACTTAAGTTGATTTTTAATATTGTTTTAAGGTGTATATTATGAAGAATGGCCTCTCTGGAACTGATTTCTACGTAACGTCTTTTTATCAAGTCTCATTCAGTACAAAAAGCCCTTAAGGATTTCAAAATAAAAAGATTCTTTCTGACTTTAATGCATGCATTTTAAAAAAGTCAAAAGTTTCCTTTACAGGCACGCTAGTATTAAGCTATCTCCACATAATGCAAAGTGAAATAGAGGTTTGACAGCCATGATACTAGCTTAATTAGATTAATATTTACCCTTAAATAAATATTAGCCTTAATACTTTAAGGATTGATGTTTCTATAAGTATTGTATTACTTTATTGAAGCAGACACAAACTTGTCAGTTATTATTGTTCCTCTGTTCTTGAAGAGGACCAGTGACATCACAGGGTAATGTGTTAACTTTCATGTGCACTGGATTTAAGGGAGGCTGAGCTGTGTACATTTTTTAGCCTCCTTCTATCCTCCAGTCATTAAAGTTCAGTGGTAAGAAAAAATGCAAGAGACTAGATGGCCTGGGATGCAGTGGGTGACCTTGCCCTTTCTAAATTAACGTCTTTCCCAGGTCTCAGTGGGTCTGAGGCAAACCCATTCAATGCCTAAGGGGTAGGTAAGAATTGAGACAAAAGGTGGCCTAATTTATCATCACAAAAAATATCAGTCTGGTAAGGAAAGACCCTCAAAGTTTCTGACCAGAATAGAAAGCAGTTGCTATTTACACTCAATCTAAGCCATCAAAACTTAAAAGAATGAGCCACAGAGACTTGGGCTGGGGACAGGTGTTGACCATTCAATGAAAGCCAGTGATTCAAGCTTTAAGTGTAGTTATGTAACTCAATTTGAAACACAGTGGACCTTTATAAATCTTTTTTTTTCAGAGCTATATTTCAAGAAATCATAAATGAAAACTGTATAGGACAAAAAGTAAATTGTCCCAGCTTTTTGAAAAAAATCAATCAAAACAAAAATTGTTTTAAATCTAGCACTATCACCAATACCACCCAAGCCCTAGAGTTACCTCTGGAGCCCTGAAAGTAGTAGCTGCCCTCTGGGGATGTGAATTGACAATTAGAGCAGAAATTGCACAGTGCTATTTTTCCTCCTCCTCCTCCTCCCCATCCTTCTTTTCTTCTCCTCCTTGTACTTCTTCTCTCATTACATGTGGTCCCTCTCTCCACTTGGGGCCCTGTTTCCTTACATGTGGGTGCTTTCTCCATAGGAATATAATTTTTTGGTCACATATTATTATTATCATTATTTTTGCTTTTTGGAGTGCATTTGGGGTTGACTTGCCCAAAGTCACATGGATAGTTTTTGTGTTGAGTGTCTGAGGCCAGATTTGAACTCAGGTCTTCCTGACTCCAGGGCCTGTGCTCTATTCACTGTGCCACCTAGCTGCCCCCACATATTATTTTTAATATGTTTACATACAGTCTTCATGAATTGCATGGGGCCTTTCCCATCAAAAACTCACCAAGTAGCCAACCTTTCCAACCTTCTTGTGAGAAGCCTTTTCATTCTGGAATTAGGAGGTTCCTAAAAAGTAGACATACAGTCTAACACCAGACTCATACCCAAAGACTTGCCAGTTTGACAGTCAAGATCTTGCATTTTACCAGCATACTTTTGAGAAACTAGGGTCATATCACACCATGCTGAGACATTAGAGTAGACCTTACAGCAATTTAGACTGCCAAATTTTTATATATCCTTAGTACCCAAGTTGAAAGCACATATTTATTGACTCTCGAAACATAGAATATTATAGTATGGAGTCTTAGAAATATCGATTCTAGTTCAACCCCCTCTCAAAGGTAGTTTCCAGTTTCGGATATATATGAGTCTATGAAAATGAGACCCTAGAAAGGTTGTGACTTGCCTGGAGTCATATAATAAATTAGGGACATAAATGAGAAACTGAGTTTTGTGTTTCCTCTTTCTAGTGCATTGTGAGATATACGTATCCGTGTATGTATATATGGCTCTATATAGTTATTTAAATGCAAGAGATTGTTATTTTTAGGAAGATTATAATTTTCTTTGAGATACATCTAAATTTGTTTTAAAATTATTTAGCTTTAAAATTATTTGTTTTAAAATAAAAAATTAATTGTATTAAAATTATTAAAAATTTAAATTAATTTAAAATTACTATACAACCTAATTATTTAGGTTATATAGTAGTTCTATCTGTTAATTTTGAGTATATATTTCTTCTTTAATAGGACAAATATCTGAGCACTTCAAAAAGGTAGTTATATAAAAATATTTCTTCAACTTGGGAGAAAATAGCATTTGTTTAGAATAGTGATTTATAGATTCAGGCCATTTGTTTCTAAACCTATAAAATTCTAGCCCTTGAGTACAAACTTAGTTTAGCAAGAAAGTCTTTGATTTAAATCTTACTCAAGAACATGAAAAAGAGAGTTGGATATTTTTTCCAGTTACAAATTTTTTTGAAGTCAAATGTACTTTCCATAATGAAATCTTTTAATTCTTAGTTATTAGTTAAGCAGCCATCCAATTTCTTTACTAAGTATGTAATGAAGTAGTCAGCTGTTTAAGTATAGCCAGGTCCCAGATTAGTGCAGATAACAAATCCCTTGGAATGCTCACATTATTTGAATTTGTCCTGCATATTTCCATTGGGCTGAAACCAGTTACCACCTTTTACATTATTATAACTTCAAATAGTGCAAATTGGAATACATGCAACCACTTCAGGGGGATTCATTATTTGTACTAATAAGGACCTAGCCATACTTATATTTCTGTGAAAAATGCAGAAATAAAAGTTTAAGTCATTTTAAGGTTTGTTAAGTAATTTAGTGTTTTTTTTTAATTGCAAACTGTCAGTTGAATAGCAGTGAAATATAATAGAAAAAACAATGGATTGGAAGTCAGGAGACTTTGGTACTTTCCACCAATCAGTGTGACTTTGGACAAATCACATCATTTTTCTGGGCCTCAGTCTCCTCTTTAGTAAAATGAAGGTTGAATTACATGACCGCTAAGGTCTTTTCTAATTCTGAGCCCATACTTTATGTAAATAAGGTAGGTCAAATCAAATACAGTTTTAGCGATATTTCCAAAGCATTTACTTGAAATGACCTTTGAACCACTACACCTAGACAAAGCATTCAGGCATATAATAAGTCAGTTAATTAGTGAGCACTTATTAAGCTCTTATTATGTGCCCTGTACTAAAGTTGTGCTATGGCTTTGTACTAAGTTCTGGTAGTACAAAGACAGCAGTAAAGTGAAATAGCCTGTCCTCAAGAACCTTATATTTCCACAGGGAAACAACAATATGAACACACACACAAATATATGTGAGTGTATATACACACACACACACATATATATATAAGCAAAACACAAAATAGAGAAGGGGGAAACACTAAGGGGGTTGGAGGAAATCTGGAAGAGACTTATATAAATGGTGGTACTTGAGCTATTTTGAAGGAAATCAGAGATTCCA
Organism: Pseudocheirus occidentalis; assembly: GCA_028646575.1. Lineage (NCBI taxonomy): Eukaryota > Metazoa > Chordata > Mammalia > Diprotodontia > Pseudocheiridae > Pseudocheirus > Pseudocheirus occidentalis. Next base: position 183,818,734 of record CM053594.1, read on the forward strand.
AGAGGCAGAGATGAAAGAATCCATTCCAGGTGTGAAGGACAGCCAGTGCAGTCATTGAGATTGAAGATGGAATTTGAGAGTAATGGCAAGAAGGACAATCTGGCTGAAACATAAAATGTATGGAAGGGAATAATACGTAATAATACTGTAAAGATAAAAGGTGGTCAAGTTTTGACTGCTTTAAGTGTCAGAGGAATTTATATCTGTGGTTGTTCTTCCTTTGTTTTCAAAGAGGACCAGTGACATCACAGGGTGATGTCTTGACTTGCTCATGTATTGGATTTAAGTGAGGCAGAATTGCACAGAGTCATCATCCTTACTTTCTCTTCCAGTGATTGAAGTCCAGTGGCAAGACAAAACTCAAGATGACTGATGATACGGTGCATGACCTTGGCATCTTCAATGTCTGACCAAACTCTAAGCACTATATAGCACCCTGCTTCAAATGCCTTCATTGGAAGGCATTGGAACAAATTGTTCTCATCTACCCATTTTGCCTGCTAGAAGGCTTCACATGCTTGGCTGGGCTAGACATCCCTCTACCTCACCAGTAGGTTTGAAGCTTGTCAGTTACCTTAAATCTGGTTTAGCCCATCTGTTGAGATAGTTTTACTGGAAGGTGGCCACGCACATGCTATAGAGAGCTGCTGGAATTTATTGAGTAAGGATTGATATGGCCAGAATTGTGCATTAGGAAAACCACTTTGCTTGCTGTTTAAAGAAAGGATTGGAATAAGGAGAGACCTGATGCAGGAAGACCAACTAGAAGGAGATGGTGAGAACCTGCACTAAGGCTGTGGATTGGGACTAGAGGAAAAAAGAATGTCTGTAAATGATGTTGTAGAAGTAGAAATGACAAGAATTGACAACTGATTGTTTATGTGGGATGAGTGAGAGTAAGGAGGTAAGGATGACCCTATTGACCTGCCGTAGGAAAGAGAGTTTGCTCACCCAGGAGTTCTTTTTACTGAGGATATCACAGGTCTGTTCCCTGTCCCTGTCCCTACTCTAATGAGGGCAGACAGATCAGTCTTCCCTTCCATTGCCCCTGATCATTAGAACAGATGTCTAACAGATTATAGGATACTCACCTCTTTTCCCTTATTACATAAGCAAGAAAAATGATAGCAGCAGATAGACTTTGCTGGTGTGGCAAATCTTATGATGGCATTAGACATTTAGATTAGGGAAAGTAAAGACCCTGAGAAGGTTAACTGAAGACATTATAAAAAGGAACTGGGAGGTCAAGGAAGCGTATGATAGTAGAAAGTACCTTCAGCCTAGAGTGAGATGATTTGGGTTTCCATCAAGACTTTGCTCCTTACCAGTTGACTCTGTGTTCTTGGCAAATCTCATGCTCTCTCTGAGCTTCAGTTTTCTTATGTGCAATGGAGACTCTCTAGTATTTTTATAGGGTCCTTTTGAAGATCATTTGAGGATAATGTAGCTATTCAAGCTGGGGTAGTTAGGTGGCACAGTGGATACAGTGCCTATAGTAAGAAAGTCCTGAGTTCAAATTTGGCTTCAGACACTTACTAGCTGTGTGACCTTAGGCAAATCACTTAACCCTGTTGCTCTCAGTTTCCTCATCTATAAAATGAGCTGAAGAAGGAAATGGTAAACCACTCCAGTATCTTTACCAAGAAAATCCCAAGTGGGGTCAAGAAGAGCTGGACACAACTGAAAAATGATTCAGCAACAATAACAACAGTTATGTGTGCTATATAATTGTAAAGTACTGTATTTTATATATAATTTTTTACCAGAGCAATGGAAACAAAATAGCAGATGTAACTATGAGCTGATAACAAACTGGTCCACTGTCTTATGAAGTGCAATGAACATAACATGTTTTAGCTTTTATGTATATATCCTCAATGACAATCTTACGTTAGACTGCTAATATAACAGTTAGTATGGCAGGCAAAGGAGAAACCCTCTAAGGACTTGCTTGATAATATTGAGAAAGTATTGTAAATTGAAGTCTTGGGTGCCAAGACTAGTTTTGCAGTCCTCAGTTTCTTTATATGTAAAATGGAGATAATTATACTTGCTCTATACCCTTTATAATGTTGGGAAAGAAGTACTTTGTAAACTATGGAACACTATATAAGTCAGAGTCATTATTATTTCCCCATCCATAAAATAAGAGTGTTGAAGTAGAGGTTAATCTCTCAGGTCTTTTCCAGCATTGCAGTGCTTAAATTCTAAGTCCTTTTAGAAGAAAAATTAGGAAGCAATCATGAATTAGGGAGAATACAGCTTTTTAAGATATGGAGAATTGTTGAAGATAAAAAAATGTTTCCATCTGGGAAATTGTTTAGGCAGAGACATTTTGGAATATGTGTGTGTATATAGATATGTCTATATACACACATGTAGATATAGACATAAACACATATATACATATATATGTACATACACATAGCTCTCCATATACAATGGACTCATTCACAGATCTCTTGTCTTTAAGTATTTTTAAGAGATTGCATCATCAATTTTATTTTAAATGCTCCAAAATAACTAATAAAAAAACCCATTAAAAAAGCTATGTTTAATTGATATTTTAATAGCCTAGTTTCTTTCATTTGAAATATGCCACCAAAAAAATGAAAGTAACTATTGAGAATTTAGAGTTAGGAGATTTAGATTAGAAATTTGGGTTCTAAGTTAAACCTGAGATATAACATAAACCAAAGCTAGTACCCAAATATTCTTCAGATCATAAACATGAAAAATGGAATAAAGCAGTCATCCTGAATGAAGAAGGCAGTATTTGGGGCCAAAGGCCCCAGGTTCGATACTCTGGTACTTACTATTTTGTATCCTTGGGTAAATCACTTTAACCTCCCTGGCCCTCAGTTTCCCCTTCTGGAAGATGAGGGAGTTAAACTAAATGACCTTTAAGATCTTATCTAGCTTGAAATCTGTTATTCTTATTAGTATTTTAGCCACCATGTCAGTAAAGCGTATAGTCTAAAGAATTAAATTACTTTCTACAAAAAGCACCCAAGCCAAGGTACTCTCTGATGATCCACATATTTTAGACAAGTGTTATTATAACAAGTTGAAAATTGAAAAATTCCATCAACTAGAGATTTTCATCCAAATGACCAAAATTTCAATGAAGTAATATTTTCATTGAATGGATTTTCTTTTGCTAACTGAATACACCAGTTCATTTGGTATTTTGTAGACAAAATACAATGTCTTTTGAGACACTAGTTTCTCAAAACTCATATATAGCATTTGGAGACTAAAGATAACCAAAAGTTTCCTCCTCAGAAATGGAAGCATCTCACATCTAAACAACATGTTCATTTTTCAGACCTTACAAATGAGACCTCTTTGTTGTCCCTTTAATAGCAGAGAACATCCTTTCCCTACAGGGAGAACAAGAGTTATTTAATGATCTTCAATTTCAGTCAAGGTCCTGGCAAGATATACTAAAGGTAGCTGTTCCCTTCACATCTAGACATCTTAGTTTGAATACTACATGTTGTAGAACTTCAGATTGTCAGATCAATACATAAATCATAAAATATATTCAGTCTTCTTTCATATAAATGGCTAGAGGGGAAAAGAACTCTACCATTCACTAAATCAAAATAAAGAATGGAAACTGTTAGTTTATTGAATTGTGACAATATCCACTAAACAAACTGTTATAAAAGAGAAGAGGGAATAGGATAAGTTTTAACTATAATATAGTTGACAGAAAGATTCATTTTTTTTAATCTAAAGAGTTTTTCAGACCTAACAGGCATGACAAAACCTGTCTTCATTCCTTTCTATTCAGCTCAGCAAGTGCTTTTGAGTTCTAATAGTTAATCAGTTACCAGATTCCACAGCCTTTGTTTTTCACACTCTTTAATTTTTCTAACTAGGAACAGCTCTTCTTCTAGGTGTTCTTATGATTTGCAAGTAAACCAACATTTTTTTCTTCTGTAAATACTTTTTAAAATGATTGCTATGATAACTTGGATTTAATAGGAGCATATCTATGCATATGTCCTGTGGACATATTTATAGTTACATATCTTTATCAGAGAAATGGATAGCTTTTTAAGGTTAAACATTAAATGTTGAATATTAATGAAGTTCTCTTCAGAGCAATTAAAATGACAGCGTTGTAAAATTATAGCTAAAACAAAAAGTCCACTCTATACAAGATAGCCTTAATTTAAATTAATCAATAAATAGGTATAAGATCTAGTATTTTTGTAATAAAACTGTTACTATTTAGGCTGCTTAAATTTAAGGAAAACTTTAGTGCATTATATCAAACACTATGTTTAAGTATAATTTCATAAGCTTTTTTCACAATGCATAGAAAATAGAGAAATATAGAAAATAAATTAACTTACCCTTCAGTTTTTATTTAGAAAATTTCTGCTCTTGGTTAAGGGTAGAGAATGCTTTACTGTCTTTTCCTGAAGCTATAAACTTCAAACAAAAAATCAGTAGAGGAAGCCACTCTGGACCACACTAGAGAATGCTAAGAAACTGCTCCTGTGCACAGGAGGTCTCCTGCATCTAAGATATATTCAGCTTGCAATGGATAACCTAATATGCCTTTCATTTAACTGGCTGGGCAGGTTTCTACAGTCTGTGGAACATGGACTCATACCAGAATTTGTTGGCATAACAGGCCAGTCAAACTGGTTCTTCAATAGACCCGGAACCTGTTCAACCAGTCTGCATCAAAGGCTAGCCCAACATGCTGCAGCGGCTCAGCTCAGCTCAGCTTCATAGATGGTGAATTATTCACGCCTCCCAGTCCACTCCCAACAAACTCCTCAGCTAGAATGTTGTAGCCTCCAGCAAAATAATTCACCAAGAGGAGAAGGAGGGAGTGGGAGAGATAAGAGCTGTGTCAAGTACAGCAGTATCCCATTGTTGTAAACTTCTTTTATTTTAGTTAAAGCAAGTAGTCTACAGCCTCTGGGGTAGATGACATTTAAAAATAGTCTACACTTTCCAGGTGATGGGGTCCCTAGAAATAGGTACTCCAAAATTTAGAGAGAAAAACATTCAGTAAAATGAATAACTATTAATTCCCCACCTCCATCCTTGTCCCCTGTGTGTCGTATCTGGTTTTAGCCCACCCTTGTAGGCAGAGATCTGGACTGGGTTTTAGGGACTCTGAGAGATCTGGTCCAGCCCAAGAGTCTTGAGTTGTTTATCTTCTTCCCCCTCGCCCCCCGGCTGGCTTCTATTTGGCTTCCTTGGTGATAGAAATTCCAAATCAAAGCAACCCCCTCATCACCCCCCATTAGATATGAGAAAACCCAAATCTACTTAATTCCTAAAGCCTCTAGTATTCAAATGATGTAGAAGCAGAAATGGAGTTCCAAGTGATCAACTATTTGTATATATGCTTTCTCACATGGCTTCCATGTCCTATCAGATCCATACTGGCAAAAGTTTTGCATACTAGGCAAGAATTTAAAGCTTAAAACTGCACAAAAACTTTTGGGACACTCGATGTGTGCTGGTAATGGTGGGGTGTCATATAGATACATAAAACACATATAGAATGTCTTAGAAATGTTCACTACCTGGTGGCTACCTTTCTGATGATGAGCCTCTGAAAATTTAGTTAGATTGAAAATTACCAAGGCTACCTACTTGAATAGATCCTATTTGCCAGACCCCTACTTAAAGTTGTCCCAGCTTGACGGGTCATGCTAGATTATGTTTCCTGCTAGCATAGCCATCAAGAATCCCTCTAAGTCTGAGGTTCTTAATCTTTTTTGTGTCAGGAACCCTTAGGTCAGGCCAGTGAAGATAGGGGTGTGCTGGAGCTTAATTAAACTGGAGTAGAGAAATGATTTTTAAATTTTGAGTGTGAACATTTACACCTCAAAAATTTAGGATTTTATTGTTTTGTTGATTTTTTAATTTAAGAAAAAGGAAAGAAATGTTAATAATGCTGATGGCTATTAAAAATTTACCAGGGGTGGCTGGACAGTGCAGTGAATAGACCACTGGCCTGAAGTCTGGAGGACCTGAGTTCAAATCCAGCCTCAGACACTTAACACTTACTAATTGTGTGACCTTGGGCAAGTCTCTTAATCCCAGTTGCCCTGCCTTCCCCCCTCCAAAAAGCAAAAACAAAAACAAAAACCATTTACCAGCATACCCCTGCCTATGGACTGTTTTTCAGTGCATGAAATAAAATACATAGGATTATAAAACAAACCAATATATTGAAATGTAGTTATCAAAATATTTTTTTAAAGTTCATAGATTCCACATTAATAACCTCTACTCTAGGTCATCTTCATAATTAGGCATTTTATTAGTGGAAGGTTCATAGGAGTCTAACTAGAGAATGCTCCTTCTGCAAGGAGAACTTGATGTATAAACCTCACCTTCACTCACCAGCTCCATATGTTTTGGTGTCTCTGATTTAAAATAAAACAGTAACCACTAGGGAGGGGGTTCATAGTGAGGTGACTGTCCTGGAAGGGTTTCTGGGTTGATATATGTTGCATGAGAGCTTTATGATCTGTTAACTTCAGAGTAACTGCCCTGCCGACCTGTCCAGTGATTCATGTGGATACTGGAAAACAGAAACAGGAAAAGAGTGGGGTGTAATAATATTCTGTTTTAAGCTTTATACATAAGAAATCAAGAACTTAAAAATGTCCCCACCACTACTCATAAAACAAACAAACAAACAAATAAATTTGGTTTATTGGAAAGAGGCCACTTTAAATCAAGTTTTTATCCTGGTATTTTACCCTGGTCTAATATGTATAAAGAGGCAGCATGACACCATGGATAAGCTACTGACCTTGAAGCCAGAAACAACTAGGCTCAAGTTGAGCTAATGGCATATAGCAGCTGTGTGGCCCTGTACAACTTGCTTAGCCCTTCAGTGCTCTGGGCACCTCGCTAAGATTCTCCACTTATCCCTCCCACATTACAAGGGTTAGTGGTGCGGCATTCCCCACGACCTGGAAAATCTGCGTATGTGGGCATATCTGCATGTGGACGGACTGCCTGCAGACAGATGGAGGAGCGGTGTCTCAGTTCCTAAGATATCAGAAATATGTGTTTTCTGATGGCCTTAGGCGACTCCTGTGAAAGGGTCATCGACCCCCAGAGGGGTCGCAACCCACAGGTTGAGATCTACTGCTTTTAAGGGGTGTCTACAGTACATTAAAAGATAAAATATGTTGATATTATACAATACTATACATATATTTTATTCATTTCTGAGTTTCTAACCTTTTTCTGTGTCATATACTGTTCTTCATGTGTCATCTATGGCTTCCTTAAAACTCGCCCCAAGTTCCCATTTAATTTCTTATGCCAGCCTGCCACATCTCAAAATGGGGAAAGCTGTGATGTGGAAGGGATAACTGTATGTTGCAGAGAAGGTGCTGACCTGTACTGACTTGGAAATTTCCTAACCTGAGCATTTCCTTTATCAATGAAATTACGGGTCTGATTCCAACCCTTATTGAATTTATACTTCTTTCTCCTCCTATCATCAATCAATTGTTTCTTTATCTATTTGATTTTCTTCTTTCCATCTTTGTCTCTTACAGTCTCCTATGAAATAAAATAACAAGCATCTAATAAAATATATGTACAAATTTATGTCCTTATGTCCTGTCTCTTTAATAATGGAAACCCTAATGGAGTAGGGACCATCATGTGAACATATATTTATAAATTTGTAAATTTTCTGCTGTTTAGTCCTAACCCTTCATTTTTTAGTCAAGGAAAGAAGTCTGGCATGATCATCTAGTCAATACCCCTTCCCTCTTATTTTATAGAGATGAAGAAACTGAAGCTCAAGGGGGCCAAGTAATTTGCCCAAGGTGACATGGAGCAAACAACATACACCCAAATGCCAGCTGCCTCCTACGTTCCATCTTAAATATTTATTAAATTGAATGGAATTGCATTCATGTATGAGTCCCACAATTAAAGCTAGTCTGGTAGCAAAGTTTTAAAAAAATTACTAAAGTTCTTTCGTTTGGAATCAAAGTCTTTTGAACTTTATAGAAATGAGTCAGAAATCTAAGAATTTGTTTTACAAAGAACTATATACATTACACACGAACGGAGCTAGAATTAAAACTACCAGAGTGAGAGTATTTTGAATTGATTAGGTCAATTAAAAAATACTCCTCTGAATAAAAATCTATAGAAACAGCCCTACAAAATGGTTCTTAATGCTGTTTAGATTCCAGGTACAGAAAAACTTTGAAAACAGGAGGTAACTTGAAGAAGGAAAACCAGTCTTGTGGTAATGCTGAGTGGCTCCTGCCTTTGCCTGCAGACATTAGTTCTGGATGATATCATTATCATCAGACTGATAGCATTTAGCTGGGATGGGCTGAACTATTAGCTTGGTATTAAAGTTGCCTGAAAAGAAAAGTTGCCTTAGGAGTGGTTTGGTGATTCCAGAACTAAGGTCTGTCCTCCAATTAGCAATGTTGGAAGTCATTTGGGAGTCCTTTGTGCCACTCTAATATCTTTTTGGGTAAAGGAAAATTGAGATTCTTCCCCATGGAGGTTGCCCATCAAATTTCCATTTTGATAAACTTCTAAAATTAGCCTTATATTAAATGCGTAATTACTGATTACTCATAGCTTACCCTGACAGAGAACACAACTAAACTTGTTCAGAACAAAGGCTGTCACTTTTTCAAAGGCTTTTTGTGGAACAGACTTTCTTTTCTTAAAAAAGGGGCTGCATGGAAAATCTAGGATGCATATCTGATTATGGTACTTGTCTTTTGTAGAAGGAAACAATTTAGTGGCTCTCTGGGTAACCCATTACACCTCTTGTACTTCCCTTAGAAATGATGAAACATAGAAACTAGACACCTACAATTAAATTAAAATATAAAAATGCATAGGAGTCTGACCATTCAATATATTCCCCTATTCAATAAATTCCAATGGTTCTCTATTACTTCTAGGAGCAAACACAAACTCCTCTTTGGCATTTAAAGCCCTTCATAAAGTGACTCAAAACCACCTTTCCCTCCAGCTTAGACAATTTAGTACTTTCCTTCAGACACTGTAAAGTCTATCCAAACAGGTTTTCTTGTTCCTCACACAAGGCTTCCATCTTCCACCTTCGTTATCATCCTAACCTCTGCCTCTTAGGATCCTGAGTTTATTTCAGTGTTCTGCTTAAATACCACCTCCAACATAAAAGTCTTTCATGATTTTCCTATTTGCTAGTACCTCCTCTTGGAAATTACATTGTATTTATTTTTCATAGCTTGGTGAATAAAGAGCTGGCCTCAAGCCAGGAAAACCTGGGATTAGGTCTCACTTCTGATATAGAGTGACTGTGTGACCCTGGGGAAGTCTTCTGTACTCTCAATATTTTCTAAGTTGAAGAGAACCTGCATACCTTATTTTGCAACAAAGAATTTCCTCACCCCAGAGCTCACTGTGCCAGTGAAATGTGCTCTAATCCCTGTCTATTAACACACACACACACACACACACACGTGTACCTATACATAATATATACATGAGCATGTATCTGCATATATACACACAAAGTATATATATGTGTTTGTGTGTGTGTGTGCATATATTTGAAAAAATTATAAGCTCTTTTATATACAAATATATATGGAAGAGGGCTGTTTCATACCCCTACCTAACTAATTTCAGAGGGTCTGGACAAACAGAATGAAGTAGGTATGAATTAGGCCTACTTCAATCCAACTCAATCAAACAAAATCAGTACATAAGAAAAGCTAGCTAATCATAAGTAGGGGATGTATCAGATGATGTAGAGTGATACTTCAAGGAAGGGATTCTGGAAATGATTGAAATGACTTAGACAAATTGGGAAACTGAAGTTAGGATCTGGTGCTTTGGTAGAGACAGACCCCAAAACTGTACAAGACTTGACCACTCTGATTCAGACACTTCTTCAGGAGATGTAGGATAACTTTCAGAGCATGTCAGATCAGATAGTTGGCTGAATTGATGATATGAAAAGTGGCATTGATGATCTGAAGAAAAACATCATTCACCTTGTGATCTAAGGAAAGGTAGAAAAAGAAGAATCTTGCTGCACATAATATAAAAGGTTTTGCTAATCAGAGTAAATTATGGAAAATTTTTTTACAAGCCAAGAGGTAAATGAACAGTTTTTCCTCAACTAAATGCTGGATACAGACATTTAAAAAATTATTATAAAACTTTTATTCCCAGACTAAGCAGTTTAGTGAGGGTTCAGGGTGATTTATTTATTTATTTATTTGTACATGATAGTGTTGACAATATGATATAAACTATGCACACAGTAAACTGAAATTGTGACTACTCTTGGTTAAAATTTTCAAAACTTTTAGTGTATTTTTTGTTGTTGTTCCTTTTGTAGTAATTTCAGTTTAATAGCAAATTGCTGTGTTTTTTTAAAAGAAATGTATTGATTTTTTCAACTGTTCTTAGACTCTGTGAAGTAAAGCACCGAGAATCTATGGTTTGTAATTCTCAGTACAAAATTTCTATTGTAACAAATCATATTTTTAAAGCATAAAAAAATTTGAGCATTTTGTATTTAGATGTCTGTCATTGCTGTGTTTCCATAATTGAGAACTATACCTAAGAATCTACTGTAAAAAAGCCCTAAAAAGGAGCTGAAATTGATCCACAATAACTACTTCTACTTTTTAGTAAATTAGAGAACTTGGATAGTGAAAATATTATCTCAATTTCTCTCAAATACTAAGGACAGAAAATAACCTATAAAGATGTGTTGCATTCACTGGATAGAACTGTATGTGGCATAACACTTCTGTCATTGGTTATAGAATAAAAAATGCTCACTGTAAAAACTTGAGAGGGTTTTAAAACCCACTTACTCCATATTTACCTATGCTACTGCTTTTAAAAAGCATCTGCCACTTAGAAGAAAAACTAGTGACCATTGTGAATCCTTGCTCATGTACTGCTTAGTGACTGATAAATGCCATTATTTACAATAAGGTTTTTCTTTAAAGAAAAATCATGGGTTTACCTTTTTTCTTACCTAAATGCTTACAAAATAACACTTTTTAAATAGATTATAGGTAGAATGGAAAATACCAAACATTTTCATCACATTTTTTTTCTGTCTTTTAATAAACAGATGAAGATACAGATTGGACACCCAAATGACTGACTCATCAAATTCCTCTTGTTTAAAAAAATAAATCAAGATAAAACTCTAGGAGGGTGATATAGAGTTAGAGGTCCATTTTTCCTGGAGAGGAACTTTCAAGTGAATATTTTATGATTGTAGGAGAAATTTTCTGTACTATCAGACAATTTCTTGTATTGTTATAAATGTGGACTAAAGCTATGAAATAATAATAGTAAAAACTCAGTCATGCCCTTTGGTTCTTGTATAAAAACAACATTCAAGTTCAGAATCAGACATTTTCAAGTGTCTGGAAGTATCTGGAGAGAACAGTTCTAGCTAAACCCTTGAGAGAGAATCACTTGGAATGGGGTGAGGAAGAAGAATCTTCTTCCCTGTCTCCTCCCTTATCTTTGATCATAGGAGGACTTAGCTTTGAATGACTGGAGAATTTGGACTTTTCATTGACATCTTGGCAGCATCTCCAGAACACTTGGTGACAATATATGCATCGGGAGCTAAGGACAAACTAAAGACAGCTTTATGTTTCTATTAGGAGCTTAGCAGAAAGCTACACCATCCCTAAAGAAAACTTTATGAGCACTATTATGTGCTAAGCTGAAGCCCATTTTACCCTGAACTCTGTATATACTTGTATGAGAGCATACCCCTATTTTGGGGGGTCGGAGACGGGAAATGTACCAACTCTTACAGTATATTAAGTTAGTAAATACCAATTTCTAGAAGCTAATTAAATCTGACTAGCTAACTGATATGTTAACTTTTGGGGGGAAGCTCCCTAGTAGAGGCTAATGAGCAACCAATACCAGAGAATCTCCTCTCCCAACTACTTGCAGTCCCCTAGAGCCCTGAAGAAAGATGGGGTGGTTTCCCTCTGAAGACCCAAACTTCTAGATGTGGTGGGGTTTTGGGAGAATATAGTCCAGGATGCATATATAACTAATGTGTAAATGCTGTCTTCCATGAAGGAATTGGAACTGCTGGAGGCTCATGATTTTTCATTTTTGTCTTTGTCTTGCAGTTGCTTAGCATAGTGATTAGAACATAGTGGAAGAGTGGTAAGAAGCTAAGTGAGTGACTCAGCCTAGAGGTGGAGAATTGGGGTGTTACACATGCCACATCTAGGCTACATTAGGATTTCCTTCTTCCCTCCCTCCAGCCTAACTACCACTTTTCACCTGTGTCTGCTAAAAGCAGTCAAGGCTATCATTATCATCTGGATGAAGAAGGGGAGGGGAAAACCCTTCACCTACATTCCCAGATTGATGCCAATGCCTAAGAAATGGTCTCCTCAGTAGTATCTGTAAACCTTTGATGCCTTAGTAAATACTTATTTCTACCTTCTAGACCCTGCCCTATGCTTTGACTCAGAATCTCATCCCATGATGAAATGCTTAGGACAGTACACGGAACCAGGTTTTTCTCTGTAAATAGTGAAATACTTTATATACAAGCATTAGAAAGAAAATTGTATCCAAAGTAAAAAGAAAAACCCAGTTAGAAAATATAGATTGTGTAGCATTTGTGTTGCTAAGTAACCTTAGGAAAGTCATTTAACCTGTCTGAGACTATCTGGGAAATGGGAATACAAATGCCTAACTAGTAAGGTTGTTACGAGGCTAAAAGGAGAATTTTGTCAACACACTTGCTATAGATTAAAAAAGTGAAAAGGACTGCTTTATGCAGTAGTGAATTTCCCTTTATTGGTTTTGTCTGAGCAGAGGCTGAATGACCACTTGTCAGGAATGTTGTAAAGGATTTACATCCAAGGTAGTAGAACTTGAACTACATAATTTCTTCCCCTTTGTGACCCAGTAGTATTTGTACCCATAAACCCAGCAACTATCCTATATCTCTCCTCCTTTTCATAACTGAAGTCCTAGACAAAGCTCTCTATATTCATTTCCTTTCCTTTCTCACCTAGTACTTGCCAGCCCTTTGCAACCTGGCTTCTATCACTCAACTGAAAAACTGCTGTCTCCAAAGTTACCAAAGATCTCTTAACAGGCAAGTCTCATGACCTTTTCTCGAAATTCAGCCTTCTTGACCTCTCTTATTTGATGCTATTAACCGCTCACTACTCCAGGCCAGCCTCTCTTTGGATTTTTATGATATCCTTCTTGGTTATTCTCTTACCTGTCTAACCGCTCCTTGGTCTCTCTCGAAAGATCATCATCCCTGTTTCTCTCCTTCTCTGTGTGAATATACCCCAGGTCTTTGTCTTGGGCCAAATTCTCTTCTCGCTCCACACTGTCAGTGATCTCATCATCTGCTTCCATGGGTTCAACTATCACCTCTATGCAAATACTACCAGATTTATATTTCCAGCCTGATTTTTTTTTCTCTTCTGAACTCCATCCAATACAGCATCACCAGCTACCTGTTGTTGTTGTTGTTGCTGTTTGTCCTTCATTCTCAAAGAGGACCAGGACCTCAGGAAGGTGATACTATGACTTACATGTAGACTGAATTTAAGTGAGGGAGAGCTCCTTTGGAGCCATCTGTGTCCAGTGGCAAGATATAGATCAGGATGAGTGGAGGTGGCTCCCAGCTACCTGTTATACATACAACAATGATCCAACTGGCAATGATCCTATAGATATCTTAAATACAACATATCTAAGCCAGGATTTTTTTTTCTCCCAGTTCTTCTCTCCCACCTTCCCTATTATTGCTGAGAACAACCATTCTTCCATTTACATTGGTTTGGTGACTCCCTAGTTCTTCTTTCTTCTTTGACTCTCTCACCTCCATTAAGTTGCCAAGTCTTATCACAATATGGATTATGTCTAACCCCTTTCTCTTCACTCACACAACCATAGCTCTAGTTCAGGCTCTCGTAACCTTTTGCTTAAATTATTACAATAGCTTCTTTGTCTCCCTTCTTAAACTCATCCTCCACAGAATTGCTGAACTGATATTCCTAAAGTACAAGTCACCTGCTCAGGAAGCTCTAGGGGTTTCCTTTTGTCTCCAGGATGGAATATAAACCCACTACAGAATATATTCTAGGCTTAGTGCATTATTCTCTTTACTACACTCTAATATTCCAGCCACACTGGCCTATATATGACATTTCATGTCTTATTCTTGTTCCTATGTTTTCTTTAGCGTTTGGAATGCACTTTGGGGGGGGGCGGGTCTGGAATGCACTTCTTCCTCACCTCTGAGTTGTGGAATCCCTGCCTTTTTTCCATTTTTAAGTCAAATGTTGCATCCTACTGGACGTTTATCCTGATTCTCCAGTTACAGATGCCACCATCTTACCTTTAAATTACCGTGCTTATATTATTCCTGGACTAGAGTAGGAACTGAAGGAATGTTTTTCTATTCATTCATTAAACTTAGCCGTATTTATGTTGTTCCCTTCTACCACGTCCCTTGATGGAATCCATCTTTTTCAGGTTAGGGACTTCTATATCTTTGTATCCTTAGCACCTAGCACAGTGTCAGGCACCTTGTATGAAGTCCATTAATAAATACTTGTGGAATGAATGGATGATCCCTGGTTGCAAGAAAGTGGTGGAAGGAACAGAAAAAGAAGCTGAAGGGAAAATTTAAAAGTTGACTGGGAAGCTACTTATCTTGTGAGGTGAAATGACCAGGAGATTTTACATCTGAAGGAGGGAGAGCCTGGTCTCACTCAATTTCTTATCTGATGGTAGCCTTTATCCTTTTCTCTGCCTAACCAATAGCTGATGTCTTCTTCCTACCACCACAGCTCTGTGCTTTGTGTACATTATATATTAAACAGGCTTTTGTAGCATGGCTTGAAGACCAAATCATTGTTTTGGTGGGGAAGAAGTATTATGTTTCCTACAAATTACAACCTCTAAGAGCATAACCTCTTAGTAAATTGTTGACTTCCACTACTCATAATACCTATAAGAGAAACGGAAAGGGAAGGGTCGTGACATAGAATTATGAGACATTAAGTATGTAGTTGGAGCAAACTCTTGTTTCAACAAGACAAATCGAGTATTAAGAAACTTGATAGGGATACACGCATAGTTTTATGTATATGATTAAAAATCATCATCACAAATAGGCCAGACAACAATTCTTTATGAAAAAGATTTGAGGATGTTATTATATTGAGGATGTAATATATTGTTACAATATGTTATTGTACTGCTGATTCAATATGAGTCTGTTGAGGAGGAAGCTACAGAAGAGAATATTAACAAGGCTCGGGAGACATCATTTTCAAAATGAGGGAGGTAATAATTCAGCGAATAACACGTCAATTCTGGATACTACATTTGAAGAAAGATACAGTTAATTTGGAAGAGGTTTAGAAGAAGGTAACCAGAACGGTGAAAGGGCAGGACAACATGACATATTAGGATCTTTTGAAGGAATTTGGGGGCATTTAACCTGAAAACTTAAATTAGTTGCCTTCAAGTATTTGAAGGGCTGCCAGGCAAAAGCAAACAGAACTAGGAACAGTAGGTAGAAGTGGTAGAGAGAAAAATTTTGACTTTATTTAAGTAAAATCTTCCTAATAGAGTTTTCTGAAAATGGAATGAGCTGCTTTGGAATGTCTGTTAGAGAAAACTTCCTCCCTGGAGGAGTTCAATCAGAAGCTGGATGAATACTTATTGGGAATGTTATATAAGAGAATTCTTCAGGGATGAGTTGAACTAGAGCAGAAGCGTCAATAAACACTTAGCCAGCAGCTCCCTGTGACCAGAACTAGACCAAAACATGGGGAATATTTAGCAACATAAATAAAAATACAATAAAACATAGAAAAAAATTGTATTTCAAAACTAAGTCAATACCCAGCCTTTAGGGATCCTTATGTACTGCTTAATGATCCTGTTTTCTATTTGGATTTGATTCCACAGAAGTAGATGGTTTCTGAGGTCCTTTCTAGATCTTATATTCTAGGATTTTTACACATAAGGAAATTGAAAGCAAAAGAAATAAGATGGTTTACCCATACTCACATAGCTTGGAAGTGGCAAAACGAGGGTTAACATCCAGGACTTTTAGCTTCCAGTCACAGAACAGAACAAAGCCAGGCCACACAAAACAAAACTCTTCCTTTCACAAAGCCTGATTTCAACTGGGATATTTAGGCTAAAACACAGACTTGAGCTTAGAAGCTGTCTAGTCTAACCTCTCACTTTATAGATGAGGAAAAGGAGGCTTATGGAAGTTAAATCAGTTCCCTGAAGTTACTCTCAGAGAGGGAACATCAGAGGCAGGATTTGAATCCAGATCCTCTAACTCCAGAACCAATGTTCTTTCTGTTGTACCCTGTGCTCTTGTCTGTGGCACATAGGCCCACATCAACTTAAAAGGACTATTTAATTAGTCAATAAAGATTTATTAAGCACCTACTATGTGGCAGGCATTGTGCTAAGTACTTGGGATACAAAAAATAAATGGCAAAGAACATTACCTACTCTTCAGGAGCTCACAATCTAATGGGGGAGACAATAAGTAAACAGGTAAACAGGTACATGCAGACAAGCTATATACATATATACATACATATGATAAATATATATGACATGTATATATGTATATGTGTGTGTATATATATTTATATATGCGTACATATAAATACACACACATACATATATGTATATATATGTATATACAAATGATAAATAAAATGAGAAAGGGAAGGCACTAGG
Source organism: Pseudocheirus occidentalis (assembly GCA_028646575.1). NCBI lineage: Eukaryota > Metazoa > Chordata > Mammalia > Diprotodontia > Pseudocheiridae > Pseudocheirus > Pseudocheirus occidentalis. The sequence goes on from CM053594.1 coordinate 183,835,522, forward strand.
ATTAAGAAGGGTTTAGGAAAGGTTTCCTAGAGAAGGTGGCATTTCATGTGGGTCTTGGAGGAAGCCAGGGAAGCCAGGAGGGAGAGCATTCCTGGCAAGAGACAGTCAGAGGAAATGCCCAGAGCAGAGAGATGGAGTGTGTTGTTCATGGGACAGCAAATGAAGTAGTATAGGAGAAGAGAAGATGTCTTGAGTCCTGTAAATTATGTCATTTTCATGCTAATTTGTAATAAGTATAATAAATATTAAAAAGGATTTGATATATTTAAAGGCATTTTATTAATTTTAAATAGTCTGTATTTTATTGATTTCTCTTTACTATTAACCTAGATGTCCTCAAACACTATTATTAATGTATCTTATTCACTTCACAAATTTTTTTTGATTGTGATCATTTAAAAAAAACCTCAGTGCTTATAAGATGACCTTTTAAGATTTTGAGAGGCAATGTGGCAAAATGGATCAGAGCCTGGCTCCTCCTGGGAAGAAGACCTAGGTTCAAATCCTGCCTCTGTTATATGCTGGCATGTAATAAAGCGCTAATCAATCACCTTACTATTCAGTGGCCCAGGTAACACTTAAGTTGTAGGACATATACAGATCTGCTTTGGCAATGATAGTCCCACTTCTCTGTAGTTTTATATGCATGCAGTTGAAATCAACAGTCCAAACAAAAATAATTTTTTAAAAAGGTTTTACTTACATGTAAACTAGATTCAATTCAATTTGACAAGCATTTATTGAGAGCCTACTATGTTCATGTTACTATGCTAAAAAGACAAAGTTAAAAAAAAACAGATGAACAATTCTTGCCCTCCAGGAGTTTACATTCTCCTTTAAGGTTGCCTACTGTAACACTTCCGCTTTTTTAACTTAACCAAAAGAGCTAGTTTGATTATTTTTCAGAATCTGATTAAAGTAAGCTACTAGCGTGTATTTAGAAACCATTGCCAATTTAGTCAACATTAGTAGACAATTCCCATCATGAAGAAACATCAGAAGGACGCATTGAGCACATGTAGGAAGCAATCAATTTGGTGCAAGTACAGGCTTGCTTTTGCAGAAAAACTGAACAAACATTTCCTACCTACAAGTATTCAAAGCAAAGAGTTTGCAACATGCCTCTCTAGAGCCATTAAAAGCTAGTCAGTATTTTGACTAATAAATTAAGATAATAGGCCCACCCTCTCCAGACTCCTTAAAAATGTCTCACTCTGAAGGTTTAATGGACAAAAACATAATGCTGTGAAGTAGGGTACAAACTGGTCGTAAAGGGGAACTAGCTTTACTTACATAAAGGAAATATTTGAAGTATAAACCCATCAAAGCACATGTTTTAGGAAATGATCGGAATGACCTATCAGTAAACATTTATTAAGTGCTTACTATGTGCCAGACAGTGTGCTAAGTAAGTGCTGGGGATACCAAAAGGCAAAAGGTAGCCCCTGCCTTCAAGGAGCTTACATTTTAATTGGGGATCCACAGGCAAACAAATATGTACAAAGCAAGCTATATATGGGATAAATAGGAAATAATTAACAGAGGGAAGGCCCTAGAATTAAGAGGGTCCAGTAAAGACTTCCTGAAGTACACTATTTGCTCTCTTTCTCTTTTTTTTGTTTCTTCTTTCTCGCGGTTTCTCCCATTGGTTCTAATTCTTCTTTACAACATGACTAATGTGAAAATATGTTTAATATGAATGTATATGTAGAATCTATATCATATTGCATGCTGTCTTGAGGAGGGGAAAGGGAGAAAGAGGAGAAAATTTAGAAGTCAAAATCTTTTGGAAGTGAATGTTGAAAATTAGAAATAAATAAATTTATTTTTTAAAAAAAGATGGCATTTTAGTTGGGACTTGCAGAAAGCCAAGAAGCCGTACTGATGTAGGTGGAGTAGACAAGGGAAAACACTCCAGGCATGGGCGACAGCCAGAGAGAATACCTTGGGACCAAGATATGAGGGCTCTTTTCAATGGGACAGCGAGGAAACCAGCGTCACTGGATCAAAGAGTACTTGGAGAAGCATATGATGTAAGAAAATTGGAAAACTAGGATGGGACTAGGTTATGTGGGGCTTTGAATGCCAAACAGGATTGTGAATTTGATCCTGCAAGCAACTGCGAGTCACTGGAGGTCATTGAGTAGGAGGATGACATGGCAGACTTGTGCTTTAGAACTTTATACAGTACTTTCTGGTGGTAATCATGATATAGTAATGAAAGCAAAGTAATTTCAAAGTCAGGAAAACCTGGTTCTGCCTCTGATACATACTGACTGTGTGATCCTGGGCAAATCATTCAATTTCTCTAAGAATATAAATTGTAGAGGGACAGCTAGGTGGTACAATGAATGAAGTACCAGGTCTGGAGTCAGGAAGATGCTTCAAATGTGCCCTCAGACACTTACTAACTGTGTGATATTGGGCAAGTCACATAACTCTTTGTCTCAGTTTCCTGAGTTGGAGGAGGAAATGGCAAACCTCTCCAGTACCTTTGCCAAGAAAATCCCAAATGGGGAAGGGGGGTTGGTGGTCCTGAAGGGTTGGATACAACTGAAATGACTGAGCAACAACAACAAAAATAAGTTGTGGGACAAGTTTCCTCACTGAGAATTTTTTACACCGATGAAATCACATATATCTGACCTGAACATAAAAATAACAACTTCCATCTAGATAACACTTAAAAATTTGCAAAGCACTTTCCACACAAATAGGCCAGTGAGATAGTTAGGTCTTGGGATTCTTCCTCATTGCCACAAGTATTCTCTAGATGAGTTTCAGTTTCTGCTGGAGACAGCACAGCTATAATGAATGCTCATAGCATGGTGGTATTTCTCTGATGCATCCTGATCCATATATTTATTTGTGAGCATGTCTTATTCCCACCTACTAGATTGTAACCTGGTAGATGGTAAGAAGGTCTTATTTATTCTCAACATAGTCATACAAACAACTAGGTACAAACAAGAATATATACAGTGTAAATTGGAGATAATCAATAGAGGGAAGGCACTAAAATTAAGGTGGGCTATTACCTGGGACTTGAAAGAAGCCAGGGAAGGCAGGAAGGAGAGATGAGAAAAGGGATAGAATTTTAAGTATAGGTGACAGTCAGTGCAAATGCCTGGAGTTGGGAGAGAGAGTGATATATTTCCTTCTATATCCATATTAATACTACTAAATTAATTAATAATGATAATCTCATGCTTGAAGGTTTGCAAAATACATATATTATCTTATATGATCTAACAAAAGCCGCTATTATCAATCACATTTTACAAATGAGGAAACAGAGACTGGGAGAGCTTAAGCGACTTACCAAGGATCACAGATCTAGTAAGTGCCTGAGGCAGCAGAAGTTGTATTGTTATAAGTGTCTGGGCTAAAATTTCAATTCAGGTCTTTCTGAATCCTAGTATAGTACACTGTCTACTGTGTCAGGAGCAAGATCTCAATAGTGTCTTTTTGTTTGTTTTAAAAAGTATTTATTAAGAAAAACCTATTGTTCTCCCTTCTCCCATCTCCCTTTGAAAAAGAAAACAAAACAAAAAAACTGTTGAAGTTGGACTGTGGGACAAAAACTCTTCTCCCCTTGAAGAAGCATCAGAATGAAGGAACATAAAGGCTGACATGGAATGTAAAGAAAGAAGCTCAAAGGGAATCAAGTAGGGAATAAATATTTTATCAGAAGAAAAGGAGTTAAAAGTGAGAATTACTAAACAAGAGCCTCTTGGGTCTAGGCCATTAGTAATGGAGACTCTAAATTCCCTTTCCTACTCCCTCCTGTTCCCTTTTCTGTTTTCTTTCTATTCTCATTTAAAAAAAGGAGTCCAAACAGAGATCTCAAAGGTCACCTAGTTAACTCCTTATTTACAACATGCCTGACAAGTGGTTATCCGACCTCTGTCAAAAGTCTTCTTGTATAGGAGAATTCTCTCTCTCCTTAGGCAGACCTTTCCATTTTGGCACAGTGCTTCCTTATATTGTGTAGAAACTTCTCTGTGAGTAGTTTTCACAAGTTGGTTGCAACTAGGTGGCACAGTGGATAGAGTGCTGGGCCTGGAGTCAGAAAGACCTGAGACACTTAATAACTGTGGGACTCTTGGCAAGTCACTCTGTTTGCCTCAGTTTCATCATCTGTTAAATGGGAATAATAATAGCACCTACTTCTCCGAGCTGTTACAAGGATCAAATGAGAAAATAATTGTAAAGCACAGCCCAGTGCTTGGCACATAGTAGTTGTTATATAAATGCTAGTTATTTTAAAAATTATTATTATTAATGTCTCTGTTTCTTCATCTTTTTAGTGGTGTTCATTCAGATTTTTAAATTATTTTTTCTCCGTTTTATTTTTAAATTTATTTTAATTATTATTATTTAGTTTTCAACATTCATTGTTTTGCTGAGAAGAGCTAAGTCTATCAAAGCTGATCATTATACAATGTTGCTGTCACTGCGTACAATGTTCTCCTGGTTCTGCTTATTTTACTCAGCGTCAGTGTTTCTTCATTTTTGTTATATTATGGAGGTTAGACAAGATGACCTTTCTCCATGTCCTTTCTAGTTCTAAATCTATGATCCTATGAAAGTGCTATGCTGTTTTTCAAATACAACTGCTCCTTTTCTCCTATTCTGACCATTAGCAGTATCTGCCACAAATGTATGTAATAATGGGCCAGCTTTCCAATTGCGTATTATAGTCTGGACAATAGGTAATTTCCAACCTTAGTTGGAAAGTGTTTCTTATGTGAGTAGTTGGGTTCATTTCTTTTGATTAATCATTGTATCAGCAAGCACCCTAGCACACCCAGGATGGCTGCTTAGCACAGGTTCTTAGATCTGCTTTTCCAAAGGAGAACAACTTAAAATGGGTTAACAATCTTACTTTAATCAGTCAAACATATATCATTTACCTAGTTCAGGGGAAAAAGTCAGCACCCTGAACTTCAGAGAATACAGACAGAAGTTACAAACAGAAGTTACAAACAGATCAGCAGACGGGCTTGCAACTGTCTGACCATTACATCCATACCTAGTTAGTTACCAGAGGGGGAAGCACCAACATCTGGGTTTTTCAAAGCCCGCGGGGCTTAACAGCTGCCCAGACTCTCATCTGGCCAAATCACACAACTATTTCTAGAGTGAGCCCCAAAGCAAAAACTCACATCCGGGTATATATAGCCTTCTCCTAGCTCAGAGAATGTCATAGCCCTCTTGACACACTGCCCAATCACAAAGTAATAAGGTGTAGGCATTCCTGAAGAACAAGTCTCCTGCCACAGGCTCCATGTGACCACATTCAGCCTATTGGCCCCAGAGTATACTTTCAAATCAGGCAAGGTTCTCAGAGCCACTTCAGCCTAGGCGCAGGGAAGATATTTAGATTCCCATAACAATCATGGATCTGGTTGAGGAAACTGCAATATTTTGTGCTTAGACATAATCTGTATAATATCATCCACAAATACGACAATCTGCAGGACTTTGCTGCCCAGAGACAATTCATTTTCCATTTGGGCCTTATGCAGGGCATCTCTTCCATGACAGTGAAGCACCTTTGGCAAGTATATATCTTTCCCTTTTAACTTCATTTGATTTTTAAAAAATAATTATCAGGGTTTTTAATAGTTATTTCTGTTGCTGTATATATCAAGGAATCTAATTGTAATGTAAGCATTAGGGACTTCAAAATAAAAAAAGAATTTAAAAACAAGTAACCTCCCCTCCCCCCCAATACATTTTTATTCTTTCTCTGGTTTGACAAATGGATCTGGGGATTTAGCTAACTAGATGTTGAAATGAAATAGGTATACCTCTCAAAATCTTAAATATTCAAATGGGTCTGTGATTTGATCAATTTGGAAATTCTGTCCAGAAATTAACTAGTCAATCAATAAGCATTGATTAATTTTTTTAAGCACCTACTGTTTGCACAAGATACAAAGAACAGAATGAAAACAGTCCCTTCCATCAGGGGAAATTAGGGGGAAATAATATATACATAAATAAGCATATATAGAACATATACTAAATCAATACAAGATATTACTAAGAACCAGGGGGAAGTGGTGGTGGATAGTCAGTACAGGTTTAATGTAGAACGTGGTGGTTGAGCTGAGTCTTGAAGGAAACAAGTGATTTCAAGAGGCAAAGGTAAGGAGTGAGCAAATTCCAGGCATGAGATACAGCAAGTGCAAAGGCAATGGGGATGACAGATGGAATGTTACAAATGAGAAATAGCAAGATGGCCAGTTTGATCAGACTGTGGAATGTGGAAATTTCACTTTAGAAATGTCTTGGCAAATAATTTTTAGGCAGTTGGCTCAGAAATGTTGAGTGGTTTGCTTATAGTCCCAAACTTGATGTGTAGCAAAGGCAACAGTTAAATCTATGTCTTCCTGATTCCAAGACTAATATTCTATCCAATATGGCCTGCCAGCAAGCCTTGAAAATGGTAGACACTAAGGAGTTTGAATGAAAAGGCAGCATTCACTGAATTTGAGGGTACAAATCAAGGATTTTTTACTTTACACTTAGCTTTCCAAATCCCCACAATTTTATTTTGTTCTCAGGAATAAAAAGGTGGAGGTGTGCTTTACTATGACAACTGTTTGTTAAGCCTATGTTAATATTTTGATGGTTCTTTCTCTGAGGATTAAAAGGATATAGATGAATGCATAGATGCATTTTAAGTTCGACTTTGGTGCTATGCAGCTTCATCATGTGTAGAGGGAATCTCATAGTTTATAATAGTCCTGTGTATATGTATTGTAGCTGCGCTGGAGCTGAATGAATAGAATCTTTGCATAAAGGGGCTTCCCTGCCCTCTACCCTTCCCATGCTATTCCCACTTAGGTATGCTTTTAGAAATATCCTACAAAACATTTCAGTTAAGTCCTCATGTTTCCATCTCCCTCATTTTTCCTCTTGCCATATGCCATTGGTAGCGGTGGTGAACAAGGCACGTGTATTCACCCCCAGATACTTTATCCATCCATTTCTTAATTTGTTTTCAGTATGTAAAGGATGTGAAAACTTTGGCTAAAACAGTTGTAGATTTTCTCACTGTCCTTAGGCAAGAAGAGAGAGAGAGAGAGACAGAGAGAGAGAGAGAGAGAATTCATACTGCAAATCAGAATGCAGACTTGATCAAACAATTACCTTCATTTTACCACTATTTAACCTACAATTACCTGTCTGAATTTCATTTCCAGTCTTCTTTGTGCTATAGTCCTGACTTGAATTCCTTTATATGGGAATTGAGAACCCTCTATTTTTATTTACGTATTTTTAGTTTTCAGCATTTATTTCCTTAATATTATGAGTTCCAGATTTTCTCCCCATCTCCCGCTTCCCTCACCCCAAGATGTAAAGAAGTAGAACCAATGGGAGAAAACACGAGAAAGAAGAAACAAAAGAGAGACAGAGAGAGACAGAGAGACAGAGAGAGAGATGGGGGTGGGGGGAGAGAGAGAGAGAGAGAGAGAGAGAGAGAGAGAGAGAGAGAGAGAGAGAGAGAGAGAGAGAGAGAAAGCAAATAATATGCTTCAGTCTGCATTCAGGCTCCATAATTCTTTTTCTGGATGTGGATAGCATTGTATATAGCATGAGTCTTTTGGAATTGTCTTAGATCCTTGTGTTGCTAAGAAGAGATGCATCTTTCAAAGTTAGCCATTGCATAATATGGCTGTTACTGTGTACAGTGTTCTGCTTCTGCTAATGTCATTTTGCATCAGTTCATGTAAATCTTTCCAGGTTTTTCTGCAATCTGCCTGCTAATCATTTCTTATAATATTCCATTCCGTTCATATACCACAACTTGTTCAGCCATTCCCCAACTGATGGGCATCCCCTTGATTTCCAGTTCTTTGCCACCACAAAAAGAGCTGCTATGAATATTTTTTGTACATGTGGATCCTTTTCCCATTTGTATGATATCTTTGGGATACAGACCTAGAAGTGGTATTACTGGGTGAAAGGATATGCACAGTTATATAGGCTCTTGGACATAGTTCCAAGATTAGTTCACAACTTCACCAACAATGCATTAGTGTTCCAGTTTTCCCACAGCTTCCCCAGCATTTATTGTTTTCCTGTTTTGTCACGTTAGCCAATCTGATAGGTGTGATGTGGTACCTCAGAGTTGTTTTGATTTACATTCCTCTAATCAATAATGATTTAGAGAATTTTTATATGACTTTAGATAGCTTTAATTTCTTCATCTGAAAACTGCCTGTTCATATAATTTGACCATTTATCAATTGGGGAATGACTTGTATTCTTTTAAATTTGACTCAGGAGAACCTTCTATTTTTAAAGAGAAAACTATACCTTAGATGCCAGTTTTATGTTTTATTGTAACAAATGTTTCCCATGCAGAATTTTACTGGGTCATAATTTTAATCTCAAGCTGAAACAGGCAGGAAAATTTTGATCAATCCTGATTTGCTTTCATGATACTATATGGATTTCTCCTCTCCCTCCATAATGATAGCATCAATATCTATTAACATGAATGTACCTATGTTTTCAAAATATGAACCCTACGGCCTTAGCCTTAACAAAGGTAATTTTCCTGAGACCTGTGGTTAATTCCACTTTATACTTTTCTACCCTGTACTTGCATTGTATATTTTATGAAATGTCATAAACTGCCCAACACTATAATGTTAAAAATGTAAAATTATATTTCAAATAAAAATCAGTGTAATTATAAAAAAGAAAACAGTAGGCACTTAATAACTGTTTAACTTGAATTATATCTTGATTTTCCATGTCCTCCATAGTACATGACCTAGAGGTAGAACACAATCACTCAAATATTTTTGGTTGGTTCCTTGCTATCTATATAAAATGCACACTGGGATTGACCTTTGTAATTTAGAAAATAAACTGTTAGCCCCATTAATAACTAATCCCAAACGACCTCATTTCAGTTCTATTCTACAACTGCAAATTTAGCTAGCTGTGAAACAAGAGGTGCTCTGCCAATAAAGTCGTTTCTCCCATGGTGCAAATCACCTTCAATTTGCTTTTGTGATTGGTACAAAGCTGCTTAGTGTGAAATTTCCAGGTGATAAGGTGGGTGGAAACTGTTACAAAGACTGTATAATAAACTTAAGTTGACTTTAGCAAACAAACAATTTATCAGTCCATGTCAGCATGTCAGGATAGCAAAACCAAAATAAATACGTTGGACTGAGAAGCAACTTGGCATTGCATAAAGAGCTAGCATTGGATTAAGAAAGACCTTGGCTCAAGTCTTGCCTTGTACTGGCTATTTTACCCTGGGCAAGTCAGTTAACCTAGTCACTTAACTCTAAGAAACTAAGACTATCAGCTACAGAGAACATGATGACCTACATTGATAGAGGGAGTTTTCTTAACTGACAGTTACCTATACTACTGAAATCCCAGGATTGTTCTCTATAATTTAAAACTTCCTTTTTGCCATCTGTTTGAACAAAAATAGAAGCAAAAGGGAAACAAAATAAAAAATTGATCAATCTGTAAACATTTATGCCTGTGATATGCCAGGTTGCCTCATGAATGCAAATTATGATTCTTCTAAAAGATCATATGGCCTTTGGTGTCAAGAACATTTGTTAGACAGTTAGATGTTATTTAATAGTTAAGAATAGGGGTGGCTAGGTGGTGCAGTGAATAGAGCACCAGCCCTGGAGTCAGGAGGACCTGAGTTCAAATCTGACCTCAGACACTTAACACAAAAACTAGCCATGTGACCTTGGGCAAGTCACTTAACCCCAACTGCCCTCCAAAAAAAAAAAGGCAAAAAAAATAGTTAAGAATAATTGTATTGAGGGGTAAAGTCAAGATGGTGGAGTGAAGGCTCACAACTGTAAAACTTCCTTCAAAACATCTTCTTCAGAATGATCACAGAAAACACCAAATTGAATTTTGAACAAGAAGAGCTAACAAAAAAATCATAGTGAGTAGTTATTTTAGCCCAGGGCAGCTTAGATAGACAGAAAAAGAGGGCTGTTGACACTGGGATAGAGGCAGGGCAGGAATTCCACTTGCACGTTGTATTGGGAGCAGCACAGGTTGTAGACTTGAAGGCATTCCCAATGAATGAGGTCAGTAAGGGAACTGAACACCTGATCAGAAAGAGATTCCAGGAGACCCCTCTTCTAGCACTGGGTGAAGATCAGGCACATTTGGCAGCCCAATAGCCTATTACCCAATTCAAGGTTGTAGATCTAAGGCAGAGAGGAGTTGTGGTGGTGAGGGAAGAAGGACTCTTTCTGGGTAAGGATCAGAGCACAGAGCAGGAAGGCAGTGACCAGACCTCTCTCTGGATCATACCACCTTGGAAGCATAAAAAACTTGCAGACCTCCCAGATCAAGCTACAAAATAGCTCAGGCTGGCCATTACCTCACCCATATAATCAGAGTCCAACTTTAACAGGAGGTCCAAAGTCAAGAAATAGGCTATAAAATGAGCGAACAACAACAAAAGAACCTGACCATAAAAATCTTCCATGGTAACAGTGATGCTCAAGACACAAATTCATAAGCCAACAACGATTTGGAGAACATCTGTAACAGAACCTCAAAGGAAAACAAAATGCAGATTGGACACAAGCCCAAGAAGAATTCCTAGGAGAACTAAAGAATAAGATTTTTTAAAAGAGTGACAAAACTTACTTTAAAAATCAAATAAGAGTGGTTGAGGAAAAATTGGAAAAAGGAATGAGAGCAATACAAGAAAATTAAGAAAAGAGAATGAATTGTAAACAGTAGTACAAAACCTCTCTAAAGGAAGTAATTCCTTAAAAAGCTAAATTGGTCAAGTGGAAGCTAAGGTTTCCATAAGACAACAAGAAACCATAAAACAAAGTTAAAGAAGGAAAAACAGAAGAAAATGTGAAATATCTTATCAAAAAACAACTGACCTAGGAAACAGATAAAGGAGATATAATTTAAGAATTACTGAACTACCTAAAGTAACATTAAAAAAAATAGACATCATATTTTAAGAAAATAACAAGGAAAACTGCCCAGATATCAGAACCAGAAAGCAAAGTAGAAATGGAATGAATCCACCAATCACCTCCTGAATTGGATCCCAAAATGAAAACTCCCAGGATAATAGCCAAATTTCTAGAGCTCCCATGTCAAGGAGAAAATACTGAAAGCAGCCAGAAAGAAATTATTCAACTACTGTGGAGCCATAGTCAGGATCACACAATACTTAGCAGCTACCACTATAAAGGAGTGGAGGGCTTAGAATGTGATATTCCAGAAGGCAAAGAATCTGGGACTGCAACCAAGAATAACCTCATGAGCACAACTTAGTATAATCCGATGGAAGGAAAATGAATATTCAATGAAATAGAGGATTTTCAAGCATTCCTGATAAAAGACCAGAGATAAATAAACAATTTGACATTCAAACACGACTCAAGAGAAGCATAAAAGGATAAACATGAATGAGAAATCTCAGGGGACTTAATAAGATTATGCTGTTTCTATTCCTATATGGCAGTGGTTCTCAACGTTCCTAATGCCGTGACCCTTTAAGACAGTTCCTCATGTTGTGGTGACCCCCCCCCAACCATAAAATTATTTTTGTTGCTACTTCATAACTGTAATTTTGCTACTGTTATGAATTATAATATAAATATCTATATGCAGGATGTATTTTCAGTGTTACAAATTGAACATAACCCACAGGTTGAGAACCACTGCTATATGGGAAGATTATACATGTAACTCCATTAGAAGGAGCTTTCTTTGACACAGGGCATAAGTGTGAGTATATTATGTTGGAGTGATCTAAAAAAAGAGAGGATGAGAAGGAGGAAAATATTGGGAGAAGGGGGAAGGGAAAGGAAGAAAGAAATGCACAAGGAAGAGTTTTTACAATGGAGGGAAAAATGGGAAGGAAAGAATAACGCTTGAATCACACTTTCGTCTAAACTGGTTTGAAGAGGAAACACTATATATGTGTCCACACAGAGAGTTGTATATAGACATTCATCTTACCCAATGGAGAAGTAGGAGCAGAAGGGACTGAGAAAATGAAGGGGGCATTAAGAAGGAGGAAGGATTAAGGGAGGCAGTGATCAAAAGCTAAACAGGTTTCTAAAGAAGGGAGAGGGCAAAAAAGAGAAGTATAAATAGAAGAGAATTGGGCAGGGGGAAAATTTATAGTTTGTAGTCACAACTATGAATATGACTGAGATGCACTGACCCACAAAACTGAAGCAGATAGCAGAATGGATTAGAAACCAGAATTCAATAATACATTATTTATAAGAGACACACCTGAAACAGAAAGACACAGAGTTAAAATAAGGGATTATAGAAGGATCTATTATACTCCAACTGAAGTAAAAAAGAGAGGAGTCCCAATCATGATCTTAGACAAAGGAAAAACAAAAATAGACCCAAATAAAAGAGATAATAAGGGAAACTGCATGTTGGTAAAAGGTTCCATAGAAAAAGGTTTCATAGACAATGAAGTACTATGTATACAATATGTATACCAAAATGGCATGGTATCCAAATTTTTAAAGGAAAAGGTAAACGAGTTGTAGGAGGAAATAGTAAAACTATACTGATGGGGGACCTCAATTTACCCCTTTCAGAGTTAGACAAATCTAACCATAAAATAAATAAGAAAGAAGGTAAGGAGATGATTACCATTTTAGAAAAGTTAGAAATGATAGGTCTCTAGAGAATATAAAATGGGAATAGAAAGGAGCATACATTTTCTGAGCTACCTATGACACCTTCACAAAAACTGACCATGTATTAGGGCACAAAATCTTCATAAATATAGAAAAGCAGAAATATTAAAGGCACCATTTTGAGAACATAATGAAATAAAAATTATATTCAACAAAGGACCTAGGAAGTATAGACTAAAACTTAACTTGAAACTAAATAATCTAAACCTAAAGAATGAGTAGGTCAAAGAACTAATCATAGAAACAAGCAGTAATTTCATTAAAGATGAGACAACACACCATAATTTGTGATATGTAGCCAAAGCATTACTTAAAGGGAAATTTATATCTCCAAACACTCACATAACTAAAAGAGACAAAGAACAGGTCAAAGAATTGGGTATAGACCTAAAAAATTAGAAAAAGGATAAATTAAGAATCCCTAATTAAACACAAAATTTGAAATCCTAAACATCAAAGGAGAGATTTTTGAAAATTGAAAGTAAAAAGGTTATTGAACTAGTAAATAAAACTAGGAGCTGGATTTATGAGAAAAAAGCCCCCAACAAAATAGAGAAGCTATTGACTAATTTAACTTAAAAAACCTAAATTATCAGTCTCAAAAATGAAAAGGTAAATTCACAAACAATGAAGATAAAATTAAAGCAGTTATTAGGAGCAATTTTGCCTGATCACATGCTAATAAACTGACATAAATGAATGAAATAGATGAATATTGACAAAAGCATAAATTGCCCAGATTAACAGATGAAGACATAGAATACTTAAACAGTTGTAGCTAAAAAAAAAGAAATTGAATAAACCATAAATGAGCCCCCTAAGAAAGAATCACTTGTATTTTAGGCCAGGTTTAGGAAAGAGCATACCTGTTCTACATTTTTACAGGACTGAACTTGATGGAGAATCCAGGGGTTGCTTTAACAATACCAAGCTAAGAAAGCATCTTTCACCTTTTTGTGTTCAGACAGAGGTCTATTTCTTCTGATTTGGCATACAACACAAGTTTTCTAAAAACCACATTCAATTGTATATTTTTTCTCCTATAATTTTCATAGTTTTTTCCATTTTGAGAAGAAAATAAAGCGCCCTTTTCTTTTCAGTAGCAACTATAGTTTTTAAGAAAATCAGTTTTCTAGTTAATTCTTATTTAAAGAATTCTCCTTGGGCTATAACCCAGTTCTTCCATTAGGACCACTTATTAGGGGATGTTTTATCAGGAAGTCTTAGTTAAATATGTGTTGGACTAGCTGAGTTTTGAAGTCCCTTCTGATTCTGAGATTCTGTGATATTGTGAAATGCACATGTGTGTGTGCTTGCTTGCATGTGTGTGTGCATGTGTGTGTATATGTATGTATGTACTTTGAGCTTTCCAGGCTAAACAGAGGGTTAAACTAAAGGCACAGTGGACATCTCTCTGCTTACCAATGATTCAAATGGAGGATGGGAGAGAAGAGCTAGTTAAAATTTCTTCCTGGAATTCTTTCTCCCCTTCATCACCACTTTTTTTCTTTGTCTACCTTTTACCTCTTCATGGCTTTCTGTAACAGACTTTGTCCTAAAGTGAATTGTGGAAACAGTTAATGAATGAACAGCCTTGTCCAGAAGGTAAAGTATGTGGCAGCACCTTTGTGTATTTGACATTCTGGTTCTCCTCCATTCTTGAAGAAAGACAATGGGTGAGTAACCTGGAACTAGAGTAGCCATCTGGCCTATCATCCCTATGACCAATGGTGTTTATTTCTCAAAACTAAATCATAAGAAGAAAGGAAACTCAATGACCTTACAAATAATTTTGCAATCAGTTTGTTCCTCCCTCCCCTTCTTTCTCACAAACAAAAAGGTGTGCAGAAATCAACATATTCACATGGTCCCCACCTTATTGGAAGTGAGATAGGGTTTTTTTTTCATTTTAAATAGCACTTTGAGAAATATAATAAATTTTTGAGGCAAATGATATATTTAGGAGAACTCTAGTCTATTCCAATGGACTTTGTCATTCATTTATCACCTTAGATCATCAGTTCCCAAAGTATGGTCCAGGGACACCTAGGGATTCCCAAGACTCATTTAGAAGTTTGGTCTACAAGGTTGAAACTATTTTCATAATAATATTTATATTCTTTAAATGTAAATGTCAATGGCTAAAACTAATACAAAAGAAATAATTTGGAGGGGCGGTCCTTAATTTTTAAGACTGTAAAGAGGACCTGGGACTTAAAGTTCACAAATTACTGATCTAGATACATAACTTCTAAGAATTTCAAAAGATTAAGGAGTATTGGAGAAGACAGAAGGAGAAAGGGGCGCAGAAGCTTACATGATTTTCTTCTTGTACAGTCAACATTGCACATTGGTATAGGGAACTCTTCAGGTAAGGAAACACCCTCTGCCATTGTGGGTCAGTACCTTCCCTACAATTTTAAGACTTAAAGAGTTAATTGCCTAGAGCACTGAAAGGTTAAGTTACTAACTGAGGGTCACAGAGCCAGTATGTGTCAGAGGCCATATTTGAATCCAGGTATTCCAGGATTTGAATCTGGCTATCAATTATGTCAAACTGCTTCTTCCATGCAAATATAAGATATAATGAAAGGAAGATTATGATATGAAGGATAGTGCATGTTGAATTAATACAAAAGACTGAGGAATTCTTCCTGACATGGGATCATAGATTTAGAGCAAGAAGGGATCTAAGGATCCAACTAATTCAATCTCTTTTTTTTTTTTTTTTGCTTTTTGGAGGAGGGAAGGCAGGGCAATTGGGGTTAAGTGACTTGCCCAAGGTCACATGGCTGGTAAGTGTTGTGTCTGAGGCCAGATTTGAACTCAGGTCCTCCTGACTCCAGGGCCGGTGCTCTATTCACTGCACTACCTAGCTGCTCCCAACCCCTTTCCTTTTACAAATGAAGAAATTGTTAGGGATGACATGATTTATATAAGATGACATACATTGTAAGTTTCAGAATACCAAGTACTACTCTGGTCTCTCTGCACATTTCTTTGCCAGAAGGAATAAAACTCAGCATATCCAGCCAAACTCGTTTTATGTTGTGATGAAAATCTGCAACAAAGAGAACCTGAGGCATATAGTTTCATGTATGATTAATTTATCAATATGGTTAGCAAATACCAATAAATTGGATCCAAAACTCCTTCTTAGTCAAGGATCCATCCGAGTCAAAGCAACTTTATAGATGACATTTACACAATGATGATACACATGTATTTCACTCCTGATTGGTTGGTGCTGCTTACATCAGTTCCTCACCAGGTGGATCAATATCCTATGACTAACATTCTCTGGAAAGTCCCATGGTGGGCATTCTCTCACCAGACTGACTCATCTCTCCCCATGGCCAGCAAAAGCCCTCAGATTAGAATTTTTGTGGTTAGATATTAGCCTATAGGAATAAGGAAATTAAACTCTTACAGATTTTACTAATAAGGCCTATACAATTAAGTCTAATTTTTAAAACTTTAAGATAGTATTTTATTCTTTCTAATTGCATATAAAGACAATTTTCAACATTCATTTTTGAAAGATTCTGAGTTCCAAATTTTTTCCCTCCCTCTCCCATCACCCTAAGACAGGAAGCAATCTGATATAGATTATACATGTGCAATCATGTTAAACACATTTCTACATTAGTAATATTGTGAAAGAAGAAATAGAACAAAAGGGAAAAAAGCATGAAAAAAGTGAAGATAGTATGCCAAATTTAGGCTATTCAGACTCCATCAGTTCTTTCTCTGGATGTGGATTCCTTTTTCCGTCATGAGTCTTGTGGAATTGCCTTAGATCATTGTATTGCTGAGAAGAGCTAAGTCAATCATAGCTGATCATCACAGTGTTACTGTTATTATGTACAATATTCTCCTGGTTCTGCTCACTTTTCTCAGCATCAGTTCGTGTAAGTCTTTCCAAATAAGTTTTCTGAAATCTGCCTGCTCATCAGTTCTTATAGAAAAATAGTATTCCATTTCATTCATATACCACAGTTTGTTCAATCATTCTGCCATTGATGGGCATTCCCTCAATTTCCAATTCTTTGTCACCAAAAAAGAGTTGCTATAAATAATTTTGTTTATGAATATGTTTTATTATGAAACATGACTCACGAGAAGCATAAAAATTGCCCTTCTGGAGCTGGTTCAAACTGGCTCTATTATACCTTGCTAAGCCAGGCAGGTGTAGTAGAAGGAGCATTAGGTCATGAAGTAGAACCCATGAATTCTAATTGTGGTGCTGCCACCAATTCATTACATGACTCTGGGTGATGAAAAGGAATGGAAAAGTATTCATTAGACATTTACAATATGTTAAGTACAATGCTAAATACTTGGAATCATATAGAAAAGTGAGACCATCCCTACTCTCAATGAGCTTGTATGAGAAGATAACACATATAAGAGGGATCAGTTGCAGGGCAGATGGAAAGGCTTGGTAGTCCTTAGGGTTCAACAGAAAGGAAAATGACAGGGCCCAGAGCCTTCAGACCCTTAGACAAGAGAAATCCAGGAGGTCTGGAGCTGGGCTGGGGCTTGAGAGAAGGTCCCATTCCAGTCTGGTGGGCTCCAATATTTGGTGGTGGGCTCTGGACCAGTGAGAATTAGGTTGGGAAATTGAGGGAAGGGGTTATTGCACTGATCTGGGGGGCTCCTGTTGAACAAATCTTGTCCAAACAGCCATTTGAATCCTGTCACTAACAGGAAGATAAACAGAAGACTCCTGGGAATGGCAACACTCCTCAGACCATTGGTCCTATTTCAACACATCTCTTACATACATCATCCAGAGAAACAACACCTGTGGGGAAGGGGACAATTATCACAGCCAACAGCCAATCAATTTCCACTCACAGTAAAGGCAAGCCAGTCTAACTAAAGCAGTAGGGCACCCTGAGGGAGGAGGTCGTATGTGCCAGACAAATCAAACCAACACCCTGACTACCTCAAACCCTATTGGAGACATCCCAGGACCCTGAATCCAAGTCTTAAGAATGTCTCAAGTCTAGTGTCCTCAGCATCCTCATGGGAAGCAATGCCTAGAGAGATGGAGCCTGACAACTGCTCCTGTAGTTCCTATAGCCACAGCTACTGATGACTCAAAAAGAACAATTTTTGTCACCAGAGTCCTTGGTACTGATAAATTGTTCAACATCAGAAATATGATTTTATCAGTGGAAATGACATTAAAGAAGGGGTGTTGCAATCTGCTTTGCTGTTACAGCCTAAGAACCACAAGACCTTTCCATATGACTTGCAGCTGAAACCTTCCAAATGTGTTTCCTCCCTCATTAGGATGTGATCACCTTGAGAGTAGGTCCAATCTTACTTCTTATTTGTATACTTACTATGTACTGAGCACATAGTAAGTGTTTAATAAATGCTTGTTTATATTCATTCATTTATTCAATCTTTGCTTGATAATTATAGATAACAGGGTCCAAGGCATTTCAACTTCAATTCCAAAATGTTACTTTAGTGCTCAGCCCTAGAGTCTACAAAAAATTTCTGCCACTGGCAACTTGTTTATTTCAATAGTTATTGAATAACAATAGTTATTGACTAACAATAACTATTACTTTTGTACGCTTTAAGATTTGCAAAATAGTTTATATATATATATATACATATACACATATATATGTATCCATAATCTCATTTGAGTGCAGATAAACATATTTCAACTCAATTCCTACTGTGATACCTCATGATATTATAGTAGTGACCAGGGCCAGTTGAAGGCTATCACATTGGAATACAAGCTTTGGCAGGTCCTACCAAGCTACAGAGGCTCTGAATACCAGCTGCCCGGTGATACTGTTTTCCAAAGACCAAGTTAGTTAGGTTTGGTAGGGTATGCAACCAACTAATGATCTTCATTATTTATTTGTTTATTTTGGTCCATAGCAAAGCACAAAGTCTGATTACTTATGGATGGAGGTGTTATGAAAGGTATTAGTGGAGGGATTATCCATACTGATGGACTTTTGAATTACCAAAATAATACTATATATGTCTGTGTATATCTATATCTATCTGCAAATGTATGTGTGTGTGTGTGTGTATATATATATATATATGCTTAAGATATGTTACTTATTCAGTATTTTTTCATATATATTATGTTGTTTTTTCATGTATTTCATATATTTATTGTTATTTGTTCATATATACACAATTATATGAAAAACCAACAAAACTGAGTGAATGAATACACACGTTCAGCAATTACTATGTGTAAAGAATTGTGCTGAGCCCTAGGGATGCAAATGGAAAAGTAAGAATGTGCCTGCTCTCAAGTTGCTCACATCCTAATGAGGAAAATAACACATATGAAAAGTTTCAGCTGCAAGTCATATAGAAAGGTCCCGTGGCTCTTAGGTGGTAGTAGCAGAGCAGATTTCAAGGCACCTTCTTTAATGTAATTTCTATTGATAATATCATGTTTTTATGTTAAAAACTGTTGGGTCATGTTGAGCTATTGAATCATGTTGAACCATTGAACCATGAATTAATATCAAGGACTCTGGTGATAAGAACTTTCTACAGTCATCAGTGACTGTGGCTAGAGCCTATGAGAGTAGTTGCCAGACTGCCTCACCCTGGGGGTTGCTTCCCAGGATGATGGCTGAGGGTTCTATGCTGGAAACATTCTTAAGACTCATGGGTTCAGGATCCTGGGTTGTCTCCAACAGAGTCTGAGGTAGTCAAGGTGGTGATAGTGGTGGTTTGGTCTGCCTGGCACACAGTGTCTCCTCTCTCTCCCTCAAGGTGCCCTGCTACTCTAGGTTGATTTGTTTGAGCTGAATGGTAATTGATTGGCTGTTGGTGGTGATGGATGTCCCCTTCTCCACGGGTGTTGCTTCTCTAGATGATGGCTGTGAGAGCTGGGCTGCAAGCAACGCTTTATATAGTAAATGAATTTTTTTTTTTAGCAAAATACTTGATTGGCACTTCTCACAATATCTAAATATATTTCACCAAGGCATTTGAAGATGGAAAGATGTGGACTGGATGAGAATAGGTGGATGGATAACTGGCTGACAGATGGGACTCCAAACATAATGATTGATGGAGGGGTGCCAACATGGAGAAAAGTCTGTAATAGAGTGCCACAAGAACTGTACCTAACCCAGTTTTAGTCAACATTTTTATAAGTGGCTTGAGTGAAGGCATATATCAGATCTGGATTACATGAAACTAGAGGGAATAATGGTGACTAGAATAGCTATGACATCCCTTTATGTTTTGCAGTTCTAGAATTCAATCATCTGATTTGTGAGAGTGAATTCTTATCATCCAGTCTCAATACATTGCATGACAGAACGAGGATCCCAAAATATCTATCCCCAAATATCAATTTAATAAGGTTCATTTTAAAAATCCTTTACATGGTTTTTCTTTTTTAAAATTCAACTATACAAATATAGTTTGGAAAGGTTGAAATATTTTGGGATTTCAGTTGACTACAAACTCAAAATTTGTCAGCAGTAAGTTACAATAACCCAAAGCCTCAAGCATTTTCAGGCTTTTAATTAAAAAATAATATCAAGGTTTAAGGAAATAATAATCCAGCTGCATTCTGCATTGGTTATATCATAACTGGAGTGTCCACTTCAGTTCAAGGTTGTTTTTCAGAAGAGACATTGACAAGCTGGGAGATTATGGGCTCCCCTAATAAAACCAAAGCTACTTAGTAGCGAGAACTGTTTTATTTGTGTCTTTCTACTTTCGGAGTTTAGGATAGGGAGTGATCCCATGATTCCATTGGTATGGGGAACTCCATGGTAAGAAAACTCCCTGTACTAATGAAGGGTAGCACCTTATCTACACTTTATCATCTTAGAGAACTGATTAGAGCACTACCACTGAGAAGTTGTGACCTACTGAAGGTGTATCAGAGGTGGGTCTTGAACTCAGGTTTTCTTGGCTTCAGAGCCAGTTCTCTGACTAAAGCATGCTGCCTCTCTCTGGCACATCATATGTACTGGATACATTTTTCTTGATTGATCATTGGATTTGTATTACTTTTTTTTTTTTTTTTTTTGCTTTTGGAGGGCAATTGGGGTTAAGTGATTTGCCCAAGGTCACATGGCTAGTTTTTGTGTTAAGTGTCTAAGTCTGGATTTGAACTCAGGTCCTCCTGACTCCAGGGCTGGTGCTCTATTCACTGCGCCACCTAGCCACCCCTATTGATTGATCATTGGATTTAATGAGTTAGAAGCTTGTCAGAGATGTTGTAGATGGTATGGATGCTTTAGTTGAGGGTTAGTCAACATGATCTAGGTCCTAACCCATTATATAATTCCAAGAATCAATTTTCTGATTTTTTTGAGCATGGAATTTTAACCCCAGTTACATGTGTTGCCCCGTGACTGTTATATTGTTTGCAAAAAAGCATGACTGGGGCACCTAGGTGACATAGTGAATAGAGCACTGGTCTTGGAGTCAGGAGGACCTGAGTTCAAATCCGACCTCAGACACTTAACACTAGGCGTGTAAACTTGGGCAGGTCACTTAACCCCAATTGCCTTGCCTTGCCTTCCCTCCTCCCCTCCAAAAAAGGGGAAAAAAAGCATGACAAATGGTGGCTTTTACCAGTCCCATTTAACAAAGACTTAGGAAAAAAACTTATCATTGATTGTACTGTACAAACTAGTTATAAATTCCTTCTCATTCATCAAAATATTTACTGAGACCCATTATTGACTAAGCATTATTGTAGGTTCTGTGACAAATAGGAAGATAACTAAGACAGTCTTCACCCTTAAGGAGTTTAGAATTTAGTAGGAGAGTGAAGACATGTAATCAATATTTATAATACAAAGAAATATGTGATAAGTAACATATAATTGGCTTATTTGAGCAGCAAAAAATGAAGGAGGGAAAAGTAATTTCCAGCTAGAGTGATTAGAGAAGGTTTCATGGACAAATCCAGATTTATAGCTAAATCTTGAAGCTGAGCCTACATAGCTTGTTCAATGGATGTAGTTCAGGAAAGTCCAGATGGAAAGGATTATCTCACACAGAGAGTGCCTTAACAAACTTTATTGCAACTCATAGGAGGAGGAAAAGAGCTGCTTGCAAAGACAATTTCAGTGTGTGGCCTCTGTGCCCGCAGCAGAAGGGAAAAGGGACCCATCCATGCTCTAGGTTAAGCTTCAGAGACCCTTAGGATCTCACTTTATATATCATTTGAGAAAAAGAGCCAATATAGTAATAATGGGAGACTACCATGTTTTCCATAGGACTAGTAAAATGAATGTATTTTCTAAATTAATTAATGAAGAGGGAGGAATGAAGAGCAAGGAAGCAGAGATGAAGAATAGGGAAATAAGAAACTTAACACTAGCAAAACCATTCCAACACAATACTGAAATTGGAAGGAGGGGGCATGTTAGGACTATGCTAGTCAAATTTACTTTCAGCAGTCAGCAACAGGCAAAACATGTATCTTCTGAAACCAAACAGCTCAGACTGAGAAAGCTCCTCGGGAATATAATAAGGGTTATTATTATCTAGAATCTTAAAGGGGGAATGGGATATGCTTTTTAGGGTTATCCTAGAATGCTTTCCACCTCAGAGTACATATGTCAATTCTCTCCTTTGTTTGGAATGAACTAATAGATACTGACAGTTTATAAACCCACATTCACGGTTTTGGCCTGGCAGGATGGTTGGTAAACAAAAAGATTGTGCTATAGAAAAGTAGTTAATACCTTGCAATCTCAGAACCATGGAGAGCTGCCAGTGCCTCATCTAGGCAACTATGTGGTACAGTGGATAGGGAGTTTGACCTGGGTTCAGGAAGACCTGAGTTTAAATTCAGCCTGAGATATTTACTAGCTATGTGACTTGGGGCAAGTTTCTTAACTGGTGTCTGTCTCAGTTTCCTCAGCTATAATATGGAGATCATAATAGCACCAACCTCCAAGGGTGGTTGTGAGGATCAAATGAGAAAATATCTGTGAAGCACTTAGAACAGTACCTGGAACGTAGGGCACCTAGGTGGCACAGTGGCTAGAACACCAGCCTGAGGTCAAGAAGACCCAGGCCTCAGATATTTTTTAGCTGCGTGACTTTGGGTGAGTCATTTAACCCTCTTTGCCTCAGTTTCCTCATCTGTAAAATGAACTGGAGAAGGAAATAGCCAACCACTCTAATATCTCTGCCAAGAAAACCCCAGATGGGTCACAAAAAGCCAAACACAACTGAATGACGACTGACCAATGATGTTTTTCCCTTTTCCTTCCCATACTTTTGGCACCAACTTGGGTTGTGAGAGTGGTGTGTTTGTATCTGAGAAGCATCTTAGCAGATATTTACAAGTTACCAAATGACAACAAATAGATTCAAATGCATTGATTCTATATCTTTCCTTTTATGTAATTTAGGTTATTGGACCCTTTCTGACAGCTGTGACTCCATGGTTGTTAGTTTGGAGTTAGTTAAAGTGATTCTTTTCCCCATGACAATGGTGTCAACACATACTATCAAAGATGAACAGAATACAAGGCTGAATATTTTCTTTCTTTAAGCTTATAATGCATATAACGTAGTCTAGAACAAGGATTCCTAACTTCTTTTTTGTGCCATGGATCTCTTTGGTCATCTGGGGAAGCCTAATAATGATCATGATCATGACGATGATAATAGCCAGCATTTATATAAAAGCTATAAAACATTCGCAGAGTGCTTTATAAATATGATCTCATTTGATTCTCACAACAACCTTGGGACACAGTTGCTATTATTATCCCCACTTTATAGAAGAGGAAACTGAAAGAGACAGAGGTTGTGATTTGTCTGAGGTCACATAACTAGTAAATGTCTGAGGCAGAATTTGAACTCAGATTTTGATGACTCTATGTCCAATGTTCTATCCACAGTGCCACCTAGTTGTCTGATACTACTATGATTTGTTTCATACATTCATGATTGAATTAAATGCTAAATTCTAGTTAAATATTAGTGAAAATAAGCATATTTTTCTTATCCATGTCCATAACCCCCACTAAAATCTATTCATGGACCCTCTTGGGGGAATTAGTACACTCTCAACTGAAAACCCATATCTGAGAATTGAAGCAACGACTTTCTGGTTTTTCAATTTCAAATTGTCTCCATGTCACCAACTAGGACCATGCATTGGCAAAACAGTTGGATTTAACCTTTTTGGTGTGTGTACTTTATTATGACCCTTCTATCCATTAGCACTTTCCCAGCTCCTTGACAATCTATTACTTTGGACTGCTACAGTTACCCTACAAAGACCTCATTGCTCTAGGTCCAGCTAAATCCTATCTTCCTATAGGAGGTAGTAAATGATTACTCTAAGGTTTGCACATCTTGGCCAGCCACAGGAGCAGCAAAGACCTGGTGGTCTCACTCCTTTATACAATGTGTACCTTGAATGCACACAACAGGAAGTTGCCATAAAAAGCCAAAGCTTTGGTTGCCAGTTTGAGTAAACCAACCTGTCACTGTATCTTCTAATTGACCTCTCAACCTGACAGTTTTTTTTTTCCCAACTAGTTTCCTGTTTCTATTTCAGTGCCTTGGTGTTGGTGTTGTTACTGTTGTTTGTGCTTTGATGAAACAATGTCCCAATTTGACCTGATCTTTTGTTTTATGCAAGTTTGGGTGGTAATTTGGACTATGCCCTTTTCTCCCAGAAGGATTAGCTTATCCTCTGACCTGGAATTTCACTTAATCATTGACAAAATTAGTCCTTCTCATAGGTAAAATATGAGATGGCATTACCCATATGGCTGTTGAGCCTGACATAGAAACACGTGTTTGCTTGCTAAACAATTCTGCCATTGTAAATATGCCTAAGATAGATGTAATTTTAAAAAATCCTTTCGCTCAATTTATTTATTCCCTTTTATCTTCCCAAATATGCAATAGCTCTCATACAACTAGCATTGAAAGTCAGTGAAGTCCAGAGTCCAAGATCCAATGGCTAGAATTAAGGATGTTCTATCTTATGGGAAAGATTTTCTGGTAATGTAGGACTGAGCTGCACCTCCTTTCTGTTTTCCTGTAAACTGAACTTCTGACTTTGCAACACAAAAATCAAATATCCATATGCTACCATTACAATAAGAAAAAAAGTAACATTTTCAACTCTAAAACAGCTCATGATTAATTTTGTTCAGGCAGAAAAAAGTAGCACATTTTCCAAGAAACTCTCCCCCCAAAACCTCAACAATGTCCTCTGTTTAGTAATGGCACAAAGATCAATTAACAGTAGTAGAGACTTGTTATCATATCAAGACAACAATTTCTTTCTTTGTAGGGGTTAAAACTCCTGAATAAGGTAGCTATAACTTCACCTTGGTAGATATGACTCTAACTACTCCCCCCCCCCCCACAAAAAAGACATCCCTTCCCCATCCACCTCCAAATGCAAAAACCAATCACTTAAAGCTCAATTCATATATTAACTTATGACCCACATAGTTCTTGGGGTCAGGTGAGTAATGTGAGCTTTTAGAGGGTAAAAGAAAAATTCTTTTGCCTCCTACGCTTCATACTAAGAAGAAAATGAAGAAAAAAGAACCACTTGAAGGAGGTGAACATAAGCTAATGGGAAATTACTGTTGTGTGGGGGTAGATGTTTTAGGTAATTAGTGTGATTACCCTAAACTTTCAG
The DNA here is from genome assembly GCA_028646575.1 of Pseudocheirus occidentalis. Taxonomy (NCBI): domain Eukaryota; kingdom Metazoa; phylum Chordata; class Mammalia; order Diprotodontia; family Pseudocheiridae; genus Pseudocheirus; species Pseudocheirus occidentalis. The sequence continues at coordinate 183,860,905 of CM053594.1, forward strand.
AAATACCCTGACCTTGTGAGAGAATAAAATACTGTAAAGTATGTATGCTCCCTAGGAAATTAAATGGAGTCAGGTTTTTTAATCTCTCTTCATTCTAGAACTTAGATTTCTGTCCCTCAAGGAGAGGGAAATGACAATGGGTAGACTATATTTAGTGCTCAGATTTTGAAAAGATCACCTGATTTGTTCTTTAACCTGAATTGCAAGCTACAATGTAATCTTTTAAAATTATAGGTAATTACAAAAAAGGCATATTAAGCTCCAGTTAATCACAGTTGTCTCAAAAATATGTCCCTTCTCACAACAAAGCAGTAACCTAGCCAAGGCCTGGATAAACTGGCATTTCCCTAGATCACATGTTTCATTCCTGAGCACAATGCCCTTTGTGTTTCTTACAGGTGTCCATATTTTCTCTGAAAAATAGACTTCCCCTCCCACAGCTTGAGCATTATCTGCTCTTTGTTAGAAAATAAATGCATGGTTAATGTGAATACTGGAAAGCTCAGGGAGGGGTGTGTGCGTGTGTGTGTGCCTGTGCGTGTGCATATGTGTGTGTGTGTGTGTTTGCTTCTACCCTCCCCAATTAGATCCATTCTTGAGCCTTTCATGAGATCATTTCAGCGTGGGTAAGTCCCTGCTATGCACTCACCCTTACCACCTCCCTTTACTGGCAAGTAATTTGAGTCCCTAAGCAGCTGTATCACCTTTCACTAACTTTTGCTTACACATTTACATCCGTATCTTGGGAATGACTGACCCATAACCAAATGGCCTCCGCCTTGGTAGCACTGCTTTGCTTTGAACACCTCAAGGGCACCTTCAGGTCAAGGCCAAAATTCTGCCTTCCCACCATCGGGGCACCCTGCATTTTTTTTATACCTTGCTGGGCTAATTTTCCTTTCTCTGAAATCCCTACTACTGGTCTACAGCATGCTGATTCCTACTAAACAGTGGAAAGCACAGCAAAACTCATGTGATATTAGATTCCCTGAGGTGTAATGAAACTGAATAAAGCCACAGAAAGAATGTACAGCAGAATGATTCTTTCCTGACTGGGGGTGTAGGGGAGGGGGGGCATATGAAACACTGGCATTCCTAAAGCATGAAGGCTTGATACTGAGGGTCAGGTGACTGGTTCTGCTTTACCAAGTGCAAGGTCATGAACCCTCACTTTGTGTTCCATACTATCACTTTCTTCCTATTCTCTGGAGAGGGCTAAGAGTATGGAGTAAACTATAATCTGAGAAAGAAAAACAAAGAGGGTGGAATTGCTTAAGGTTTTCATCTCTTCAGTTCATAGGAAAGTAATTGATGTTACTTTGCATTGAAGTATCTCCTTTCTAGAGCTGTATGTTAATGAAGTTTCACATAATTCTATGTTTTATACTTAGAGTCTCTAGGTTACTTGTTTAATCACCATTTTCTCCAGTTTATTGTAGCTGGAATTCACTTAAGTGAAAGATCAGGTAAGATGCAGTGGCCCTTTCAATGGTTCATTAGTCTGATAGGCTTTTATGGCAAGTGATGTTGATGTTCTTGTTTTAGTCTCAGGTAGGATTGTTATCCACTTTATAGGAAAATCTGCAGTGAAAAAATATTCTTCATTTCATGATATGAGTCGGCATTCTTCATTCTCTCTGGTGACAGTGGTTTAAAAAAAATGCAGGAATCTGCTCAGTGCTTTGCTGATTAAAAAAAGGGCATCACATTCACAATGTGTGCATTGTTGCTTCTTCCCGTAAGCAAGAAATAAACCTGTTCAAACAATTTATCATATGGAAGTGCCTGAACTTAATTATGAAATATGAAACGATAATGCTTTGTATATTTTTCCATGTAGCCTTGCAATTTCATTTTGAAAAAAAAACATGCTTCTTCAGCATTTCTGCTTTGTATTTTTATAGGTCTTTGTAAATGATACACAGGCTATCCTTGTTACTTTGGGTTGGAGGGGAATGCTATATTGAAAACTTCACATCAGATTTTCCACTCTAGATTCTTAATATTGTATTAAGGACTCATATTTCAATAAATCTGTGATTTAATTAATATTGACATTTCCCAACAGTGCAGATTGCAATCTATCCAAAACAGCCATCCTCTGTGATTCCTATTCAAGATTTTCTGTAGATCCCTTGCAAAAAATCAACTCATTATGCTGAAGGCATTTCTTTAGGACTTTTTACATTGTATGGGTACTAGTACAACACTTGGGTTTTCCAAATATGATCCTTTCCTTTCACTATAAAATCATTCCACCTCTTTTTCCAAGCAAAAATTTCCTTAGTTCTTCCCTCCTGTCCCTCAAACTAGTTTATTATCCAATGACGCAGGGCTCCTTGCTACTTCTTGAAAAAGACACTCCATCTTTAGGCTCTGGATATTTTTGTTGACTTCCCAGTGCCTGGAATACACTCCCTCTTCATTTCTGTGGCTTGGCTCCCTTGTTTTCCTTCAAGTTCTAGCTAAAATCTCATCTTCTACAAAAAGCTTTTCCTAATCTCCCTTTGATGCTAGTGTCTTCTCTATATTAATTATCTCCAATTTATTCTATCTTGATCTTGTTTGTACATAGCTGTTTGCTTGTTTCCCCCGTTAGACTATAAGCACTTTGAGAGCAGGGACTTCTTTTGTCTTTCTTTGTCTATCTAGAATTTAGCACAGTGCTTAGCTCAGAGGTGCCACTCAGCAAATGCTTATTGACTGACTGGCTGATTCAGAGATATCCTGTAGGCAAACTTCTTGCAGACAGGTCATTTGGGCCTACCCACATCCTTTTCTCCACCTATGTAAGCATATTATTTATCTTTTTTTTGCTTGCTTTTTCTTTCTTGTGGTTTTTCCTTTTGTTCTGATTCTTCTTTCACAACATGACTAATGTGGAAATATATTTAATATGATCATAAAAAAACAAAAACAAAAAACCAACATATTGTAGTGGGTACAATAGACATTTTTCAACCTTTTATTTTTTCCTGTATGGATTGCTTATACTGATTTCTTTTGATCAATCTTGCCTCTCAGTGAGGAGATTTTGTTATTTTCTGGGGCTTAATACAGTCAGCACAATAGTGTCAGCAAATAACTGTACCTGGAGGTCTTCTCCATGCCCACTTCTATTTGCATATTGTTTGCCCAGGACACAGTCTTCACGATAGTAGCTTGGTGAGCATGTATCCCCTTGTTCTATGCCTTAATGGATGCTAAGAAAATTAGGGGGGGATAGAGCAGTTACTTCTGTTATTACATTTATCAAGGAATCTTGAATGAACTTAACACGCATAAGAGACTATTGGAGAAAGTCTGTAAGGCTGTGTTTTGCTCTACCAAATCAAGTGCTGTTTTGTAACTGCTATAGTGTGATCTTTTATTCTCTGTACTTTTTAGTTGTCTGTGAAATTGTAGTCTGCTATTAAAACTTTTTTTTGCAAAAACATGCCTGTTTCCTTCACATATTTTTATCAAGTATATACTTGATACATGTATAGATCACGTGTATAAAGATTTTATAAAGACGGGAAATAGACCTAAGAGTTTATAATTATTATCAATAATGAGAGAATATCAATCTCCTCCAGGTAATAATTTCCTCCATGGCTTTTTCTATTCCTTTGATACTTTCCCCTTGTAGACTTAATTCCCCAACTTTTCAGAGTTGTCTTGCTTCTAGCATGGACTTGGTCTGGTCCAGCTGTTCTTCCTAACATAGTCTTAATGACCATTTCGTCTTTCTTGAATAGCCTTCTATGGTGTTAGAGAATAGATCTGGTGCCTCCACTAAATTAAATCATTATAGAAATGTTGATAAATTTGCTTTATTTTCCATCTCTTTGTTGGCCTCTTGCCAGTTTCATCAGTGAGTTCTCTTGTGATTGTATGGCTTGGTTGAGTCTTAGGCCAAGCATTCTGTAGACTCTTCCAGTCTTCTTACATCTTACTCTGCTCTACATACTCTACAATCCAGTGACTGGCCTCCTTGCTGTTCCTCACAAAAGATATTCCATCTCCATGAAAGAGATAAGAATGGTGGGCATACATAGCCTTCAACTCTGCATCTTTTGATTCGTTTGACTTCTGCTTGATGACTGAATTGTTTGGCTTTTTAGTGGGAGTTTTGCCTAACCAAGCAAAGCCCTATATCATACCACAATGAGACAAAACGCAAGGGATGTTGAGAGTGACAGTCTTCCTTTCCTTCATCAGTAAGTGTTTAGATATCCGTGTCATTACAACAAATAACCTGCCTTCATTTGTGAGCCAGGGCAAAATTAGATTGAATGCATTCAGTGGTGGATTCATTGAAGCATTGGGTTTTCCATTTGGTCCAAGGAGAGATTCCAATTTTAGAATCCCCAGACCACTTACCTTTGTTATTCTCATAATCTTGGCAATTGAAGAACATGATATAAAGGTCATTAGATGATCATTTGATTACCTAGCATATGGTATCCAAGAAAGGCTGACAGAGACTGGTACCCTTCTGGGTGGTATAAGGTTTTGTTTTCATTCTTACATTTTTATTTGGTGCAAAGATGCTATGGTGATTGTAACCTTAGAAATCTGGCTATAAACAAATAAATCAATAGATACAGCCCAAGGTAACAGCAATTTTGCATATAGTACTTTAGCACCAAGGATGATTATTTGAATAACTTTGATTTCAGCTTATTACCTTTTTGCCATCTCATCAGAGTTTGCCTAAATAAAGCAGAGAACATGTACACACCTTCCACTTGTGTTTTTTTTTGGAAGGCTTGTAAATTGAGATGACAACTAAAACCTTGTGTCAAGCACCTGAGGGGCTAACTGAGATGATTATGGCTTGGCATGGATCTTAAGAAGTTTTCATTTTTTCATATAAGTTAGGTGTTTTGAGATCTTTGCCGGGAAATAGATACAATCTTTCCACTATATCAAATACAGATTAAACTCTTGTCTACAAGTTTTTCTAAGCAGGCCATTCATTATTTTGACACTCTATACCTGTTTTCTTTTATGAAGCAGACAGAAATTTCATCATTTAAATTTTTATTTTATTTTGCTTTGCAATGGATATTTCTATTATCTTTAATGGGATTGCTGGTCTTTCTTAAAAACATTATAAAAACCAGTGATGATAAAACCAAGGACAGACAGTCTATCTATGTTAAAATAGTTTAACATTGAATCTCAGCTCACTATTGCTTCTGTCTGATGAGCCCACCCACTAAGAAATTAATGTTCTTGCCAGGAAACTTGTGGAACTTCTGCCTAACATTTACTGCTGAGCCACAAGCTTTCTTGGTTTTCCTATGTAAAGAGAGAAACCTATGGCAGAGGATCACCCTAGGCTGTTTTTGCGTTAATGACAGTGGTGTTGTCAAGGCTTCCTTGCTGTAATGCCTGTAAACACCTTCCTTGCAGGCACCACTTCTAGATGGTGAGATACTATTTTGATGAAGCTCTATCAAGGATTCTTTCAGTGTTTAGAAGGCATGACGATAATTTTATTAATAGCAAATTTCTCTTTGTTAAATCCAAGGGGACAAAACAAATCTTGGTTGTAGTGATGAAGAATGCAGCCATCAGAAGAAGCTGGTCTCTTGCTAATAAGCAGGTTGGATACTAGCAAATGAAACTCTGCCATCTAATTCTCTGTCCCTCAATACTTAAGTCTTGGAAATTCATTCAGATGCCCCACTCATTCTTGTGGATGCTGATCACTATCTCCTTCCCATGGGGATTATACCAAAACTAACCAGGAGATTTCAATATTCTTGCTCCTCAATCTCTAACTAATTTCTCCTTCTTGTCTAGCTCTACTGCCAATTAAATTTAGGCTTGAATTTAGTGAATATTATTTGAGGGCTTGTTAGAACTTCAGAAAAGGTAAATTGACTAAAAGCAGTCTGTGGATCCCTTGTGGTATGTAGAGGCAATATAGTATGACAAAAAAGAGCACTGAATTTGGAAAGAGAAAATTGGGACCTAACTCATAACTCTGAACTACTTAACTAATTTAATCATTGAGGCAAATATTTAACTTTGAGCCTCAGGATCCTCATCTTTAAAATGGAGATAATAAAATCAACACTACGGAATGCTTTGTAAGCATTGAGGAATTACATAAATATTGGTTATTCATATTGAAACCTGTGTCATATTTTAATTAATTTCTAAATTCAATAGTAAGCTTATGTAACTATTTTGTCAAAGGAATGACTGTCATTATAGAAACCATTGAATCTCTTCATTTTTAATGAATAATCTTATGGTGGGGTGTTCATTCATTAAAAATTTTATTAAATGCCTACTATTTGCAAAGCACCATGCTAGATGATGAGGAAGATACAAATGTAATTAATAAAGACGGTCCCTATCCTCATACAAGGTAATTGTGAAGGTAATATGAGACATTTAAAACATGCAATTTACTTTGGTGGATTTGTGACTCAATTGATACGGCTATTCCCTTTATCAATACAAATCAAAACTCTTACATGTATAATACCTTCTGGTGATTCAAGGCCATATCTTTCCATAGTCCTCTTTGGACCCCAAAGACCACTTTGGAGGTCTTTCTCTCCATTTATATCTTGGAGTTACCAATGAACTACTTTATCTTTCTGTTGTCTCTCATTCTCACTCCATAGTAACAATACAACATTTATATAGCACTTTGATGTCTACAAAATGTTTTCCTTACAATAATCCTTTGAGATAGTCACCTCAAATATTGCATAATTGTCTTCATTTTATGAATGAGGTTCAAAGAGGTCAATTGATTTGTCTACGAATGTGCCATTTGTAAATGTCAGACTCAGGATTTGAACCTAGATTTCTTAATATTAAGGACAATGCTCTTTCTACTATATATAATCAGTTTCTCTCTTTTTCCAGTCACATGTAACCCAAATTATATCACTTCTAGAACATTAATCATTGTTAGCAACATTTTGTAATCTATTTACTTTCAACATGAGTCTTTGAATTGTACTTTGGGTGACTTGGAATTTTATTTCTAATTTTATCATCTGCTACCAAGATATCACAGAGAGAATATTAATGCTAAAGAGTTGTACTTTTGTGGTAGTAAACAATTTGATGTAATTGGAAGTGCTGCATAGTGTCCCAGATGTGAGGCTACCTCATGCCCTCCTACTTCATTCTGGACTTGGTTAATTATCCAATTTAGTGCCTGTCCTAGATCTATGGGGAGATTAACTCAATAAGTTGCCTGGACAGGCATGCCATAGTCTGGACAGCCAGAATTTTTTATCCACCTAATTTTTACAGTTTGGCTAGTCAGACTAAACATTATTATGGATTTCATCAAGGTGGTTTTGCAGTATTTTAGGGCCAATACAAGTAGTGCAATCATCTGTGAGTAGAAACATTTGGAGACTCTCTCACTATCAGGGTAGGAATTCTTGTTTGTACTATGCAGAGGGCATTTTACATGGAATGGATGGTAGGGAAAAAGTTAACTTCATATAACTTGTGTTATAATTTTAATTAGGGGAATGATATGTTTCCTCTCTTCTCTTTGAGGAGAACTTTTAAGGTTCCATCTTGCTCTACTGACTCAAATCCACTTTTAAAATTAAAGAAAAAACAAAGGAAAGTAATATTATCTACTTCGTAGGTTTGATGTGAAGATGAAATGAGATAGAATGTAATGTGATTCATATGTATATATGTATATATATTTTGCTTTTTGGAGGGCACGTGGGGTTAAGTGACTTGCCGAAGGTCACATGGCTAGTAAGTGTTAAAAGTGTCTGAGGCTAGCAGGGTCAGTGCTCTATTCACTGCACTACCTAGCTACCCCTGTGATTCATAAATCTTAAACACTATATAAATAAATCTAACATATTATTTTCATACCTTTCAGCCATTTGTGTCATAAGTTATTTGTTATAGAAAATTATATATTCTTTGTACATTTTAAAAATTGATACCCTTTTCATGGCCTCTGTTAATATATTGTATCACTGTCCTAGAGCTTTCTCTATCTATATTTAAGCTTGTTTAAAAAATGAAAATACCATTCATTCCATTATCTTCTTAGCCTGCTGTTTACTTCCCCAAATTGCCTTTCTAGTCTGAACTCTATAATTTCAATCTGTAGTAGTTATGTAGTAGAATTAATATGTTACCACAAGTTTTACTTTTTCATTTTGGACTTTGTAATCCATAGCAATTTATTCATTTATTTTTTGAGAAATATAAACAGTTTAACTTTATTGATTCCCTTATGATTTCTCTTTCATATTTACCTTTTTGTGCTTCTCTTGAATCTTGTGTTTGAATGTCAGAATATTGATTCAGCTTTGGTTTTTTGTCTTCATCAGGAATGCTTGTAAATCCTCTATTTCATTAAATATCTATCCCTTTTCCCTGCAGAATTATACTTAGTATTTCTGGGTAGGTTATTCTTGGTTGTAATTCTAGCTCCTTTGCCTTCTGGAATACAAAAATCTAAGCCTTTGACTCCTTTAATGTGGAAACTGCTAAATCATGTATGATCCTGACTGTGGCTCCACAATATTTGAATTGTCTCTTTCTGGATGCTTACAATATTTTCTCTGTGACCAGGAAGCTCTGGAATTTGTCTATAATATCCCTGGGAATTTTAAATTTGGGATCTCTTTCAGGAGGCAAATAATGAATTTTTTCAGTTTCTATTGTACTGTCTAGATCTAAGATACCCATGTAGTTTCCCTTGATAGTTTCTTGAAATAAGATGGTTAGGGTTTTTTTTTAATAACAGCTTTTAGGAAGTCTAGTAATTTTTATATTATCTCTCCTTGATCTATTTTCCAAGTAATTTGTTTTCTTAATGAGATATTTCACTGTTTCTTCAATTTTTCCCATTCTTTTGACTTTGTTTTATTGTTTCTTGATGTCTCATGGAGTCATTAGCTTTCACTTGCCCAGTTCTTATTTTTAAGGAATTATTTTCCTCAGTGAATTTTAGTACTATGTTTTTTCATTAGGCCAATTTTGCTTTTCAAGGAGTCCTTTTTTTTCAGAGAATTTTTGTGCCTTTTTTACCATTAGGTGGATTTTGTTTTTTAAGGTTTTTTCTTCAGCATTTTTTGTCTTTCATACCAACCCATAAATTCTATTTTCATAATTTTCTTGCATCATTCATACTCTGTTTCTATTCACATGTAAGCTCTCCAGATGATGCAAGGTCACTGCATAGGCATATCCATCTCAAGGTTACTGTTTAGGAACTTCCTGACTCCTGTGGCTACTATCACTAGCTCTGATGGACTCAGCTACAGACTGGTCACTGTTAGAACCTCTGATAGAACCTTCAGGACTTCTGATCTAGCACAATCATCTGGGGGCAGGTTAGGGCAGATGAGGGAGGAAAGAGACAGAGACAGATAAACAAACAGAGTCAGAGATAGATAAAGGAACAAAAAGAGACAGAGACAGAGAGGGACACAGAGAAAGAGATGAAGAGAGGCATAAATAAACAGAGATAGATAAAGGAACAAAGAGAAATAGATACAGAGAGAGGAGGGAGAGGAGAGACAGACAGACAGATAGACAGACACAGAAACAGAGATACAAAGAGTCAAGCAATTCCCATTTAGTGTTTTGGAGTTCTTCGACTATTAGTTTGGCCTGATGTTGGATCATACTCCTCAGGAAGAGCTTGACACTATACACTGGTCCAGGAGCATTTTATTTATTTTGACAATTACAAGATGCTTTCTGTATGGTAGCATTTATTTTTATCCAGTGATCAAAGCATTTTTTCTTCTCAAATTGATTAAGGACTTATTTGTAGCTAATTTACCCTTTGGACTGATTCAATTAAGCTGTCTAGGTTTGTGATTGCACTAATTGGAGTTGGAGTGAAACCCTTACCCTTACATAAATCCATATTTGTATGAACACACATGTATTTATGTGTGTATGTTCATACATGCTGTTTTCCTTGATAAACTGTTAGCTCCTTGAAGTCAGGAAGTGTTTCATTTTTGTCTTTATATACACAGTGTATATCATATTGCCTGGCACATAGTAGGCATTTAATAAAGGCTTGTTGATTAATGGATTTTTTAAACCTGGTTGACAAGTAACTGCCTTTCTACCCCTAAGCAATGAGTCACCAACTCATGCCATTTGTCTTCTTTTCTATTACTGAATGACCTCTCACCTGAAAATACTTGTGGATTTGCCTCATCATGCCTTGGAGAACAATAAACTGCTTCCTCTAAAGATGATCCTGTTCCTCCCATTATTTCTTTTCCACCCCCATTCTTATACCTAATAGATGATGTAGCCTTAGATGTTCAGTGGATTGACTTCTCTTCCTTTTCTGGCTTGCCTTATTTTTGCCTTCCCAACTTCTGACAGAAGCATATTTTGCTCTGTCCACTTAAATCCTTTTTCTTCTTTGTTTGTCCTTCCATTTTTTCATGGAACACTTCATTCTCTCTGATAACCTGGAAAGTAGAAATTAACACTTCAGCTCTTTCACTTATATCTCTATGACACAGACCAACTTAAACATTGGTCATGCATAGGTGTTATATACTAGCAAAACAGCATGAATTCTGACAATCATTACAAAATTCTCTTTGCCCTCCATGCTCCCTTTAAACAAAATATCTCCTTTTTAGCATATTACTTGTCCTACCCTTGTTACTAACTGCTGTAGCAAACTGCTTATAGGAAATGTTAAAAACCCAATATACTTACCTTGTTTCATTGTACTAGTATCCTGCAGACACTTCCTTGGCCACTAGACTCTCTATTCCTACATAAGAGTCAAGGCTTAATTTATGCAGCAGGCAAGGCACGAATGTTCAAAGTACTAAGAAGATAAAACTCATGGTTAAGGAGGTTTATCTACTTTGTTTGACTTTGTTGCTATTCTCCCATTACTTCCCTTTATTTCCTTAGAGGATAGGTTTTGCTCTTCTTCACTTGTGGGGTGAGGCTTAATTTATTTATTTTGAGGCAGGGAAATCAGAGAACACAAGGGGCCAGGACAAGAGATGAAATACCACTACTTGTTGAGGCCCAGGTATTTAATGAAGTCCATGTTTCCAACAAGATCTACCTATTTCAATTACCTTGCTGCTCTTGTCCATATTTTTCTATTTCCTCTGAAACTAGACTCCCTGTTTGTGGGAGCTAGGGGAAGAAGAAGGGATATATAGATGAAGGAATGAAGGGAAATAGACACAGAGAGAGGAGAGATAGACAGACAGACACAGAGACACAGAGTCAAGCAGTTCCTATTTCGTGGCTCATTTGGAGTTCCTCCACTATTAATTTGGCCTGACATTGGATTGTACTCCTTAAGAGTGATTTGACACTTTGTACACTGGTCCAGGAGCATTCTCATTTTTCCCCCCAATCATTTCATAGTCAAAACCAACTTTGGTGAAGGAATGAGTTGAGTGAGTTGCTAGAGCTTTCAGATGACCTCACCAAATCAGACTAGTGAGCTGTTGTCTTTGCCCTCTGCTGGGAGATGTCACATTCCTGGCTCAGGGCAGCTTCTGAGCACACCCGGCAGAGAAGAAATCTTGTATAAAAATTTATCTGACAGAAGCAGATAAAAAAGAAACAAAACAAAACAACAAGCACAGGAGCTGGAAACATTTAAGGTAAAAGGATGTAAGGCATTAGCCAATGATCCTTCTTTGATCGCTATATACCTTATTTCTCCTTGCAATTACTGTCTAGAGACTTCACTTTCCCTCCCTAGATTCTAGGGCTAGGCTGCTCACTGCCCTGGGCACTGGCTCCCAAGAAACTCATTTATTGACCTACCAGAGGAAAACCTGAGAGTTTTTCTTCCATATAGCTGCATCTTCTTTATGTTTTCTGGTTACTTTCATGAGAATGTCAATAAGAGTTTGCTTCTTCCAATAGTGTATAAACTCATTGATCACAGGACAAAGATTACAGGAAAAGGAAAAAGACCAATATATACAAAATTATTTATAGCAGTTCTTTTTGTTTGCTTAGGGGCAAAGAACAGAAAACTCAGAGTAAGACTAGCAATTGGGGAATGATTGAACAAACTACAGGGTATGAATATAATTGCATACTATTGTGCTATGAAAAATTATGGAAGGGACCTTTTCAGAGAAACCTGGGTAAACTTACATGAACTGATACTGAGTGAAGGGAGCAGAATTGGGATAATAATTTAACCAATAACAATATTTAAAAAACAAACAATTTGGAAAGACTTAAGAAATTTGATCAATGCAGTGGACAGTTATAGTTCCCAGTAACCAATGATGAAGCATGTTTCCCACCTCCTGACAGAGAGGTAATGAACTTAAAATATAGAATGAAGCACATTTTTAAACAGTCAATGTGTGAATTTCTTTTGCTTGACTATACAATTTGTTACAAGGATTTTCTTTTTCATTTTTATAGTACAAATGCAAAGGTGAAGTGAAAGAGAAATACCCATTAATTGAAAAGTAAACAAAATAATAGAAAAATTCTTACTCCATAGGAAGCGAGGGAAATAACTAATAACTTTTAGAGATTCCTGGTAGCCCTAAGAAGGCACAGGTCATTGTGTAAATTTCATGAGTCGCTGTGACGAAAAATATTGTCCTGGTGCCTAGTCATTTGTTAATGAACTTTTTCATACTGGTCCTCAGATAACAGAAGCATAATAATTTGCATTAATTTGCATGATTCTTTAAGGATAGTAGAATCATAGATTTAGAGCTGGGAGGGACCTCAGATGCTCACTTTTTCATTTTGTAGAAAAGGAAATAGTCAGATAAGTTCACTACTTTACCCAGGGTCACTCCACTAGTAAATATCACTCTCAAGTTCTATCTGAAGAACTTTGAAATTAATTGTGAGACATGGGAGCCATTGACACAGGACTACCCAGCATGGTATGCCCACATTTACGAAGGGTCTATGACATATGAGCAAAGCAAAACTGCAGTAGCTCAAAAGAATCATGAGGTACACACACATTTAGAGACCTCTCTATTCCAAATGTTAATATGAACTATTTTGCCTGACCTATGGTGGAGCCTTCCATGCTCTTATTGGTTTGAGTAACCATATTCAGATATGCTGTTCCTAGACCTCAACATAGTGATGTCATTTTTGTCATCTTTGAGCATGAAGGACAACTGCCAACATCACAGATAGAATCTGAACTGAGTCTCCCTAATTCTGAGTATTGTAGAGATATCATACTGAATAACTGACTACCAGGTCAAAGGTTCTTTTGTGTGTGTGTGTGTGTGTGTGTGATGGACACCATTAGAAATCTGGTAAAGCCTAATTCTATTGTGATATGTTGCCAACATTCATGATTGAAGGAATTACTAAATTTCATTTAATAGTAAGTGAAAATAAAACTGCTGTTTTTCCTCCATCCCATTTCATGGATTTCCTAAAATCTAACCATTGTTGTGGTCCATGGACCCTAGATTAAGAATTCTGGCATTAGACCAAAGTGTTTTCTTCACAACAACACTGTGTAATAGAGAGTACAAATATTCTTTTTTCATTTTTGCTTTTTTGGAAGGGGACAGGCAGGGCAATTGGGGTTAGTGTTTTCTTCACAACAACACTGTGTAATAGAGAGTACAAATATTCCTTTTTCCTTTTTGTTTTTTTGGAAGGGGACAGGCAGGGCAATTGGGGTTAAGTGACTTGCCCAAGGTCACATGGCTAGTAAGTGTTAAGTATCTGACACCAGATTTGAACTCAGGTCCCCCTGACTCCAGGGCTGGTGCTCTATTCACTGTGCCATCTAACTGCCCCAAGAGTACAAATATTCTTAATACCATTTACTTATGAGAAAATTAAGACACTGAGAAGGCTACAGATTTGCTTATGCTCCTAAAGCAAGTGTCGAAATCAAATGCAGATGCAGGTTTAGCAAACACTTAATCTAGTGTGCCAGGTGTACTCTCAATAGTCTTTCCCTGGGGCCAAATTAAAAGCCTTTCCAGTTTGATTTAACTTGTCTGAGCTGGCTTTCTTTTGCCATAGCTATTGAATAGCCAGGGTCACCTTGATGATATGATGAGGAATTAGAAGAGGAATTTTGTGGAGGAAATTTTCTATATTATCTACAGTAATTATACAATAGCTTTAATACATAATGTAAGAGCACAGGAGAGGTATAAAATGCTATATGATGTCAGAAGAAAGCAATGTCATTACTAACTAATGGGATCATGGAAGAGGTAATATGTGAGTTGGGTCTTGAAAAATAGAGGAGAGAGGGGTGGAGCCAAAATGGTGGCATAGAAGCAACAAGGTTCTGCAGCTCCCACATAGCCACCTCAAATACCAAGAAATTATAACTCTAAACAAATTTTTAGGGCTCCAAAACTCACAACAGAAAAACACATCTCCCGTTGAAAGCAGCTTGGCAGGAAGGGCTCATCACAGTGTGCTGGGAGCCTAAAACCAGCATAGCCTGAAACCGCGGCTTGGCCCTGGGGTGGCCTGGATGAGCCACAGCTGGAGCCTTCAGGAGAATGGATCAGCAGCAGCTGTGGCAGTTTCCTGAATTATCAAGCCATAAGAAACAAGGATTAAGTGAAAGGTCAGTGGAACTCAGCTAAATCTGAGGGAAAAAGCAGTCTGGCCAAACTGCCTCCAGGGCAAGGAAGCAGCAGAAGTGGTGGCCCTGAAGCCACCTCCACATGGATGCTTCAGAGCTCCTGGCCTATAGACTGCAGGGGGGCCAAGTGATTGTCCAGAGTCTAAGTGTTCTTGCGTTGAATAGCCTGGATCTGGATCGTGGTCTTGGATGGTGGTTCTGGGGTGTGTTTTCAGTGAGTCAAAGCTGGTGGGGACTGCAGCAGCCTCCCAATCACTCCAGCAGCTGCAAAACCCA
>CM053594.1:183876261-183900659 GCA_028646575.1 Pseudocheirus occidentalis
AAAAGGAAGCAAAATAAGAACAGCAATAAAACTCTAGAATCCTTTTTTGTGGACCAAAAAGATCAAAGCATGGAACAGGAGGAAGACAACACAGTCAGAAGTCCCACACCAAATGCTTCCAAGACACTTGGAGAATGCCTAGAAGCTATACATCAACTGAAAAAAGACTTTGAAAATCTCACCTACAGGATTAATAACTTTGTCTAAACCAGCAAACAGGTTCTGATTGATATGAAATTGGGCATTTAAGCAACTTTATTTGTATAATTCCCAATACATTCCAGAATGGCTGTAGTAATTCACTATAGAAAGCAATTTGTAATTATGTAAATAAAGTGGTTAAAATGTCTAGACCCTTTGACTTAGAAATTCCATTGGTAGGCACATATCCCAAGAATGTTAATGACAAAAAAAAAGCTTCCTTACACGCCAAAATATTTATAGCAGCACTTTTGATAGTAGCAAAAAATGGAGGCAGAGTAGATTCTTATCAATGGGAAATGACTAAATAAATTGTGGTACATATGGATTATAAATAAACTCTAAGAGATATCAAATATGACAAATACAGAGAAGCATGGAAAGACTTACATAAACTGACCCAAAGTGAAGCAAAAAACCCAATAGACACAATACCTATAACATTGTAAATGGAAAAAACAGCTATAAAACCATTGAAATGAATATTTCAAAATTTCAGAGAAGCTTGGCCCTAAAGAAGAAATATGAGAAAACACCTCTCCTACTCTTTTGCACAGAAGGAGGAGGGGAGACAAGGGTGTGGAACATTGTATATAATGTCAGAATTTTTTTGATGCATTGATCAGCTTTGCTGAATTGTTCCTCTTCCTTTTTTTTTTTAAATTCTTTGTTATAAAGGGTGGCCCTTTAGAAGGGAGGAAAGGAGGTACAGAAAGTCCACTTACGTGATGTGAAAACAAAAGATAACAATAAAAATATGCATATGTATATATATACATATATATTTACACACATATTTAAAGAAATCTCTCAAAAATGAAATTCTAGAGGAGGAGTCACAAAGAGAAACAATTTTGTGGAAGAGAAGTAGATTTTGTTTGGGCAGCTGGGCGGCTCAGTGGATAGAGTACCAGGCCTGGAGTTAGTAAGTCTCATTTTCCTGAGTTTAAATCTGGCCTCAGACGCTCACTAGCTGTGTGACCCTGAGCAAGTCACTTTACCTTGTTAGCCTTGGTTTCCTCATCTGTAAAATGAGCTGGAGAAGGTTGTCAAGAAAATCCCAAATGCGGTCACAAAGTCAGACATGACTAAAAAAACATCTCAACAATGATAACAAAAATATTGATAGCATTTCCAGAAGTTGTTTGTCAGCCTTAAGACACTATTTCTAATTATAAGTTATTATTTTAGCAATAATGGTGGTGATTATAGAAATAGGGAGAGTTGTATAAAAATCACCTTCACCAATACTGATTTAGTTCGATTTTAGAAGGGATTTTTACCATGAACGGCATATATTGACTTTTTAATAGAGGAAACTGTCTAATATTTTACAGAAACCATTCTTGCCACTAGTATTGCCATTTCAAAGTTGAGACTGGCGGAGATGCCCCTATGACTCTTTGTCGGCCTTCTTTTCTTATATATTCTATTTTCTTAGATCCTTATCTCTGGAATTCCTGTCCCCTCTGAATCCCACAAAACCTGCTTTGGTTATTCTTTCAGAGTGAAAAAGAACTCTCTGGGACATCTGACTAAAGTCAGGAAAACATTCTGGCTTTTAAAAAATGAGGTGTGGAGCTGGAGTAGGATTTTAATCGAACCCTTACACATGAATGTTTTTGATTTGGTGCCCAGTAGCCTGAAGGCAACAGACTCATTAAATTTGAAGCAGTAACAAAATAACAACAATAATAAATGAATCAGAACTTTTTGTTTAGATTGATAGAGGGATTCAGAATGAAGAAGTTACTAGTCTGCTTCAGAGAATACTTTCTTCTTTTCGTTTTGTTCTAGTCCAATAGTTTTAGTGGTGCAGATTTAGCTACCAATTTCAACAACTATTTACACAAGCATTTAAAACAATTTGGACTTGTTTGTGGTCCAGTAAACCCCACTATTTGGATTCACTTCAGTTTGGGGTTTAGAAAAATCAAGCAGTTCATTCCATCATTTAGTTGTGGTCAGGACCTCTAGACTGAAACTGTCGAGGAAAGTCCGGTGTCCAGATTCCAAAAATTGAAGTAGAAGAAGAGCATTATATAAAGTTACTTCGTCCATTCTCCCACCTTCAGGTCAATCAGGCTCAATCCCTAAACTTTCTTAGGTAGATTTTAGTGCCATTTTGGTGAAATCAGGTCTCTTTGAACCTTCCTACATTGAGCAATCTGAGGCTTTCAATCTAATTTTCTGGAATGCTACTCAAATTGGTTTAATGTGCCTGTGGATTCAATTTCTGAAAATACTGATTTTGACCCCACCTCAGCAGAGGTTCGATTTCACTAGCAAGAAGTCTGTTTGCTCTAATGAGACACTAGATAATGTAATTAAAGAACAACAACAACAACCCTTCTCAATGGGAATTTGTCAGCTAGCGACATGTCTTATCCTTTTTCTAGGTCTTCAGAATTCCCAAAAGGGACAGACAATCAGTTAAATTATGTTTATATGATGCTTTATATAATAAAAGGGTAATTGGTGTTTTCTTCAGTGCCCTGGCCAAATTCCAAGTCTGATAAATGTGCTCTGTCTCTCTCTGTCCCCCTTTCAATTTCAAGTATTTGCTATTTTTTGCTTCCTGTCCCAACCTGTTGCTTGGTGTTGGAGTTCGTCTCTTAAGCAGCTGCTGGTTCTCTCCCAAAGGCCTCTGGATTTTGGAGATGAGGCAAGTGACCCCTGCCTAGACTTGGTAAACCAGTTTTTAGGGTGTGGATAATTTGGGGGGTCTAGGAACTGAAAATTCTCACAATGGAAAGTCATGTACCTCAAGAGCAAAAATTCTTGTGTCACAGTCGTTAGCAACTGGGGGTTGTTCACCATACTAAGCAGTGATACAAACTTCTTTAAAATAAAAAAAAGCCTCCTTCTAAATGTGCCACGTGGCTCCTAATGTGTTTAAGTTCTCGTATCAGAAAATGCTGGTGCTTCCAAAGGTTGTGTTGGATTAAATGTGTAGTTGGTGGTGTCTCAATTCTCTCAAGTTCCAAAACCATGGAAGGGGTATCTTACTCCATCCCGGCAATGGCGGAATCAGGGAACTTTTCCAAACCCAGGTGACTAAAGACTTCACATCTTCCGTTTAATCTTCAACAGACAATGACACTTGATGTGTTCAGAGCATACTGTGTTTAATGCTGGAAGGGTCGGACATGGACACAAAACACAATCCACTATACTTATGAAGCTTATAGCCTAGGAAGGGGATAAAATGAAAATACACTGTAGTCTTCAAATTCCATGTGACATCTGAGGGGGAAGGCTTTTTGCCAAGTCTCATGAACTTCATCCTGAAGATAATTGGTGGAGATTATGAAGAAGATAGGGGAAAGAATGGGGACTCTCCTGTTTGCTCTCCATTATCTAAATTAAAATACTGTGTGGGGTAGGGGACAAGAATTTGGAAATACAAACCTCCCGAATGTTTGCTGCAAGAGAAAAACTTCACTGTTTGATGTTGGCACATCATCCAAAGTCCCTCCCTGTTTAATGAGCTTTAAGCTTTCATTCGAGACACAAGACACTTAAGGGAAAAAACATTGCCACAAGGCTAATGATGACCACAGCTGCCAGCACGCCTTCCATTGCAAGCAAGTGAAGACTTGAAATGAAGTCAGGCTCTGGTTTGTTTTAGGAGCATCACTGTGACATGCCCGTGCCGGCAGAGGCTCAAAGTGCATTCCTTAACACTAGGGCTCTGAAGTGCTCCATGCCAAGAGCCCAACAGTAATAAGGGGGAGGGGGTGGGTTGTACAATTCTGAGGCCCTATTCAGTCAACGTTCTCTGAGGCCCTCATGTAGGTGCTGGCACTGACATTCTGGTGAAGGAAAAAGTGGAAATGATGAGGTCAAACAAAGGCTTAGGCAGTATCTACTTTCCCAATGGAATCCATGGTCTAGTTGGCTACTTAAATTAAAAACAACAGCAACAACAAAATACCACAAATGCCTACTATATAGCTTCTTTACAGAGTAATTATACAGGTGGAATTATATATTTAAGGCTAAAAGCAGACCCAAAGTCCTATGGCCTAGTCTCTAGAAACCATGGGATATGGTCACAGAATACTACAAATCAAATCAAACAGATAAATATATATGGTGTGCCTAGAAACTGCTGGGGCAGCTAGATGGCACAGTGGATAGAGTGCTGGGCCTGAAGTGACAAAGACTCATCTTCCTGAGTTCAAATCTGGCCTTAGATACTTAACTAGCTTGTGACCCTGGGCAAGTCACTTAACCTTGTTTGCCTCATGTGTAAAATAAGCTGGAGAAAGAAAGAGCAAACCACTTTGCCAAGAAAACCCCAAATTAGGTCACCAAAAGTCAGACATAACTGAAAATGACTAAACAATCAGAACAAAATAAAGTGTCGAAGACACTTTTTGTGTAGCTTATTGAGTCTTATTACTTGGTGTATTGAATCACATCTAGCATATTGAGTACTTATTCTGTGCAAAGCATTGTGTTAGGTTTTAAGTAGTTGTGGTCCTTCTTCTTAAGAAACTACTAATGTAGCTGGGGAACATTTATAAACCCATCATGGGTGAGAGAAATGACCTCTGGTTATGCTTGATAAACCAGTTTTTGGTACTGTGAACTGCCTTGCAGACATTGGAATTTTTAACCCTCATAGAGGATAGGCTCTTTATGAGTGGAAGCTATATGGTGCAGTCATTTATAGATGTAGGGACTTGTAGGCAGCAAGGAATTTGCAAATATTCTTTCTTTAAAAAGTTATTTTATATTCACCCTGAAGTATTTCTTAAGTGCACACATCAAACATGTTGGTACTTTGAAAGACTGTGGTCAGTCTAGGACATTCATATTCACTCTAGGACACACATCAATAGATGAACATTTCATCCCACCACAGGAATAGAAGGACCACAGGAGAATTCCACAGTAGAGTAGTTTTAAAAATTAATTAATTATTTAATGAATTTTTAGTTTTCAACATTCATTTCCACAAGACATTGAGTTACAATTTTTTTCTTCCCGTCCACACTAGAGTAGTTTTAAAGGGATCCACTTAGTTTATCTCTGATACTAACATATTGCACAGAGTAGGTAATTTTCTGTTATTCTTTCTTAAAAAGTAAAGACATGAAGCTCCATACTCATAGTGGCCCCCAGACAATTCCATATGCTCTGTGTAGAAGTGCAAAGTCCCTTCTATTACTTTCTCCAGTCAAGTCTTCCTCCAATGCTTAATATCAATGTTGGTCATTCAGTTAATATCCAGGGCTTTAATATGAGTAAATAGCAAGCATAGCACCTGACCAGGGTTGTTCCCACTGTCAGAAAATCCTGGGCAGAGTTCACACCTTAACAGTGGCTCTGCAATAGAATGTGTTGTAGTTGTTCGTCCTTCATTCTCAAATTGGACTAATGACATCACAGGGGTGATGTTTTGACTTGCAAGTGAATTGGATTTAAGTGAAACAGAGTCACAAAAAGTCATTAGCTTTACTCTTTCCTCCAGAGTCTTCTGAGTCCAATGGCAAGACAAAAGTCAAGACAACTGGCAATGGCCCAGGGTGCAATGGGGTGAACTTGGTCTTTTGGCCAGAATAAAAAACAATTGTTGTTTACACTCACTCTGAGCCATAAAGAGAGAGGCTTGGGCTGGGACTTATTATTAGCCATTCATTGAAAGCCAGAGTGATTCCAGTTTAAAAGTATAGTCAAGTAGGTCCATATGAATCACAATGGGCTTTTTCAAAGCCTGTTTTTTCAGAGCTACATTTCAAGAAATAATAAATGAAAACTGTGCAAGACAGTATTCCAGCTTTTTTGAAAAATAACAAGAGCAACAATAAAAGGAATATGTAGGAAGTTGAAAAAAATCTAGCCACCAAACTCCAAGATATCTTACAAAATATAAAACAAAAGTTATATTTCTTTGGACAGAGCACCCACATGTAAGGGTGCTCCCCACATGAACAAAAGAAGGAGAGGAAGAAGAAGATGAAAAAGAAGAAGGAGGAGAAGCAGAAGGAGGAAAAGAATGAGAAAAAGAAATAACAGCATTGCACAACTCAAACTGGCAGGTTGGGTCTCCAAAGGGCTGTTACTACTGTGTTAGTAGTAATTCACAGCAAATTGTTACTCATTCTTCATTCTTTTTTTAAAAAAATTAGTTATTTTTAGTTTTCAACATTCCTTTCCACAAGGTTTTGAGTTAAAAATTTTCTACCTGTCTTTCCCCTACCCCCACCCCAAAATAGTGATCCTACTGAATACTTTTTCCCCCAACCTGCTCTCTCTTATATCCTCCCCCATGCTCCCCTTTGACTTTCTAGTAGGGCAAGATGGATTTCTATACATAGTGCCTGTATATCTTGTTTCCAAGTTGCATGTAAAAAACAATTTTTAAAAAACATTTGTTTTTAAAACTTTGATTTCCAGATTCTTTCCCTTCTTCCCTTGTCACCCACCCCTACTGGGAAGATAAGCTATTCAATATAGGTTGTACATGTGTAGTTACCCAAAGCATTTCCATAGTAGGTATATTGTGAAAGACCAACTTTATTTCCCTCCATCCTATCCCACCCCCTACTTATTCTATTTTCTCCTTTGACCTTGTCCCTTTTAAAAAGTGTGTGCTTCTAACTACCCTCTCCCCTAATCTGCCCTCCCTTCTATCATCCCCCATCTTATCCCCTTCCCCCCTACTTTCTTATACACCCAATTGAGTGTGTATGTTATTCCCTCCTTAAGCCAAATTCAATGAGAGTAAGGTTGACCCATTCCTTTTTGCCTTCCTGTTCTTCCCTTCCATTGTCACAGTTTTCTCTTGCCTCTTTTATATTAGATAATTTACCCTATTCTACCTCTCCCTATTTCCCTCTTTCATTATATTCCTCTCTCAGCTCTTAATTTTATTTTTTAGATATTATACCTTCCTATTCAACTGCCCTCTATGTACACATATATACACACACTCACATATGTATTTATACTCACATATACTCTCCTATATAAGCACATAAATATATGTATGTATATACACATGCACACACACATATATTCTCTTCAAATATCCTCATACTGAGAAAAGTCTTATGAGTTACAGTTATCGTTTTCCATATACAAATGTAAATAGTTCAACTTTAATAAGTTATGATTTTTTTCATGTTTACCTTCTCATGCTTCTCTTGCTTCTTGTATTTGAAAGTCAAATTTTCTGTTCAGCTCTGTTTTTTTCATCAAGAATGTTTGGAAATCCTTTATTTCATTGAATGATCATATTTTCCCCCGAAACATTATACTCAATTTTTGCTGGGTAGGTGATTCTTGGTTTTAATTCTAGCTCCTCTGACCTCCAGAATACCATATTCCAAGCCCTTCAATTCCTTAATGTAGAAGCTGCTAGATCTTGTGTTATCCTGATTGTGTTTCTACAATACTCAAATTGTTTCTTCCTGGCTGCTCATAATATTTTCTCCTTGACCTGGGAACTCTGGAATTTGGTTACAATATTCCTAGGAGTTTTCTTTTGGGGATCTTTTTCAAAAGGCCATCAGTGAATTCTTTTATTTTTTTCTTGGGCAGTTTTCCTTGAGAATTTCTTGAAGGATGTTGTCTAGGCTCTTTTTTTGATCATGGCTTTCAGGTAATACAATAATTTTTAAATGATCTCTCCTGGATCTATTTTCTAGGCCAGCAGTTTTTCCAATGAGATATTTCACATTGCCTTTTATTTTTTAATTTGTTTGCATCGGTTTGAATCTGTGTTGTATCTTGATTTCTCATAAAATTATCAGCTTCCAATTGCTCCAGTCTAATTTTAAAGGAATTATTCTCTTTAGTGAGTTTTTGAAATTTCTTTTCCATCTGGTGAATTTGGCTTTTTAAAGCATTCTTCTCCTCATTGGCTTTTGGGGCCTCTTTTGCCATTTGAGTTAGTCTATTTTTTAGGTGTTATTTTCTTCAGTAATTTTTTTGGGTCTCCTTTAGCAGGGTGTTGACTGGCTTTTCATGATTTTCTTGCATCATTCTCATTTCTCTTCCAAATTTTTCCTCTACTTCTCTTACTTGATTTTCAAAATCCTTCTTGCTCATATTTTCTTAGAAGCTTTTGATGCAGGAGTTCTGAATTTGTTGTCTTCCTCCTGTTCCATGCTTTGATCCTTTTTGTCCCTCAAAAATGATTCTATGGGCTGATTCTGCTTGCTCATCTTGCCAGCTGGTTACTTGACTTTTGATTTCTTTGCCACAACAGAACTCTGCTTCCAGAGTGGAGAGAGCTTTGTCCCAAATCACTGGGGTTTTTGCAAATGCTGTCCAAGGTCTGAGGATGGTGCCTTCTCTACAGACACCACTCTGGCACAGTGGCATTTCTCACCCCACAATCAACAACCAAGATAGCAACCTAGATCCAAGCATGTTAAAGCAAGAGAGATTACCCTCTGAATGGTTGCTTGGTCCCCCTACAATCTGCAGGCCTGGAGTCCTGGAATCAGCCATGCAACTGCAGCTGCAATGCCTCTGCTACCTCTTGCCCAGGGGGCAGGCCTGGACTGTGCTCTTAGGTCACCTGGTTCCAGCAGATTTCACCACTGACCTTTTATTCTCTTTGGCATTTATGGGTTGAGAAGTCTGGAAACCACCACAGCTGCTGGTGATTCACTCTCCTGAAGTCTGCTCCAGCCACCACTGATTGGGGCCACCCTAGGTCCAGAACTGCTCAGCTCACCAGGACTTCCCTTGGCTTCCAGAGTAATGCAATAGACCCTTCTTGTTAGCCTGCTGGGCTACCTTCAGCAGGATATTTGTTTCTCTCTGTCATTTTGTGGGTTCTGTAGCTCTAAAATTTGTTGAGACTAATTGTTTTACATGTGTTGGAACTAATTGGAGCTGGAGTCAACACCAAGTTCATGCTTCTACTCTGCCATCTTCGCTCCTCCCCCATCCTTCATTCTTGAAGAGGACCAATGGCATCATGAGGGCAATGGCTTGATTCACACATGAATTGGATTTAAGTAAGGCAGAGCTGCACAAAGTCATCTGTATCATTCTCTCCTCCAGAGTAATCAGAGTCCAGTGGCAAGACAAAAATTGAAACCACTGGTGATGGCCTAGCAGGGAAGGTGAAATTCATCAGCTATACCCATTTGTAGATGATAATGGACTGATTAGTTCAAGCTCCAGGGCTCCCTATAGTAGCTGAGATCTACAACCAACCAAAAAAGTTTGTTCTAACAATCTATATAAGAAAAAAATGGATAATAGACCCAAACTATGAATGCAGGTATATGGATAGATCATTGAATTAATATACTGATATGTTGAATTAGTCAACCAACAAATACTTATTAAATGCCTACCTATCTATATGCCAGGCATTGTGCACTGATAGGTACTGCCAGTAGACAGTGAACTGGCACTAGACTGAACTGGAAGAAGAGATCATAATTTTTTTAAGCAATAGCATTCTTCTGAAAATACATGGCCACATATTATGGACCACCACAATCTCTGAAGGATCAGAATTACTGGTGACCCACAGGGCAGTGGAGAGATGTGTGGCAAGTGGAGATAGACTATAACATGTGTACAATGGTGATTTGGGGCATAAAAAACATTATCCAGGCAATGGATGGTTTGAAAAGTGGCTGGGCCAGCTGCATAGTGAGAGGGAGAGATAATAGATGGATGCCCAAGAATGGCACTGGTACCCATGGAATGATAACATACCTAAAAGAGGACCTCCAATGCAGTCCTTCCACTTTTGGAGCATGTGGACAAGATTAACACAGGATAAGAACTCATAGGTGGTATATGTGGTACAGATGGCAGAGCACTGGGCTTGAAATCAGGAAGGGTGGGCTCAGATCTAGCCTCAGATGCTTGCTTAGCTATGTGACCCTTGAAAAGTTGTCTAACCTCAGTTTCCTCATCTGTAAAATGGGGTTATTAATAGCATCTATCTCCCAGGGTTGTTGTGAGGATCAATTGAGATAGCAATTACAAACTGCTTAGCACAGTGCTTGGCACTATATAAGTGCTTATTCCTTCCTCTTCCCTTTCCACATGTGATTCCTGTGTTACCAATGAGGAGGCTGTTGTTCACAGAGGTTAAGGATCTTGTCTAGGATCACTGAGCTAGCAAGTGTCAGAAACTGTGCTCAAAACAAACTCTTCCAAATCTAAATTCTGTCCTTCGTTCACTGTCACACAACCTCTTTCTGACTGTGCAAATCAGCTCTTTCCCAGTGTTCATCACTTCATAATTTGGTTTATAATAAATCCCCAGGGGGGCAGCTAGGTGGTGCAGTGAATAGAACACTGGCCCTAGAATCAGGAAGACCTGAGTTCAAATGCAGCCTCAGGCACTTCACACACACACACACACACACACACACACACGCACAAACTAGCTGTGTGACCTTGGGCAAGTCACTTAAACCCAATTTCCCTTCCTTCCTCCCTTCCAAAAAGAAAAAAAAAAGAATAAATCCTCAGAGACACTGAGTTAATATTTATGGAAATATAAGTACAAAAACTCAGATCTAAATATAAGCCATTTATTTGTTATCTGCTATTTTGGATGCATAGATCCTGCCCTCTTTTTTTAGTGCATTAATCATGGAATAGATTTAATAAATGTTTCTTGTGTGTTGTTGGGTTAATATGAATGATCAAGAAGTCACTTACAAAAATATGCAGACAAGGTAAGAAGCAAGGCCTTACTGAGTTATAAAGAATTATGTAAAACACAACTGGGAGAGGCAGGGAAGTCTATTTCCCAGTCAAATGAGGGACCAATGTCAATAATCTCTTAAGGTATCTATTGTCCTATGTCTTTTCATCTTATCTTAGGCTCCTTGAAAAAGCTTTCTAGACTCAATGCCTCTTCATCATATCTCAATAATTTTTCAAGTGGAGAAGGTCAAAGTGGTTTCTGACCCCACCACTTACATGAAATCTCTCTTGCCAAGGCTTCTGACAATCTCATAAATACTAAATGTGATGGCAACACTGCAGCTTTTAAAGCTATTAACCATCACTTTCTTCATATAGCTAGGCCCTGATTAGTGGGAGTGATGAATCCCTGAAGTGATCATTTTGATGATTCACTGATGAATTCACAAATTCATCATTTGAATTCACAAATTCATCATTTGAATTCACACTATTCAAAATTAGAATTTTATGTATGGTATGGTAATTGGTTCTACCCCAATGGAAATAAAAAGTGCAAATTCAAAGAATATGACCTCTTGAGGGATTCACTATTCAAACTAATCCTAACCTAGAGGTACTCTCTCTTCCCTCAGCTTTCATGACACTTCTCTCTCCCTGTTCTCCTGATGAATTCTTGTCACTCTCTTTTTACCGCAGATTAGCCATGGATGCCCCCTAAGCTCTTTCCTGGGTCCTCTCCTCTGTTTCCAGACTCTTTTTGTTCATGATCCCTTACACTTCTATGGATTCAATGATCATATCTCCATATCAACCAAATCTTGAAATCAGGAAGACTTGAGTTTGAATTTTGCCTCCGTCGCTTACTAGCTGTTGAAACCCTTGTTGGATCACTTAACTTCTGTCTTCCTCAGTTTCCTCATCTGTAAAATTGGGGCAATAATAGCACCCATCTCACAGAGTTGTTGCAAACTTTAAAATGCTATAAAATGCCATCACCACCACCACCACCATCATCATCATCATCATCATCATGGTCTGGTACTATATATTATCAACTGCCTCCTGAACACTTCTACCTACATCTCTAAAGTGGAATGGAATTCATTGTCTCTTCCTTTTAAAACCCATTTCTCCTCCAAATTTTCACTGGATGAGCCATCATTCTACTTGTCACTCAGGTTCACTAATTTGAAGTCATCTTCTTCAATTTCCATGTCCAACCAAGTCAAATCAAGTTAACAAGCGGTTATTAAATACTTAGGATGTGCCAGGCACAAATACAAGAAGAAAGAAGGACAATCCCTGTTTTTCAAGAAACTTACATGGGGTAAGATAACACCTAAAAGGGAGGGGGGGAAAGAAGCAGGTACGCAGATTGGGAGTATTGTAGAGAAAGTCTGAGGGAGAGTCAGGTGAAGAGGAATGAAGATGTGGCTATCAGGGCATCCTCCCTAAAAAGGTAAGTTCTGGGAGGAATCAGTCAATCCAAGGGAGAGATGGTTAGGGAAGAGGGTATCTCCAGTGTTCAAGGTCCAGCAATGGGGAGAATTTCTAGAGTGAAAAGGTTTCTGGGGCATAGTAGACAAAATCGTGGGAATTCAGGAGTACAGCCAGGAGAGGGATGAAGCAGCAGTCAAGTGTTATCAATTCCATCTCCATAACATCTATTGTATCTATCTCCTCTCTAGTTATACAATTAATTCCCCAGTTCGGGCCCTAATTGCTTCTCATTTGTACTATGTGTATTTTCTACTCGTTACTCTTTGTTTTATGCTCTGGAGCCAAGGAAAACAAAAGTAATCAGTACTCCGCAATAGTCCTTCATATATTTTAAGAAAGATGCTTCTCCTCCTCAATCTTCAGTTCTTTCAATTGATCTTTATATGGCATGATTTAGAGTATTCTTAGTCCTTTGGTTTCCTTTCCTTAGATACAGAATTACAGAAGCTCCATTTTGGGAGGGAATTCAAAGCCCATCTACTCCAACCTATGTCTGGAAGGGAGAGTGAGACCGATGACTTTGCACAGCCCTGCCTCATTTAAATCCAACTCACTCGCAAGTCAAAGCATCACTTTTCTGATGTCATTGGTTCCCTTAGAGAACGAAGGATGTACAACATCTGAACAAAAATCCCCACTAAAACAGGGCTTCTTTTCTGTGTGTCAGTTCTGGACTTATCGGTTACAGGCTGGGTGAGCCTGATCAAGTCATTCAACCTCTGTAAGCTCAACACTTACCTCCCAGCATTGTGGTGAGAATCACATGAGGTCATATTTGTAAAGTCCTTAGCATAGTGCCTAGCACACACTGTTGTTCAGTCACTCCAGTCATGTCCCACTCTTTGTGACCCCATTTGGGGTTTTCTTAACAAAGATACTGGAGTGGTTTGCCATTTCCTCCTCTGGCTCATTCAGCCTAGTACATAGTAGGCGCTTAATAAATGCTTTTTCTTTTCCCTTCCTCTTCCCTTCCCAGATCTCTTCGATAGTTTGGTGAAGCCTATGGACTCCTCAGAAAAATGTGTGTTTTTTTAATAGCAGAAAATAAAACACATAAGATTATAAAGGAAATCAATGATATGGATGTACAATTATCAAAATATGTGTTGAAGCCTCAGGTTCATGGGCCCCCGGTTAAAAACCCTGGCTCCACAATGTAACCCATAAATGGTCCTTCAGTCATTTTTTGGAGATCTCCAGGGAGGGGGAACCTGCCTAACAACACATGCCACTTTTGGATGGCTCCAGTCCTTAGGAAGTTTTTTTCTGACATCATGCCTAAGTTAATCTCTTTGCATCTTCCACCCATGACTCCTCATTCAGCCCTCTGGGGCTAAGTGAAACAAGTCTATTCCCTTTTCCATATGACAAGTCTTCAAACACTGGAGGGCAGACGTCATGTTCTCTCATGGCCTTCTCTTTTCCAGGATAAGGGGATCAAATAAAATAGTGTTTGCAAAGCACTTTGTAAATCTGAAAATGCTACATAAACACTGGGGCAGCTAAGTGGTACAGTGGATGGAGACAGCACCGGGTCTGCAGTCCTGAGTTCAAATATAGTCCCAGATACTTACTATGTGACCCTGGGCAAGTCACTTAACCCTCTTTACCTCAGTTTCTTCATCTGTAAAATGAGCTGGAGAAGGAAATGGCAAACTAGTCCAGTATTTTTGCCAAGAAAACCCCAAATGGAGTCATAGAGAGCTGGACATGGCTGAAAAATGACGAAAGAACAACAAATATACTCGCTACTATCATTGTTGTTGTTGTCATTACCTTCCTGAAATATTCCCCGTGGTTCATAAATTTCTTTACAGAAATATATTTCCTTACAACATGATTTTATTACCCTTTTTGCCTAATCCATTCCATTTGAATAAGCTGTGTCCTTCTAGAACCATATTTTGGGATGTAACATATAGCATAGCATAGACAGCACTAGACACTCTCAGGGAAGCTGGGTTTCAGTTCTAAATGAGAATTGGCCTATGAGTCATTAAGGATCTGGGTTCAAATTCTGCCTCTCTCTGACCTTGGACAATCACTTAAACTCTTAATGGGTCAGACAACTCTTTAAGACTCTAAGTTTCAGAATAGTTGCATGTCCTCATTGATAAAATGAGTTTCCTCACTAGAAGTTCCCAATTCCAGTGACATCAGAGGTCTCGAAAAAAAATGTCATAATACTTATGGATGAGTGAATGAAAATGTAGTCGTTAAGTACTTACTTTGTGGAAGACACAGTGCTAAGTAGGCCCTGGAGATATATATATAAAAGCTTCTGCTTTCAAGGAGCATTCTTTCTAATGGGATAAATGACACACGCACCCAAGGACGGATGGCCCATGAGTCTAGGGCTTCGTGGTGCAGTAAATGGTAAGGCCCAGCACCCTTAAATTGTATCAACACGTTAGGTGATAGCTGTATGATCAGTGGAGGCTGAATAGTGATAGGGAGAAGGATCTATAGGGTGTCGTAGCTGGGCAGATGTAAAGTCTAGGAGGTAGTGGGAAGGCAGATTGTAAAACCTGGTTGCCCTTCATCTCACCAGAATGAATAAAGCTGGTGATGCCCACCTCATCCAAGCCATATGTGGCTCTGATCTGGAATGGGAGCAAAGTGGAAAAGAAAGAGGGGAAGGGTGACCTTGGTTGGACCATGAAGAGTCAGACATAACTGAGTGACCACCACAACAAAGGTCTTTATAATTTCTTGTCATTGTTCTTTCCATTTCTATTGTCATAGCTGTGAATATTCAGATCTTCCTTCTGCCAGGATGTTCTAGATTGGTTCTGGAATTGCCTGGGCTAGTAGAAGGTATGGGGGTAGAGAGGAGAAGAAGTAGGGAAGGTGACTCTATGGTAGAAAGTTGTAGAGTAAGCACTTTGTTAACATTCCATATAAATGTTAGCTATATTCCAGTTATAAATCATATACCATAAAATGAAGTAAAATTCATCTCCATGTGTTAAGGTCCCTAGTTCATCTTGTTTGCTACCCATAATTTTTACATTTGTAGATAGGCATTTAAGGTCATAGTTTTTAATACTGTCTCTTTTCCTGGATATTGCCTCCTGTTAATTAATGGTCTTCACCTTGCATCTTTTTCCTGTGGTGTAAAAAAACAAAACAACCAAAACTCTTCCTCACACTTTCTAGACAGATCTGCATAAGTTTTATTGGAGTAGGCAGAAAACAAAGATGCATGTAGCTATAGGGAGAGGGATACTTCTTACAGAAAGAGACACTATCTACAAAGCACAGAGTGTTCTTTCAGCTTCTAAGAAAAGTAACTCATTTCTTTTTGAGATAGCCTTTTGGGTGGTCTTATCTTCATTTCAGCCTTGCTGCAGGACTTTGTCATTCATTTAGTCCATGACAAGACTGTCATCCTGGTAGCAAGGACAGGGAAGAGGGAAGGTTTGAGGGAACAAGGGCAAAGAGGAACGTGTGACTACTCACTTTGAATGGAATGGAGGCCAGACTCTAAGAGAGAAGATCAGGACCCCTCTCTTTTTGCCTCTATGCTGTGCCATAGATACTACTCTCAATAGTATTTTTGGGGGAAGATATTTGTATCTTCTCTTTTATCCCTTCCCTCATATTATTAGTTTAAAACTCTCAATCAGATTCCCGTATTCCCAGGCAAAAATCTTCTATATAAGTCTTAAAAAATCTGTGGGCCATTGACCCCTAATGCAACAATATGGTTTCTTTAGATAGCTGCCTCCTTTTCTTTCTCATTGAAATAATTTTCATTTATGTCATTATAATTTCATTCTTAAGAACATTTTATTCCTCTTGGGTTGACTTCCCTTGTGGAGTTTTAAATTATGATGCCTATGCTTTTCCCTAATTCTTTGATATCTATTTTTCTCAAATACATAACACCTGCCTGATTTTCCCTCTTATATATCCTGAGCTCCAAAATGGTAAATTCTGTTCTTCCTCCCAAGGTTCTGATCATATCTGCTTTGGCACTCAGATTGTTCTCCTTGGTCAGAATCAGGTCCAGAAGAGCAGTTTCTTTTGTCACCTTTCACCTTTCAAAGACTTAAATCACCATTAAGATAAGACTATGTTATTAGTCTTGATAAAATTAGATAATGTGTGTAAAGTGCTATGCAAACCTTAAATCTTTGTATAAAGGCCACAATTATTATTGGTTTTGTTATCAGGAACTTTGCTTTTAACAGAAAGAAAGCTATAACTGGCATCTGTCTAGTTGAAGCCTCCCATTATTACTATGTATGTTGCTAGTAGATGCCTCTCTGGAAGGTACCTTATTCTTTCTGCTCCTTCTTCCCTTTTAGAAGGGGAAGAACAAGGACTTGTACCTGTTTTCATCCTGCTCTGTTTCTTTTCTCATATCAGAGACTGGAATTTGATCAGTCACAGCTTATTATAATAGCTAACTCAATTTCAACCTTGGAGCAATATAATGGCTCTCAGGTCCACATGGTCCCTTTCTTTGCTGTTTTATGGAGTTTGTATGAGGCAAAAAGTTATTAGGATTATCACAATAGCTCAGAGCTCCCAGTTAGGAAAATTCCTGACATTCAGACAGGTATATCTCTCTGTACTAATTTAAAGTTTTGTGTTTCTCTAGCTAACTCCTTGTCACCAGAACACCAGTAAAGCCAGAACACAAGAAACATTTAGGTAAAAGAAGTGAGCAGAGTATATAGTATTCAGTGCACATATTCAGGGAGGGGAATTTGAGGAAAGAGTAGACCTTTTCTTGGAACTTTCTTTAGTGCCTGAGGTGGTGAATTTAACTATTAACTTTAGCCCCAGTCCTCTGCTGTGCCTTTATGGGCCAGTTGTTTCTCCTTGATTTCTCCCTTCTTTGTCATAGCTCAGCCTTCCTTTGACTCTGTTTTTAATTTCTTTTTCTTTTTTTGACTTTTCCTTTTTATTTTTTCTCTTACCTGTAGCCTCCATGCCACTGATTCTTTCCAGCTCAACTCATTAAATTCTGGATAGGGATGGGGATATCAACTCTTCCCTTTTCATTCTGTCTTTTACAAAATATTTGTGAAGAACTCTGGATCATGGTTCAAGTCTGCCTTCTGGTTCAAAGATCACAATAGCTCCAAATTACTCTCAGGGTTGACAGGATGCTAATCAGTTCTCAAACCCCTGTTACAATTGTATCATATCTGCATGCCAACTAGTGACATGTTCTTCCATACAATCGTTTTAAGATCTGAACTTGTTAAGGAGTTCCTCTGTATCACTCTTGATCTTTTTAGATGTCTTTCCTTGTTTATTGCACTCCCTTATCAGGAACATTCTAGACTGTACTGTCAGAAGTACATGGGAGAATATCTTGTCCTTATATGAGTCATTTCCTTTTTTATTTCATTTGAGAGAAAGGATCAGTAGGGGACAACATATCCTCTGGGTACTCAACCTGCCAGTGTTGGTAAGAGTGGGGGAAGCAGCCTCAGAGGGCTGTTACACTGGTATAGATATGAATGGAATGCATTGTCTGCTTTTGGCCTAATGACATTGGAATTACCATAAGGAATTGTGAATGACTAGCAGTTAGTGAAATAGCATTGCAAAAATAGACTAAATGTTTTTAGAAAATGATTTTCAAAGTTGCCAACTGGGGAAAAAACAAGACTACTATATTTCTACATCCAAGAGCGTGAGCCTTAGTTACACTAGAATGATAGAGTCTGGAAGGGGCACATTGGACCTGGTCTATGACATTACTATGTGTTGGAACAAGTTAGAGACTGGGGCTTATATGGTGCTGCCATAAATAATAGTCCTGATAATAATAACGGTGATGATAATGGCTGGCATTTATAGGTTACTTTAAAGTTTGCAAAGGACATAACATATATTGTCTCATTTGTTTCTCACAAGCACCCTGGGAGGTAGGTGCTATTATAATCCCCATTTTAAGAATTAGGAACCTGAGGCAAAGAGAGGTTGAATGATCTGTCCTGGGTCACACAGGCAGTAAGGGTCCGAGGAAGGATTTAAACTCAGGTCTTCCTGACTCCAAGACTAGCATTCTATGCACCGTGGCAACTAGCTGCCTAAAAGTCCCTAACTATGAGAAGGCAGATTACATAAGGCAAGTGGTCATTTCCATTCAAACCATGTTGACTTTAAACCTTTTGAATGCTGATTTGGACATTTTGCCTTTTTTCCCCAACAGATCCTCTTGTAAGCAACAAAATCCCCAGACATTGTGGTAGGTTCATGTGTGATATTCTTCAAAAACAGAAAATATAGGCCAATTACGGTCAGGGGAGTGAGAAGGAAGAGAAGCCATTTTAACTTTAATGGTAGCAATGACAAAGTTTTAATTTAAGCAATTTGAGAGTTGAGTGTATAATCTATGCAAATTATATGTAAATGCCTCCAGGGTGTAATCAAGGTGTTTACTTTTTTCTTCTCATTTCTCTCCTCTATTTCTTCTTTCATCTCCAACTCTATTCTTGGCCAGAGACCAAACACAATTTCAGGAATTCTGATGAGACCCCAAAGTGCCAGGGGCCACAGTCTATGTCATCTGATGTTTTTTTCCATAGTTTTCACTTCCAATTAGCTGAATGCTGACAATATGCCTGGAAGAAGACACAATGCTTACCCTAGAGGCTTGCAATAGAAATTAGCTCAGGCTTCTGAATCATCTAGTCTTACCATCAGGAAATGTGAGGAAAGACTGAATAGATAGGGCTAGCTCCTACAGATCTTTCCTACATATGTACCTGCAAAGAAAACTACGTTCCTTAGTTTCAAAAAATAACAACTGGTGTTTATATAGTGTCTTATGGTTACAAAGCCCTTTACATTGTGAATTATCTCATTTCATCCTAATTGCTCTATGAAGTTGGTAATGCAAGTAGAATCATAGGTTAAAAAATGGAATTATTATCTGTTTATTGTTCACTTGTTTCAGTCATGTCCAACTCTTTGTGGCCCCATTTGTTCTTAACAAAGATACTGGAATGGTTTGCCATTTCTTCTCCAGCTCATTTTTACAGGTGAGGAAACTGACGCAAACAGGGTTAAGTGAGTTGCCCAGTTCACACAGCTAGTAAGTGTCTGAGACTGGATTTAAACTTAAAAAGATGATTCTTCACTACTCCAGGTCTTACACTCTATCCACTGCCCCATCTAGCTGCCCTTGGAAGAATGATATAATCTTAGATATAGAGCTTTCAATTAAGAGAAAAGGAAATTAAAATTTTCCTACATTAAGTAACTTATCCATGGTCATTTAGGGAGTAAGGGGCAGAGTCAGGATTGGAACCCAGGTCCTCTGACTTCAAAACTGGCATTGTTTTCACTTTCCCATACTACTTCTATCCTCCCCATTTGAAAGATTGGGAAACTGAGGCTAAGAGAAACTAAACAGCTTGCTCAAGTAAATAGCAGAACTAAGATGCAGATGCATGTCTTTTAAGTCAAATGTTCTCTCCATGGTAATATGCTGCCTCTGAGATGAAAAAGGATCTAACATAAATAATGGAGATATAAAATAATTCCCTTAATGGAAAAGGATCTACATGTACAGAAGATTTATAGCAGCTCCTTTTGTGGTGGCAAAGAATTAGAAATTGAGGCAATGCACATCAATTGGGAAATGGCTGAACAAGTTGTGGTGTATAAATGTAATGAAATACTATTGTGCCATGAGAAATGATAAGCAGGGGATTTCAGAAAAATCTGGAAAGATTTTACATGAACTGAAGCAAAATGAAGTGAGCAGAATCGAGAGAACGTTGTGTACAGCAACAGCAATATTGTGCAATGATCAACTATGATAAACTTAACTCTTCTCAGCAATACAATGATCCAAGATAATTCCAAAAGATTCATGATTGAAAATGCTCTCCATATACAGAGAGAGAACTATGGAGTCTGAATATAGATCAAAGTATACTATTTTCACTTTTTTTCCATGGTTTTTTTTCCCTTTTGGTCTTTTCTTCTTTTACAACATAATTATTATGGAAATATGTTTTGCATGATTATATATAAAAAAGATTCCCTTAAAAACTGTTAACCATTCAAGAACTAGAATTAGACTATTAGTGATGAAAGCAGTAACTAGAGTTATGTGTCTGATAAATAGAAATTCAGAATCAATTGATATTGATTATCTATTGAAGAGTTACAAAATTTGTTGATTATATGTAGCAGATATTTAATAGCAGGTTGATTTATCTTTTTTTTTGAGGGGGAAGTGTGAGGCAATTGGGGTTAAGTGACTTGCCCAAGGTTATACCGCTAGTAAGTGTGTCAAGCATCTGAGGTAAAATTTGAATTCAGGTCTGCCTGACTCCAGGGCCAGTATTCTATTCACTGCTCCACCTGACTGTCCCCTTTTCCCCTTTTTTTCTTTTCTTTAAAATTAATTTTATTTTATTTTAAAATTTATTTCATTAATTTAATTTAAATTAATTTAATTATTTTGTTTTCAACATTCATTTCCACAAAATTTTGAGTTATAATTTTTTTCTCCCCTATCCTCTGCCCCAAAATAGCAAGCCTACTGAATACCTCTTCCCCCAGTCTATTCTCTCTTATATCTTTCCCCATCACCCCACTAACTTTCTAATAGGGTAAGATGAATTTCTCTAACCCAGTGCCTGTATATCTTATTTCTTATTGCAAGTAAAAAGCAATTTTTAAAAAAATTGTTTTAAAAAATTAATCAATTAATTAATTGCCTTTTTTTGGAGGGGGGAGGTAGGGCAATTGGAGTTAAGTGACTTGCCCAAGGTCATGTGGCTAGTTTTGTGTTAAGTGTCTGAGGCCAAATTTGAACTCGGGTCCTCCTGACTTCAGGGTCAGTGCTCTATTCACTGTGCCATCTAGCTACCCCTAAACATTTGTTTTTAAAACTTTGAGTTCCAGATTTTTTCTCTTCTTCCCTCCTCACCTGCCCCCACTGGGAAGGTAAGCAATTCAATATAAGTTGTACATGTGTAGTTACCCAAATCATTTCCATAAATTGTTATATTGTGAAAGGTTAACTGTATTTCCCTTCATCCTATCCCACCTCCCACTTATTCCATTTTTTCCTTTGATCCAATCCCTTTAAAAAAATATTTGCTTCTAACTACCCTCTCCCCCAATCTTCCCTCCCTTCTATCATCCCCCCTCTTATCCCCTACTCCCTATTTTCCTGTAGGGTAAGATACCCAATTGAGTGTGTATGTTATTCCCTCCTTAATCTAAATTCAATTAGAGTAAGGTTGTCCCATTCCCTTTCACCTTCTTGCTCTTCCCCTCCATCGTAAGTTTTCTCTTGCCTCTTTTATATGAGATAATTTACCCTAATCTATCTCTTTCTCCTTCTCCCAATAAATTCCTCTCTCACCTCCTAATTTTATTTTCTAGATATCTTCTTTTCATATTCATCTTGTTGAGAACAGTCTTATGAAGTACAATTATAATTTTCCATGTAGGAATGTGAATAGTTCAACTTTAGTAAGTTCCTTATATCTTTTTCCTGTTTACCTTCTCATGCTTCTCTTGCTTCTTGTATTTGAATGTCAAAATTTCTGTTAAGCTCTGTTTTTTTTTTCATGAAGAATGCTTGAAAATCCTCTATTTCATTGAATGAACGTATTTTCCCCTGAAGCATTATAATCAGTTTTGCTGACTAGGTGATTCTTGGTTTTAGTGCTAGCTCCTTTGACCTCTGGAATATCATATTCCAAGCCCTTGACCTCTGGAATACCATATTCCAAGCCCTTCGATCCCTTAATGTAGAAGCTGCTAGGTCTTGTGTTATCATGATTGTGTTTCCACAGTACTTAAATTGTTTGTTCCTGACTGCTTGCAGTATTTTCTCCTTGACCTGAGAACTCTGGAATTTGGTTATAATATTCCTAGAAGATTTCTTTTTGGGATCTTTTTCAAGAGGTGATTGGTGAATTCTTTCAATTTCTATTTTGCCCTCTGGTTCTATGATATCATGGCAATTTTGCTTGATAATTTCTTGGAAGATGGTGTCTAGGTTCTTTTTTTGATCATGGCTTTCAGGTAGTCCAAAAATTTTAAAATTGTCTTTATTTTCCATGTCAGTGGTTTTTTCCAATGAGATTTCACATTGCCTTCTATTTTTTCATTTGTTTGGAACTGTTTTAGAGTATCTTGATTTCTCATAACATCATTAGCTTCCAATCACTCCAATCTAATTTTGAAGGAGTTATTCTCTTCAGTGAATTTTTGAAATTCCTTTTCCATTTGAGCAATTTGGCTTTTTAAGGCATTCTTCCTATTTTTGGCTTTTTGGGCCTCTTTTGTCATTTGAGTTAGTCTATTTTTAAGGTATTATTTTCTTCAGTGTATTTTTGGGTCTCCTTTAGTAGGCTGTTGATTTGCTTTTCATGATTTTCCTGCATCATTCTCATTTCTCTTCTGAATTTTTCCTCTACTTCTTTTACTTGATTTTTAAAATCCTTCTTGAACTCCTCCATGGCCTATAACCAATTCATATTTTCTTGGAGGCTTTTGATGCCAGAGTTCTGACCTAGCTGTATTCCTCCTGCTCCATGCCTTGATCCTTTTTGTCCCCCCAAAAAGGATTCTATGGTCTGTTTGTGTTTCCTGTGCTTGTTCATATTGCCAGCCAATTACTTGACTTACTCTGCTTCCAGAATGGAGAGAGCTTTGTCCCAAATTCCTGGGGGTTTTGCAGCTGCTGGAGCTATTAGGAGGGCACTGTCTCTACAGCCCCTACAAGCTCTGGCTCACTGGTTGCACACCCAACCACACAAGATGAAAATCTAGATCCAAGCAAGTTAAAGCAAGTGTGATTACCCTCTGAATGGTCCCTTGATCCCCCTACAATCTACAGGCCAGGAGCTCCTGAGGCAGCCATTTGGTGCAGCTTTTGTGCCTTTGCTGCTTCTTGCCTCAGTTGCATAAGCTGTACTGCATTCTTGTGTCCTCCCCCACCCTGTTTCAACAAAATTCCACACTGACCTTTTACTTTGTCTTTGGAGTTTATGAGTTGAGAAGTCTGGAAGCTGCCACAGTTGCTGGTTACTCACTCTCCTAAAGTCTGCTCTGGCTGCTGCTGGTTGGGGCTGCCCTGGGGCTGGAACCATGCGGCTCCTGCAGGACTTCACTTGGCTCCCAGCATGCTGTTGGCCTGCTGGCTGTCTTCAGTGGGAAATTTGTTTTTCTCTGTCACTTTGTGGGTTACATAGCTTAAAAATTTGTTTATAGTAATTTTTCACAGGTATTGGAATTGTTTGGACCTGGAGCCCATGCCAAGTTTGTGCTTCTACTCTGCCATCTTGGCTCTGCCCCTCCTTTTTCTTTTTTTCTAAAATAATTTTTTTTTACAGATTGGTTTCTAAACAACCATATAACATCACAGATGTGTGCCCAAGGAATAAAAATAGTTGGACAATTTTATCTAAAAGGAAACCTAATTAGGAAGGTAAAACTAGTACTCCAAAGAATTTCAATATTGATTTTGATGACCAGACATTCAATTTTAGCTATGCTGATGCTGTCTCCTCTCTATAAAGAAAACTAACAATTGACTCTATCAAGTATATTTTTGGTGTGGGTAGGGGTTCAGAGCTGTGATTTCATTGGTACGGTGAATATCTGTTAAGGAAACTATTTCTAACAGTGTACATTGGCTACTATTCTGTGTTTTACATGCCTAGAATAATTTCTTCCTCATCTTTTGCCTCTCCTTTCCTTCAAGACTCAGCTCAGTTCCTATCTTGGCCCCATTCCTGAACTTTTAGACTTAAAAAAAAAATCACACTTCCACTGTTGTCTCATCTTGGAACTTTTCTCAGCACCTGTGTGTGACCTGCTCACCAATGGAACATCCATCCCCCTGCAGGGCCTGCTCTCCCCTTCTCCCATTGGTGAAGTCCTTCTGGAAGGCTCCATTTTGTGAAAGGTTTGCAGACTCGTCTGCCTTCATTTCCCCTCCAGTTCTGCCCCTCACCTTCCAGATTTCTAAATCCTCCATAAGGATGTCTTTATCCTTCAAATCTCCTTCAGCTCCTTTTGGTGTGTGGTCCTTCCCCCTTGGA
>CM053594.1:183901159-183920700 GCA_028646575.1 Pseudocheirus occidentalis
GATCTACTTAGCCCTAAGTATCTGATCTACTTAGCCCTAAGTATCCTATCCACTTAGCCCTAAATATCCAACAAATTGATTACCATTACACTGTTCCATACATAAAATTCTCTATTTCCTCTATGCCTGGAGTGCTCTCCCTCCTCACCTCCACCTCTTCTAGCTCCTAGTTTCTTTCAAGACTTGTCTCAAGTGTCACCTTTTACATAAAGACTTTCCTGATTTTATCCCATTCCCTTATTGCCACTAGTACACCTCTTTTAAATTACTTTGGATTCATTTTTTATGTATTCAGCATATATCGATATACATAGATGCTATGTGCCCTATTGGAATGTTAGCTTCCTGAGGGCAGGGACTGTTAAATTTTTGTCTCCATCCTTAGCACAATCTGACTTCCAACTTCATTATTCAACCAGAATTGTTGTCTCCAAAGTTATTAGCCATCTTTTAATTGCCAAATCTAATGGCCTTTTCTCAAAAATATATTCTCAAAAATATATTTCTCAAAACTCATTCTTATTAACCTGTCTTTTCCCTTTGAGGCTATGGATCACCTGCTCCTTGATACTCTCTTCTTCAGATTTTTGTGACCCTACTGCCTCCTGGTTCTTCTCAAACCTATCTGACCACTCCTACTGCCTTCTTTACTGTGTCTTCATCCCGACCTGCTGACCGTGGGTGTCTCACAGGACTCTGTCCCAGGCTCTCTTTACTTTTCCCTTTATATTATTTTGAATAAGTTTTTCTTGATGTCTTTTGTTTTAACATCACCCCTAATATCCCTCTCCCTCCCCTTCATAGAGAGTTATCCTATATAACTAATTATATTTTTAAGACAAAAAGGAAGAAATCAGTTTAAGAGATCAATATATTTAAAAAGTGTGAAAATATGTGCAATATACAATACTGTAGACCTCCCACCTCTGCCAAGGGATGAGTTGGGAGTGTTGGGGTTTTTCTCATACCTCTCCTTTAAAGTCATACTTGTTCTTATAATCTTGAAAGAGTCACTTTTTACTTGTGTGTGCAGGGAGTTGATTTTTTTCTGTTTACGTTGTTGTAGTCACATATATTATTCTCTTGGCTTTGCTTAATTCAATGTGTACTGCTTGGTGTAGAGCTTTCCATGCTTAGCCTATAAATATGTATTCACATTCATGATTTCTTGTAACACAATAAAATTTCATTACATTCGCAAACCACAATTTATTTAGCCATTCTATTTCGTTTCCAATTATTTGCTATCACAAAAATAATGTTGTTATAAACATTTTGATGTGTATAGGGACTTTCTTCTTTTCAATGGCCTCCCTGGGGTAAAAGCTCAGTAATAGAATCTCTGGGTTAAAGGGTATGGATATTCTAATCACTTTATTAGCACAATTCCAATTCTCTTTCAGAAACAGTTGTATCAATTTATAGCTCTACCAAACGGTACAACAGTGTGCCTATATTCTGACAACCCCTCCAACGTGACTCTTCCCGTCTTTTGTCATCTTTGACAACTTGTAAAGTTGTACTTACATTTCTCTTATTGTCAGTGATTTGGGTTTTCTTTAGTATGGCTATAAATGGTTTCAATTTCTTCATCAGAAAACTGCTTGTTCACATCCTTATCAACTGGGAAATGACTCTTTTTCATGTAGCTGTTAATGGTTTTCAATCTCTACACTATTTCACTTGGTGATCTCTTCAGTTTCCGTAGATTCAAATATCTCTATCCTGATGATTCTCAGATCTACATATCCAACTCTTAAATTTCTATGGACCTCCACTCTCTAATCTCCAACTACCTACTGGACAACTCAGATGTCCCCCAGATATCTTAAACTCAACATGTCCAAAACCAAATTCATTATCTTTCCCCCAAATCCTTGCTTCTTCCTAACTCAACTCCTAGTTAAATATACCACCATCCACCAAGTCCCCCAGGCATATAACTTATCCTTAACTCTTTAATCTTTGTCGTTTTCCACATCCAGTCTGCTGTCAAGGCCTGTCAATTTTACCTTTGTATCCTGTATGTATGCCTTTGAGCCTGCCACCATCCTG
Source organism: Pseudocheirus occidentalis (assembly GCA_028646575.1). Taxonomy (NCBI): domain Eukaryota; kingdom Metazoa; phylum Chordata; class Mammalia; order Diprotodontia; family Pseudocheiridae; genus Pseudocheirus; species Pseudocheirus occidentalis. Next base: position 183,903,215 of record CM053594.1, read on the forward strand.
GTGCAAACCCTTCATCAGTTCACACCTGTTCTATTGTCATAGCCTATTGTTGATCTCCCTGCTACAAATCTCTACCCACTTCAGTCTATCCTCTACTCTGCTGTCAGAGTGACCTTCCAAAAGCCCGTATCTGATCATGTTACCTCCCTATTCAATAAACTCTGATGTCTCTCAGTCACCTCCATGTATAAAATCTGTTTGGCATTCAGAATCCTTCATTACACCCTGAACCCCATGAGTGAGCGCACACGCACACACACACACACACACACACACACACACACACACACACACACACACTTTTCTAGTCATTTTATACTTATATTCTCCACCCATCGCATCATCTCCTATCCAGTGACACTGGCTTTTTTGCTGTTCCTCAAACATCACACTCCATCTTCCAACTCAGAATTTTTTTCACTGGCTGTCCCACATGCTTGGAATGTTCTTCCTCCTCATCCCCTAATTCTGGTTTCTCTATTTCCTTCAAGACTCAACTAAAATCCTTTTTTTATCTTAAATTCTTTAAAAAATTTTTTCTTAAATTTATCTATTTTTAGTTTTCAGCATTCACTTTCATAAGATTTTTGAGTTCCAAATTTTCTCCTCATCTCTCCCTCCTTGCACCCCAAGAAGTCATGTAATTTGATATAGACTCTATGTATACATTCATATTAAACCCATTTTCACATTAATCATATGGTAAGGAATTAGAACCAATGAGAAAGCATGAGAAAGAAGAAACAAAAAAAGAGGGTGAGAGCAAATAATGTGCTTCCATCTGCATTCAGACTCAATAGTTCTTTTTCTGGATGTGGACAGTATTTTTACATCATGAGTCTTTTAAAGTTGTCTTACATCCTTGCATTGCTAGGAAGAGATCAGTCTATTAAAGTTAGTCATTGCACAATGTGTCTGTGTACAATGTTCTCCTGGTTCTGCTTACTTTACTCAGCATCAGTTCATGTAAGTCTTTCCAGGTTTTTCTGAAATCTGTGTGTTAATCGTTTTTTTTTCTTTTTTCTTTTTATTTTTTTGCTCATCATTTCTTATAGCACAATAGTATTCCATTACATTCATATACTACGATATATTTGACCATTCTGCAATTAATTGATGGGCATCCCTTCAATTTCCAATTCTTTGCCACCAAAAAAAGCTGTTATAAATTTTTTTGTACATGTGGGTCCTTTTCTCATTTGTATGATCTCTTTGGGATATAGCCCTAGAAGTGGTATTGCTCGGTCAAAGGGTATGCACATTTTTAAACTCTTTGGGTATAGTTCCAAATTGCTCTCCAGAATGGTCTGATCAATTCACAACTCTACCAACAATGTAATAGTGTTCCAATTTTCCCACATCTTCTTCAGCATTTATCATTTTCCTGTTTTGTGATGTTTGCCAATCTGATACATGTGATGTGGTACCTCAGAGATGTTTTGATTTGCATTTCTCTAATCAATAGTGATTTGAAGCATTTTTTCATATGTCTATAAATAGCTTTAATTTTTTCATCTGAAAACTGCCTGTTCATGTCCTTTAACCATTTATCAATTGGGGAATGACTTTTATTCTTATAAATTTGACTCAGTTCTCTACATATTTTAGAAATGAGGCCTTTATCAGAGACACTTTGTTGTAAAAAAAAATCTTTCCCAGCTTTCTGCTTCCCTACTAATCTTGGTTGCATTGGTTTTGTTTGTACAAAACCTTTTCAACTTAATGTAATCAAAATTACCCATTTTGCACTTCATAATATTCCCTATCTCTTGTTTGTTCATAAATTCTTCTATTCTCCATAAATCTGACAGGTAAACTATTCATTGCTTTCCTAGTTAACTTACAGAATCAGCCTTTATATGTAAATCATGTACCCATTTTTACTTTATCTCAGTATAGGGTATAAGATGTTGATCTATTCCTAGTTTCTGTCATTTTATTTTCCAGTTTTCCCAATAATTCCTGTCAAATAGTGAGTTCTTATCCCAGAAGCTGGAGTCTTTGTGTTTATCAAACAGTAGATTACTATCATCATTGACTACTGTGTGTTCTGTACTTAACCTATTCCACTGATCCACCACTCTAAGTCTTAGCCAATATCAAGTAATTTTGATGATTGCTGTTATATAATACAATTTAAAATCTGGTACAGCTAGGCCACCTTCCTTGGTATTTCTTTTCATTAATTCCCTTAATATTCTGGACCTTTTGTTCTTCGAGATGAATTTTTGTTATTATTTTTTCTAGATCTATAAAATAATTTTTGGTATCTCAATTGCTACGGCACTGAATAAGTAAATTAATTTATGTAGAATTATCATTTTTATTTTATTAGCTCATCCTACTCATGAGCAACTGATGTTTTTCCAGTTATTTAAATCTGACTTTATAAAATCCCACTTTCTACAGGAATTACTTCCCCAAACCTTTTAATTCTAGTGCCTTCCTTCATTGTTTACAATGTATGTTGTATATAGCTTGTTTGTACATGCTTATTTGCATCGTGTCTCCCCCATTAGATTGTAAGTTCTTCCAGGACAAAGACTGTCTTTTGCATTTTTTGTATCTCCAGGGCTTAGCACAAACCAATGAAAGTCTCATAGAGAACATTAGAAAATACACTTCCCCAAGATGGCAGAGTAAAAGCAGGAACTTGCTTGAGACCATGCCCCAACTACCTCTAATAACTGTAAAAAAAAAATACTCTAAACAAATTTTAGAGCTACAGAACCCACAAAATAAAGGAGAGAAATACACCTCCAGCTGAAGTCAGGCTGACAAGCCGAAAGGGTTTATTGCACTGGGCTGGGAGTGGAATGCAGTCCTGCAGGAGCCATGCCAGAACAGACCTCAGAGAACTGGATCACTAACAACTGTGGTAGTTTCCAGACTTCTCAAGCCACAAACACCAAAGAGAAGGTAAAAGGTCAGTGGGGAAATCCTGCTGGACCTGGGTGAGAAAACAGCAGCCATCTGGCCCCTGCCCCTAGGGTGGAAGTGGGGGCTATAGCAGCAGGGAAGCTGCTTCTGGAGGTCCAGGCCCACAGAAGGTGGAAGGACCAAGTGGCTGTTCAGAGGACTGGCACTGAGGCAGGATTCTTTTGTTTTGCCCTACTTGGATGTGGGTCACAATCTTGGGTAGTGACCCTGGGGTGAGGAGTGCTGGTGTGGCAGAGGTTGTGCTAGCTGTGGGGAGGGAATCCTCCTCACAGTTCTGAGGCAGGTGCATAGAATTAGCCCTGACAACAACTGTGCAAAACCCCAGAAATTTGGGACACAGCACTCTCTGCTCTGGAAGCAGATTTCTACCATGGCAAAGAGCTCAAATGTCAAATAATTGGCTAGCAAAATGAGCAGAGAAACAGAAATCAGACTATAGAATTGTTCTTTGGTGAAAAAGAAGATCAAAATATAGAACCAAAAGGAGACAACAAAGTCAAAACTCCTGCATCAAAAGCCTCCAAGAAAAATATGAATTGGTTGCAGGCCATGGAGCAGCTCAAGAAGGATTTTAAAAATCAAATAAGACAAATAGAGGAAAAAATGGGAAGAGAAATGAGAATGATGCAAGAGAATCAGGAAAAATGACTCAACAGCTTGCTAAAGGAGACCCAAAAAAAAATACTGAAGAAAATAACATTTTAAAATAGACTAACTCAAACGGCAAAAGAGGCCCCAAAAGCCAATGAGGAGACAAATGCCTTAAAAATCAAAACTGGTCAAATGGAAAAGGAAGTCTAAAAGCTCACTGAAGAAAATAATTCCCTCAGAATTAGAATGGAGCAAATGGAAGCTAACAACTTTATGAGAAATCAAGATATTATAAAAACAGATTCAAAAGAATGAAAAAATACAAGACAATGTAAAATATCTCGTTGGAAAAACAACTGACCTAGAAAATAGATCCAGGAGAGAAAATTTGAAAACTATTGGACTACCTGAAAGCCATGGTCAGAAAAAGCCTAGACATGATCTTTCTTTTTTTTATTTTTTTGTTTTGCTTTTTTTTTTGGAGGGAAGAAGGTAGGGCAATTGGGGTTAAGTAACTTGCTTAAGGTCACATGGCTAGTTTTTGTGTGTGTGTGTGTGTGTTGAGTGTCTGAGGCTGGATTTGAACTCAGGAACTCCTGACTCCAGGGTCAGTGCTCTATTCACTGAGCCACCTAACTACCCCTTTTTTAATTTATTTTTTTGTTTTGCTTTTTTTTAGACATGATCTTTCAAGAAATTATCAAGGAAAGTTGTCTTGATATTCTAGAACCAGACAGTTAAATAGAAATTGAAAGAATCCACTGATCACCTCTTGAAAAAGATCCCAAAAAGAAAATTCCTAGGAATATTATAACCAAATTCCAGAGTTCTCAGGTTAAGGAGAAAACATTACAAGCAGTCAGGAAGAAACAATTTGAGTATTGCAGAAACACAATCAGCATAAGACAGGATCTAGCAGCTTCTTCATTAAGGGACTGAATGATTTGGAATATCATATTGTGGAGGTCAAAGGAGTTAGTATTAAAAGCAAGAATCGCCCACCCAGCAAAACTGAGCATAATCCTTCAGGGGGAAAAATGAACATTCAATGAAATAAAGGACTTTCAAGCATTCTTGATGAAAAGACCAGAGCTGAACAGAAAATTTGACTTTCAAATACAAGTATCAAGAGAAGCATGAAAAGGTAAATAGGAAAGAGAAATCATAAGAAACTTATTAAAGTTGATCTGTTTGCATTCCTACATGGAAAAACAATACTTGTAAGTAATGATACTTGAAGGGAATATATATGTGTGTGTGTGTATGTATGTACGTATGTATATGTCTATATGTGTATATATGTGTGTATATGCATATTTGGACAGAAGGCACAGGATGAGTTGAATATGAAGGATGATATCTAAAAAAACAATTAGTGGTGAGAGAGGAATATATTAGGAGAAGGAGAAAGGGAGAGATAGAATAGGGTAAACTATCTCACATTAAAAAGGCAAGAGAAAACTGTTACAATGGAGGGGAAGAGCAGGGAGATGAAAGGGAATGGGTCAACCTTACTCTTATTGAATTTGGCTTAAGAAGGGAATAACATACACACTCAATTGGGTATCTTACCCTACAGGAAAATGAGGGGGAGAGGACAGAAAGGAGGGCAGATTGTGAGAGAGGGTAGTCAGAAACAAACACTTTAAAAAGGGACAGGGTCAAAGGATTAAACAGAATAAATGGGGGGGATAGGATGGAGGGAAATACAGTTAGTTTTTATAATACGTCTCCTATGGAAATGTTTTGTATAGCTACACATGTATAGCCTATATTGAATTGCTTGTCTTCTCAATGGGGGTGGGTGAGGAGGGGAAAAGGGAGAAAATCTGGAACTTGAAGTTTTGAAAACAAATGTTAAAAAAAAGAAATTATATTTCCATATAGCAGAGAGGCAGAGACAAAGTAGAATGTTTTGTACATAACAGATGTGGTCACTATGTTGGATATTTTTGCTGAATTGTTTTTGTGTTGTTTTTAATCACAAAGGAGAATTCAATATGGGAAGTGTCCTAGAACTGACTATGACTGAAAAATGAAAGGCTTCAATAAAATGTCTTTTCTTTTTTTTGCTTTTTGGAGCAGGGGAAGGTAGGGCAATTGGGGTTAAGTGACTTGCCCAAGGTCACGTGGCTAAGGATTTTTTTGTGTTAAGTGTCTGAGGCCAGATTTGAACTCAGGTTCTCCTGACTCCAGGGATGGTACTCTATTCACTTCAAAATGTCTTTTTTTAAATGGCAATAAATGTGGTTGAGGACCCTCAAACTAACAATGGATAAAGACATACATCATTTAATATTGTTAAGGTTGCTGGAAAACATACTAGTCAAAATAACATTACTAGAAGACTGTGAGCCCTTTAGTAGCTAGGGGTGAGGGGAGTAGCTTGGTGCTGGAAGTAGTAGGTACAGCCCAGACTGGGGCAAGGGTAGAAGAATCCACCAAAGCAGAGACAAGGCAGTTCTTGGGTGGGAGAAATTAAGAAAAACAGTGACTCGGCTGGCCTATTTGGCCTAACAGTTGTATTAGGAATGTTATGGTGGAGTCTGGTTATAATGTGTATGTGAAATTTGATTGGTGGAAGCATCGGTGCATATAGCACACCTGTATATACAGGAGCTATTCTTTTCCCCCCTCTTTTTTATTTCTGTTGAACAAACACCACAATTCCATAGCAACAAAGGAGACATCAAACAAAGACATTAACCCAGGTTAATGAATGGCTCGGGAATGTCATTAAAAGAGTGATGAGTCACTAAGGGACCTGAAAATAACCAGACAATCCAACATTATGACAACTTGTCTTAATAGGCATCCACCTAAAGATTTCCAGCTTGAGCTAAGGAAATCCCCTAGGTTTTTAAAGGTCAAATGTCAGCATCATTACAAGACATCACCACTATCCTGGGTTATTCATGAAGTACCTATTAGGGCTGTTTGAGAGCTTGTATCCTAACATCACTCAAAAGTGAAAGTGTCTTTGAACCATATTGATAGATATATGTCTATATATAGTGTCCATATATATGTTTCTACATAGAGCATCCAGTCTATAATACAGTGTCCAAAACGGTCACAGCAAGGGAAAGCCGGTCAGATTGCATCTGAAATATTGTCTTTGATTGGGGGTGTAACATTTTAGAAAGGGAATTGATAAATGAAAATGTGTCCAAACGAGAGTGACTCAAAACTTGCCACAGGAAGATCATTTGAGGGATCTGGGGATGTGGAGAAATCAAACAAGTATAGAAATAGGAAGACCCTCCGTAGAAATGTGCAATCTTGGAGCTGGAAGCAATGATTTCAGAGTTCCTCTATTCACACTTGGTGGCACAGTAAACAGAAAGCTGAGTGTAGAGTCCAAATCTGGCTTCAGATATTTACTAACTTGTACTACCCTGGGCAAGTCACTTTGCCTTTCCCCATCTTCGTTTCCTCACAGAATTGTTGTGAGGATCAAATGAGATAATTTCTATAATGCACTTAGCACAGTGCCTGGCACATAGGAGGTACTTTTAAATGTTTGTTCCCTTCCTAGCACCCCTGCCCTGTAACCTCTATTTGAACACTTTCAGTAACATAGAGCCCCAGTCTCACAAGGCAACCAACTCATTCATTTTTTTTTTTTTTTGCTTTTTGGAGGGCAATTGACTTGCCCAAGGTCACACAGCTAGTAAGTATTAAGTGTCTGATGTCAGATTTGAACTCAGATCCTCCTGACTCCAGGGCCAGAGCTCTATTCACCACACCACCTAGCTGCCCCCCACATTCCACATTTTTTACAGCTCTACTGGTGGGGAACTCATTACCTTAAAAGAAATTCCATTTTATTCTTAAGCAGTTCTAAAGGATAAGAAGTTTTTCTTTATGATAAAAGCACTTCCTTGTGACCTCAACCCTTTCCAGCCAAATAAAAAAGAGTCTAATCCTTCTTTGACATGGTGGCTCACAAAATAATTTAATATAGATATTATATGCCCCTAAAGTCTATTCTTTTCCCAGCTAAATGTCCCCAATTCCTTCAAACGATCTTCAATGGCATGGTTTTGAGTCACTCTCCTTTGGACACACTTTCCTTTTTCATTTCCCTGTCTATAATGTGGCATCCCTAAATCAAGCACAATATTTCAGAAGCAATCTGACCAGCTTTCTCTTGCTATTACCATTTTAGATACTGTATTTCTATCAATATAGTTTAAGAACACTTTCACTTTTGAGGAAGTCATCTCACACTGTTGATTCAAATTGTGCTTACAGTAAATTAAACCTCATCTATATTTTTCACTTGCATTGTCTAGTCTTGCCTTTGGAGCATCTAAGTGGGGCAATGGATACTGTGCTTGGCCTGAAAAGAGGAAGATTCATCTTCCTGAGTTCAATCTGGCCCCAAGTACTTACCACCTGTGTGACCCTGGGCAAGTCACTTAACCCTGTTTGCCTTGGTTTCTTCTTCTGTAAAATGAGCTGGAGAAGGAAATGGCAAATGACTCCAGTATCTCTGCCAAGACAATGTCAAATGGGTCACAAAGAGTCAGATGTGACTGAAAAACTACTTAATAACAACAGTTTTATCTTTGCTATCTTTTATTTGCTTGATTTTTTGAGCCTATTTATAACTTTTCAATTTATCTCTATTAAAAGTCATATTAAGGGAAGCTAAGTGGCTCAGTGAATAGAGAACTGGCCCTGGCATCAAGAGGACCTGAATTTGAATTCAACCTTAGACACTTACTAGCTGTGTGATCCTGGGCAAGTCACTTAACCTCAACTACCTCAAAAAAAAGTTATTATTAACTTACTCTCTTTGGAGAATAAAGCCTTTATGTCACATAACATGTAAAATCTGAATATCTGGGCCTAAATGTTTCTTCATCTGAAACCAAATGAACTGGAGCCAAGTGGTTCATTCAAAGTCAAAGCTGGAAAGTGTAGCTTTGCCCATTGGTCCTTTCATTCTGTCTGTTCAGGTGTTTCACAGCTAAACAAGTGACAGGGTGATGGAAATGGATTACTGGTGTACAAAAAAGAGTTCAACCATGAACTGCTTGTCTACTTATACCCATTCCAAGTAAATGTGTCCCAGGAATCTACTGTGTAACCCTGAGGAATCTGGCCTGCAATACCTGGTCTATCTGCATGAATCGAATTCACCACTGGAACCAATATAGTGTATCTTAGGTGTGTAAGACTTTTAGAGGTTTTCTTATTTTGTTTTGGTTTTTCCTGTGTGGTGTTTTTGGTTTTGGGGTGTTTTTTTTCTTTTTTGCCATGGTTTAAAATTTCAGATAGTCTTTTGGGTTGTGGGTTCCCAGGGGGTTTAATTAGAGCCTTGGCTTTCAGTAGCTTGCTGTCTCCCTCCCCTTTATGGGTCCAGTATAGCAGCTCTAAACCCCACGCCCCATGTCATATACCAATTCCAGTGCTCAAATGCACATTGTTGTTCATTTGCTATCATTGAGTCATTTTTCAGTCGTGTCTGACTCTGTGACCCCTTCTGGGGTTTTCTTGGCAAAGATTCTGGAGCAGGTTGCCATTTCCTTCTCCAGCTCATTTTACAGATGAGAAACTGAGGCAAACTGGCTTAAGTGACTTGTCCAGGGTCACGTAGGCAGTGAAGGTCTGAGGCTAGATTTGAGCTCATGAAGATGAGTCTTCCTGACTTCAGCCCAGGCACTCCACCCACTGTGTCACCTAGCTGTCCCAACATAAATACCACTGGCAAAATCTTAAAGTATTAATAACTGGATGGCCCTCAGAAACTTGAAGTATCATGTGGCAGAAGATCCTTTATTTCCCTTACCAACCAAAAGACTTTGAAAAGCATGGGTTATAGGTAACATACTTATAGCTATTACCTTTGAATTTGCTACACTTTTTAAATGTTCTATTGATAGCCTTTGCATATGACCTTCATTTCTGGATACATCTGTAATGGAGATCTGGCACATATATACACCCTATCAGCTTGCTTAGATGAAAGTAGAAGCTGCTAGGGAGCAGCTTCCAGGAGAAGCATGATGATGCGTGAGGGAAGTGCATCCATGAAAATTCTGTAACTGGTTCTAGTTGGCCAATCAGATGCTTGGGAGGAGCCTTTATCCATTGGTTGGAAAGTTGAAATTATCAGCATCTTCCAAAAGATCTGAGTCATCCTTGACTTAAATTTTGTGTCTTTGCTACAATTTCTTCTACAGGAACAAGGGTGACTCCATTCATAGACAATGAGACCAGACATTAAAGGGGTAGGCCTTTAGAGCCTTCACCCCCTGAGGCCACATGACCAAGAAACAGGCATAGGTCTTTGGGCTTTTTGTTTATTCTTTTTAATTCTAATTGCAGAAAGTGAAGTCTCCCATCTCGGGAATTTCATAGGCTGAGAACAAAACACAAACCACTAGAATCTAGGCTAGTTTTTACAACAAAAATGTCCTGTGGAATTAGGAGCATCTGGAAGGACCTTCAGGGTTCTAGCCCAGCAGAGGCAGGCAGCTATGCCACCTTTGGATGTGTATCTGATGGGACCAATGTTACATAAGAACTAAGATAAGTTGTGAGCCTAATTTGTCTCACCCCACCATCAATCCAGTAGAGAACGAAATGACAAACCACTCCAGTATCATTGTCAAGAACACCCCACAGACACTAATGGTTTACCAGGCCTTGAAGAGTCAGAAATGATTGAAGGACTGAATAATAACATCATTATCATCATCAAGGTAATGTAGGGGGGATTCTTCTTGATCTGTCTTTGAAGTAACTATCCCTATGTAAAAGCTACCAGATATTAAGAGGTTAAATATATGGAACTGGATCCCCAGTCACTGGTTGTTAACAATGAGGGAAAGGCAGCTGATAAGGCCTTGAGCCAATAGCAGCAGAAAAAAAAAACACCTTAAACCCCCAGAGGACTCTAGAACCCTGAGGGGGAGATGTCCTTTCCCCCTCCCCACCACCCCTGTAACAAAGGTATCCTTCTAAGGAGAGCAGAGGCTCAAGGTGATCATGAAAACAATCCCTGAACAAAGATGACTTTGTACATAACAGTCTGCATAAGACAGAGCCAGAGTATAAGGGGATTGACTCAGCCCGGTGCCAAAGTAAATGAGCAGGAACAGTACAGTATCTTTTGTGTATGTGCCAGTTGCATAAAGGATAGCTGCCTAAAGCTGGTCTAACTTGTGTATCTGACTTGTCTGAAATTGTTCAGAGTTCTTCATTCTTGGATCAGCATTTTTTGGTTTGAGCCCCAGTGCCAGCAATACCTTTAATTTTGTGGTTTCCATTCATCTGATGCTCATTTGGCTATAGGTGCAGCATAGCATTACCCGGAGGATAAAAAGAATTGTTCCCCAATTCTGGTGGAGTAAACCCAGGTGAAAATCCCTATGGTGGTGAACTCGATGCAATCAGGCAGTCTCTACTGTCCAAAGTTGGTTTAGCCCAAAATAGAATGACCCATTCACACTCCCTGAAATGTACAAGATTTCAGAAGTGGTCCAAAGTTAGCCTGGAAAAAGGGGTGTGGTTTACTGGGAATCACCCCAAAAGTAGGAACCCTCAAGTTCTATTCCTGACTGCTGGTGACTCACAGACAGCTAGTTAATGTCTCTAGGACTCCATTTCTCAGGAGATATTAAAATCCTTTTACTAGAGTTTTCTGATACCTCCTCTCAGTGTGGGTTTCTGAAGCCTAGGTCAGCAGAACGGAAGATTTGGCAAGTGCTAATCAAATGGAAAGTGTTCAAATATAAGTAATGGACCCTTTGTTTATTATATAGGGAACAGGCTAACTAAGTTCAGAGAAGGTCATCAGCCAAAGGTTGACTTGAAGATAATGAATTTTGGCTACTAGATAATGAATTCTTTTGACCATAACTACCCACAAACTCTCTGTGAAGGCAAGGAGGGGGTGCCTACATAACCAAGAAGGGATCTTTGAAAACTTCTCACCTATCCCTCACTTGACTGGAGTAAAACTTCACTATGTACAAGACCCTTTGTCAGTGATGATATAGGTTTGTTATCAAATTAAGGGGAGGGAATAAGCATTTATATAGGACCTACCATGCGCAAGGCACTTGTTGCTAAAAACTTTTACAAATATAAACCTCATTGGATCCTTACAACACCCCAGGGAATTAAGTGCCATTATGATCCCTGTTTTATAGTTGAGGAAACTGAAGCAAACAGAGATTAAGCGTCTTGCCTAGCATCACACAGCTCATTTCTGAGGCTGAATCTGAACTCAGATCTTCCTGACTCCAGGCCCAGGCTCTATCCACTTAGCCACCAGCTACCATCTAGATTAGACTAACTGGCCCCAGAGAGTCTATTAAAATGATTGAAGATTCTTGACTGAATTAGAAAAGATGAAAAAAGATAGAAACAGGCAGTGCTGGAGAGTTTATGGAAAGATGGGCACAATAACAGAAAGAGGGTAGAGTCTAGGGTGGGGATGAATCGAATCATTCTAGAAAGTCATTTGTTTATTATACAAACGGGTGAATAGCATAACCCATTATTTGACACTGCTGCTAGGCACAGAGCCCCAAGAAACCAACCCCAGAAAGGGCCCATGTATACCAAAATAGTTATCGTAGCACTTCTTGTTACCAAAGGCCAGATTTGAACTCAGGAGGATGATTTTTCTTGACTCCAGGGCTAGTGCTATATCCACTGGACTACCCAGCTGCCCTATAATGACCTAGCCAGGCACTAAACAAGGTATATGAGAAGGCACTTTCCTACCTTTTTTTTTTAAAGTAGGGAACCAGAGGTAAAGAATAGTGCAGATAATGTCAGATCTATCAGGTTTCTAAGCTGCTTTAAAAAAATCTCTTTTTATTCTTCGTCATAAGATAATGTCTCTGAGAGTGGGTGGTAATAAGTATACATTGAGAAATAGAGATGATTAATATAAACCAAAATATATCAGTAATGCATTTGTAAAGATCCTTGACTGTACCAAGGAAGTAAGTTGTCATTATTGCTCATTAGATCCCATCCTCATATACCATCCTTTCAAATTAAAGTCAAATGATCTATTCATATATTAAGGCCCTACTATGGACACCAGAGCCAGCACTTTCTCCAATACTGGTTGACAATGTTAAAACAAGAGCAGAGGACAGAGAAGCAGGAGACCAGGGTTCTAGTCCTAGCTTTAACCCTTACCCAAACTCTTCAATTTACTGGAACTCAATCTTTTTAGTGATTGGCCTGACTAATCGCTAAGGTTCCCTCCAGCTCTTAAAAAAAAAAAAAAGCATATGACACCATGTGAACACTGCTGTTTTTTATATTTCTCTAATAACATCACTTTTTTCTAAGAAGACATGTAAACTTATTTAAGGAGAAATAATTTCCCAATTCTACTTAATATTTCCCTAAAATAAGCATAAATGTTAAAAAAAAAAGACTCCTGAGGCAGCATAATATGGAGGAAAGAACCAGCATTGGGAGTGAGAAGAGTTGGTTTAGAGTCTTAATTCATTCACTAAATCATTATGAAACCTTTCACTAGGTGCTCAATTTCCTAATCTATGAGATTAGGAAATGTGACCTCCTAGGTGGCTTTCAGCTGGAAATACTAGGATTCTTTCAGTTCATCTGTACAGAAATTAGAAAAGCTAAAATTAAATGAGGCCACAAGGTGGTGCCATCAGTACTGATTTGGGCACATTGGGCATGAAGTCAGGCAAAAGAAGGTTTTTCCTTCAGGTGTTCCTGCTAATCTGGGGGCCAGTCTAGTTTGGACCCTGTCCCAAAGAGAGTCTGGTTCAAATCAGGCATAGAATAAATAATCTAGGCCTTGGACTTTGGAGTCTGAGCTTGTCTTTCTCTTGATTCCAAACATTCAGCTCCATGCTAGGTGGCATGGTAGATAGAGCATTGGAGTTACCATATGGAAAATCTGAGTTCAAATTTGGCCTTAGACATTTACTGGTTATGTGACCCTGAGTAAATCTCTTAACCTCTCTTTGTCTCAGTTTCCTTATCTGTAAAAATGGTAATAATAATAGTATATACTTCCCAGGGTTGTTGTGAAGATCAAAGGAGATATTTATTAAAATGTTTTGCCAACCTTAAAGCTTTGAGTAAAATTGAATCAATTATTTCTTTAGCTAAGTTGTCATATAAAAATCACAAGCTGAGTTTTTGCATAACACAATGACTGAAGGGTAAATTTGACAATCCCAGTTTCTGGTAGGTTCTGCTGAAGGTCTTTCCAGGTTTCCCTGGTTGTCCTCCCCTCTAAGGTTGTCAGCAATTAAATCTGTATGTATTTTATATGTGCCTAGTTATTTACATGTCACACCTCCCCCATAAACCCTTGAACTCAAGAATTGTTTATAATTTGCTTTCTAATTCTAGCATTTAGCAGTTCACCACACATGTTGTTGTTGTTGTTAAGTCATGTCTGACCCTTTATGACCCCATTTATAGTTTTCCTGGCAAAGATACTGGAGTTGTTTGCCATTTACTTCTCCAACTCATTTTATAGATGAGGAAACTGAGGCAAACAGGGTTAAATGACTTGCCTAGGGTCACACAGCTAGTAAGTGTCTGAGACCTTGTTCTGTCATTTCAGTCATGTCTGACTGTTCATGATCCCATTTTGGGTTTTCTTGGCAAAGATATTGGAGTGATTTGGCTATTTCCTTCTTTATCGAATGTTACAGATGAGGAAACTGAGGCAAACAGGGTTAAGTGTCATGCCCAGGGTCATATAGCTAGTAAGTGTCTGAAGACAGATTTGAACTCAGAAAGAGGAATCTTCCTAATTCAAAGCCCAGTGTTCTGTTTGTTGCCAGATTTGACCTCGTTTTCCTAATTCCAGGCCTGGCACTCTATCCACTGTGCCACCTAGCTGCCTCTTACCGCATATATAGTGCTTAATAAATGCATTTTGATTCACTGACTGGCTACCTAATCAAGTACTTCATGACACTGAAGGGACTATTGGATTGCATTGTCATGGAAATAGGTAGATTTGCTATCAGAATGATGAAGATGATGATGATAACAGCATTTATAAAGCAAAGCACTTTCCATATTTCTTCTCACTGCTTAGCTGGCTGCTCTGTTCTAGGACTCCTCCGTCAGGCCCTAAGAAGCTCATTATGAGGATGACTCCATCATCCTCTAACATCTCATCAGCCTTGGTACCCCACCTATCTACCCTCTGGTCTCAGAGATCGGAGGGTGGAGCCATGAACTCCAAACCACCGAAGGAGAGCGTTCACCACAGAGAATCTCCTCATTTCTCTCCTGGCTGCAGATCTGGGTGTTTTCCAACTTTTCATACCCTGCATCAAGTACCTACTCTTCCCTCCCACTCCCCACTCCCCTTTTCTTCTTTCTTCTCTTCCCCCATTACAGATTGTAAACTCCTTAAGGGCAAGGGACTGTCTTTTTATTTTTTAAATTTGTTTCCTAGGTGCTTAGCACAATGCCTGGCACACAGTAGGTGCTTAATAAATGTTTATTGATTGACTAATTGATTGATTACTATATTATCTCATTTGATTCAAAGATAGACATTCGTATCCCTGCCTGCTACTTGTTATCTATGTGGTTTGGGGTGAGTCTCATCACCTCTTCAAGACTCCATTTCCTCACCTGTAAATTGAAGAGGTTGGGCTAGATGATCTGTAAGAACCCTTCCATCTCTGATACTCTATGAATCTAAAAACTGCAGGATTGTGTCCATGTATTTCCCTAGATGGGGATAATACAGTGCCTTGAAAAACCATTCACCTTGAAGCACTATATGAACAGACCTTTGCATGTCTGTGTGTGTGTGTATTTCAAAATTTCATGATTTCATCCATGTGGACACTCTAGCCAGGGCAGATCACGACCCATTCGTACCTTAGTAAACAGTAAAATTACAGACTCATAGAATTTCAAAAATAGAACTAACATCTGAGATCCCCCTGACCAATGAAAATGCTCTCCCCAAAAGAAGACACTACTTACCCTTTCTAAGTGCTCACCTAACATCCATTTGGAATATGACCCCATGTGTAAGAAAGAGCCTATACATGAAGAAAGGGGCTATCCATGTAGAAAGGATCTCTTTGTTGTATGTGTAGTATGTGTAGTATGATCTGTCCCCTTCTGTAATATGGAGGCATCATTGTGTGACTAGAAGAAAGCAGAAAAACATCTCTAGCCTCTTTTCTTCTTCTCCCCTTCCCCCAACCTTATTCAACAGAAACTTTTATTCTTGCCAGGAAGAGAAACTGGAGATTGGCACTAGAGACTACAATCCTGGTCTCCTTAAATAGAGGAGGTCCTGGGCTAGATGTATATCTGTCTACTCCTTTAAATATTATTTTTCAGTCAATTCAGTTGTGGCCAACTCTTCATGACTTCATTTGGGGTTTTCTTGACAAAGATGCTGGAGTGGTTTGTCATTTCTTCTCCAATAGATGAGGAAATTGAGGCAAACAAGATTAAATGACTTGCCCAGGGTCACACAGTTAAGACTATCTGAGACTGGATTTGAATTCAGGAACATGCTTCTTTTTGACTCCAGGCCTGGTGCTCTATCTCCTTCTCTCCTAAATATCCTTAGTCTAGGGAATATGATCTGGTTCAAGCTAACTTCTAATCATGTTAGCTCTATCCTTCCTGGTCCAAAGATGCTTCTCTTTAGAAGAGAAAAGAGAAACAAATGAAAATTGAAAAGTTCTTCTTTCTCTCTGTTCTCACATCCATCTTGAGCTGTGGTCCTATCCTTTCTCTGCTTTTTCTCTTGCTCCCAGCTAAGCATTCTTTTAATTCAACAGTTTAGGTCCTTTTTTCTAGTCAAAAACAAAATCAGAGTTACTTGGTATCTAGTAATATCTAGGTATCTTGGTATCTAGGTACTATAGTGACAAGTCTCTTTGAACTCACCAGGTTTATACACAAGGCCTTTCCATCTTGGTTAGACCTGCTGAAACTTGGATTCCATTGTCATAGACTTTAAGATCCCATGGTTATATCCAGCCTTCAATTAGGCATTGGATTGGACTTTAGTGAGAGTTTTAAGCACAATGGGCCCTAAATAGGAGCATCTGGGTGGCAGAGTGGATAGCATTGGGCCTGGAGTCAGAAAGATCTCAGTTCAAATCCTACCTCATACGCTTACTAGTTGTGTGATGCTAGGTAAGTCATTTTACCTCCATCTTTCCTTGGACCTTACAAAGAGTTTTGCTAAGGAGGCATCATGGTGGAACAGGCTCAGAATCAGGGGAGATCCAAGTTAAAATCCTGCTTCTGACACTTAATATACTGTATGACTATGAACAAGTTACTCAAGCTTCTTTGAATCTCAGTTTCCTCATCTGTAACACAGGGATAATAATACTCACAATTTCTCCTTCACAAATGTCAAAACAGTCAAATCAAATAATGTTCATAAAGTGTTATATGTCTTTTTTTTTCTTACAAAAACGTTTATTGTTCAGGTTCCCTTAGTCGATCTTGCCCTGTCTTCATTCTTCTCACTGGTCTGCTTCCTTCTAGAATTAGGGGAGGGCCTCCCTGGCTTCCTCAGCTGTGATTTCCTGGGAGTATAGGTCTGTGAAGAGAGCTGGCAGCCAATAGTGTGCCTCCCCTGGAGCCTGCAGGTTCAGCCAGGCCAGCCCTTCTTTCAGTAGGTGCTCCAGCACTTGCCGAGCTCTCTCTGTCTCCCATTTGAGACTTGCTTTGATCTCACTGACTGTCACATAACCATTTTTCTCTGCTAGCTGTAGCACTACAGTATGATCCATGTTGAGCTCAGCTGGAACCAACTGTACCAGGTAAGTGCCTCCCACAGGAATGATGCTGAAGCCAGTGCCCAGGGCCTTCAGTTTCTTGATGGCCCAGATAAGGTCATCTTGGCTGACATCCTGAGCAAACTTGCCCCTTCCCTTCAACACCTGCTGGTATAGTTCTTCCAGAGTGATCAGACCTCCATT
>CM053594.1:183921200-183933141 GCA_028646575.1 Pseudocheirus occidentalis
TTCAAGCCTAAGTTATTTTTCACATTAGAAGCAGCCCCAAAAACAGGAGAAGATGCCCGAGAAGCCCAGTCAACTTCTGGTGGAGTCCTTGGAGAAGAATCTGAAAATCTGAACAAATAAAGAGAAGTAGTGAAACATTTCACCTACTACTGAGGAAAGAGCAATGATCCAGAGTGCAAAACAAATGCCAAAATTATGATTAAAAGACACTGACCAATAATAACATAATAGTTATTGTAATAGTAATATCAAATAGTAATATCTAAAAGCTCTGTCAACCCAAAAATCTTTGACAGTGATGTCTTATTTACTTGCTAGTAGTAGACTACAATGCTAAAAGAAGGATTAATAAAAATTATTATGTGGAATGTAGTGATTGGCTAGCTACTTTTAATCAGCCAAATGGGCAAAAAAATAATCTATGCTCTTAAATTAAGCACATTAATAATAACAACAAATTTATTGAGAGCTTTGAGGTGTGCAAAGCATTTTACATATATTCATCTCATCCAATTCTCAAAAAAACCTGGAATATAAGTGTCATTACATTTTTCTCGTTTTGCAGATGAGTAAACTAAAGGCTAAGTGAGTAAGCTACTTGCCCATGATCATAAAGCTAGCAAATTCAAGATGTGGGATTCTAGCAATTCCTGATTCCATCCTGTTTTTTCTACAATACCTAGATAACACTCATACATTTATGTAAACAATATCTAAGTACTTTCTAGATGCAAAACAAGTCCTGTAGGGGATAATACGAAACATAAAATATAGTCTTTGTTCATAACACAGAGTCTAGTAGGGAATAAATGTATGTATTTAACAACAATTAACAAGTCCGGTTATAAAGTGGTACGGTAAAATCTGAGGTAGGAGAGTATTCAATTTCGGCACATTATTTGAAAGTACAGATTGGTCTTCTGATAGGAAAGATTGGATTCTTTAAAAGAAAGTAAAAACTATCTAGGAATAGTGAATTTCAAGTACTGATGGAAGTAAATACATTACTTAAATTACTCTCTCTCCTTATATAATACAAAAAGCACAACATAAAAAAATTGGAGAAAAGATCCACTGTAAAAATTTGTTTTAACAAAATCTATAAACCACTGCTACACTGAACTTCTCACATCTGTGAAATGAAGGGGTTCTACCAGATGACCAATAAGAACCACTCTAGCTCAATAAGGCATTTTATTTCTGGATCTTTTAAAAAAAATCCCCCCAAAATTACCTCAAGCCATCTTCATTATTTTTTGAAGATTCCTGAAAAGGTTGTTTCTTTGGCTCTGCTTCCTGCTGATGGTGCAGTTCTTCAGTGAGAGGATTCAAAGCACTTTGAGAGTCCTTCAACAGTAAAATGCATATGTGATACATATTTATCTATATATAACACGTTATACGTAATTGTAGTAAAATAAGGTAAAAATGAAACTCGAAGTTGACAATTTTATAGAGATATATTTTAATATAAGACAATATACAAAAAGCAAAATTTACTAAATAGAAAAAAAATTAGGATATTTTTATTACAAAATTAACTCAAAAAGGTACTTTATCATCTCCCTTAATAAAATTCAGGTTAAGCAAAACTACTAGACTAAGATTAAAAGCTAAGTAGGATAGAGCTAATGTATATATGTGGACTGAAAATAAATTTAAAGCTAAATTCAGTATGAATACAAAGTATAATGAAGGAATATTTCAATGGGAAAATGTCACTCATTTAAAAAAAATTTAATCCGTCTTTATACAACTTTACAGGGACATAACTCTATTATACAATGCAACATAGTATCATCCTACAACGAAAGAAAACTCTTCACTCAGTCTGAAGAACCCAAATCTTTCTACTCCCACTGAAAACAATATGGAGGGAAAAACTTGGTGAAAATCAATTTAAGTTAAGGCAAATTCTACCTAATTCTCTCAAACCCCAACCACCCAGTGACCAAAAGAATGGTTTGGTCAAACCTTGAAGATTCAGATCTGATAAGAGTACTAGTAGTACTTACTGAGACAAAAGAAGCTATAGTGGACACTGTCATCTACAGAAACTCTTAAGTAATGAATCCTCAGTCTGAAGAATACTGAAAAGACCCAGTCAGCCCCACTTACTTTCACCTGCCTCCCAAAAAAACCATTCCTTGAATTCTAGGCATTCTCTCTTGCCTCTTACCTTGCCTCTTTAATGAATAACATACCTATCATACCTCCCTATTCCACTGATTCTGAAGTCTTAAATGCTACTGTTCAAACCCTAGTCTTCATCCTCCACCATCTACTCCCTTATGCTCAGCCACCTCCAATCAAAATACCCTTTTTCCAACATCCCACTCTAAAGTTACTCAATTTTTCCACCATGTTCTCTGGAATGCCTGCTCCACAGGAAACAAATTAACTTTCATCTGACACCTTTTCTCTCTTATCCACTTATCTTCTTGTACTCGCTGATACCTGGTTCTGTCCTGATGGCCCAGTTTACTTAGCTACTCTTCCAGCACAGGTTACACGTGCACTCACATCCTTATCTCAACGGCTGAGGTAGAGGCGCCAGGGTACCTCTCCTCCCTATCGCCACCTCCATGCTCTCCCTCTACCATTTAGTAATCTCTCCTCCTCTGAAGTTCATGCAACCCCTATTTATTCTCAGTCAGGCTTCTGAGGGCTGTTGCCTAGCAACCTATAAGACATTCTCCTTCCTTCCTTCTTCAACAAGTTCAACCTCTCTCCTGATCAACTCCTGTTCCTCATATGAGGGGACTTTAATGAACATATTTATACTTCCTTAAACACCCTAAACTCCCAATTTCTCAATTTACTTATTTTCCATGACCTACTCCTCTATTCCATTATAGCTACACATAAAGATGGTCACACTGCTATCACTCACCAGTGTTCTACTTCCATGTTCAAGAACTGTGAAATTTCTTTATCTGATCACAATCTGTTGTTAATCTGCCTCTACCTCTTCCTGGCTCCAAATACTGTTTTTCTGACCTCACTGCTAACTCTAATCCCTCTCAAACCACTGATGACCCCCTGCACTGCCTATACTCTCTATCCTTACAAATCTTAACCCACTGGTGAAACAGTCTGTCCTCTTTTCTCAAACGGATACTGTATTCCTTCATCTGATTTAACATCTTGCCCTGCCAAACTCTAGCCCTGGGTTACTCTTACCATCTGCCATCTTTACTCCTACTCACATGCTATTGAACAAAGTTGGAGGAAATCATGAAAGTAAGCTAACTGGATCCATTAAAAATTTATGTTACATCATCTCAGTGCCTTCTGGTATCATTTTCTCCACCACTCCTGTGAATGACTGCCATCACATGAAGAGGTAACCTTTCTCATTACCAAGGCTCTACATGGCCAAGTGATGCCATTCTATTCCACCTTCTCCAGCACAATACCCTCTCTTTCATTCTAACTCTCTCACTTATCTTCAATCTCTCCCTGCCTACTGGCTACTTCTCTATGATCTACAAAATGTCCATGTTTCCCCCATTTAAAAAAAATATCCTCACTTGAACCATCCATCCCTGCTATCATCTGTCAACTCTAGCTATCAACCTCTATCTCTGCTCCCTTTGGTAAATAAACTCCATGACAAGGCTATCTACAGTAGGTACTTCTACTTACTTTCCTCTCATGCTCTTCTTCACTTTCCACAGTCTGGTTTCTAATCTCATAATTCAACTGAAACTGCACTCTACAAAATAACCAATGATCTCTTAATTCGAAAATTTAATGGTCTTTTCTCAATCCACATCCTTTTTGACCTCTCTTCAGCCTTTAACATGTCAATCACCTTGACATACAATTAGCTGTTAATTACTATCAATTGTATACTCCTAATATTTCACCTTCCTAACCTCTCTCCTACACATTCCTTTTTCTCCTATATTGCCACCATTTTGGTGCAGGCCCTCATTACTATGAGTCCTTTGTTGTATTACTGGCCCAAACATAAAGGTCTTAAGATTTGGAAAAATATTTTTCTTTAAGTTCAATTTAGTCATCATATTTAGCAAGATAGATATATTACTTACAGATTCTTCTTCAACAGCAAGTCCAAGTGTTTCAGCAACAACTGCAGCTAAGTTAAAAGATGATTTCTCAATGTGATAATTGCTGGTATCTTGGATATCTAAGTTTAGGAAAAAAGCATATACAAGTGAATATATAGCTATGGTCTCATAAAAGTACAGCACATCCTAGCAAAGAGTTAAAGCTGAAGATTACTGTGCACAAGATAGCAGTTGATAAAAGGCTTTAAGTTTGTTTTTAAAGATGGAGGGGGGTGGGGCAGAAGGTTTGATACCTTATGCAAAATCATCCTAAAATAAGACTATCTAGCTTATACTACATAAGCTTATCTCATTCATCAAATAAGACTGCTATCAAGTCATAACTTAAAGCCTATTAAGTAAAACCCCTAAATTCTTCAAAATAGTGAATTCTTTTTTCCTTTTGCAACTAGAAATGTCAAGTAAAATTAATCTACATCTGCTGAGAAGTTTAAATTAAGTTCAATTCAATTCAATATGACCATTTAATTCAGTTGAAGACTGTTTCAAAGAAAAATCAAATGGATGAAAAATATTTATTGCCCAGAATATAAAATGTTAGTGGATAAGCAGCTCATTGGGTGTTTTAAGTAGATCTTAGATGCTACAGGTGGACAATGAATTACATATAGAACTGAAGAGAAGAGAGAAAGCTGAGAAATAAACATTCAAGCTGTTCCTTGAAACAAGAAAGTTTAAAAATACAAAAATATGTACACAATTTCCAAAAACTCAAAACTGAGGAATATACCTTTTTCTCAGTGACACACATGGTACCTACACAAAACTGACCATGTATTAAAGCATAAAAACCTCAAAAGCAAATGTAGAAAGGCAAAAATATTAATGCATTCTTTTCAGATCGTAATGCAATAAAAATTATGCTGAATTAAGGGCAGTAGAAAGATAGATTAAAAATTAATTGGAAAACTAAATAACCTAATCCTAAAAGATAAGTGGGTAAAAGAACAAATTATAGAAAGCATCAATAATTTCATTAAAGAGAATGACAACAGTGAGACAACATCCCAAAATTTATGGGATGCAACCAAAGTAGTACTTAGGGGAAAACTGATTTGTCTAAAATTTTACATTAACAAAATAGAGAAAGAACAGATTGATGAATTGGGCATGCAACTGAAAAAAATTAGAAAAAAACAAATTAAAAAACCCCAATTGAACATCAAATAGAAAATCATGAAAATCAAAGGTGAGATTAATAAAACTGAAAGTAAAAAACAACTACTGAACTAGTAAATAAAACTAGGAGGGGGTTTTATGAAAATACCAATAAAACAGATAAATCATTGGTTACTTTGATTAAAAAAAAAAAGAAAACCAAATATCCAGTATCAAAAATGAAAAGGGTGAAATAACCACCAATGAAGAAATTTTAAAAATCATTAAGAAATGCTTTGCTCAATTATATACCAATAAATCTGACAATCTCAGTGAAATCAATAAATATTTACAAAAATATAAATTAGCCAGATCAACAGATCAGGAAATAGAATAAATAACCCCATCTCAGAAAAAGAAATTGAACAAATCATTAGTGAACTCCTTAAGTAAAAAATCCCAGGCCCAGATGGATTCACAAGTAAATGCTACCAAACATTTAAAGAACAATTAATTCCAATAACATATAAACTATTTTGAAAAATAGGTGGAGTCCTAGTAAACTCCTTTTATGACACAAATATGGTGCTGATACCTAAGCAAGGAAGAACTAAAATAGAGGAAGAAAATTATAGACTGATTGCCCTAATGAATATTGATGCAAAAATTTTGAATAAAATACCAGCAAAGTGATTGCAGCAATAACAAGGATAATACATTATGACCAAGTGGGATTTATACCAGGAATGCAGGGTTGGTTCAATATTAGGAAAACTATCAACATAACTCACCATATTAATAACAAAACCAAGAAATATAATATTATTTCGACAGTTGCTGAAATTTTTTTTTGACAAAATACAGCACCCATTCCAACTAAAAACACTAGAAAGCATAGTGAGTAAAGGAAGCATTCTTTAAATCGATAAGCAGTATCAATCTAAAACTATCAGTAAGCATTATCTGTAATGAGGAAAAGCAAGAAGCCTTCCCAATACAAGCAAGGATCAGGCAAGGATAACCATTATCATCATTATTATTCAATACTATGCTAGTTACAGGAATAAGAAAAAGAAATCCAAGGAATTAGAAAAGGCTATGAAAATCAAAGAAGATGATATGATGGCATATTTAGAAAATCCTAGAGAATCAACTAAAAAACTACCTGAAATAATTAACAACTGTAGCAAAGTTGTAGGACAAAAGATAAACCCACATAAATCAGCATTTCTATATATTACCAATAAAGCCTAGCAGCAAGAGAAAGAGAAATTCCAATGAAAGTAACTGTAAACAATATAAAATACTTGGGAATCTACCTGTCAAGACAAACCCAGGAACTATATGAACACAATTACAAAACACTTTTCATACAATAAAGTCAAATCTAAACAGCTGGAAAAATATCAATTGCCCATAGGTAGCCTGAATAGATATAATAAAAATGACAATTCTATTTAAGTTAATTTACTTATTCAGTGTCATACCAAACTACCAAAAAAGATATTTTATTAAGCTAGGAAAAACAATAAGTTAACTGATTTGGAAGAACAAAAGGTCAAGAATATCAATGGAAATATTAATGAAAAAAAAAATACAAAGGAAAGGGCCTAGCAATACCAGATCTCAAACTATATTATCATCAAAACTATGTGCTACCAGCTGAGAAAAAGAGTGGTAGATCAGTGGAATAGATTAGGTACACAAGACACAGTAGTAAATGACCATAGTAACCTAGTGTTTGATAAATCCAAAGATCCCAATCTTTGGGATAAGAACTTACTATTTGACAAAAACTGGTGGGAAAAATATATATATATGATTTAGACATAAAAAGTGTGACATCATAAACCAGAGGTGGGGATCTCCTGGATTCAGTCAGAGGGCTGTACCTGAGGACCCAGAGTGCCACCTGTGGCCTCGAGACTGCAAGTTCCCCACTCTTGCATGGCACAGGCAACTGAGAAAAGCAAGGTAATAGTATATCTATCTGATCTATGGAGAAAGGAAGAATTCAAGACCAAAAAAAGATAAGAGCATTATGAAATACAAAATAGATAATTTTGATTATTTACTAAAAAGCTTTTGCACAAACAAAACTGATACAACCAAGATTAGAAACAAAGCAGAAAGATGGGAAGTAATCTTTATAGCAAGTATGTCTGATAAAAACCCAATTTCTCAAATATATAGAGAACTGCCAAATTTATAAAAACACGAGCTATTCCCCAATTGGTAAATGGTCAAAGGATATGAACAGGCAATTTTCAGATGAAAAAAATCAAAGTTATCTATAGGCATATGAAGAAGTACTCCAAATCACTTTTGATTAGAGAAATGTAAATTAATACAACTCTGAGGTACCACCTTACATTTATCAGACTGGCTAATATGACAAGAAAGGAAAATCATAAATGTTGGAGAGGACGTGAGAAAACTGAGACCCTGATGCACTGTTGGTCAAGTTATGAACTGATCCAACTATTCTGGAGAGTAATTTGGAACTATGCCCAAAAGGCTATTAAACTGCAAACCCTTTGATCCAACAAACTAAGTCTGTATCTCGAAGAGATCATAAAAAAGGGAAAAGGACCTATGTGTGCAAAATTATTTATCATAGCCCTTTTTGTGGTGGAAAAATAATGCAAATTTTTATTGTCCTATAAATATCTTAGATCACAAGCTGGAAGAGAACTTAGAGGGCATCTAGTCTAATGTTTTCATTTTAAAGATACGGAAACTGAGGTACAGAGAGCTTCAGTTACTTGTCCATAGTCATTGAGGAAAGGTTTTCAACCCCATTTGGAACAAATCTCTGATTATAATAATGTCAAGAGAAAAGAGAAAAACAGCAATTCCTTTTATGGACAGCTTTTATGGAATACCTTTGGGAAGGGCAGCGAGGTGGTGCAGTGAATAAGAGCACCAGCCCTTGAGTCAGGAGGCTCTGAGTTCAAATCTGATATCAGACACTTACCACTTACTAGCTGTGTGACCTTGGGCAAGTCACTTAACCCGAGCTGCCCTTCCTTCCCCCCCTTCAAAAAGACAAAATAAAAATACCTTCAGGATAATAACAGAAAAATAAAAGAAATTTTAAACAGTACTCTGTATATTGTTAGTGAGGCAGGAGAATGTACAAACATATTCTTTTTTAAACTTTTTTTAACAAAAACTGGAAAAGAAAGGGTTACAGTGCTTAATATATCAAATTTAAATTCATCATAAAACTATAAACCACTCCATTCTTTAAACATTTCAATTAGTTGAGTATTTCCTATATAATTAGATAATACATGAAACTGACATGCTTCTCCTAATTAAAAAAAAAAAGTTTCTTTTAAAAAAAAACATTAAATAATCCAACGCTTTTCTTACTGGTCATAGGTGATAATGCTTGATCACAAGTGTCTGCTACAAGAATTTCACTTTCATAGTGGTTTTGTTGCAGTTGAGTTGAAGACTTTAGATCTTTTGCTAATTCTGGAAAAGCAAAACACATATATAAAACTTTTTTAAATAAAAGATTAAAGAAATCATGAGAGAAAAATCAAATACATTAAAAATGTGGTTTTACTACACAAATTTTTATAAATCTGAAAACACGTATCTTTATTTCATAACTGATAATAAAAACTCTGAGGTTGCACAGTAAAAGCACAAATTATTGTTTGCATACACAGATTTTCTGAGACTAATAGGTTAGTACTGTATCTGTATGACTAGTTTATAACTTTCCATTTTTTATCTTATTGAAAGTGCTCATGATAATATTTTACATATTGCTATCCAAAAGAGAATCTAAACCCTATTTCATTTACTAGAATACAAAGTCTAGAAAACAGCAAGACCTGAAGTAATTTTTTAAGGGATTGGGGGGAAGGGAAAAACTTTAGTTATAACTAGAAAGTAGCTTTAAAATACCTGGTCCTGTAAAAATTCAATTTCAATGAAAAAAGCTAACATAACAAACTTAGAAATAAATCCATATAGGCTCACTGGAGACATATACCAGGTGCTTAATAAATTGAACAGAGTTAATCTCATTCAAATAATTTAGCTGGCTCAAAATGTTTACAATATTCTTTGCCATTAAATGTTTTACATTCATAGTAATACAAATGTCCGAAGAGGAGGAATGCCCACAAATGCAATTTTTTTAGAAGTTAAAGTTACATAATAATCCCCAATAAAGGAAAAATGAACCAGAGGAATTTATGACACGTACAAAGGAAGAATTCTCTGGCAAAGGAAATTGGTATAATCTGCTTTATTAGACGTTCACATTCATTTAAGATAGTTTAGATAGTGTCCTAATAAATTTTTATCAGTTTGAAATAGTTTTAAAAATAGACTACAACCCTGTCTGGTATTAAGAAAAAAGGTTGATAACTGCAGTTTCTTCAAAAAACTGTCACTGGTTTTTAATTTAGCACCTAGCTGCTGTATTCACTAAAGCCTTATTCCAATGTGGAGGTGAGCTGAAATTCTCTAGGGACAAGCTGGCAGTGTGGGAAGCATTAGAAAAGCACTAGCATTTTAAATGGTAATCTTCATAAATTAGTCAGCTGATGGATTGTTATGTTCATGGTCTAAAACAGGTATTAACCTTTGTTCTGTCATGGACTCCTTTGTCAATCCAGTGAAATCAACGTCCCACTTCTTAGAAAAATGTTTTTAAATAACTGAAATAAATGCTAATTTTGAATTAGAGGTTAGTGGAAATAAAGATGTATTTTCCCTCCCATCTACGTTCATGGATTCTCAAAAATCTGTTCATGTACTCCAGGTCAAGGCCCTGGTTCTAAAAGACCTGTCTAGAAAAGTCATGTTGGAGAAGCTCATCACCAGAAGGCTAGCCATAAGCTGATGACATTTTTGGCCAAGACAATTCCTTAAATGATTTGTTAAGGGCTTAAGGGGCTGCTCAGCTTCCATAAAGGTATACGTATACAGATGAAATCACAATGCCTTGTAATAGTTCAAGATAGTGATTTGTCTGTCTTCCACTAGATGGTGACATAAGTGCATAATAGTGGAAAAAATTCCAGCAACTTCATAAATTACTTCATTTTAAAAAGAAAGATCCATGTTACTTTCTGCACAGTCTCTGAAGAAACCCTACTGAAATAGACTATTTTTCAACATAATATCTATCATGTTCTTGCTAATCTGATTCATGACTCTATAAAGACAACTATAATTAATTTCTTTTATTTGTACAAGTAGAGGGTAAATCATGATGTGAATAACTAAAAAATAATTTATGTAACTTTGAAATGCCTTATTATATCTTTTACCCAAGAGATCTTCCTGGTTATTTTGGGTTACAGACTACTAGCAAAATTCACAATCACATCCTCCTTCAGAGTTTACAGAGCACTTTTCCTATCTATGATCTTATCTTATACTGACAAGAACTCCAAGAAGACTCTGAATGGCTATTGCTGAATTGGAATTTGAAACAAGTTTTTTTTTTAAAATTCCAAATCTGGTACTACATCACAAAGCAGTTTCCTATACCGCATGATATCAGAGCAGAGCAGAATGGAAGATAACCCCATGGAGAGGATCATGCTACAGAGGTTCAAGGGCTAGGTACTGAAAATGGCATGAATAATACATATAAAGCAGATAATGAAGGGTGAGATTTGTTTTAGCATCATCTGCTATGATATCAACAGTAATAGTTTTAATAAAATTTAGAGCTAATACACTCATATACACACATATGTAAATGAACTGATCACATTATAAAATTTCTACTATGTACAAATGCACACATAGCAGATTAAATGTACACATTCATATACAACATAAACGGATGGATGAATATATTCATTTCACTAGTATGGATCATTTCCCTCCTTCTTGAACTACAGAACTTAATCTCTTAAACCTTTCTAATCCTCTGTTATTATTACATCTTTAAATAAATTATTTAGAGAAGATTGATCCAATGCACTGATGCTCTTCTTGTGTATCTTTTCATAATCTAATGATAACAATAAAGCATTTAGACTTTTCACTTATTATCTCTCTTTTGCAGTAGAAGATTCAGCCATCTCATATATCTCAAACAATGTCTTTTCTATTCTACCCTTTCACAATGAAGTCACCACTAGGAATGAGGTGGTCTACTTATGCATACCACAGATGTATGGCTACCACTGCTGTTTGGGTCATGTGTAACTGTGATTCTTCAGAGGACTCGTAGCTATACAACTTCACTTGAGCAAGGTAGGCCACACTAGGTTATGCAGCGCATACAGCACTGGGCCTGAAGTCAAGAAGATCTGAGTTCAAATACAGCCTCATATACTAGTTGTGTGTCCCTGGGCAAGTCACTGTTTGCCTTGATTTCTTCAACTGTAAAATGAGAGAGATTAATAATAGCACCAACTTCACAGGATTCTTGTATAGATCAAATGAGATATCTGTAAAGCTATTAGCATAGTACAGCAGTTCTCAACCTGTGGGTTATGTTCAATTTGTAACAATGAAAATACATCCTGCATATCAGATATTTACATTACATAACAGTACTTACAATTCATAACAGTAGCAAAATTACAGTTATGAAGTAGCAATGAAAATAATTTTATGGTTGGGGGTCACCACAACATGAGGAACTGTATTAAAAGGTTGTGGCATTAGAAAGGTTGAGAACCACTGGCATAGTATCTGGCATATAGTAGGCACTTTCCTCCTTTCTAGTAGTCACTGAAGAAGGCCTGCTGAAATCG
>CM053594.1:183933241-183946690 GCA_028646575.1 Pseudocheirus occidentalis
GGCTATATGATAAAATGAATTCTGCCAGTTTCCTGATTTGCCACTTGGAGAACCCAGAAGATGTCTTTCCAAATAACTGCAACTTCTTACGTCTTATTTCATTTATATGAAGACTATCCATCAGGGCAGCTAGGTGGCATGGTGAATGGAGCACCAGCCCTGGAGTCAGGAGGACGTGAGTTCAAATTTGACCTCAGACACTTAAACCTTAATCAGCCGTGTAACCCCAGGCAAGTCACTTAACCCTCAATTGCCCTGCCCTCCCCCCTCAAAAGAAAGCAAAAAAAAAAAAAAAATATATATATATATATATATATGTGTGTGTGTGTGTGTGTGTGTGTGTGTGTGTCCATAAAGATAGCAAAAACAACAAGTATTTATTTAGCATTTACTATATGCCAAGCATTGGGGCTATAAAGGCAAAACTACAACCCCTGCCTTGTATGGTCTCACATTCTAATAAAATAGATAGATAACAGGCAAACACCTATATGTACATACAAGTTATATGAAGAATAGATGGGATTAAGAAGAACCCTTTGCAGAAGGTGGAATTTAGGGTGAGAGAGGTAGCCAGAATTGCAGATTAGTCTCAACTATAGCATCAACTCATTGGTTATCTGATAAAGAACATACTAAAAGTTCTAATAGTAAGATTAGTATTATTCTTAGAATTTGCTGTTCCATTATTTAACCACCATGGCCCTAAATGGGTCACTCTGGACTTAAAACCAATATGTATTTTTTCCCTAAGTTCATCTAAGTTAAAAAATTAATCATGTGATGACCCACCTCCCGTTAGTGAGCCTTTAAATAACAGTAAGTTTGAAACCAGAGGTCATAGCTTTTTAAAGTATTAACTTTATGACTTTAAATCAGCACATTAGAGAGGCAGTTTTGGTGTAGTGGAAAGAGTCAAACTTGGGGTCATAAGCCCTATGTTCAAATCTTGCTGCCCACATGTACTGGCTATGGGTCTACAAACAAGCAAGTTACTTCAGCCAAGCCTTAATTTCCTTATCTTTAAGTGGGGATGCTTGGAGTACCTAGTTCCCTGGGTTGCTGTAAGGCTTAAGTGAGATAACTCACACAAAGAATTTTTTAAACCTTAATGCATTATATGAACGCCAGCTACTTTAAGTCCCTTTATGTCTCAACACCTCAGTTTCCTGGTCTGGTCTAGATGATTTCTAAGATTCTTTCCAGATCTAAATCCATGATCCTGGGGTCTCAGGCACCAGACACCTGGGATGTGATGGGCCTCTAACTGAAGCTTCTCCAGTTTAGTAGAACCTTTTAGTAAAAAAGGTGGTTATGGGGACACAGCCTGCAAGATCCTCATTTCAGCTCCACATCAAGAAGCGGCAAAGTAACACTTGTGGAGAGGGTCATATATAATACATTTAGAAATCATTTTCTAAGGTCACAAGTAGAACTATGTGCAAAATTCTAGCCTCAACATATCTGACCTTAAATCTAATAAACTAGCAAATTCAACTACAGCATAGGTATCAAATTTGTAGACCACAAAACTCCAGGTGCTGCTCAAAGAAGATTAAAATGTAATTGAGAAACCTTTAACACAATAAATAAAAAATAATATAGCATAGACAATGTTAATGTATGGTTTTCTAAGTCAACATGTGGCCCACAGGGATCCATTTCTATTTGAGTTCGGCATCAGTGAGCTACAGCATAGGTTAACCAAATAATAAAGACATCCATCCTATTGTTCCAACATAAAACATTCTAAGTGATTATAGTTAAGACTTAAGTGACTCAATTCCACAAGATTCTCAGTAGATCCTTACCATTTGTACATACAGGATGCTCCAAATCAGTATGGGTTTGCTCTATATATCGGACATGTAGGTTTTCCTTCTTTCTTCGTAATCGGTTAAGTCCAGGGAATGAGAAAGTCAGTATAGGTGAATCAGGGATAACTTCCTCCTCAGGCTCGACTGCTTTGTGCTGTTTCTTCCTGATGGGGTCAGGGCATTAAGTCAATATAAAGAAACCCTATTTCAGAATATCTAATAATGCCTTCTAAACCTGCCCACCCCACCTGCTTTCACACCTTGATTTCTACTGTTAACACTGCTGTCATTCTAGCCAGCCAATCATTTATGACTTTCTCCCTCTCCTTCTTCACTCCTCCTCTGCTCCAACAAAGTCAATCATCTGTCAAACAACCACTTCAAGCTCTCCTTTTTCACACTTAGCATAATGTGACAATATCCTAATTTGCCTTTCTCTCTTCAATCTATCCCCTTCCCAATTCATCCCTCACACAGTACTTCCCTGGACCCTCTTCTCATAAATCTTCAAGAGATCCCCAATGCCTACCAAAGAGAAAATTCTAATCCTAACATTTGAGTCCTGCAATCTAGTTCAAGCCTATCTTTATCTTTCTGGTTAACAGTGAAGAATTTATGTTGATACAATTAAACAAACCTAGGTCATCTTGTGATTAATGGCCTGCAACTGAATGATGGTAGACCAGGGATCAGATTAATGCCTGTGGCCATAGAAATGAATGAAGATAAGTAGACCCACAAGCTGATCTAACATTAATTTCCAAAGAACTAAGAATAGCTAGCTTATTTATGTTTAATAATAATATAACCAATATCTATTTTAGCTCGGACTAATGTTAAAATATTTTCAAAAAACCCTGAGAATTGTCACTTCTAGGTCTATGATTAATACAGTTTCATTATGACAATATTTAAATTTCATTTCATTATCTTAAAAGTCTAAGTTTTTAAATCTACAGAAAACTACAGGCTAAAATCTCTTTCATAAGAGATATACTAAAACTGCCTAAAAGGGTTTCTTTCCTCTAGTAAAGAATTCACACCTTAATTCTACAAATCTGTTTTTCAGGGTTCTGAGCTTTCTAGGAATTCTTAAGTGCTATCATTTTAAAATTTCTCTAATTTTAATATCTTTTCTCCATAATTATGTTATCTTAGGACAAAAAAATAACATAAAAACAAGACAAATCACATGAGAAAGGCTTATAGATTATTGGAGCATGAAGTCTACCTGGCCTAGCTTTAAACTGATCACATCACAGACTACTTGCCTGTTAGTCATAAAACTCTACCTGAATCATGAATGAGTCACGAGGAAAAAACTGATTCCCTGACAAGGCCAGTCTAGAAGCAGCAGGGCTCTCAGAAGGAAAAAGCTAGTTCTAACCAGAGATTTCTAAACCAAACAAACAACTTGCTAGCTTTGTCCTTCTTTGTCCTTCTGACACAAAGTAAATAAAAAGGGAAGGGGGAAAGACAACTAATTTTGATAAATGATTACTCTGTTTACAAAAATCTTAGGTCCCATTTTATTTGAGACAAATCCTATTGTAAGCCTTTGTACTTGCTGTTTTCTAACTTGCCAAATAAAAGGAAAATTGCTTTAAGAGAAGGTAAACAAAGGCAACCTCATTAAGAGACTCAAAAACTCCTAAGCTTCTGATGTCTTAGGTGAAAAAAAAAGAGACTTTTGCACTGAGCTCATCCAATTTAAACTGATCATAAATCCAAACTCCTAGTCTCTTTTATTACTTTTCTATTTTTAAATAGAAAATTTTAATTTTAATTTTAATTTTTTAAAGGTTAAAAAAGATCACTTGTCAGTTGAGAGTGAAGATAAAGGATAAGCTTTCAAACTAACCTGTGTATACACTGCTACAAAGCTAACAGCATCAGAAATCTTCAACACATTTCATTTGGACCTTCATGGCATCTCTGAGTTTAATTCTAGTTTTATTCTCAACACTAATTATCACACTTTTGCCTACCATATTTACATGTAGGCTCCATTTGTCTCTTATACTTAACACTAACTACAAGTTGTAAAACAACCAAAGACACAGGCAATAATGCTCTCTATCAGATTCCACAGATCAGTGGAAAGGGAATCAGGAAGTGTAAATGTCATTATCTATATCCAGATGAAGGGCAGCTAAATGTGCAGTGGACAGAGTGCTGGGCCCGAAGTCAGGAGGATTCATCTTTCTGAGTTCAATTCTGGCCTCAAGACTTACTAGCTATACAAGCCTGGGCAAGGCACTTAACCTTATTTACCTCAGTTTTTTCATCTGTAAAATGAGCAGAAGAAAATGGCAAATCTCTACAGTATCTTTGCCAAGAAAAACCATAACAGGATCACAAAGAGTTGGACACAACTGAAAATGACTGAACAACACACACATCTACATAACCATTCCGCCCCTCCTTCTGCTAATAATACCCTGTCTCTCACCTACTACCTTTTTAATCTGACACTAACAATTCTCCACATTTAATTTCCATTCAATAGTTTTAGATGGATGATGATATACTAAATATGATGGCCTAAACAGCATAAAATTGGGAAAACTCAAAATCCTACTATTACTATTGATCTAAGAGAAAACTGGTATGGAATTTAATAATAGACATGAAACCTAGAGCATAGAAGCTGCAACACTTGTAATAGCTAAGAAATTCTCCATGAATTGCCCTAATTAGAGTAACTTATTTTATTGCAGGAATGCATATACACACATACACAAAATCTCTTTAAAGAGCACAAAAAAACAATTTGGATCCAAAGTCTAATGATTATTGCTATATATTTTATGGAAACTAAGTTCTAATCTTATAAAAGTTAATGTTGAAAACCAACAATTAAAATTTCAGTGGGCAATATTTAACAAAACAAATAAAATGAAATAAAATATAGATAATGTTAACATATATAGTTTCCATGTAAAAATGTGCTTCACTGGGATCTTTATGTACAGTTTAGTGGACCTATTCCTTTTTGAGTTTGACACCACTGCTTTACATAATGATTAAATATTAGGAATCTTGAAGAAAAAGAAACTAAATTCTAAAAAAAGGAACACTTAAAAGTTTTAAGAGTTATGAACAAGATATCTTAAGTTAGTGGGACATTACAAGGTTTGTTTTGATCTCCCCATTAGAATAAAATAATATACGGTCTGATTTAAAGAAATCAAAATTAGACAAATTATATATAGCTGCCATCAGAATAAAAATATCTTTGAAGCAGTTTAATAAGTCAAATGACTGTATCCTAAACTCCATACAAGTACTGTTCTAAATAAACCTTATGTATTCACAGTATACATACACATATTCAAAATTGCAAAAGATACTGTCAAAGAAATTTAGTACAGCTACTCACTCAATTTTCTGATGTAGTTGCTCTGAAAGTTTTTTATTTTCTTCTTGTAAGGCATTCTTATCATTCACTGAAATATTTTGGGAAAAAAATATTTAAGAAATTGAAATTTAACAAAAATAAACTGGCAATCATGGGAAAATATGCATTACTAGATAACTGTTGGTTTATCGATTTATGCTAGATTTTTCCTAACTCAAGTCAGGGCAATGTCAGTTAAGCTTATTAATTATGCTGTGCAAAATTAATTTGTTACTAGGCACTGATTACTACATCTGAAGTTTCATGACTGCTACGTGACTGATTAACTGATGATTTTATGTAATGCTTCTGGACCAAAAAGAAAAAGTACTTAATGTGCAAAGAAGTATATCATTATTCATGCTGAGGATAAGAAGCAAGTGGAAAGCATTCCATTTGGTTACTCATTCCATCTACTTTCCAAGTGCCTTATCTCCTCAGATAGAATATATTATGGACATGAATTTTAGTGACAGATATTATAGATGAAATTAGAGACACAGTTTCACTTGGTCAGGGAAAAAGTAAAGGAAGTTTCTGTTTAGGTATGGAGTAAACTAGGTGCCTTTGAGGTCTCTTCCAATTCTGAGATTCTATGATGAATCAGACTAAATCTGGTCACAGAAAGTAACACAAAGTAAATATAGAAGCAAGTTAAATGTTATTTCTTGAAAATAATTTCTTCTGTTTATAAATTTAGATAATAACTCTAAGTAAACTGTATATACACCAAAAAACTCCTTTTTAGAAGTCTGGCTTATTAAAAGTTACTTAGCAACCAATGCCCAATGCTGAAATAATGATACATCTTGGAGCTATAGTTCTCTGCTATATTCAGCAAGAACAGTTAGCAACACTTACCTCTGCTTTTGTTATGAAGCTGCTAATGTGGAAAAAGTTAGTAAACACCAATAATACAAGCTTTAAGACTAGGCTGCTTTAAAAGCTTATTGGTAAACCAAATGGTTTGAAACTTGGATTATATTTTTCTACCAGTAAAATGATAATATAAATGATGGATAAATTCCCAGGCTAGCCCATAAAGGCCAATTTTAATCCATAGTACATTTGAAGTGAATGTGTTGGCAGTACAACATTAGTATTATTTCAACACTTGTATTTAATACTGTCTCTGTGGAAAAATACATCTGAATGACTATACAGCTCCCCATGCTTTGCCAGCTGGATTGGCTTTTCCCACAAAGGAGAAGAGCTGAGAATGCTGGGGGCAGACTTAGACAATCCAGTAACTCTCCACATCATTTAACTACAATGTAAGAGAAAGAATGGTGCCTTGGGGCATTCAGATCCTGGGTCCTTGGAATGGAGAGGAAAGGACAGCCACCTCCCAAAATATGAATATCTCTGTTTCTATGTAAATGATTCCTTTCTTATCCCCATCTGGTTTATATGTGCTGACTCACAAATGAATTTAAAAAGGTAATAGTTAAATAACATCGCTACCAATTTACCAACAAGTTTTAATACTGTATCATCTTACACTGGATATTAAAATTTTGAACAAAGAAAAACTCACTAAGTTCAGTGATAAGCTTAAGATTTTGTTGCCGGATATTTTCAAACTCTTGTTGTTTTTTCCTCATGTGCTCTTCAGTCACTGCACAACGGTCACATAACCCTGCTCGTAACCTATGGAACAGAAACAAAACTTCCCATTTTAAAAACACGTTTAAATTTTAAGATTTTTTTCACCTGATGAGCTTTAAGTATTCATAAGTAAGTTAAATATAAAGTCAAAGACAGTTGATAAATTGAAAATGTTTAATAGTTTCATATTCATTTAAAGTGCAGTATCACTAAAGGGCCTGCCTCTGACTCATGCTAGCAGTTGTGAACAGGGGCAAGTCACTTAATTTCTCAATGCCTCAAGCAATTCTCCAAGGCTCTAAGTTACAGATCAGTTGAGGTCTATGCAGAAAGTATTTTGCCACACCAATTAAATCACAAGTCTAGAACAACAATAACAAAGTCTATGAACATCGGCTACATATATAAGGAACTTTGAATTTTGAGTGCATTTTGTTCTATAAGCCTAGTCCATTTTAGATTTTACCATGAGGCTTTTATATATTGAAGAAAAACATCTTATTTTACCTGGGAGGTTGCTTCCATGGCAAATTCCAAGCCCAATATTACAGCAAGACTACAGTATATGATACTAAATTTTGAGATTTTTTTGAACAGAAGCTTTACCCATATGTAATCACATCATGAAGTATCAACTGCCTAAAATCCAAACTTAAAACCTTTTTCATGAAGTAAACCTTTATCATGAATAAGAATAAACCTTTGTCATTATCAAGCCACAGAAAAAGCACCTGGATTCTGGTCTGCATATTCTGCATCAGCCACTAAGACTAGGCCCCTAAGGGATATACCTTCCAAAATTCCAGTGGCCACATGCTGAACTACCATGATAAACTCTTCTTTTTCTATAAATAGATTATGACTGGTCATTTGTGTAATACTTCTTTGCTGAATGAATGAATGAGCATTTATTAAGTGCTTCCATGTACCTGTGCCAGGAACTATGCTAAGTGCTGAGGATACTTCCAAAAAGCTCCAACTCTAATTGAGGGAGACAACACATAAAATAAAGTTTAGCTGTAGGGTAGATAGTCAGGTAGATGTTATCCATAGAGATGCTTTTAATTTCATTTTTAGATATTAGCCACTTCATAGTCTCCATCTGGAGATAACTATTTTTGGATATATTGGACAAATACAGAAGCAAGTACCTACTGTTAGTCTTTATTAACTGCTCAAAAGTTACAAAAGTATTCTCAAAAGTTCTAAGGATATTTCCATGTGCTCTGATAACCAATCCTGCATGTCTTAGATCCATACCCTTCTCACTATTTATATAGAAAATGCCCAAATTCAGGTCCTCATCATCTCTCACAATGGCATCCCTAATTAGAAGTCTATTACTCTAAGTCTCTTCCCTATCCTTCATACTGATGCCAATATTACTTTCCTTCACAGATCTGACTCCATACTCCCCTACAGTGTAAAACTTAGTAGTTCCTATAGCCTCTATGATCCAATAGAAAAATTTGACTTAGTTAATTAAAGGTCTTCTTCACTTGATCCCAATTACTTTTCTGGCCTCCCCGTTCACTTTACAGTATAGGTAACTACAGATTATTACAAATAATGAATCACCTGAGAGTATGTAGCACAAATTTGAAAAATGTAATCACTGTAGAGGAATCATTATTTGCACTAGTTGTAACTTTCTTTCTAGTCTTCACAAATGGGTTTTTATCTGTGTTAAGATTCAGTTCAGGGGCAGCTAGGTGGCGCAGTGCATAGAGCACCAGCCCTGGAGTCAGGAATACCTGAGTTTAAATCTGGCCTCAGACACTTAACACAAAAAACTAGCTGTGTGACCTTGGGCAAGTCACTTAACCCCAACTGCCCTCCAAAAAAAAAAAAAAAGAAGATTCAGTTCAAACACTAACCTTTATACAGAGCATTTGCTCATCCTCCCAAATACTAAGGCTCTCTAAACTACTTTATTTTTATTTTGTGTTTATTCTTTATACAGATTTTTAAGCAAATGTTGCTTTCTCCCCAGTGATAATTAAGTTCTTGTTGTATTTAAATGCACTGTACCCCTCTGTACTACAGAACAGGAGCTTAATTTTAGTGGACTGATTGAATCCTCTTACTTTTGTTATAAGAAAGTATTGATCTTTCTATGCTAGTTGTAGGGTGATGGGATGCCTCTCATTAATAATTTATTGTTTTTTGTTAGAATACTTTCAAAATTTAATTTTCTATTTTAAGGTTCTAAAACTGTACTAAGACTGTTATTCCATAGGTGTTAATTGCTTTAAATCTGTTTTTCCTTTTGAGTTTTGATTTAAAGATAATAGTTAAGTTTCTTGAAATACATAGATACAACTTTCTCCCTAAAATGACATGCTCAGTGTGTCTTACCTTAAGATGAGAAAGGCAAATAGTGCCTTCATCAGCTGATTCGATTCAATCTCATGATTCAAGCTAGAGAAGCCTTCAGTTCCTCTTTTTCCTTGGCATACATTAAAAATGTTATACTTCAAGTTCAAATAACAATTTTGTGCCATGGGAGAAAGATTCCATGAGATGAAGAACCTGTTTAATATGTTTTTCAGTGCAGTCATGTAATATGACCTTATACAAATACACCAAGTGATTAAGAAGATGTTTTGGTAAAAAACTCCCTCCTAAGTCTAGGAGTCATTCAGGTCGTTTTAGAACACAGGATAATGGGTTTAATGCAAGGCAAAACCAGGGACTCAGTGTGGATAGAGTGCTGGGCCTGGAGTCAGAAAGATCTAAATTCCAAACTAATCTGAGACACTTACTAGCTGGGTGACTGTAGGAAGCCACTTAACCTTTGTTTTCCTTAATCTGATGGAGAAGGAAATGGCAAACCATTCCACTATCTTTGCCAAGAAAGCCTCTTTGAAGGTATTGGGTACAATGGCACATGGGGTCATGAAGAGTTGGACAAGTTTGAAATGAACAAAACTAGAACGGGTGTAAACATTCTTCCTGAAAATATTAGGTTTTATATTAATTTTTCTCAACATCACTCATATTAGTCTATTTTAAACAGAAAATAGTTTTCTATGTGGACTTCAAATACTCTAAAAGTTCCACTGTAACTTGAATCTACCGTGGAGATTCTTAATTTCTTTTTAAAGTCATAGATTCCTTTGGAAGTCTAATGAAGGCTATGAACCTCTTCTAAGAAGTTCTTAAATGCATAAAATACGTAGGATTATAAAGAAAATCAATTATATTGAAACAGTTGTCAAAATATTGAAATTTTTTTTATAAAGCCTAGGTTAAGACCCATGACCTATTTCATATATTTTGACATGAATAAACAAACTATGAAGGCAGAGCTGACTCAACAGCTTTGAAATCATCAATACATGCACTAAAAAAACCATAAAGACGCTGCTTTTGGGTGACTTGTTCAATAATTACTAAACTGACAAGCTGTTATTTCTTACTCTGATACTTTCTTGTGTGTCTTTTTTTGTTCTTGAACCAATATATTATTTTATTGTATGTTTACAGATGTGTGTGTGTGTGTGTGTGTGTGTGTGTGTGTGTGTGTGTAGAACTGTGTGTGGAATGTAAGATGTGAATCCTTTGTACAAAGTAGGTAAACACAAAACTAACCTATATTTGGAGGGGTCACATATGTTTTTGTCTTTTGGTAACAGGTCTGTCAAAAAGCATTTATCAAAGTGCTTACTATGTTCCGAGCACCATGCTAAGTTCTGGGGATACAACGAATGGCAAAAAAAAAGGTCTCTGTGCACAAAGAACTCACATTCTAGTGGGGGAAGACAGCTTGTCAGTAACTAGGTACATACAAGATAATAGCAGATGAAAGGAAAGGAAGCTTAGGGAGACTGGGAAAGGTTGCCTGGAGAGGTGGGATTAGAGCTGAAGTCTTAAAAGAAGCCTTGGAACCTAAGAAGTGGAAGTAAAAAATAGCATTTCAGATTGGGGGATAGCCAATAAAAAGGTAGATGAGAGATGGCCCGTGCAGTTGGATAGTAAAGTGCAGGGAAGGAAGTATAGAAGAAAATGAGAGAGTATAAAGACATCATGTTATTAAAAGCTTTAAATGCTAAACATAGAAAACCAATGAAATTTACTAGAGGTGTGTGTGGGGGGGAGGAGGGCAGAATAAGGTGAAACGCAAACCAATTTTTTAGTAAAATCATCTAGGCAGCTGAATGGAGGATGGAGTACAGTGGGAAAGGTCAGAAGCAGGGAGAATAATTAAAAGGCTATGGTAACAGTCTGTGCACAAGGTGATGAGTGTGACTGGAACTAGAGTAAGGAGCTGTGTAAGTAGAGAGAAGAGTATGATATATACAAGTGATGTTGTAAAGGCAGGAATGCTGAGATTTGGCAATGGACTAGATAAATGTGGGGTAAAGGGAGAAAGTGAATTGCTGTCCTCTTTATGTCATTAAATATTTCCCAATTACATTTTAAAAACATTTTAGAGTTCATTTTTTAAAAATATGAATTCCAAATTCTTTCCCTCTCTTCTTTCCTCCACCCCTTCAGAAGGCAAGTATGATACCAATTATACATATGACGTTATGCAAAACATATTTCCATATTAGCCATGATGCAGAAGAACACACACAGGAACAATCAAGTGTAAAGAAGCATACTTCAGTCTGCACTCCTTATTCATCAGTTCTCTCTCTGGAAGTGGATAGCATTTTTCATCATGGGTCCTTTGAAATTGGTTTGATCAGAATAGTGAAGCCTTTCACAGTTAATCATTGTTAAAATATTGGTGTTACTCTAAAACACTCTGCTAGAAATTCATGTTCCATGGAGAAATATTTGAGCCAACAATTACAGATTTTTATGTAGCTATCTGCTATAGTTTTGTAGAAAAGCTGGAGTTTCATTTATGTAAACTGCTTTTTATTTATATTATATATTGTTATTTATTATTATATTATATATATTATATTGTTATATATTATTATTTATATTATATTTATATTATATATATATTTTTTATTTATATTATAGTGTGAGTACTTTATTTTACATTTGATTCAATTTGAGTTTTTTGTCATGTTGGACTTCTTACAAACATGTAGATGGCTGGAAATTTTCAACATTATGGTTCATCAAAGGGTTCTCTCTTTCTCTCTCTTTTTCTCTTAATTTCACTGGTTCTTAATGTCAAGTTCTTGACAGATGTTGACCTGCTGATTTTGTCCTTTACATCAGTCTGAGACCTTGTGTTGCCTCACAATTTTGACCTTTACTTTAAATTACTTATTAAGGGAATCTAGAACCTCTAACAGTTTTCTAGATTCTATTCAAGACTTCTTCTCTTGTACAAAGAGAGGGCCAAAAAAATTTTATATATATTTTCCTGACCACAGAAGTCCTGTACCCCTAACTCCTGTGATGTAGACGAGATAACTGTATGCCTGGCTTGCCTTAGAAAGGAGACACTTATTTAAAAAATGCAAAGAGAGGGGCAGAGCCAAGATGGCAGTGTAGAAGCAGCAAAGTTTCACAGCTCCCACACAGCCACCCTAAATACCCATAAAATACAACTCTAAACAAATTTTAGGGCTCCAAAACTCACAAAAATACAGAAAAGACATCTGTCACTGAAGGCAGCTCGGCAGGTGGGGCTCATCAAGGCAGGCTGGGAGCAGAGGCGAGGCCTGCCCAGCCTGAAACCACAGCCTAACGCCAGGCAGATTGGGAGAAGCCGCAGCTGGAGTATACAGGAGAGCAGATCAGGCACACCTGGGGCAGTTTCCACAATTATCAAGCCAGAAGAAATAAGGCTAAGAGAAAGATCAGTGGAATTCAAGCTAAATTTGGGGGAAAAAAAGTGGGTCCAGCCAAACTGCCACCAGGGCAGGGAAGAAGTGGGAAGTGGTAAGAACTACTGCAAGCAGCAACTGCCTCCACTGGGCTGCTTCAGAGCTCCTGACCTGCAGACTGCAGGAAGGCCAAGATGAATGATCAGGGCCAAGGGCTCTTGCATTAAGCGGCCTGGATCCAGATTGTGGTCTCGGTGGTGGTCCTGGGGTGTGCTTTCAGCAAGCCAAAGCTGGTGGGGGCTGCAGCGTCCCCCTATAGCTCCAGCAGCTGGGAAAACCCCAGTGATTTGGGACAGAGCTTTCCCCCCTGGAAGCAGAGTTCCACAGAGCTAAAAAATCAAGCAATTAATTGACTGGCCAACATGAGGAGAAGGAAGCAAAGCAAGAACAGCAATAAAACTCTAGAATCCTTTTTTGAGTACAAAAAGGATCAAAGCATGGAACGGGAGGAAGACAGCACAGTCAGAACTCCCACATCAAATGCTTCCAAGAAACATGAAGATTGCTTACAAGCCATAGATCAATTTTATAAAGGACTTTGAAAGCCAAATAAGAGAAGTGGAGGAAAAATTGGGAAGAGAAATGAGAATGATGCGAGAAAATCATGAAAAAAGAGTCAACAACCTGACTGAAGAAAACACCTTAAAGAACAAATTAACTCAAATGGCAAAAGAGGCTCAAAAAGTCAATGAGGAGAAGAATGCCTTAAAAAGTCAAATTTCCCAGATGGAAAAAAGAATCTCAAAAGCATTCTGAGGAGAATAATTCCTTCAGAATTAGAGTGGAGCAAATGGAAGCAAATGACTTTATGAGAAATCAAGAT
>CM053594.1:183947190-183969654 GCA_028646575.1 Pseudocheirus occidentalis
GTAATAATTCTTTTATCTTTCCACGCAAGAAGCGTAGTATTATTCTTTCTGTATGCAATTGTTTTAGTGCTTGAGAGGGGATATCTGAGTGATATGCTAGAATTCCGATGTCCCCTGAGAGGGGACAGCGGAGTGCAAAGGGTTAATAGTGCTTTATGTATAGAAATGGACATAAAAATATGTTTTGACTTGAAAAAGAGTTAGATGCCTATGGAGCAATAGTTTTACACAATAGAGAGGGCAGCTTATTTGGTACATTGGAATCCCCCCACTCCCCAAGAAAAGAACTGAACAAGAGAAAATCTAATACCTTGGGATGATTTCTGTATGAAAGATCTCTGGGAAAACATGATATGACTTGGAGAGAGCACCCAACTTCATGAAAATCTCAGATCTACCAACATGCATTGGGCGTGAGCTAGTAATTTAAAACTTGAATGGGGACTTTTGGTGCCAAGATGGTAGAGTGATGAAGGAACCCTCTGAAGCTCTCCCAAATTCCCCTCCAAACTAGAGAACTGCCTCAATTCATCTGGGAGCAGGGAGGCATCTTACTAGCCCAGCAAGGGTGGGAGGAAACTGAAGTCCAAGAAATGCTTCAGCACACAGCCTCACAGCAAGGATCCTGCAGCAAGGCTCTAAGCCTGGAGCAGTCCACCAGCAAGCCTGCACAATAGCAACACTCTTTGAAAGTGAGCTGTCTGTGCAATGCAACAAGGCCCCACTCTGGTGATCCCATCCCCAACAGAAGCCACCAGGAAGATGACCCAGTTGCTGACCAGCAGCGCAGCACTCCCTCCGGGCTGGCCAACAGTGAGAATCAGCCCCCCAAACCCCCCACCCTTGAGACCTGCCAGCAGAGACTCTGTTGCAATAGCAACCCAGCAGCAAGGTCCCCCCACTATGGGACAGGCCAGCAGCTAAACCCCACATACAAGGGAGTGCCCTGCTGCCCTCCCCCACTCCCTTACCTCTATAGAAGTCACCCTCTAGTGAAAGCAAGCAACTAAACCCTGAAGCCCAGTGAAAGCCAGCAGTAAGAACTTGAGCTTCAGCACAAAATGCTTAATTCAATACAGGATCAGAGCCCAATTCTTACATTAAAACACCAAGTC
Organism: Pseudocheirus occidentalis; assembly: GCA_028646575.1. Taxonomy (NCBI): domain Eukaryota; kingdom Metazoa; phylum Chordata; class Mammalia; order Diprotodontia; family Pseudocheiridae; genus Pseudocheirus; species Pseudocheirus occidentalis. The sequence continues at coordinate 183,948,306 of CM053594.1, forward strand.
ATAAAATAGGCAGAAAAAATGAGCAAAAAAAAAAAAGCAAAAAAGGAACTTGACTGTAGAAAGTTATTATGGTGACATTGAGAATCAAGGCATAAACTTAGATATGCTACTAGTATTAAAATGGATAAATGTGAATCCTCAAAAGAAGAATATAATTTTGTCTGAAGCCCAAAAAGAATTCCTGAAAGAGCTTTAAAAAGCAAATTAGAGAAGTACAAGAAAATATGGGAAAAGAAATGAGAGTAATGCAAGAAAATCATGAAAAAGGAGTCAGTGGCATAGGGAAAGATAGGCAAAAATTTATTGAGGAAAATAACTCCCTCAAAATTAGAATTGGCCAAATGGGAAAGGAAGTACAAAAGCTCAGTGAAGAAAATAATTCCTTAAAAATTAAGAGTTGAGCCAAGTGGAAGCTAATAACTGTGAAACATCAAGATACAGTAAAAACAAAATAAGAAAAGTCAAGTATACAGAAAAACAACTACTCTAGAAAATAGATCCAAGAGAGATAATATAAAAATTTGAAAGCTATGATAAAAAGAAAAAAAACCTGGCCAACATCTTTCAAGAAATTATCAAAGAAAACTGCTCCAATATAGTAAGAAACAGGGCAAAATAGAAATTGAAAGAATCCACTGATCACCACCTGAAAGAGGTCCCATAATGAAAATTCTCAGGTCCATCTTAGCCAAATTCCAGAGCTCACAGATCAAGGAGAAAATACTGCCAGTATCTGAAAAGAAACCATTGAAATATGCTGGTGCGACTGAAAGGCTTACACAGGATTTGGCAGCTTCCACATTAAAGAACTGGAGGGCTCAATGGGATATGTCAGAAGGCAAAGGAATTAGGATTACAATTGAAGAGAAACTTGAAAAATGGATATTTAATGAAATATAGGTCTTTCAAGTATTCCTGATTAAAAGAGCAGAGCTGAATTAAAATTTTGACCTCCAAATACAAGACTTAAGGGAAATATAAAAAGATAAAAATGAAACAAGAAAGAGCAAACATGAGAAATTAAAGTTAAGCAGTTTATATTTCTGTAGGGCTAAATAATATTTGTAACTCAACTTTATTACTGTAAGAACAGTTAGAAGGAGTATATATAGATAGAGAGTATGGCTATAAGGTGACTTTGATGGCATGATTATTCCTGAGGGAGGAAAAAAAAAACAAAATAAAGGTATGAGAAAGAAAATTGCCCTGGAATAAGGGGTGGGGGGTTTGAATGGGGGTGAATTATTCCATAAAGAAGAGGCATGATAGAGCTATTATAATGGAAGGGAAGATGGGGGAGGGGGGAAGCAAAGCTTAAGCTAAACCTTACTCTGATCAAAATTGGCTCAGAGGGAATAACATTTTTAAAAAAGTAAAAAAGGGCAGGGATAATAGAAGGGGCAGGTGGGATAAAAGGGAGAGTAGATTGGGAAAAACTCATCAGAAGTAAAAGACTTGAGGAGGGAAAGGTGGGAGGGGGTGAGAGAGAAGGGGATAAACAAGGGGAAAATAACATGGAGGGGAAAACACAGTTACCATAACTATAAATGGGAATGGGATGAACTCACCCATAAGATGGAAGCAGATAGCAGAATAGATTAAAAACCAGAATCCTACAATGTGTTGTTTACAAGAAACATTTGAAGCAGAGAGGGACACACAGGGTAAAGGTAAGGGGCTGGAGTAGAATTTATTATGCTTCAGCTAAAGGAAAAGAAAGCAAGGGTAGCAGTCATGATCTCAGACAAAGCAAAAGCAAAAATAGACCCTAATTAAAAGAGATAAGGAAGGAAATTATATCTTGTTGAAAGGTACCATAGACAATAAAGTCATATCAATACTAAACTTATATGCACCATATCTAAATTAGCATCTAAATTTTTGAAGAAGTTGAATGAGTTACAGGAGGAAATAAATAAAACTGTACTAGTGGAGGACCTTGACTTTTCCCTCTCAGAACTAAATAAATGTAACCAAAAAATAAACAAGAGGATAAGGAAGTGAATAAAATTTTGGAGAAATTAGGTAAGATAGATCTCTGGAGAAAATTAAATGGGAATAGAAAGTTATATACCTTTTTCTGAATAGTACATAGCACCTACACAAAACAACCATATATTAGGAAACAAAAACCTTGCAACCAAGCAGAAATAGTAAATTTGTCCTTTTCAGATCATAATGGAATAAACATTGATTTCAATAATGGGCAATAGAAAGAGATTAAAAATTAATTGGAAAATAATTTAATCCTAAAAAATAAGTGGGTCAAAGAATAAATCCTAGAAACAGCCAATGATTTCATTAAAGAAAATGACAACAATGAGACAAGATCTTAAAATTTATGGGATACAACCAAAGCAGTACTTAGGGGAAAATTTCTCTCTCATAATTGCTTCCATCAGTAAAATAGAGAAAAAGCAGATCAGTGAATTGGGCATGCAGCTAAAAAACCTAGAAAAAGAACAAATTAAAAATCCTCAATTTAAGAACAAATTGGAAATCCTGAAAATCAAAGAGAGATTAATAAAATTGAAAGTAAAAAAAAAACCATGGAACTAATAAAACTAGAAGCTGGTTTTATGAAAAAAAACTAAAAATAATACATAAGCCATTGGTTAATTTGATTTTAAAAAAGGAAAGAAGAAAACCAAATTACTAGTATCAAAAATGAAAGGGTTGAAATGACCTCCAATGAAGAGGAATTTAAAACAGTTGTTAGGAGCCATTTTGCTCAATTATTTGCCAATAAATTTAGCAATCTAAATGAAATGGATGGGGGGGAGGGGCTAGGTGGTGCAGTGAATAGAGCACCAGCACTGGAGTCAGAAGAACCTGAGTTCAAATGTGGCTTCAGACACTTCACACACTTACTAGCTCTGTGACCTTGGGCAAGTTACTTAACCCCAATTGCCCTGCCTTCGCCCTCCAAAAAAGCAAAAAATAAAAATAAATTAAATGGATGAAAATCTACAAAAATATACATTACCCAGATGAACAGAAGAAGAAACTTAAAGACTTAACCCAACCTTAGAAAAAAGAAATTGAACAAGCCATCAGTGAACTTCCTACAAAAAATCCCCAGGACCCAGATGGATTCATGAGCAAATTATACCAAACACTTAAAGTACAAGTAATCCCAATACTATATAAACTGTTTGGAAAAACAGGTGAAGGAGGAATCCTACCAAATTCCTTTTATGACACAAATATGGTGCTGATACCTAAACTGGGAAGAGTCCAAACAGCAAGAAGATTATAGACCAAAATCCCTAATGAATATTGCTGCAAGATTTAAATAAAATTCTAGGAGAGACTAGAGCAGTGTATCACAAGGATTATACACTATGACCAGGTGGAATTTATACCAGGAATGTTGGACTGCCTCAGTATTAGGACAGCTATCAGCATAATTGTAATTAATTATGTAATAATTACATATCAGTAACAAAACTGACAGAAATCATATGATTATCTCAGTAGATGGAGGAAAAGCCTTTGACAAAATACAGCACCCATTCCTATTAAAAAAAAATGCTACAGAACATAGGAATAGAGGAACCTTACCTTTAAATGATAAGTAATATTTATCTAAAACCATCAACAAGCTTTATCTGTAATAGGAATAAACTAGAAGCCCCAGTACAATCAGGTGAAGCAAGGATGCCCATGATCACTTCTGTTATTTAGTATTGTACTAGAAATGTTAGCTATAGCAATGAGAAGAAAAAAATTAAAGGAATTAGAATAGGCAGTGAGGAATCAAAACTGTCATTCTTTGCAGATGATATGATGGTATACTTAGAGAATCAAATGAAAACAAAATGCTTGGAATAATTAACAACTCTAGAAAAGTTACAGGATATAAAATAAACCCATACAAATCTTCACTATTTCTATATATTACCAACAAAGCCCAGCAGCAAGAGATAGAGAAATTCCATTTAAAATAATTGTAGACAGTATAACATATTTGGAAGTCTACCTGCCAAGAGAAACCCAGGAACTATATGAACACAACTATAAAACACTTTTCACACAAATAGAATCAGATCTAAACAATTTGAAAAATATCAATAGACTGAGCCAATATAATAAAAATGGCAGTTCTGCCTAAATTAATCTGTTTATTCAGTGTCATACCAAACTATCAAAAAATTATTTTGTAGACCTAGGAAAAATAATAACATTCTTCTGGGAAGAACAAAAGCTCAAGGATATCAAGGAAATCAATGAAAAAAAATGCAAAAGAATGTGGTCTAGCCATACCAGATCTCAAACTATATTATAAAGCAGTAATTATCAAAGTGATCTAGTAGTGGCAAAGAAATAGAGTGGTAGATCAATGGAAGAGATTAGGTGCAAATTACATTATAATAAAGGACCATAGTAACCTAGTGTATGATAAAACTCCAAAAGATTCACGCTTTTGGAACAAAAACCCATTATTTGACAAAAACTAAAGGGAAAACTAGAAAACAGTATAGCAGAAAGTAGGTGTACACCAATGTTTCATACTGTATACTAAGATTAGGTCAAAAGGGGTATATAATTTACACATAAAGGGTGACACCATAAATAGATTGAGAGGGTAGAGTAGTTTATGTCAGATTTATGGATAAGGGAAGAATATGGGACCAAAGAAGATATAAAGAGCATTACAGAATGTAAAATAGATAATTTCGATTATCTAAAATTTAAAAGTTTTTGCACAAACAAAACTAGTTCAACCAAAATGATAACAAAAGCAGAAAACTTATGGGGGAGGCAGGGAGAAATTTACAGCAAGTATCTCTGATAAAGACCTCATTTCTCAAATATATAGAGAGCAGAGTAAAATTTATAAAAATACAAGTCATTGCCTGGTTGATAAATGGTCAAAGGATATGAACAGGCAATTTTCAGATGAAGAAATCAAGGCTTATCTATAGTCACATAAAAATGCTTTAAGTCACTGTTGATTAGAGAAACGCATATTAAAACTAAGGTACCACTTCACATCTATCAGATTGGCTAATATGACAGAAAAAGGAAAATGTTGGGTATTGAAGGGAATGTGGGAAAACTGGGATGCTGATGCACTGTTGGTGGAGTTATGAACTGATCAACCATTTTGGAAAGAAATTTGGAACTGCCTATAAAACTGTGAATACCCTTTGATCCAGCGATACCACTGCTGGGGCTATATCCCAGAGCTGTCCAAAAAGGGGGAAAGGAACTATTTGTACAAAAATATTTATAGTAGCTCTTTTTGTGGGGGCTAAGAATTGGAAATCTGAGGGATGTCCATCAATTGGGAATGGCTAAACAAGCTGTAGTATATGATTGTAATGGTATATTATTGTGTTGTAAGAAATGTCAAGTAAAATGATTTCAGAGAAACCTGGAAAGACTTGCAGTGAACAGAACAGTGTACACAGTAAACAGCAACATTATCCATGGAAGAACTATAAATGAGCTAGCTATTCTCGGGAATACAATGATCCAAGACGTTCCCAAAGGACTAATGATGATGCTTGCTGTCCACCTTCAGAGAAAGGTGTGAATACAGACTGAAGTATGCTAGCTTTTACTTTCTTTCATTTTTTTCTTTTATTCAAGTCTTCTTGTGCCAAATTACTAATATGGAAATGTTTTATATTAAAAAAAATCTTGAATGGGTTGTTGATCTCTTTCATTTAGAAGTTCCCTCCAATGATTTAGTGTTATGCATCTGGGCCTGCCCATCTTATATGATTCTTGACCATGATCTACCATTAGTTTGCCATAGAGGTTCCACCTAATAGGCTGGAATCCTTTCTTTCTTTCATATGATATCACCAGAGTACCAGTGGAATACTTAGGCCCTCTTTCTGTCATCTCTTGCCCTTTATACACAACCAGCCTCTTAGACACTTCCTAGATTACTCCTTTTATTCCTTTTCATCATTTCTTCATTTGTTATATAGCCTGCTCATATCAACCAACCACATTCCTAATAATTTAAAGAGAAAAAAAGTTTAAAATATCAAAATCTTATGATTGTGCCTATTTTTAAAATGAAGTTACTTATATTGCAAGATTTCAATGTAAATATGTAACTCCATGGCATTCAGAGTTTGTGTTCCTTGACCCTTACATATGTATGAATTGTTTATTGTCTAAAAACAGCTTATCTTTTCCATAGAACAAGAAAGAAAAGTGAATGATAGCTTATCAGAATTGTTTGATCAGACAACACGTGAAGAATATGAATCCTATTTGGCAGATAGTTCTCCACTGTGTGAGCCAGAAGAAAATCTCCAAGTAGAAGATGAAGAAGAATTATCTGTTGCTGCAAAGAAGCTAAACAGTAAGTGTGTTGGTCCTTTAAAGTATAGCTTGTCTTTTAATCAGCTGTTCATAAAAATTGTAGTGGAACCTTCTTAATCAGGACTAGACTTACTGGAAATTAGTGTGTTAATTAAATGATCATTTGTATTAAAAGAGGATTATATAATGGTTCATTTAGCTGTTGATTTCAATTTTCTCATTTGAATTTATTTTTAAAATAAGTTAATTTAAAATTTCATGTTGAAACTAAATTAATAGTTATAGAGTAGGAAGGGGAATGGGGAGAGATTTAGAAAAAAAGATAAATTTAGACCTGTCTTCTCCCATTTCAAATACACTTATTAAAGTATTTAAGGCTACAGGTAGGCTTAGAATCTCTTTCAGGTGACATTTCCCATATAGATGGGAAAGGCATTAAAGAGGGATTATAATACTTAAATGAAATTATAGCTGGTAGTCTGAATTGGAATTTTCTAAAGCAGTAGAACTACAGTTGAATATGGGATCAAAACAGGGTGAATCTTTTACAGCTATTCAGGCAAGACCTTTGTTAAACCATTCTGCCAAGAAAAACAATCAGAAAGTAGTGCGGGTACTAATATGATCATCTTTTTTAAAGAAAAGGTTCTTTCACAAGTCAGAGTTAATTAATGGTTTCTTTTGTAAAATAATTTTCTCTCCAAAATCATGCAAGCATAGTCACTAAGATACATGCTAGCCCTTCTGTGAGCAAGAAGGCACTCACAGTAGGATAAAACTCAGATCTCACTTAACATGAGTTTTCTAAATAATTGATTGAGAACATACTTAAGCCCTAGTAACCTATTTCGAAGACTGAAAGGAATATCTTAAAATTTAATTTTCTACGAGGAGCTAATGAATCAACAGGAGACATCTAATAAGTTTGAGCCCCTAGCCTGGAAATTTTCACAAGGATTGGGACCGGCCTGATGATTTCATTGGTATAGGAAGAAATTCTCTCCACCATTCCAGATCCATATCCCTGACACTTATTGTTTTATAGAGTTACCTGAACTGGTGTCAAATGCAATAAGAAATGGGGCCATTAAACTATACAAAAGGATTCCTGGGGACCCTGTAGAAAAACCACATATTAATATTATCTGTGCTTTATTGTGTTTTACTTATTTTGTTAAATATTTCCCAACTACACTTTCCACTGGTTTGGGCTACCAGGCATAAACTATGTTTGCTGCCTCTGGCCTAGAGCATTGAAAAGGGAAATGACTTATCCATAGTCATAGTCAGCACATGTGGCAGAGGCAAAGTTTGGATCCAGGTCAGTCTTGCTTCAAGGGTGGCTCTCTATCCACTGCTCCATACTGCTCCTCATGTCTTTTCATAGTAGTAGAAAATAACTTGACCGCTATGTGTAACTTTTTGTTAATAGGAAAAGCCATTCAGAGTTTCTAACTTGAGCTGCTACTAAAAATAGGTTCATTCTCTTTTAACCTGTCAAGCAGAGGAAATAGGTACCATAGCTCTGAGCCCCAACTGGTAATATCTTGGGCTTCACATTTGTATTGAAAATGCCTATTGTAGACATTTTTTGCATGCATGTCATGGGCACAAATGGCCACTTGCAAGCTTTATATAGATATGAAAATGAAAAGCCTAATTTTGAGATGTGGAAAGTTATCTGATTTTTGCTTTCACAGAAAAGTATATTTATAAATTGCTGCTAAGCTAGAGAAATAAAAAATGTTAATATTTCAAACAAACAAGTACTTTAAGTATTTATTAGTACTTATAACCAGTTACCTCATCATTTAAAGTATATGGCTCTCTATGTCATATTGCTATGCTATCTTGAGGAGGGGGGAGGGAGAGAAAAAAATTTGGAACTCAGAATTTTATAAAAGTGAATGTTGAAAACTATCTTCACCTGTAATTGGAAAAAATAAAATACTATGAAGTGGGGGGTGGGGGGATGGGGTAGAGAAAGATATATGACTCTATAATCAGTATAAGGCATCTGGTAGATTTTAGTTAAAACCTTATAAATTTCCCATTTGTAATACCTATGAAACTTCTCACTGTAGCTTCTTACTTTTCCTTTCAGGCTGTTGTTAGTGTCTTAGCTCTTTGTTTCAACATTTTTCCTGTGGCCCACTGAAATAGTATTTATTTAAACCTTTTTTGAAAGAAAAAATTTTGGAAGCTTTTGACTTTGTCGTGTGTGTGTGTCTGTGTGTGTCTGTGTGAAGTGTCTGAGGCCGGATGTGAACTCAGGTCCTCCTGACTCCAGGGCCGGTGCTCTATTCACTGCGCCACCTAGCCGCCCCAGCTGTCATTTCTTTATTATCTCTTGGGGGGGGGGGGCATTTTGTTTTTGGTGGGGAGAAGGTTTCGCTCAATGCCCTGCAGTCTGACTTCTCTCTGTGTTACTCTGACAAAACTGTCTTTTCCACTGTCACCAATGACCTTTCCTCTCTGTGGTTTTTAACACTGTAACTTTTTTCTTGACTTTTATGATACTCTACTCCTAACATATTTATGAAGATATCAAGGTGGAATGGTCAGAACAAAGAACTTAGCATCAGAACACATAAGTTTGAGTATTACTGTCCCTACCACTCATTAGTACGGCAGCCTTAGGTGAGTCACCTCACCCACCTCCAGGTGCGCTCTCTACAACATAAGGAGAGCCCATTATTTCCGGGGTCCCTTTTAGTTGTAGTACACCACGCTCAGTGATTTTAGTTGTTCCTCTCTGGCTGTCCTGTTTCCATCCCTTGCTGTATACACATCACCCCTCAATGTAGCTTACTCCAAAGTTCAGTCTTTAGCCTTCTGTTCTTCTTTATGTTCAGTCTCTTCTTAAAGCTGCTATATAATCACTAAACTTGACTTTTCTGAGGTCTAGACATATCTACTAAACATTTCCGCTTAAACACCCTGCTTCACATTTCTCCTATCTAGTCTTTCCTTGCAGTCCCTGTTTCTGTTAGAGATAACTGTGCTAACATGATTTAGACTCCTGTCAACTTGTCCCTAAAAGTAGGTTTCTTCACTTCTAGCCTCTGCTCTATTATGTTTTATGCTCTGTTACCAGAAAAGTCATATAGCTCAAAAACCTTCAGTAGCTCTTCACTGCTTAAAGAATAACATCCATACTCCTTAGACTGGCATTCAAAGCTTCCTACCATCTAGTTCGTTTGACCCTTATCCCCCACTTTTCCCTTACATATGAATTCTTACCTCTAGATATCTTCATTTTTCCCTCCTTGCTTCTGCCTCTGCATTATGTAATCTGCTTCCCTCTCTCTTCCATCTTGCCTGCCTTTTCCCCTTGTCTCTAGTTGTCTGTTTTTCAAGACCCAACTTGGTTATTACCCTCTATGAAACCTTCCTCAGCTTCTTCAGTCTATAGTAATATCTCTTCTGAATTTCCATTTCATTTACCAGCTATATTCTTTACTTAGAATCCTGGGATTTTGCCATTAGAAAGGACCCTAAAAATAATTTAATACAAAGTCCTTCATTATGTATCATATCATTAATATTTTTACTTCTTAAATTTATGTCTTATCTACCTAATTAGATCATACTTTTTGAGGAAAAAGGCCTTTAATTTTAGAGTTCTTTGATTTCCCATGCCTAATGTCATGTCTTGAACATTAGAGATGCTCAGTGGTTTTCTTAGTTATGGTGATGGAGAGACAGATCTTTTAAGGAAGGGGTACGCTTTAGCAGTAAGCTTTCAATTCAGGGTCCATGAGCTTTGATCTTTATTCTGTCAACTAATTTTTTTCTGTGTGCCTGATTTTTTTATAATTTTTTTCCCCCTTTTAAGAGGAATATGTCAGTTCTAACATATCTTAAATGCCAGATATAAAAACTAATGGATTCAAGAGTAGGAAATAAAAGAGACTGTTTCTTCTTCCAAATAGGTAATATTAGAAAATGATACTTTAAATTTACCGAGTTTTTGTTAAGGTTCTAAACCTTTCACATCTACTTTCTGATTTTAGCCTTATGCGAGTACTGAGATGGGTAGTATTAATAGTACTAAACAAGTAGTACTAGTCCTGTTTTGCAGGTGAAAAAGGAACCAAGCCATAGGAATTTGAGTCCATTTGTACTTTGCAGGAATCCATGCCTCCCATTCAAGTGGAGAGGTGGAAGGCAAAGGCCTGGGTTCAAATCTGGGCTCAGCCATTTAAGTACCTTTATGAGCTGGGGAAAGTCACTTAACATCTCTGTTCTCCAGGTATGAATTCTATTTATTTCTTCTCATTTTCACCATCAGTTTATGATATATGCATGGATTGTTTTGTTTTATTTGCAGGTCATGAAGATATACCTGATAAAGTCAAACAAAAAGCATTTGTGGAGCCTTATTTTAAAGATGATGAAAGGTAATTCGTGGTAATTCATATTAATGGACATGGGTAATGTTAGAGGGTAATTGTAAGAATTGCAGAACTATCTCTATTAGGAAGAAGGTGATCTTGAACTGCTAAAACATCATTACAAAAGACAAAAATGGATGTTATCAGAAAATATCTTAATCATTTCATGATGGCATTATGAAGAAAGAAGGTCAAGCAGAGGAAAGGAAGCAACTTTCTAGGAGAGAAGACTTATTACTTTTGGCACTGATGGTAGTTCTCCATTTCATCCTGCTACCAAGCATCTTTTATTCGATTGTATTTCAGATTTGAAATACTGCTGTTTGTAAGATTATCAAATTATATGAAAATATGCCTGGCATTTTCTCCAGTAATGTAATCTATCTGTATTTTCAATTTCACTTCTTAACCTTTGGTAACCCAATTGTGTGTTCTGATATCTCTATTCAACCTTTTGGTAAAAATTTAAAATTCTTTTAGTCTGCACAATTCACATAGTCTATATATTGAATTATACCTTCTGTCATTTTGTTCATATACTATTTCTCTTAAGAGAAAAAAGACTTGCATTGTTAAAATAAGCAGCTTTAAAACATAAAATGCATGTGTGCTACTAAAAACAACTTTGGTATCTGTATTATTGGCAAATTGTTCAGTAAGGAAAGAATTTCAGTCCACTGTGTTCTGTAATTTCAGAAATTTAAAAGGGTTATGGCTACTGTGGAATACAGGTGCTAGAGGTGGGACTGAGGGGTGTTGCTACTACCTCTGTACTTGAAAATGGCAGCAAATCCCAGTTGCAGGGTAGAAGAGACTGGGGGAGCAGGAGGAAAACAGCAGCCACTAGCTTGAAAACCTTCTAGGGTTAAAGTTTTTGCTTGCTTGTTAAGGATGTCTTTCAAATAACCTTCCAGTGGAGCCCAGGTTTCTTTCTGTAAGGTGTCACTGTGTGTTCTTTGAAAGAAATAAGAGTAAGAATAACTGACAGTATAGTTCTTAAAATTTGCAAAGAGTTTTACCTATTTTTGGACTGTATAACAGCCCTTTGAGGCAGGTACTATAGGCATTATTATCCTTATTTTATAGATAAATGAACTAAGACTCAGAGTTCAAGGAACTTGCCTATAGTCACTACTACTGGGGTCAGAAACAGAATTTGAACACAAATCTTCCTAATTCCAGCAATGTATATCCTAAGGTCTATCTGTGCTAGCTATATTCCTTGATCTCCATTCCTCTTTCTTAAACTCTCTCAAGTATCAAGGATCTGACCACAGAAAGAAAAAATATAGAAAGGTCCTATAATGAAATAACTCAATTAGAAAAAAATTTTGAGAGTAAAGTTCTTGCTTAATACACATATAAAAGCCTAATTGTGGATTTAAGATATCTGTAACTTATTTTTATGAAATAGATAATGTATTTGAATTGTGTGATAATTGACTATAAATCAAGTGATGTTTTTAATGCAGTTGGAAATTCACTTTTTTTTCTTATCTTTTAGAGGGATTTTCCCTCTAAATTATTAATATATTTTTAGTTTATAATGTTCAGTTCCACAAGCTTTTGAGTTACAACTTTTCTCCCCCTCTGTCCCCTTTTCCCTCCCAAGACAGCATCAGTCTGATATAGGCTCTTACATATACATTCACATTAAACATATTTTCACATTAGTCATGTTGCAAAGAAGTATAACTAATGGAGAACCATGAGAAAGAAGAAATAAAACAAAACAAAAAAGAGAGTAAATAGTATACTTCGATCTGCATTCAGACTCTGTAATTCTTTCTCTGGATGTGTATAGCATTTTCCATCATAAGCCTTTTGGAGCACCTTGCATTGCTGAGAAGAGCCGAGTCTGTCAAAGTTAGTCGTTGTACAATGGGACTGTGACTGTGTACACTGTTCTTTTGGTTCTCCTGCCCTTAGTCAGCATTGGTTCATATAAGTCTTTCCAAGTTTTTCTGAAATCCTGCTCATCATCTCCTATAGCACAGTAGTATTCTGTTACATTCATATGCCACAATTTGTTTAGCGTTTTCCCAACTGATAGGTGTCTTTTCAATTTCCAATTCTTTGCTACCACAAAAAGAGCTGCTATAAATATTTTTGTCCACATGGGTCCTTTTCCCATTTGTATGATCTCTTTGGGATACAGCCCTAGAGGTGGTATTGCTGAGTCAAAGATTATGCACATTTTTATAGCCTTTGGGGTATAGTTCCAAATTGCTCCTCACAATGGTTGGATCAGTTCACAACTCCACTGCATTAGTGTTCCAATTTTCCCACATCTTCTCCAGCATTTAAAATTTTCCTGTTTTGTCACATTAGTCAATCTAACAGGTGTGATATGGTACCTAAGATTTGTTTTGATTTGCGTTTCTCTAATCAGTAGTGATTTAGAGCATTTTTTCATATGACTATAGATATCTTTAATTTCTTCCTCTGAAACCTGCCTGTTCTTAATCCTTTGACCATTTATCAATTGGGGAATGACTTGTATTCTTGTAAATTCGACTCAGTTCTCTATATGTTTTAGAAATGAGGCCTTTATCAGAGACATTGGTTGTAAAAATTCTTTCCCATTTTTCTGCTTCCCTTCTAATCTTGGTTGCATTGGTTTTGTTTGTGGAAAACCTTTTCAATTTAATGTGATCAGAATTATCGATTTTGCATTTCATAATGTTCTCTTTCTCTTATTTTGGTCATAAATTCTTCTATTCTCCATAAATCAACAGGTAAACTATTCCTTTCTCTCCCAGTTTGCTTTTAGTATCAGCCTTTATATCTAAATCGCGTACCTGTTTTCACTTTATTTTTGTGTATGGTTTAAGATATTGGTCTTTGCCCAGTTTCTGCCATACTGTTTTCCAGTTTTCCCAGCAGTTTTTGTCAAATAGTGAGCTCTCATCCCAGAAGCTGCAATCTTTGGGTTTATCATTGACTCCTGTGTCTTGTGTACATAACCTATTCCACTGATACATTACTCTGTTTCTTAGCCAGTACCAAGCAGTTTTGTTGATTGCTGCTATATAATACAATTTAAGATCTGGTATGGCTCAGCCACCTTCCCTAACATTTCTTTTCAGAATTCGCTCCTTAAAGCAAATAATTGTTTTGTAATGTGAAGCCACTCTGTCATTCATCTTTTGATTTTCATATATTGGTTTCTTTAAGCAGGATACAGTTGTACCAGTTATGCATGCTTTTTTGTTTATGAATTGTTTTTATTCCTCCTGAGTACTCTATTACTTGCTTTTTGTTTTGTGTACACTTCAGTGACTTTTATCCTTCAGTAGTACTCCAAAGTGGAACATCTTTTTGCAGGAGAGGATATAAGAGAAGTCTGTTGATATTTGAAGTATATTATCTTAAAGAATTTAGAAGAAGGTAGTATTTCCTTCAACAAAAAAAGGCATAGAGATAAATCCTCTTAAATCTGTATATTTTATATGGACACGTTGCTTTAAACACAGCAGTCCCTTCTTTGGCCATAATAGAACTCCAATCCCAGGTTTTTTAATTCCTTTTTTAATAGTGAATGATTCTTCACGTTATATCCCAATCATTTCCTTCACTCAGAGGGATAAATAGGAAAGGATAGCCTCAGTATTGTCCTTTTTCATTATAGTGCTGTAATACCTGGAAGAAGAAATTATTCCTTTCACACAAAATGAGCAAATAAAAAGAGTATCTGGATTTTGCTAGCATTGTCTTTATTTTGTTATTCTCATTTGTCAGAGGTTTTCTGAACAAATCAGATAATATATGTAAAACATTTTACAAACCATGAAGTGCTATGAAAATGGCCGTTATTATTTATTTTGATGCTTCCCCAAACTAAGGCCTGTGTGGTATTACCACACACTAAGGAGTTTGTAATGGGTATTATGATTGTTAAGTCCTGTCTGGTTTTTATTCTTTCAGAAAGACCACATTGCAAAATTTCCCTCACATTGAGGTGGTAAGGAAAAAAGAAGAGAGGAGAAAACTGCTTGGACACACATGTAAAGAATGTGAAATTGTAAGTAATTCTCTGACATTTCTGGTCACTGCTCTATTTTTTTTTTTTAATACCTTTGTTCATCTCCACTGTTTACCCCCCAAGAAAAAGTATTAATCCTAGTCATATTTATGCCAGGAAAAGTTCTAGCTTGGTTTAATAATTGTGGAAGCCACTAAATAGTGAAGAAAAGAAAGATAAAGTACTTGAGACAGTATGCCGTAGTGACGAGTGGAAACCTAGTCTCTTAAGTCTCACCTGTAGTGAATCTGGAAACTAAAACTTTATTTCTCTTCACTAGAAATAAAAGATATATACTCACTTTTACTTCAGTGGCTCCTTACTATTTTGGAAAAAGTTTGATGGATGGCTTTCTCTTTATCATCTTTTTCCCTTAGAGCTAAAAGGGACCTTAGAAATAAATTTCACTCCCTCATTTTTTAGTGGAATTTAAAAATATAAAATATTTTACAATCAAAAAGTATTTATTTTCTCTTCCTCCAACCTTCTCCGAAATTGAAAAATTTTATAGATGAGAAAACTAAGGCCCAGAGTTTAAGTAATTTATCCAGGGACATGTAGCTAGTAAGTATCTGCGGCAGGATTTAAACCCAGCTCTTCCTGAAATGTACATGTTAAGCTCCTACTCTGTGCCCAGCATTGAAGGAGAAAAAGATACCAAAGGCATAGATAACAATATTGAACATTTTTAATGCAAAAAAAAATGTTGCCAAGAGCCATTAAAAAAATCAGCAGTATTATTTGTCTTCCCTCCCATCGATACAAAATCCATATGAAAGTCATTTGTACGTGATTTGAGAACATCTTGATGAAGGTGAGTATGAAACATGATCCTGATTTGTTGAGCAGTTGCTATGCATTACTTAATAAATTACTCTGCTTATTAGATTGAATCTTTGTTTCCTCAGTCATTTCATCTTTTGCCCACAAGAGGAGTCAAGGAATATAATATCAGTTATGCAAAGTCATGCAAAACATACATATTTCCATATTAGCCATGTTGCAAAAGAAAAATCATACCAACAAGGAAAATAAAGTTTAAAAATGGATGCTTGAGTCTGCATTCAGAGTTCATCAGTTCTCTGGAGGTAGATAGCATGTTTCACCAGGGGCCCTTTTGAATTGTCTTGCTTTATTGTCTTGATCAAAGTAGCTATGGCTTTCACAGTTAATCATCATAGTGTTGCTGTTACTATGTTCTCCTGGTTCTGCTCACTTCACTCTGCATGAGTTCATGTAAGTCTTGCTAGACTTTTCTGAAATCAGCCTGCTTGTCATTTCTTTTAGTACAGTAGTATTCCATCAGTCAAGTGCTACAACTTACTTGTTCAGCCATTCCCCAATTGCTGGGGATCTTCTCAGTCTCCAGTTCTTTTCCACCCAGAAAAAGCTCTGTAGCTGCTCATTTTGTGATAGCATACAGCTGGAAACTGAGGGGATTTCCAGTAATTGAGGGACTACTGAATAAGCTGTGGTCTATGAGCATTAAAGAGAACTGTTGTACTATCAGAAAGGGAAATCATTGCTTTCAAAAAGCCATGGAAAGACTTACAGACTGATGTTTGTAAGTTGTTTCACTCACAGAATGAAGTGTGAAGAAACAGAAGAACAATTTCTTCTATAAATTATACCAATATTATAAAAAAAATGAATAATTTTGAAGATTTTTACAAATGGATAAAGAATGAAATGAGAACTAGAGCAATTTGTACAAGAATAAAAAGTATTTTTACAGTTTATAAATAAAAGCTGAATAACTCTGATCAATACAATGAATATTCATGATTCCAAAGGACTGATGATGAAACAGGGCAGCTGCTGATGCAGAGAAGCGTTCCAGCCCCAGAATCAGGAAAGACCTGAGTTACAATTCACGTCAGACACGTAGTAGCTGTTTGACCCTGAGCGAATTACTTAACAACCTCTGTTGCCCTTGGGTATAATAATAGGAGCCACCTTGCAAGCTTGTTGTGAGGATCAAATGCGATAATACTTATATTTAAAAGCACTTAGCTTGGTGCCAGGTACGTAGTAGGCATTATAGACATCCTTATTCTCATGCCTTATCCATTACAAAGAGGTGATCAGTTCAGGGTTTGTAATGGGACTTGTATATTTCTGTATATAGATAACTGTTGAGGGATTTTGTTATACTTGACTGTGCATATTTGTTGCAAGAAATGTGTTTTTCTTTTCAAGGGGAGGGAGAAAAAAATAGGTTTCTGTTAAAAGGGAAGGATGCTACAGAAGTGAACAATTACATGTGCTTTCAGGTGACATCATTAGTTTCAGCTGACTATTTAAATCTAGTTACAAGAGACTTCTTATAAAGCAGGAGTAATCTATATTTGAAATGTAGAAACAAGCTCATCAATAAAACTCTTATTTAAAAGGCATTGTTAGGAAAAAAGTGATAGTGACATGAAATAAAAATTTGTAAAATTGCATCACTTTTTTGAGCACCACATCAGCTGATTTGGGGTTGATTTGGCTCTTCTTTTAAACCTTTATCAACAAGAAGTTGCTGTCTTTTAGATTAACTGTCTAGTACAGTGGTTCTCAACCTTCCTACCTTTTAAGACTCATATGTGGGTGTATCTGCATGTGGGCAGGCCCACCTGGAGATGGATAGAGGAGCAGTGTCTCAGTTCCTAAGACTGTTGGAAATGTGTTTTCCGATGGTCTTAGGCAACCCCTGTTACCCCTGTGAAAGGGTCGTTCGACCCCCAAAGGGGTTGCAACCCACAGATTGAGAACCACTAGTCTAGCCCCAATTCAGCTTGACATATAGTTCAGTACCTTCATTAAAAGCCCATTTTGCATCCCATTTGTTTTTAGAAAATATCATTATCAAAGGGTTTTCTTTATCTTCATTGTACAGACTTTTTCCCCCTCACAGCCTGTTTCTATACAATATTAAACAGTCCTTATAAATATGTCCTTATAGCCAATTCTTTATCTTCTCATGGTATAGGTCAGAACAAAGATTTAATGTAGACTTCTAGACCTCCCTGTTTTGAAATATATTCATTGTTCTCTAGAGGGATATCAGTAGCATCCAATACAGCCAATTGATCCCATGAACAAACTACACATAATTAGATTGTGTGGAAGTCAGGGTTCAATTACTTTTCTTTTTTCTATCTATAGACTATCTATCATCAAACTGTAGTAGAGCATTTGGATATGTGTCAAGATTTTTTTTAATTCCATGACTTAAAAAAAATTTTTTTAATTAAAAAATAAAATTCAACAACTTTTGTAATAATTAAGATAATGACAATAAATAAACATTTTTAAACATACTATGGGCCAGGTACTGTAGTACATGCTGGGAATACAAAGAAAGACAGAAGACAGTTTCCATTCACAAGAAGCTCACAATCTAATTTGTTCTGTCATGTCCAACTCTTTGTGACCCCATTTGGGGGTTTCCTTGGCAGAGATGGTAAAGTGGTTTGCCATTTCCTTTTTCACTTTGTCTTACAGATAAGGAAAGTGAGGCAAGTGGGGTTAAGTGACTCACACAGGGTCACACAACTAGTAAGCATCTGAGGCCAGGTTTGAACTCTGGAAGATGAGTCTGACTACAGGCCTAGAATTCAATCCTCTGCACTGCCTAGCTGCCCCTGCTGTGGGGAGACAGCATGCATACAACTATGTGCAAACAAGATAAATACAGTATAAATAGGAATATACACAGATTAAGTTCCTCCCAGCTTAAAGAGACTTAATCTTTTAACTCCCTTTGTTAAGATCATCTGCATTTCATCTTAACCCTAAAGAATATTTTTGAGATACTCTTCCTCCCTTACCAAGTACTTAAAATTTGTAGAATTGAGAAGGTAACTTTCTGGCAAACTGTGGTATCATGCTTTCTCTACAATGATATGAATGCTTTTCTCTCATTTCATTTGATTTTTCCTTTTAGTTGCTTCCCATAAGTTGTTATATATTAAAAGCTCATTTATGCAAATTTTAAAAATATATGCATCCTATAAATTCCTTTTGCTTTGAAAAAGAGTACCATTCTGAAAGTTAGACTTGTTTTCTAGCCTTGCCTCTGAGTTTTACATGTGCAGAATGAGACATCTGAACTAAATGATTTCTAAGGCCCTTTCCCACTAAATTTTTTTTGTTCATAGGTATTCTTCAAGCTCCCAAAATAAGATCTTTTGATGTGAATTTTTAGTATTTTACATATGGCTTTCACATATACACATATATGAGAAGTTCACTATCTTTGCAATTTGTCAAAAATAAGAATTCATTGTTCATTGAAAGTTATTTAGCTTTTGGGGAAAGGCATAGTAACTGTACATATTGAGTCTAAAACCAAACAATTTTTAAAATAACATCAAAGAACACAAATCACTGAGAGTGTTGTACAAGGAATTGCTTCAAACGTTCTATTTATTATTTATTTTCTATTATTTTCTATTATTTCTATTATTATTTATTATCTATTATACATATGTATTTGTTTTTGACATTGTAATGTCCACTTCAGGGGTGGGGAAAAAATAGCTAATCTTTATTATTAGTATTATGCAGATATTCCAGAAGAAGAAAGAGAAAAGAAACTAGCCTCCTGTTCAAGACATCGTTTCCGCTTTATTCCTCCTAATACACCTGAAAATTTCTGGGAAGTTGGGTTTCCTTCAACTCAGACTTGTGTGGATAGAGGTGAGAACATATGATCACTTGCTTCCTTTGCTTCAAAAAAAAAAAACTGGCCAGGAAAAAAAATCACCTTGTACCAGTCCTTCACTGGTGAACCTCTCAAGTCAGCTAGGTGGTTCTCCTGTACATGGTTATCTCTAGACCCATTCTAGAAGGCTTTTCAGCATGGCCGGGATTGTCAACTTTTTGTCTACTAGTATAGTCTTGAAAAAACAGTCCTCTCCCACAATAGTAAGGCATTGGAATAGGATATTAATGGAGGAAGAGAATATATCTGGGAGTTAATATCATTTTATGTCTTTAATGTAGTTAGCTAAAATTCAAATCAAGTGCAATTTTTCCAACATAATCTGCAGATTATCAGGGATTTTGTTCCAAAATCCTTAAGTAAAAAACTTGCTGCATTAATATTCTATAAACTTTAGTGTAATTTCATTATGGACAGCAGCATAAAATGTTTTGGATAAATTTAATAATATATATCCTAGACTTTAATCATATGTATGGGAAAAAATTTTTTTAAGTTTTTGTGCAGCAGAAAGTTTACTTTTTACATAAACAAGTGAATGTAGGATTTGAAATCTTTGATTCAAATCTTAGGCCTACCACTTGGTACCTGTGTACCCTTTGATAAATCACATAACTTCTGTGGGCTTCAGTTTTCTTACCTGTAAAATAAGGGAGTTGGACTAGATGAACATTGATGGCTCTTGCAGTTCTATGTGTAGCTCCACTTATAAGAGCTTTATCCATGAAGCTGTAGAATAAAACTGTACAATGGTAATTTTTATTGTCAGCTTGGCTTAATATAGTGGTTAAGAGACTTAAGATCTTGAAAATCTTCTCAATCCCAGCATCAGTTTATGAAATGATTCTTTGTTTGAGTTTGTAAAGTGGGACCCTGGCTATCTTCTTTTCTGAAGAATCAGACACAACTGAACGATAGTAGAGAGAAGGATATATTTAAGTTAGTGAAATCATAGTATGAAAACTTGGAAGTACTTTCTATATGTTTTAAGGACCATTATTAATCAGTAAGTTTTTATTGCAGACTAAGATGCTAGGGATACAAGTACAAAAAAGTGAAACAGTCCCTACTCTCAAGAAGTTTACTTGTAAAAGGAGGATTAAATTTATTTTTTATGTCCCCTGAGTAAATAAGATAGAACCAGCAGGTGACTTGTAGAGAGGTGGTTGTAATGAAAAATTTCTTATCAGTTAAAAGTGTCCTCAGAGGAAAGGGTTGAGATTCCCATCACTGGAGGTTTTCAGACAGACACTTAATGGATACTATAGACAGGATTCATATTTGATTAATTACTTGGACTACATGACCTCTCAAGTCTCTTCAAATTCTGAGATTCTTTGACTCTGATAATAAAGTCAGTTCAAGAATTTGGCCTAGCCCATGAACTAGAGTTACCCTAGCTAAAGCCTAGGTATTTCATTGTGGTTTTTTTGTTTGGGTGTTGGTTGGCTCTTTTCTTCTTATTCATTCCTTGTAGTTAAGTTCAAATAGTTTTAACAAGTAGAAAGTATTCTGTACCTCAGAATACTTCAGACATAGATTTGGTATGTGGTCTTCAAGAGTTTCTATGGCCAAAAAAAATCCTAACTCAATCAATCTGGTGATATGTTTCTCTGAACTTAAACTGGTTCTCAGATAAAAGGCGTACGTTGTCAGCAGGCCCATTTTCAAAGCCTTTCCAGCTTGGTTCAAGACCTACCAGTTCTTTTTAACCCTTTGCACTCCGCTGTCCCCTCTCAGGGGACATCGGAATTCTAGCATATCACTCAGATGTCCCCTCTCAAGCACTAAAACAGTTGCATACAGAAAGAATAATACTATGCTTCTTGCGTGGAAAGATAAAAGAATTATTACCATGCTCACCAATTATTATAACACAAACCTACAATATACCCAGAGAACATTACGCGGTGGACATATCGTAACAGT